>OZ018375.1:163079844-163699844 GCA_963969555.1 Polydrusus pterygomalis | reverse complement strand
ACATTTGCAATGGATTCAATGCACCGCCTAAGCAGCCATCCCGATACCTTATCGAAACCAGCTGATTTCTTGTCCTTGATTTTAGTTTTAACAATTGAAATAAATTCTATTTCATTTAACCCACATAAAAAAGGCTAGCCGCCACAGGCTCAACAACAGCTGATATCATCGACTGATCAGTGGCTGGAATTTTACTAACCACCTCTAATGGGGCATTCCTAAAATAATCATTAAAAATAGTAGCGACTTTCTTTGGATCCCCTTCTAACCGACCGTCGTTGGAAAGTTCAACATTATTTTTTTCATTACACTTATTAGTAAGTTCCCTCACTACTCCCCATGCCTCTTTAATCGGATTTCGAGCATTATGAATTCGCCCCTGATAATGTGATCTTTTGGTTTCCCTAACCAGTCTTGTATGCCTTTTCTTGGCTTCCCTGTATTGCTGAGAAAATCTTTTTCTTAAACTAAAAAGTTCTTTAAGATTCTCGCTAGACTGTTTGATCTCCTGGGTAACCCAACTCTTTCTACTTTTATTAATTAAAGTTGTCTTTAAGGGAAAGTTGCAATTAAAATTAAATAGAAATATTTCATGAAATTTTTTAAATGCAATATTTACATCAGTTGCCTCTTAAACTGATAACCAATTTTCACTGCGTAAACTATCACAGAATGATTGAATATTATTATCTGAAAAAACTCTCTTTTGAATATTTTGAAATTTATTTATATAAGGAAGTTGAATATTATTATCAATTATTAAAGATCTGTGATCAGAGATGCAGTTGTCCTCCACAGTGCACCCCAGAACATCACTAGAATAAACATGGTGGAGCAAATAATCCCCTCTTGTTGGGGTAGTCACAATATTAAAAAGTTAAAACTGGCTAATAAATCGCCTAATAGAGAATAATCACGTTTGTCTCTCTGCGGATCAAGATTAAAATCTCCGTTTAAAATTATTTTTAAATTTGGTTTATACACAAAATCCAAAACCTGGGTTAGTTTGTTACAGAAGGTTGCAAAGTCTCCATCAGGGGATCGGTAACATGTCAAGATTATTATTTTTTTATTAGATTGAATGTTAAGCATTATTCCGCATATTTCAAAGTATTTTTCAATACATCCAACTGATTTAAGTTCAAGGGGAGCAACGGTAACGTCACTATGGCACCAAATGCCAACTCCTCCCCCCCTTAGTCTGGTCCGACAAAAATATGCCAAACTAATGAGTAATAAAATAAGTAGACAAATACAAATTTATTTTTGTTATTTACAAAATTAACAAAGTAAGAATATACAGAAAGAAAAAGAAAAATAATTACATAAATTGCTGAAATTGGCCACCGCCATGCTCCAAGCTTAAATTCACACGTCTGTTCATATTTTCGAAAGTGTTGACCAGCATCTCTAGAGAAATGTTACCACATTCTTGGATAATTCTTTCTTGTAATTGTTCTAAATTTGCAACTGGTGTTTTAAAAATAGTGTTCTTTAAAAGAGGAAAAACGAAGTAATCCATAACCGTTAAACAAGGTGATCTAGGTGGGAATTCAATGTCTGATCGAAAAGTGATCAATCTGTCGTCGAAAAAATTGCGTAAAGTAAGTAGTTAATAGTATCGGCGGCTGTATGGGCGGTTGCACCGTCCTGTTGAAAATATCCAAAACGTAGTTCGTCGTCAAGTAATTGCTCCACAAATGGATTCAAAATATTGTCTGTATACCGCTGTGCTGTAACTGTGTCATGGAAAAAAATAGGACCAACAATTCTTCTTCGGGAAACAGCTAACCAGACACCAATTTTTTGAGGGTGCAATGTGGACTCTACGAAAAAATGGGGATTTTCACTACTCCACATGCGTGTATTCTGAGAATTCACATAACCGGAGAGGTGGAACCAGGCTTCTTCCGAAAAAAATTTCAGGTCTAATAAATCATTTCTTTCCAACAAATTTTGGGTAAACCATAGAGAGTAATTCCTGCGTCTTTCAAAATCTGCGGCTTGTATTTCTTGGAATACTTGCACTATACCGGGTGTCCACGGAAGGTGGCTCGCCCCTCTAACTTTTTTGTTTTTCAAGATAAGTAAATAAAATTCGGGGGATTTGTATACGACATAAAACTGCATTTTTTGACAGGTAACTCAACATTATGGAACTTCCGGTTTAACCGGAAGTGACATAATCTTTCGATTTTTAAATGGGACACCTGGTATATTTTTACTTTTTTTGACTCCATATGACATTCTAAATACAACGATGTGTCACTTGTCACTTTTTGTCACCAAGAAAATATTTTTTTTCCAAATTTATTGTTTTATCTAGAGGGCTATGAATACCTTAAAATCACTTATTTCAGTTCTTTAATCTTGGGAAAAATACAATTTTACTATTTTTGGTCCAATGCTATGTGCTATGTAAAATATACTCTTTAAAGTTGTATAACTCATTTTTTTTTAAATGGCAACATGGTGGCTCATCGGGTTAAGAAAAAAGAGGATTTTATTACGATTATTTTGATACCATACACTATTAGGATTTAGAAAAGCTGCCATTAAAAAACTTTAAAAAGTTAACTTAGAACCTTCCTAAAATGAATCATCTTTTGAGAATAAATTTGGATTTAAATGCATCAAGTAGCCTGTGACCAGCAAAACTGATAAAACAAAAACATGCCTTATTGAAGAACATTGAAATGTCAACAGCTTCTGCCAAAGTGAATTAGTTTTTTGTTTAAAAAACATGGAAAATAATAGTTTTTCAAGGAGTGAAAAAGTTGATAATGTTATTATTGTCAGGCTCATTTCGCATTTTCGGAACCAGTTTTGGGTACCTAATAGTGCCGGGTTGGATGACGCCGATTAAAATATCTTTGTGCGTAAAGTCGTGCAGCATCGGTTGAATTATTTCTATATTCTCCAAACACTAATAACATATCAACTTTTCCACTCCTTGTAAAACTATTACTTTTCATGTTTTTTAAACAACAAACAGTGGCGTAGCGACAAATAATGGGCCCCCCGCGAAAATTGTGTTAGGGCCCTCTCGCCAAGGACTTCGGCCCCTTCGGGGCCATAGCAATATACTCTTTCGGGCCTCGGAGCCTTCGGGCCCCCCCGCAACTGCGGGGGTTCGCGGTAGTAGCGCTACGCCACTGACAACAAACTATTTTACTTTGGCAGAAGCTGTTGGCATTTTAATTTTCTTCAAGGCATGATTTTGTTTTATCAGTTTTGCTGGTCACAGGTTACTTGATGCATTTAAATCTAAATTTATTCTCAAAAGATGCTTCATTTTAGGAAAGTTCCAAGTTAACTTTTTAAAGTTTTTTAACGGCAGCTTTTCTAAAACCTAATAGTGTATGGTATCAAGATAATCGTAATAATATCCTCTTTTTTCTTAACCCGACGAGCCACCATGTTGCCATTAAAAAAAAATGAGTTATACAACTTTAAGGAGTAAATTTTACATAGCACATAGCATTGGACCAAAAATAGTAAAATTGTATTTTTCCCAAGATTAAACAACTGAAATAAGTGATTTTAAGGTATTCATAGCCCTCTAGATAAAACAATAAATTTGGAAAAAAAATATTTTCTTGGTGACAAAAAGCGACAAGTGACACATCGTTGTATTTAAAATGTCATATGGAGTCAAAAAAAGTAAAAATATACCAGGTGTCCTATTTAAAAATCAAAAGTTTATGTCACTTCCGGTTAAACCGGAAGTTCCATAATGTTGAGTCGCCTGTCAAAAAATGCAGTTTTATGTCGTATACAAATCCCCCGAATTTTATTTTATTATCTTGAAAAACAAAAAAGTTAGAGGGGCGAGCCACCTTCCGTGGACACCCGGTATAAGGAAATAAATTTAGCTGCTTCCTAAGAATAGTCCTGCATGTTCCATAACATCTTCTCACTTCTTGGGACAGGCGTCTTATACAATTTGTTGGCGTATTTTGCATTATTTCACGAACGTTTGCAACAAGTTCTTCTGTTTTTACAGATGGTCTTCCTGCTCCTTTTTTGTGTTGAATAGAACCTGTTTCCATAAACACAGCCACGGTTTTTTTCAGGCAATGATAAAAATCCCCAGCAACAAAAGCAACGTTAGGAAAATGTTCGTGAAAATCGTCCATGCACAAACCCGGATTGTATTGCCACTCACCATTTACTCTAATCCCGTTTCGAAAATACGCTTCAACCATGAATGTTTTGTGCTGTTCCGTAAAGCCCATTGTGTGAATTGTTCAAGAAATTGACAAAATTAGCGATGAATCAAATTACTTGTAACGACTGTCAAAGATGACGGAATAACTGATTGATTGTTAATTCAGGTAGTTACTGACACCCAACAGGTATTAAGCTCTACGGCTAAGCATTACATCCTTAGATGCAAGGCCCTCTTTGATGCAAATAATTTTTGCTCGCACGGTATTTCAAACGAAAAAATATAATATTTTAAAAATGCCTGCTACCAAATTAAAAAAAAAATAACTTCGCTCGTTTCCGAGATTTTCTGATAGGTCATTCAACGTGAATCGCCCTGTATTTTAGTGTTGTTAATGTAAATTTAGGTTTTTATTAAACATTGCTTTAGACCTGACGACATCCATACCTTATACTCGGGCCGTACAGTAGAAATCAACAATACCGATGCGGAAGGCCGTTTGGTCTTGGCCGATGGAGTTGCCTATGCCAATCAAGACCTTAAGGCTAACATCATTTTAGATATGGCAACTTTAACAGGTGCACAGGTAAGTCCAGCATGATAACCGAAACTCCCTTGAGCACACTATAAATAGTGAATTAGAAACTTATTATAAATGGTTGTGTCACAATAAACTTACTATTAATACCGAAAAGACAGTGTATATGATTTTAAAACAAAAAAATAAACGAACAAACAAACCCCCAGTACCCCAAAAACCATTCTATAACTATTTTAACATTATGACTTCTACAAATGACAATTCTTATCTTTATACTGTCTTACAGACATATCAATAATTTTACAAAAAAAAAGTATATGAAAAAAAATTTAAAAATCCTCGACATCTTCTCTTTTAGAAGGCCTTTTTCTTCTTCCTCATTTTATTTGGTTGTTTAGACTTCCTTTACTAACTTTCTTCAAATGCTCAGTATGTTTTAACTCTCCTCAATCTTTTTTATATATGTATGTCACTTCTACATTTTAATTTTTCAATGCCATAAAAGCTCCATTAAGGTTTTATACCATTTTCTCTTCTGCTAATACCATCAGCACTATATAAATTTTCTGTGTCCTGATGATGAACGTACGTTCGAAACATATAGATACCCCTAAAGAATTTCTATAATAATATTCTATTAAATTTTGTGGTGGAAGACTTTCATTTTTCTTTCTTTCCTATACTTTCAACTTCACTTTAAGCATGGACTCTTCAAATTAAAAATAAATAAATAAACGGCAAATCAAGCTAAACATCAAACTAAACAAAGCAGTTCTAAAAGAAGTTACACAGTACAAATACCTAGGCCTAATCATTTCAAATAACTTAACATTTAACGCACACATAGATCACGTCCGTCTCCCACTATTGGAAATATTAGAAGATCCGCTCACCAATTAAACAAAAATACACAATACCTCTTATTGTTTTGTGAAACCTCATTTAAGGTACTTATAATACCATGTTGGGGGAACACAGGCGAATATATGTTGGACAAGCTGCAGAGGTATCAAAATAAGACTATAAAAAGTAATTTTTCTTTAAACTATTATACGACTAGCTATATTTATAAACGTTATCCGTTCCTAAACATCAGCCAATTAAAAGAACTAGAACAAGCAAAACTAATACACTGTTTAGAAAATAAATTACGAAAATCAAGTGTAGTGTTGAGCAAAAATTTCAATTTTCATAAGTAGGGGAAAGTTGCCCATATTGGACCAATTTCCAGATTTCTTATCATAGATCCTGATAACGCAAAATCGATCTTGAAGCTATACCATAGTATACTTTAGTATGTCGCAGAATTTTTTGCAGAATTTTATTTCAAAGTATGTATGATAATATACTAGGCTATAAAAAACCTCTACAGGTGGTTCAATATAGGAAACCGGTTGCCTAAATTGCACCTGGGGGTTCCAAAATTGGACCACATGATTTAAATCGGAAGCTTGGGTGTTAAATAAATAAATAAAAAATAAAATTGTTGGTTTAGGAAGTTTTATACCTATATTCCAAAAAAAACATCAAATTTACAATCAAAATTTCGGTAGAAGACATCCTAATGCAAAAAAAAAGTACCTATTAGTTCCCTATATTGGACCAGTCATAGTTTCACTTTTTAACTCAAAGAAAAAATATTTTAGTAATATTGAAATGGTGTTAGTTTATGACATTAACTTATTTAAAGAGAAAAATTATTTTTGCACAATTTGGTAAAATTGCCTAAGTTGGACCGGTTCAATTTTGGCAATCGCCCAGTGGTCCAATTTAAGCAACTACCACGTGTTTTACAAAACCACCCGGGAAAGAAACAAGAAAAAACAAATATGGCATGATAATAGGAGAAATAGAAAAACTTACTTGATAACTTCCATAAAAAAGATTTTGCTTAGAGTTTTATGGTTCTAAGGTAAATTCTTAGGAAAATCCTAAAAATATTACACTTTTTGTTAATTCTTATCTTTTTATTATTTATATATATTATTTATTTATTACCTATATATTATTTATCTAATTATTGTAATATTTTCTATTGTCTATTTAAATCGCACAAGTGCGTGATTTTGTTATTAATATGTTTACTGACTAGGCATTTTGTTATAGTTACTATTATTATAATTATTTTGATTTTTTTCCTAGGCTTTTTTGGGTATATTTATATTACCGCTCAAAAACCTACACACAAGCTTTTAAAGCTTTGTAGGTAACTTTGTTAACAAACAATTTTTTTATCTAAGAATTTCTATGATTTTTGTTATAATTACCGGTTGATTGTGTTAATAAAGACATTTGTATTATTATTATTATTATTACATTAAAATTATGTAAATTACGTTTTGCTCTGTACACGCCAAGCACTAACGGCCAACATCAGTGTTGCCAGGTACAAATTTTTTTTTTCCCTAGATAATTTTTTAAAAATTCCCCAGATTCCCCCCAGATCTTTTAATTTGAAGAAAAAAGTAGTGATGATGGGAAAAATCGAGTTATTTTAATAATCGCCTTCCGACTCTTCCGAGTATTGGAGTGAAAAAGTCGGCACAGTAGTAAAAAACCGTTTTTTTTTAATCACTTCAAAAATCAACCACACATTTTTTACGCTTCTAAAAAAAAAAAAGGTCGCCAGTTCCGTGAAGCACCTACTTTGTGTAGCCGCAATGGGTACTGATTGGTGATTTATGAATGGCATGCGGGTCTAAAATACCAGCAAACGGAGGCCTGGGATTTACCGAGTTTCTTCTTGTTTATATCTTGGGAGTAAGGTTTCTAGTAAATTCGACCTGCCTAAGATTCTGAGTTGCTAGTAGCAAATCGGACTTACAAAAAATAGCGTTTTTGCCATGGGTCAATCGATTAATAATAATTTTTTAAGTGATTACTTAATACATTTTTTACAAATATCACAAAATCAAAAAAGAATAAAAATTCCCTAAATTATAGAAAATTTCCCTTTTTCCCTACTGACTGCAGATTTCCCCCAGATTTAGGGAAATTTCCCCAGCAATGGCAACAGTGGGCCAACTAGTTGAGTTTGTTGCCGATGCCGATCAAAGGTTCTGGGTGGAAGTATGTTACAGTGTTGCCAGATGATATGGCACTTGTTTAGTTTCGGAGAAATGTACTGTGGTCCAATTTAGGTAGCGGTTCAATAGTTCAATAGGCAACCTTCCCCTACAACTTAAGAACAAACATGAACCTTAGAAATAAGTTCTCTAGAAACAAAAAGTGTCAAGATTCTCCAATTTTCCGAAGCATCCAGGTGTATAATAAAATACCGAAAGTCATCATTAGTAAAGCAGCCAAAAAGACTTACGTAAATTTTAAAAATTATATTAAAACTAAAACCCCTTCAAAGAATTCACAAAATTATATTACATTATAATATTATGTATTTTATCTATATTTTAACGACTGTTACCTATAAAAGATTTTTTATTTTGATTGTAAGTGTAGGCCTCGGTGCCAGTATCTCTGTACTGATTTGAGGTCATAAATAAATAAATAAATTGAAAAAAAATAGAGAAGTGCGTTTAAAGTTGACATTGGAATTTTTCACTAAATTTTGATTTTTATCTTATCGCATAGAGAAAGAAAAAATTAAATTTTTTACGTTTTCAGTTTTTTAATTTTTTTTACTGAGACATCGATATTCCCAGCATGAAATAAAAATAATTATTAGTTTTAAGGCGACAAAAACAATAACAATTTCCTCGTTTCAGGGTATTGCTACAGGCAAGTATCACGCAGCAGTCCTCACAAACAACGGGGACTGGGAGAACATAGTAATGGACGCAGGCCTAACTTCAGGGGACTTGGCGTTTCCCATCCCATTCTGTCCTGAATTGCACTTCTCCGAGTTCACCTCGGCTGTGGCCGATATGAAAAACTCAGTTGCCGATAGAAATAACGCGCAGTCCAGCTGCGCGGGACTTTTTATTGCTTCACATTTAGGATTTGACTATCCGGGGACTTGGATTCATGTGGATATGGCTTATCCAGTGCATTGTGTAAGTACCTTCTGTTAATTTCAGGGGCAAATACCAGTGAGATCAGAAATTAAGGAGTCCTAGTAGCATTTTAAAATTAAAAAATATATAATATTTAAAATTTTAAAATTAAGAAAATTATTTGGAAAAAATACATTTTATTTCTAATAGTTTGGGTTTCAAAAAAATAAATCAACACAAAACGCTATTTGCTATCTAACAGAACAAATATATGATGCACTAGATAATAAAAACCTTGTAATAGTATTTTTCTAGATTTAGCAAAAGCCTTTAATACAGTTAGCCATAATTTACTGTTAAAAAAGTTTAAAAATATTGGATTCAGAGGAAAGCAATTGGAATTAATTAAAAGTTATCTGAAAAATAGACCAACTTATGTTCAAATAGATAAGAAAAAAGCTATCCAAAAGTATTTAAGTATGGTGTTCCTCAAGGAACAATTTTAGGACCATTATTTTTTAATATTTATATTAACGACTTATTTAGTATAAATTGCTATGGACAAATTCATAGTTTTGCAGATGATACTACAAAGTCGAAATAAAACCATGGATATTAAAAACAGACAATTTGAAAATATTTTTAGAAATGCTTTAATTAATTAATATTGTTCTGAATAATTTAATTAAGTAATATTTTTTACTTAAAAATTATAAATATTATTATAGATAATATATTTCTTCAAAAAAAAACTGCATTTATACTATAGTATAATTAACATTTTTACTTTAAAACTTAATTAAAAGAAAATATAGTGGCATATCGGAAAACTTAATTTTTATTGCCTATTTATGATTTTACATATTAAAACAAAAAATAGGATTTGCCCCTAACAAGCTCCGCTTCAGGCGATTGAAAAATAAGTTTATAGAAGACAACATAAACATATTTATTATATTATTAAATTTTAAATAAACTTATATTATTTTGCAGAAATAAAACTAAACAATCCATAAAAAACATTCAAATTTTAGGAATGAATTAGGTTGTGGCTTTTAATGCATAGTTTTTTTACAAACAAAGATTATGCATATTTTTTTAACAACCAAAGATTAGGCATAGTTTTTTCACAACCAAAAATTATGCATAGTTTTTTAACAACCAAAGATTATGCATACTTTTTTCACAACTAAAGATTATACATAGTTTTTTCACAACCAAAGAATAACAGAAGGACAAAACGGTCCAGTCTTCGTCTACCTGGCCTCAGGGAGTCTATTTTTTGGCCTCCCTGTGTAATTTAAGGCAAAAGGCAGCACAGACCATCAGTCCGAATAACCGCAATTTCTCTTCTAGTATTATCATCTTATTGAATATTTATAAACTTGTAAATATTTTTGTAGGGTGAAAGGGCAACAGGTTATGGTGTTTCCCTTCTGACAACTTTATTTGGAAGTTTCAGTAAACAACCTTTGTTGAGAAATATCGCTCCAGAAATTACAACGCAAGCTGAAAATGTTGCCAAGAAGCCAAGAAAGAAATAAAGAATCAAACTCTTAATCTTACATTAATTAATGCTAGGAACGATACACATACACACGTAGCTAGGCGAAATTTGAACATCTCGGCGCTTTGCGTCCGCCGCTAGTCTCTGATTTAGTTTTACCAAGACATTACTGTAGGCGTAAGTCTGAATTTAGATATAATATTGTTTTCATCTTATTATTAATTTGTTTATATTTAATATTAGGCGCATAATACTTGTGATGATAGTAAAAGCGTTATGCTATGCATAGTACAAGCGCAATTATAACTTCTCATAAAACACCACAACAGTGTTATCAAAAATTCGTAATAGCCCGAGAGCCACCAATATTACCAACAACATTGATTTAAAACAGCTTTATTATAACATAAAATTAATCTAATTATAACTAAAATTAAGCTGCGGCGAAATATCTGACGAAAATCACCACTCGCCGACTCCTGGACTTTGAAATGTCATCGATCGGCGCGCCGCATTGTCATTTCTATGGAAACGAGAAATCTTGAATCAGTCAATATACCTAGGTATGCTGCTGTAAACGTTATAGTTTTGCTTTGTCTTTTTATTATGGCCTACATTATATACAGTGTGTCCCAAAAAGTATGCAACATATGGGAAAGTTTTTTTATCACCGATTTCTCAGAAAATTTTATTCTTTATAAAAGTTGGTGCATTCCTTAAAACTATAAATGCATATTTCATATTTTACCTGCGGCTAGTAGTAAGGGAGCAAATGCCATTTTTTCGAAATTGCCTTAAGAGTAAAGTCCCTTAATTATTAGAAATACAGCAACATTTTATATGGAAATGTTTTTGCAAATTAAAAACTTAGTCCAAATACGAAGTTTGAGTTAGGTGTGTCAATTTTAAATTTTTTTTTATATGCATTTCTTTAAAATAGGTTTTTGGACTTCAACGTACTGGGTGAAAATGACAAATAAATTATTAATTATTTCCAGTAATATGAATAGAGTTGGATTCTATCATAATTTTGTTTAGAACAGAGGTTGGCTAAAATGTGTTTAAGTAGGCGTGCAACACGCTAATATCTGAACCAACTCGTAACATTGAAAGGTTTTAAAAAGTTTGCTAACTACTTAATCCATTTTTATTATAAACCCACGTTTAAGTTATTTAATAAATATATTAAAATTGCGTAAACAAAAAATCGACCAGAGGTGTACCGTTTAGGGGAAAATAGAGATTAACCAAAAAAAATTAAAAATTGAAATTTCAAATTCCGTTTTTGGACTAACTTACTAACTTGCAAGAACATTTCCATATAAAATTTTGCTGTATTTCTAATAATTAAGGTACTTTACTCTTAAGGCAATTTCGAAAAATGGCATTTACTCCCTTACTATTAGCCGCAGCTGAAATATGAAATATGCATTTATAGTTTTAAGGCATGCACCAACTTTTATAAAGAATAAAATTTTCTGAGAAATCGGTGATAAAAAAACTTTCCCATAATATGTTGCATATACTTTCTTGGACACACTGTATATATTATTTTATCGATACGGTAACGTATTTTGCAGGATAATTTGGATAAAACATAGTGGAAAAAATAATGTGAAGGTACTTCATCTTAATTCAGTCAGAACATTTATTAATTTTTAAATTACTTAACCTTTTTAGACAAAAAGCATGAAACTGACACTTGATTTAAAAAATATAATTTATAACCACACTTTAAATTTTCTTAATTAAAAACGTAGTAAAGCCATATTAGGTAGGTAATCCTTTTTATTTATCTGAAGTTTTCCTAAACCGAGTCTTCTCCACTACCAGGAAACCCAATTTCCATCCAAAAATAATATTTTTTTTTGGTTAATAGACAAAACAACGGACATATTTATATTTTATAAACGCCCATAAGTAATATAGTATGCATGCATGCGCAAGGACCCGTGTCTATGTGTATCGTGATGTGATGCTAAGATAACACAACGCTAAAAAATGATTTGTGATTATAAATATCAACTATATTATGATCTTTGAGTTATTACGAATGTAAATAGTTTTAACGATTTTTTATAGCTTTATTTTAATTTACATTTTTGTAAAATATTGTGGCCAGTTTTGAAAAAAAAATTATACAACTTGTTAAACCCGCTTTCAATCAGTCAGAAGCTTATACCTTGCTGGCAAACTCCAAGTGACAGTGACATTTTATGTGAGTATGTGAAAGAGTACAGTACAGTAAATTATTATTATAATAATTTTTAAACTGTCTGTTTAATGCATTTTTTTGCAGTTCAAAAACTGAAATTCGCGGTCTCAAAATTTAAAATAATTCAATTAGCCGTTTTCCCCTGTACTATTTATACATTAAACGCACAAAAATGGAATTGTTTATGATATTTACTTATTTTTTTAAATTATTGTCTAATGTAATATATGTTCTTACGCATTGTTTTAAATGATATCCCAATATAAAGTAATATTGCAACTCTTTGTGATTTCTCGTGTTCCACGGATCAAGTTCTTGGTCAAGAAATTGTAAAAGTTGACCTTCAATTTATCTTTACGTGTTAACAATTAAAATTTGCCACAATTTGGGACTTATTCTAGATTTTTGACCAAGTTGGGGGGAAGGGTAGTGATTTCTGAGGTATTTGTTTCTAAAATGTGTTTAAAAATTATTTTTCGTCGTCGTGTTTTTAGTTCGAAAAGCAAGAAAACAAGTCAATTAAACTTACCTTGTCAGAAAATAAAACAACAAAACAGCAACTTCGACGTTATCGCGTACCTAACATCTAGTGAAATATTAGTTGGTAACATCGTATTGATTTTTAACAATTTGCCAAAAACTTGGGTATGTGTAAAACAACATTTTCAAGCACACTAATTTCTTGTTTCAATAATTTTTTTTTTGGGCAAGAACTTGGAATATGGGCTTTTGTAAAAAACTTTGACAACCATAACGTATTTTTGAGCAGTCTATAAACAAAATAGCTTAGAAACTACATTTTAGTAACATTTTTATTACTAGCCCCAGTGGCGGATTTAGAGGGGGGCACAGGGGCACGTGCCCCCCCTGTCATAATAATTTCGCACGAACCAACCTAAGCGCAACACCCAAAATTTCAAACACAGTGACAAAGCATTGTACTGTAACAACCAAATATTTTTTTGATGCCAAAACTTTACAGCATTTAGAAATGAATATTAAAAATCAGGTTTTCAACGTAGTTTGATAATTAGCGAAAAGATGGCGTAAAAGCCCGTTAGATAAAAAACATACATTTTAGGATTTTTGAATTTGTGTTTTGTTACAGAAAAATGTAATCTGTGGTTTTTTTTACAAAGAAAGTGTATTATTTTGGGGTAGTAAGGACTTATTTTAATAAAAATAAACATGCCAAAACGGCTATGAATGTGGAATATTTGAGAAACAATTTTAGCTCATTAAGTATTGAGCAAAAAATTGAAATTAAAATTGAGGGAAGACCTAAACCCGAAATTAACTTGACACAGATCACAAAGTGTAGATCTAGGCACTTTATTGTTATTGATAAGTTTGCTGGAAATAAAACCAGAAGATTGAACTTTACTTTTAAACAATGTACCCGCTAATGAAAAATAAATTGGCCTTTTTTTATTTTTTTTATCTTATTTCATTTTCAATAAAATAAGTAGGTAATCATACATTTTTAAAATATTTACTAAAAATTATTGACCAAATTTGGGCGTGGTCTTAAAAAATTTTCGCCTGCGGCGCGTTTTGTCCGCAGCGGGCTTTTCGTGCACCCCAAGATAACAAGTAAGTGCCCCCCCTGTCAATTTTTTCTGAATCCGCCACTGACTAGCCCAAGTAAATAACTTGCAAGTTGGTTGATAAAAAATATCTATTAAAAGATCTACCGATTTAAAATTTGGCTTTTGATTTTTCAATTCAATTTTCAAATGTTTGGTTTGTGGGCTATTAGCAGGTTTTTAGTACCTGGTACCTTTTTTTAAACAAGATACTCAAAGATTGTCGGCAATATCTTTTGATAAGTCTGAATAAAGATTTTGGTACTTATAAATTAGTTTTTTTTTTGTAAAAGTATTGGTGCGCCTGATGAGCAAATAATTAGTTGCAGTTTAGAACAAAAAAAATTAGAATATTTGTTCAGGTAGGCACATATCAAGATCTATGAACAAAAGGTATCTAGTGCGATGCTGACCTACCTTAACACCTCGCGATAGCGCTGCGTCATAGGGCGACCGGCGTGCTTCTCACGGTATCGTCGATCTCTTCTATGCGCGTTAATTCACCATAACGCGTCTTTCTTGACAACAAACTCATCATTATTCTCGAAGTTTTTAAAGAAAATTAGTTGTTTTCTTTATTAATATCGGCTAATTATGGTGTAAATTGGAAATTACTGCTATTCTATACCTGTTATAACGATGTCATAGTCGTTTTCCCATTTTTGCCCAATAATAATAATAATAATAATAATAAAAGTTTATTCAAATATTTTTTTTGACATTAAGGTAATGCTAATATATAATTTTTTTATATAAACTATTAATTCCGAACTCAGAAGTAAAATACTTGTTTAATATACAAAATATAAATATAAAAATATTAAATAATATAAAAAATTAAAAACTTTCTTATTAGTAGGTATAGAAGAAAAAGTAATTTTCTATAAAAACGTCTGCTTGTGCTGACACTACAATTTCGAATATCAGATTTGCGATAACTAAACAGGGTTCGTCACAAACGACATTTTTAGTTTTTTGGATATTTTTTTTTCATATCCTTGATTTATTAAATTAATTTTGCTAGTGTTAAAACTACAATTTCAACTATTAGATTTGCGATTACTATACAGGATTCGTCCGAAACAACAGCTTTTGTTTTTGAATTTTTTTTTTCAATTCCTTTTGATGATTGGCTAAATCATCACTTTGGGAACAAATGGATTGGATCACTATTATGGTCCAAATCAGTTGGCACGTAAAAGTCCCGATCTCACAATTGTCGACTTCCATTTATGGGGATATCTGAAGCCACATCTGTATAAAACCAATTTTAATAATAACTTAGTTTTCTTGAAAGAAAAAATAAGAGTAGTTATTACAAATATCCCAATACAGCAAGTTAGGAACTGTTATCGGGAATTCAGCTGTCAAGTTGAACTATGCGCTAACTAGGTGGTACCACGTTTGAATAAACGTTTTATAATTTATGATTGAATGAATTGACGATATATGACATGCAATAATAAAAATACTTCAAAAGTAGGCAAATAAAAAATGGTTTTCTTACAACAAAATCGTTACTCAGCCAGATGGAAAATCATATTCGAAGTAAGAAAGCAACAATAGTTGTTTGTTTTTACGTAAATTTATTTTAACCGAAATCCAAAAAACTAAAAATGTTGTTTTTGACGAAGCCTGTATAGTAATCGGAAATGTGATGTTTAAATTTGTAGTTTCAGCACAAGCAAAATTCATTTAATAAATCAAGGAATTGAAAAAAAATATACAGAATATATTTTTGAAACGAAACATAAAAAGGAGCAGACTGTATTAGGAAGATTTTATTTTTGGACGTTCCATGTTTTCTTCTCATTCAGGAAGGGCCCCATTCCAATCAACCACTCGACAATCAAACCAAACATATTTTCCCTTTAAATCGGCATCAAGTGCCAAAAATAAAGGCCCTCTTGCTCCTTCTTCAATGGTTAATGATCCCTTATGGTCTGTCATGTCTGTGTCCACATAACCAGGGTGTACAGAGTTTGCCGACAGATGTCTGGTTGGATTTTGGTCAAATATTTTTTGTTGGATGTTGGTTAAAGCGGTTAGGCCTACTTTTGATACGACATATGCCGATTCACCCCAACCTTCTTGTTTGTGTTGGTCATTCTTCGCATCCCTGAAACAAACGGAATAATAATAATTTCTGAATGGAAACCGATATATCGGTATTGGTATGGGTTGGCAAATATCATGATATTTATATAAATATCCGATATATCAATATACAGTGTGTCCAAGAAAGTATGCAACATATGGGAAAGGTTTTTTATCACCGATTTCTCAGAAAATTTTATTATTTATAAAAGTTGGTGCATGCCTTAAAACTATAAATGCATATTTTATATTTCACCTGAGGCTAATAGTAAGGGAGTAAATGCCATTTTTTCGAAATTGCCTTAAGAGTAAAGTACCTTAATTATTAGAAATACAGCAAAATTTTATTCAGCCAGTAAACCTGCAAGATGGCCGACATGTCATATGACAAAAGTCATTGAAAATGCAAAAATTCATTTTATTTAGCTGGAATATGACTTGTCATATGACATGTCGGCCATCTTGCAGGTTTACTGGGTGAATCGACTTTAGTAAGGGAGTAAATGCCATTTTTTCGAAATAGCTTTAAGAGTAAAGTATCTTAATTATTAGAAATACAGCAAAATTTTATATGGAAATGTTCTTGCAATTTAGTAAGTTAGTCCAAATACGAAATTTGAGTTTGGTGTCACAATTTTGAATTTTTTTTGGTTAATCTCTAGTTTCCCCTAAACGGTACACCTCTGGTCGATTTTTTGTTTACGCAATTTTAATATATTTATTGAATAACTTAAACGTGGGTTTATAATAAAAATGGATTAAGAAGTTACAAACTTTTTAAAACCTTTTAATGTTACGAGTAGGTTCAGATATTAGCGTGTTGCACGCCTACTTAAACACATTTTGGCCAACTTATGTTCTAAATAAAATTATGATAGAATCCAACTCTATTTATATGGAAATATTTAATAATTTATTTGTCATTTTCACCCAGTACGCTGAAGTGGCTGAAGTCCAAAAACCTATTTAAAAAAATACATATAAAAAAATTAAAAATTGACACACATAACTCAAATTTCGTATTCGGACTAAGTTATTAATTTGCAAAAACATTTCCATATAAAATTTTGCTGTATTTCTAATAATTAAGGTACTTTACTCTTAAGGCAATTTCGAAAAAAATGGCATTTGCTCCCCTACTATTAGCCGCAGGTGAAATATGAAATATGCATTTATAGTTTTAAGGAATGCACCAACTTTTATAAAGAATACAATTTTCTCAGAAATCGGTGATAAAAAACTTTCCCATATGTTGCATATTTTTTGGGACACACACTGTATATCCAAATTTGGATATTTATTTATATTTTTAATTATTTCATCTGTTTTCAAAATCACTTAATTTAATATAAACATGTTATAAACCTGTAAATTTGTATTTGTTATTCTATATATTGAATGATAGTTGCTATCACAATAACAAGTTTTTTTAGTGCTCCTATGTTAGGAATGTAAATGTAGGTAAAAAAGTTTATGAATATGAACACATCACATATTTTTGCTTTTAACTATGGTTCAACTTAAAACCCAGAATTACTGGGCTTGTTAATTAAATCTAAATGAACCCAAACTGAACTTTTTATTTTTGGCATTGTAAAATTTTTATTTCATAAATCAAACAGCAAAATACTGCTCCGTTCACTCAAAAATCGGAACTAAATAAAAATGCCAGTGTTGTTCCAAGCATATTATTTATCGTGCCACCTTTCATGAGAAATCGTGCCACTTTACGAAACGAAAGTGCTAAACCGAACTTGCAATAAAATATCAAACACAAGATGACCTCTTGTCTCTATGCGTAATGACTTTCCGAAAATTCCCTGAAATTTTGACTTCTAAAAAAAAAGGTCGGCAGTGTATGGAGGATTGATCATTTTACTTTTCATATTTCACGTTCTTGCAAATATCAAATAGTGCCACTTTATGGACAGAGGTGCCACGGGGCATTTTTACAGCCAGGTGTGACACGATTGGCACCCTAGGATCAACGCTGAAAAATGCCACGCGGCAAAGAATAGGTGATCAACGTCTAGGAAAGATGGGGAATCACCGCATCGTAAGCAGCATAATACGCTGTTGCCGGCTCAGCGGCAGCGCGGCCATATTTTTATACTGATGAATAGAATTTTAGAAAAAAAATATTGATATAATATATCAGGATAAATATCGTCGCATAAATATCATATTTATCAAGATTAAGAAGATTTATCACAGATATATATCCTGCCAACCTTGGTATCGGCCGATATAAAATGCCAACTTTTTCTAAAAACAAAGCGTTTTGACCAGACGCCGACTTTTGAAAATGTGTATGGGTGCTGAGCATGTCCATTTTTATGTCTTTCTTAAAAAATGCGCCACAGGCAAATTTTTTTCAGGTGCCACGCCCTTTTTTGGACTATTAAAACTTAATTTGATTCTACGTTTCGATAGCCCGACCCGTACGAATAAAGAAATTTTGCACAAATAAAACGAGATTTTAAAAACTTGCTAAATAAATTTTATCAAAAATTTTAAAATTAAACACATGATTTATTAAAGTATTTATTACCAACACAAAACACAAATATACTAGTACCTATACTAGGTAGGTATTGTGTAATATCAACATTACACTTTTTAAAATGGTGTTATTGAAATCAACTGTTTTTCAATGCAAACGTATTTTGGCGAACAGCTCGATTTATAAATATATCAGCGACTTCTTTAAGGTCCAAATTATCTGCTATTTCTCGGTTTACGTGCACTACCATTTGATTATTCAGTCTTTGCTGGGTCATAGTATAGTACTTCTTAAATAAGTTTTTATTCTCCGTAATGCTGGAAATGATCTTTCGGCGGTGCATGTCGATACTGGAATAATTAAAACGAGTTTTTACCAATTTAATAACTTCAGATTTGATATCTTTGGTACTCCAGACACACTTACCTTATCATTAACAAAACCAGCAAAAAAATCGAACACATGACTGACACTATTGATAACTTAACACAACTTAGATTTCAGTTAAATGAGTTTAAATAAGGGCTTCAAGCTCCATACATACAATACATAGCATAGACAACTCAACTAAATAAACTGAGTCTGGGATTCTCCGAAATCCAAAGTGCGCGAAACCGAACAGCTCCCCGCCCCCATTTTCGCCAATTAAACAGCCACCCGACTCGCTGATCGGACAGCAACGCGCGGGCCCGTGAGATTAAATAGTTGCAAAATGTTTCCGATTTAATAGATCCCAAATAAATATGACAGTTACAGTCATAACAACAATTATTAAATTATTAGATATTATTGTCATTGTGGTGCGGATAAAACAATTAAATAACGCATGCGGTTTTAAATAATAGCTTTTGTTGTGATTTTTTTCATCCTTACCTTGACGGAAATTATATTAATTTGTATGGATGCTCCGCACCCATAATATATTCAGTATGGTTGCTTGCGCACCCATGGAGTCGGCGCCTATGGTTTTGACAGTTGACATTCACATGTGACATTAACAGCTGCTATTGGTTTCTTCCTAAAAGTTCCCAGTTCAGTAGTGGGCCGTAGCAAGCTCTCGCGTCACGTTTCAGAGACTAAATTTTCTTTGTAGAATAAACCAGTTTAGGTTAATTAACTCTCCTATTTCCAATAACAAATTTTTTTTTTTTTTTTTTTATAACTGACCCCTAAACAGTAATGTGTTTACTGGTACCAGGGCCTTAAATTTACAATTTATTGTATTTACAATCAAATATTATAAAATATACATACTATAAATTATTTAAATAGGAACTATTTTAGGTTTAAGTCTTTGATTGTAGGTACTTTCTGAGATCACGACGCATGCTTTCCTTGGTTGGTAATGCTGTTATAATTTCTGGGATGGAGTTAAATGCTTGAATGCTTCGGAAAATTGGCGAGTCCTGTGCAGTTTTCGTTCTTACATATTCATTTCTCAGTTGATTTTTTGTTCTTATATTATGGCTGTGTGTTAGTTTAACTTGCTTCAATTCTGTATTTGTTTTTTGAATTTTATTTTTAATTGAATAAATTAGTTTCACCTGTTCACATGTTTTGATTGTATTTAATTTCCAAATTTTATTATTGTACAGATCTGCACTGGGTGTGTATCGGTTTAATGAGTATATTGATTTAATGGCTTTGTTCTGAGTCCGTTGAAGTTTGTTTAGATCACATTTCGCAGCGTTTCCCCAGCATGGAATCAAATATAGTAGATGTGGTAAGATGTAACTATTATATATTAATTTTTAAAAATGTTTCATTTGTCATCATTTCCTATTATAAATGTAATATTATTATTACATTTTAATCACTGTAGAATGGATTGCCAAACTTTGCGCTCACTGAGAACTAATCCAGCTGTTTTTATTTAACAACAAATTACATTTTGGAGGCTTTGTACTACGCCGCGAAAGTAAATTATAATATGGCAACGCAGCATTAAACGCGAAACATGAGCAAGCGCACCGCTTGATTGGCTGTTCTACAATATTTGGGCGGCGAAACTCCAGTATGTTGTTCAAAGCGTTTTTCATTGGTAAGTTTAGTGCATGTCAAATGTATTTCTATGTTTTACCAATGAATAACGCCATAACTTTTAATCTATCGCACGTTGAGTTCGATGTTTCAATTGTAAATAAAATTAACGCTGTATTTTGCGAGCCATTATGCTAATAAACCGTTAAGACCCTCGTACAAGTTTAAAATATGGTGAATGCGATGGTAATAGAACTTAGCCCAGTCCTGTCTCTGTCGCCAACATCTTGACGTAAAATAGACACTTCAGGTGCTTTTAGTGCTACGGATATCTGGGTATTTTGGTAATCGGGTTTTGTGTTATTATGGGCGTGTCCGGCGATTCAGTTACTAAGGGCTTTTTCTGCGGCGGTTATTTGGAGAATTGGAGATTAGATTACCGTATAACCTGAAAATTATTTTGTATTGTATACTATTACATTCATCCATACATACTTCATGGGTTTTGTTGGAGATTATACTTTTATTTTTGTTATTTATTTTTTCCAAAGGCAGTAAAAATTTGGCGCAGCACAAAAATTTCCGTTGGAGACCTAACAAACATAACCTATACCTATGAATTAAAATCAAATTAACGTCAAAATGTCAAAAAAACCAAAGAACATCGGAGAAAAGTTGAACTTGAACCAACTTTTGGGAGATCGGGGATTCGGGGATTTTGACGTTTCTCCTTGGGGTCACATGATCATTTCAACCAATGGTGTCATTCCCGAAATACCCAAATCGCTAAATCTCCGTAGCACTAAAAGCACCTTTCAAGGGGATAATTTTTTTTACAAAATGTCGACCGTAAATAAAAATTGTGTTACTTTGTTATAAATGTAATGTCTTTTTATATTTTTACTTTTTACTGGTTTGACGCTCAAGCCATTTACCTCATGTCCACCTTTACTTTTAAGAACCACATAAACAATCTGACATAAGTTTCTCCCTGTCACTGAAGATGAAAACAAAATTTCCGAAAGCTTGGACCAACTTTAAAGAGTACTCTTTCATTTGCTGCAAAACCCAATATTTCCTAGTTTACTCCTAACTAGTCAGCAACGACCACATTAAATGTATTCATAGACTTCCGCACTTAGAACCAACAAAAAATTTAGATGCACCGAATAAATATCTATACAGTGTCACCAGTAAAGTCCGCATCATATGGGATTTTTTTTTATTAATAGCTTTATTCAAAATTTGACTTTGGCGTCAAGTTCTGCTTTATTAATCGAGATGAAAATTAAGCAAAAAAATAGTAGTCACGTGATTCGCATGCATTAGGTATCTGTCAAATTTTAATTTTTTCCAAAAAATAATTTAAAAGTGGGGTTATTTCTGAAAATATCGAAACAAGTTATTAGAAAAAGTTTTTATCAATGCAGTTTCTAGCCCACATGCAATATTTCACCTGCATAAGATAATTTTAATTTTTTACCTATTTTTTGTAAATTGCACCACTTTTGCAAAATGAGACTCAACGCATCCTACATAAAACTTTTCAGTTTTGACAAGGCTTTATTTCAGATACATTTTAGTAGCGCTATATTAAATGTGTGTTTTTCTACAAAATCAAAATTGGGCTATTAAAATTTGGTCCCATGTGATGCAAAGTTTATTTGTTTTTGACCCTGTATAAGGTAACTTCATAAAATAAGTATTTTTGAAAACGTAGTTTGTGTCTGAAAGTAATACACGTTAACGTTATTATGACATAGCTTAATATAGGGGTTTTAAATTAAATCGTTGAAAATAGATAAACTTTACGTTGTTAAACTAAAACTTATTTTCCACTTAAAAAACACTTTACTGAAGACACTGTGTTCTTTTTTAATAATAAGGTGTATTACTTTTAGACACAAACTACGTTTTCAAAAATACTTATTTTATGAAGTTACCTTATACAGGGTCAAAAATAAATAAACTTTGCATCACATATTATATGCTACCAAATTTTAATAGCCCAATTTTGATTTTGTAGAAAAACACACATTTAATATGGCGCTACTTTAAAGAAAATGTATCTGAAATAAAGCATTATCAAAACTAAGAAGTTTTATGTAGGTTGCGTTGAGTCTTATTTTGAAAAAGTGGTGGTGCAATTTACAAAATAAAGGTAAAAAATCAAAATTATCTTATGCAGCCGTGTGTTGCATGTGGGCTAGAAACTGCATTTAAAAAAACTTTTTCTAATAACTTTTTTCGATATTTTCAGAAATAAACTTTTGAATTATTTTTTGGAAAAAATTAAAATTTGACAGATAATGCGAATCACGTGGCTACTATTTTTTTGCTTAATTTTCATCTCGATCGAAGCAGAACTTGATGCCAAAGTCAAATTTTGAATAAAACTATCAATAAAAAAAATCCCATATGATGCGGACTTTACTGGTGACACTGTATAGTATAAATAATTTATATAATTTAAAAATTTGCATATTTTATTTATTCTTTACTTTTAAAAACAAAAAAATTCTAACATAACGTTTAAAAAAGTTCATGATATTCACAGGCATGATACTATAGAAAAACTAATTTTTTACAAACTATTAAAATAAACAGCAACTTTGGAAAACGGTCATTGTTATATAATGGATTAATATTATATACCTAATATTTTACCCGAAAATATTAAAACATTAAAAAAACTACTCTTATTTAAATTTAATTAAAAAAAATATTTCCTAATGTAAATTTTTTTCTTAATGAGTAAATCAAACGTTTATACAAAACGAATATTTTATTTTTAACTGTCTTTTCTTTATATACTTATAATATACCTACTAAGCTAGAGTAATAATTGTTAGTTATGTTTATTAAATACTTATTTATCCCTGTAATAAATTTGTAAAGTTGGTTAGGAGTAAAAAAAAAGTTGGCTGGCGAAGAAAAGAGCAGAGTTTCGTTTAAACACTATTTATTATACACAAGTTACATTAACTACAGTCTAATGGCGATTAAACTGGTTTATAAGCTTGACATTGGATACGACCTGTCTTGGGCGGCGTGGTACCTAGACTGTTCTACTGGTGTCTGTGGGTGGACTCGAGAAGTGTCTAGGTACACCGCCCGAAGGACGTTTAGCCTGAACAGCGAGGTACTAGATTTTTAACTAGAAGTTTGCTTGTTCGAATGGTCTCAGTGGTAAACTTATTTTTTTAAAATTTTGGTAAAAATATAGTCAGCACTGAAGAGGATGAGGTTTGTTCAAGTTAAGTTTTTGTAAATATTTTTCAATAGTTCTATTTCAAGTTATTTTTTGTTTTTTTCCCAAATCAAAAGTTAAGGGGTAAAAAATTAAAACCCAAAACTGAATTTTTAGTTTTTTTTTTCTGATATTTACTTATCTCCGAAATTATTACGAATTATTAAGAACTCTTTCATAATTTACTTAAGACCTACTTACTTAACGAATTTCTCCATCAATTTATTTAAATTCTCAATAGTCAAGCTTGGATCCTTGAATTTGGCTTGTAAATCTACTGAAGGAATTCTCTGCAAACGCCCTGCTGAACTGGACACATTTACCACCCTCCCATTGGTTCTCAATAAAGGAAAAAGGGCTTCACATACTTTTAAAGTTCCAAAGTAATTAACACCTACATCAGTTTCAGCTTGTTCTCCAAGTGGCACAGATTTCTAAAAAATAAAAATAAAATTACTATGTAGGTAGGTACCTAATTTGACCTGTAGGTATTTTTTTTGTTGTTTGTTGTTAATAAAAATTTACTGGCCTCACAGAGGGCTTAACCAATACATTTAAAAAAAGGTGAAAGGAATAAGGGTAATGGCATAAAATATTATTTTTGTCAGCCAACAAAAAAAAAACCAAAACCAAAAGATAGGTACTTGGGAAACACAATTTCAACAAAAAACATTGAAACGTTATTAAAGTTAAGGTCAGTGCTTAAATAATTCTTTATGATTGACTTATAAGTTCAATATTGTACCTAAAGTAGTAAGTACCTACCTTCTATTTTTATATGAAATATAGAAATATACCTACTTACATTTACTGCAACTCCAGCATTATTTATAAGAATATCAAGACCTCCATATTTCGTTTTTATATGATCTCTAAAGTTATTTACACTGCCTTGATCTGTAATGTCTAGCTGGTGAAATAAAGGATTATAACCTAGGGCTTTTAGTTTATTAACAGCCTCTTCACCTCGTGTAGTGTCTCGAGCTGTTAGGTAAACATCTCCTTCATATTTTTGACATAGACCTTTGACTATAGCATAACCTATGCCTTTGTTGCTTCCAGTTACCTACAAAGGGCACAAGTAAATAGAAATATATCATAATTAGATGAAATAAAACTTACCACTGCAAGTTTCTTTATTGACATCACGTACTTTCCTGCACTAAATAGGCTTACTGAGAATTAAGTGGACCCTTGTTAGATAATTTTAGGAACACTAAATCTATATCAATAAATTATTTACTTTGATTTTTGGCATAATATCTAGGCATCCGCCTTGTATAAAATAACCTATTTTTATCTTAAACCAAAATAAAATAGTCGAAAATTATCTATTTACCACAAAACAGGATCTTTGGCATTGTTATTTGTCCCTCTACATTATTTTTTGTTGATTTGACCAAGCACAAAAACAAACTTTCAAATTCAAACCATTCAATATTCATTATTCATTCTTAAACAAGCAACCACAGAAAAAAAATGAGAGAACTTAGAGATGTCAAACTATCGATAATTGTATCTACCTATCGATAGTGACAACATCTCATAGCGTACCTATTTCCTACTCTTAAGAAGTGATTGATCTTTAGACACATGCAGCATGCACGTTACACATTACAGATTTGTTTAAAAAAGCGTCAATAACTTCAACCCGCGAGGCGCGACTTGGCCGAACAGCAGCATTGGCGCGCAAATTTTAAAAAATAGGACCTCAGGACGCTTTACAAACTCAGGACACTGCTTAAAAACCCAGGACGTGTCCTAGGACAACTATTTTTTAACTGTTTTTAGATTGCTACCAAAACTTTTTAGTTAGAAAAGAAATCAAAGCTATAACATATTTCAAACTTGAGTCGAGTATTGCCAATGATCTGTAGGCAGATCATTGAGTACTTGCAGGCGTGCGTACCTTAATTCTAATTGGATAAATAATTTTTCACCCCCGTCACACCAGGCCACTGCAAATGCTCAATCCCGATTTTAAAAATCAGTTCATCCCTAAAAGTATGATCATCGAACACAAAGATGAGTTAAAATGTTAAATCGATGCGGTTCGATCTGAACCAGCGAATCGAACACGCCTCACGTGTTATTTCCACCATATTCTAAAGGTTCCTGGATTGGTCTAAACCCAAAATGTCCCTGCTGTTAGTTTAACAAGCGAGCCCTGTGCCCACCACCTAAACCTTTCCGATTCTGAGATTCGTCAAAACGATAGACAATTTACCTTTAGATAAGCAAACAATAATCACGAAAGTGGCAGTTTTATGGCCTCGCGCATGTAAACAAAGCTAGACACTATTAGACATGCGCACTGCAACATTATCGTTTGACGTAATGGGAAAATAGACAGGTCCAGGCTTTAAAATTTAAATTCTTGCCAAAAAATTGAAATTTCTTCTAGTGATTTCTGACATTTTTAGTAGTTGCAAACCTCATCAGATTTTGAGGATAGAAAATTGTTTTTAAGGGTTTGTTTCTAAAATTTGTTTAAAAATAATTCGTCGTCGTGTTTTTAGTTCGAAAAGGAAGAGAACAAGAGCAAGTGAATTAAACTAGTCTTATAAAATCGAATATAAAAACAAACAAAACCAGCAAAATAGCCAATCTACGGTGTTATCGCGTACACCTAACTTCAAGTCAAATATTAGTTGGTATATAACTTGTATTGATTTTTACAATTTGGCAAAAACTTGGGTACGTGTAAAACATTTTCAAGCAAAATTTCGTGTTCAAGAATTTGAAAATTTTTTACCCGTTTTGGCTTTATTAAAAGCTTAATGTCGGGATGTACAGATTTTATCCAAAAAAATAACCAACCAGCAACTTTGACAGAACTAATTTTCTCACAATCAGACAATTTACTAAACTACACAAAAACTAGAAATTCGTAAATATTAAACTCCCACAATCCACGATAGCTAACTACAAGGAAAACGCAACAAAAAAAATGGCGGCCGAGCCGGTTCTGCAGAGTATCTTTAAGCATGTCGATTATTGTCGATAACGTAGGAGAGGCCGATCATCTTCTTACTTGTTTTTATTGTGCTAGTGCCGTTGGGCACTCTAACACACTTTTGAAAATATGAAATTAAAAAGACAAAGTTGTCCTTTTGGTGGAAGTTAGTGATTTTGTAGTGGGGGATTTTCGAAAATAATTTTTTTTCCAAGAAGAAAAACTTATTTTCTAAAATTTTCACTTTTTTGGAAATTAACCAAATTTTTTGGGTTTGATTAATTTTAGTTGATTGATTCAGTAGGTAATCAAACAACTTGTCATATACAATCAAGCTTTGCTTGATGATTAAGATGTTATTTCTGTGGTTTTTGTTAATGGGTGATAGGAGCATTAATGCTCCTATGTCGTACTCTGTGCAGATTTGGGGCGGGATTTTTGGGGAAAGAATTTTGTATTAGTTGATTAGGGTAAAACTGTTTTTTCCTAAAAAACTCAGCGTGCCTTTTGTTTAAGAATTCATGTATGGTTTCTACCTTAAGGTCGCGGTGGATCGCCGCTCCCCTAATGTTGTAGGGCGCATTTGTGATGGCCCTAAGAATTTTATTTTGTAATTTTTGTAGGCGTCTTCTGCGTGTTTTAGGAGCTTGGCTCCATGCTATACTTCCGTATAGTATGGAGGGGCGCACTACTTGTTTGTATAGTAACGTCTTGTTTTTAAGTGACAGTTTGCTTTTGCGGCCTAGAAGAGGGTAAAGTGCCCCAAATGCTTGCTTTCCGGTTTTTATTTTGTTGTCGAAATAGGGGGCCCAGGTGAGCGTTTTGTCGAGAGTGACGCCGAGGTATTTTAGGGTGTCACTCCATGGTATTTCGGTGTTGTCTAGGTCAAGATTTGGGATATACTTCTTCTTTCTTGGGTTTTAACGTGAGTGCCGTTGAGCACTTTTACACACTTTGGGTTTTCTGAAAATTAAAGGACAAATTGTCCTTTGTGGGGGACGTTGTTGATGTTATTGTTTCTCTTGTTGGAAATGAGAATGGCTTGTGTTTTTTCAGCATTAACACTTATTTTCCATTTTTGAAAATAGTCAATAAGCGTATTTAGCTGAATTTGCAAACATCTATGTATATGTGCTAGGTTTTTGTTGGTGCACGTCATGGCCGTATCGTCAGCAAAAATGTAAAGCTCGACGAATGGCGTTTTTGGCATATGTCCGCAGTGTACAGAATGTATGCATGGGGGAATCTTGGGGAACGCTCGCTTCAATGTATGGAGGACTTGAGGTAGGAGGCCGATCGCAATGCATTGGATTCGGTCCCAACTTAGCATCGGTAATTCAGCTTTACGAGTCGTCGTAAGATGGCGCTCGTGTTCGAAGTAGGCTATCAAATAAATGGTTTCTTATGGACGCGATAACTATTTTTATTTAAATTAGTTCTTTAAGGAACAAATAAGGACTTTTATAGGAATTTACACTTACTTTGTTATACTTATTAGTAAACTCGGGCTGTATAAAGTTCCAACGATGCTTCGTTTTTAAAATACAGGAACATTCTAGCTAGAGCTTTGGAGCTAGAAAGAGACTTATTTGGCTGCGTTTCATCTCTGAAGAAGATCCTGTCTTACCACCCCGACACAAAGCAAACTCTACTTTTATAAATTGTACCATTATTCATTATAAATATGGAAATTAATTACAATACAACGTTATTTGTCTTGTCTTGCCTTCAAACATGATTTGTTATTTCGAAAAATAAAATGTCAATTGTCAAAAGTAAAAGTACAGAAAAATAAAGGGTTTAAGTAAAAGCTAAAAACTATGGAGGATCTAGTTTTCCACATTAAAAACGAAGAAGAGGAAGACAACATCAGCCCACTTCGGACGCGAGAGCCATCTATCGGCCAATAGCGAACTAACCAAAAAACCGGGACAGAATTTGAAAATGCTGCCATTGTCGATCGGCCTCCTACCTGTGGAGAACTATAGGGTAGGAGGCCGATCGACAATGGCAGCATTTTCAAATTCTGTCCCGGTTTTTTGGTTAGTTCGCTATTGGCCGATAGATGGCTCTCGCGTCCGAAGTGGGCTGATGTTGTCTTCTTCTTCTTCGTTTTTAATATGGAAAACTAGATCCTCCATAGTTTTTAACTTTTACTGAAACCCTTTATTTTTCTGTGCTTTTACTTTTGACAATTGACATTTTATTTTTCGAAATAACAAATAATGTTTGAAGGCAAGACAAGACAAATAACGTTGTATTGTAATTAATTACCATATTTATAATGAATAATGGTACAATTTATAAAAGTAGAGTTTGCTTTGTGTCGGGGTGTAAGACAGGATCCTTTTCAGAGAGAAAACGCAGCCAAAAATAAGTCTCTTTCTAGCTCCAAAGGTATAGCTAGAATGTTTAATACCCTGTATTTTAAAAACCAAGCATCGTTGGAACTTTATGCAGGCCGAGTTTACTAATAAGTATAACAAAGTAAGTGTAAATTCATATAAAAGTCCTTATTTGTTCCTTAAAGAACTAATTTAAATAAAAATAGTTATTGCGTCCATAAGAAACCATTATTTGATAGCCCACTTCGAACACGCGCGCCATCTTACAGCGACTCGTAAAGCTGAATTACCGATGCTAATTTGGGACCGAATCCAATGCATTGCGATCGGCCTCCTACCTCAAGTCCCCCATACTCCTACCCTATAGTTCTCCATACTTCAATGTCGCGCACGTCTGTCAAAATATTTACTCGGGTTTGGAATTTTCTATCTTTGAGATAGGATATAATGAATTTAATGAAATTTATGTTTATGTTGTAAACATAATGGAGTTTGTATGCAAGGCCATCGTGCCAAACTTTGTCGAAAGCTTTTGAGATGTTCAGAGCTATCATGCGTGTGGAGGCCCGGTGCTGCAGTCCATCGGTCGTGATGTCGACAAGTCTAGCAAGTTGGTCTTCGGTCGAGTGACCTTGACGAAAGCCGAATTGCTCATCTTGGATTATGTGGAGTTCATTAGAATATCCCATAGTCTGGATAGAAAGATTTTTCTGTGACTTTTATTGCTATGGAGAAGATGAGGCTTATGGGTCTCCAATTTTGGGGGAAAGTGCGGTTTTGTTTAGGTTTTGCTATCAGTATGACAATCGCTGTTTTCCACGTGTCGGGATATACGTGGCTTTTAAACATGAAGGAGAGGCCGATAACACGAGGTTTCTGCGCATGCACGAAGGTGTCCAAAAGGAAGCCAGCTGACCTGCGAGTCATGCGCTCGGACGTAATTTTTTTTCACCCATAAAACGTAACTTTTGTTTGCGCAGGAGATAAGCTGTACGTATCTAAAGGTAAATTGTCTATGGTCAAAACCAAAGACTTCTATTGTATTAGAAGTCGTTGGTCAAAACCAAGGTCTCTAAACGTCAAAACGCCCTTTTGTCGCCATTGCCCGCACGTTGCCCGCAAACTTAGACGAGGTAAAGCCGGTATTTTCATCCTCGGTTAAAACTCGGTTATTTTTATTTTTTATTGCTTAGTTCAACTTGTTTTGTGACACATAATAGTATATTAAAGTACGAGTTTCAGAAGCGGTTTTAGCGCCCGCGTCTATTTTAAAAAACGAGCCACGAAGTGGCGAGTTTTTTTATTGACACGGGCGCTAAAACTAGGGTTGGGCAAAAATAACCGGTTATTTGATAACCGTTTTTTTTTAAATCGGTTAACCGGTTAATAATCGGTTTTTTGTTGCTTAGGTTAAACCGACAAAAGGTTATTTATTATCAATAACCGAAGATCGGTTATTAACAGGGATAATTTGTGTCTTTGGTCTCATTATTGACTATAACCCTAGAATAGGAAAAAAAATGGAGATAAAAGTTCTACTTTAAAGACTGAATTCTTGTGTCATAACGGTAAATTGAAATTCACAATGAGAAGAAAAATTGTAAAAGGTTATTAACCGGTTATTCAATAACGTTTTTTTTTTGTCCGGTTAACCTAGTCTCGGTTAACCTCATTGAATAAAGAATAGGAAGGAAGGAGCTTTGGTCGATTCGACAGTTGAACGGGATGGTTGTTGCATATGGCGGCTTCAATTACTGCACAACTAACCATTTCTAATAATTCTTTCACTTTTTTAGTCTTTCAGCAATTTTAAAGCTAATTAAACAACAATAACTTAAATAGTCAATAATATAAATATTCGTAACTATTAATACTATACAAAACTTAGTCTTAAGGCACAAAAAACTGCAATTAAACACAAAAAAAGCTCCCAAGCGTGACGCAAATCTTACAAGAACCAAAACAAATGAGTCATATTTGGTTGATCAATATGGCCGACTTGTTCATGCGTATAACTTGTCAAACGAACCAAATGCTTCCTCCTTCCTATTCTTTATTCTGTGGTTAACCTGGCGTAATAAATAACCGGTTAATCAATAACCGGTTATTTTCCAATAACCGCCCAACCCTAGCTAAAACGCCTTATGAAACATGTGCTTTATACATTTTTTTCTATTTCACCTTTTATAATCAAGAAAAATACATTTTAAAAAGAAAATAAATCCTTCAAATTTTGTAAATTTTTATGTCTAAATTTTATGTTGGTAATACTATTTTTTATCATAGGAGCCTCGACAACAAACATTATTTTGCAAACTGTCATTTTTTGATTTATTGACCCATTTTCACCACGAGATTCTAAAGTTATTTTAGCGATATGAGATTTGAAATTGGACGGAATACGTTGTGTGATCCTTGTACATTCGGTACATATACAGAGCGTTCGGAAATTCGGGAGATTTTGCTACTTTTTTTCGAATTTCAAAAGACGTGATTTTACGTCACGGCATTGCAATTTAGTATAGGGAAGATGGAAAATTCAAATAAAGTTGAAGTTAAATTTGACATTAGAAGGTTAGTAGATTGAATTTTGGATAGGATTTGGCAGAAAATGATAGCTTGAAGCATCTACAAAAGATTGATTTATAGATTTATGCAACCAACATACATGACTGTTATCCACACAGAATAAAAAAGTAAGTTATCAAGCTAGTTTTCCTCTGCGAAAAATGGGTTTTCTCGTAAATCACAAAGGCCGCGCAAGTCAATGAAATAAAACATTTAAATGTTACCAATACCAACATCAAATAAGAAAAAACGCGTATCGAAATAGCTTCATTACGATCCGCAAATGAGGGTCGTACTGAACTCATTATGAACGTGAAATAGAAAAAGCATGTTATAAACATCAAATGTGAAGTTTAACCGAGGAATTAAAATAACTGAGCTTTAAACGAGGATGAAAATACCGGCCCTAAGCCCGCAAATATGACATTGTTGACTTTTAAACATCCTAGTCAAAAGTGTCAAAAAAATCATTGCCGACCACAAAGGAAAGATTGGTTATCGCTAGAGAAACACAAAGCGGTTGTTGTTCAAGATTTGCTTTGCAGTGCAACCTCCAACCAAACAACCAATTCCACCTTTATTGGAGTTCTGTGAATTCCACAAAAGAAAAGTAGCTCGCTGACCGACGGACGAATAAATACAATAGGTGGCGCTTGTTCTTGTCCTTCGAAAGTTCAAATATAAATTATTCCAAATACAATACCTACAATTTTTATATTTGATTGATTGGTTGTGTTCTGCACCCCGGTGAAGCTTAAATGGACGATTTCGCAACACAGTAGAAAGAGAAAGAAGAGAGAGAGAGGGGTGTTAGTGTGCCTGCCGGCCATCAGGGCGAATTAGCGCTGTTGTCGCCAGCTGGCCGTGTAACCGGGTTCTGTCGCATATTTTTGACGTATAGAAGAGAAGGACAGTTATATTCTAACCTATTATAACGCTTCCCAAACTGCGCCAGGTGCTAATTGGAACAAACCAGCCAGCCGCCAGCCCGCCATCCATCGCCTCGTCACAACCACAGAACTCCAATAAAGAGAAACGCTATAAATGTGCTAATTGGTCGATGCCGCCGTGACTTTGAAATGACATCAGATAGATGCGAATGTGGCGCCATGTGTAGTGGGTCTGAACTAATATTGGCGGAAGGGGGGTAGGGGGAAGCAATCATATGTTTTCATTTTTTAAAGGTCAAATTAATATTTTGAAATTCAAAATTTGTTGTAAGTAATTTTATAAAAAATACGTTTTCATTACCAATAAATACAATTAGCACTGCACGATTTGTAATAAAAACGTATTTTTATTAAAAATTATTTATAACAAAGTTTAAATGCCAAAATATTAAATTACCTTGATATCGAAATTCTTGAGCCTTAGTTTTAGTAAAACAAACTTTAGTGTAACTTTTTTATTGCACAAAATCATTTAAATATAGGTAGGTACATATTTTAATAAGTATATAAAATAAATAAAATAATATTACAGTTTTTTTCATTCGATTTGTATAAATCAACACCTGAAATCAAAAAGAATAAAGAGTTGTGTATTTCATCAATTTCATACCAGGTCACAGAAAGATGTTAAAGGAAAATTAGCTAACCACACAACAATATCACTTCTACGAATGTTATTTTATTAGTCGTAAAATTCTTCAGGTAGTCAATCAACGATGAGCTAACCAAATAACTTCAGTTGTATATAAGCCATACAATGCCCTAAAAAGTATTCTTAAATATAAACTTTGAAGATCCTTTATGTGATAATATAATGTTAGGTTTGAAAAGCTCGAGTCTTCTCTCCAGACTTGCCAAAAGTTCTCGATACAAACTCATGATATGATAATATGACATAAACCATTATTTACATTAATCAGTGAAGAACTACATTCCAAGATAATTGAATTACTTTTGCCAGAGATAAAAGAAAAAAATTAAACAACTTATTTTAAAATAAAAATTTAGAGTCATTGACCTTTACCTGATGGAAAATTGGAACCCTATTATTTTTAGATCCTTAAAAATAGGTATAATGTAAAATATATTAATCCAAAACTTACCCAGACAGGTAATTACATTTTCTTTTTCATTCTCATTCTCAGCAAGATCTTGAAAGCTACCTAGAAAATTACAAAAAAATTCATCGGCCAATCGCCATGATACTCCATTAAAAAGACTGCAAGGAGCAAGGACGAAAACAAATCAACACAAACAGGTTGGTTAAGAAATGAAGCAATGTGATTGGTTGCCATTGGCATATTTATTTTAATTTGAGTCAACCTTGTTTATTTCCTTGAAAGAGACGCCATCTTTTGTAGTGCGTGACCATGGTAACCATTGACTTTAATGACAAGTGACAGCTGCGACTTTTTGCATCTCGGTTTCATACCCGTGGTCACAACTGTCAATTTTTCTTGTCCACGTTTTTTTCTGAGGAAATTAATTAATTTTTTATTATCATTTTAATATACAATTCTATTAGTTTCTATTCTAGAAAACTTCGCCGATGTGTGTAATCTTTCAGTTATTATTCCAGCCTACTATGCAGGTAATTATTTTTTATTGTTTATCAAATTGATTTTACACTTCCTTACCTATTTTTTATATAGGAATATAGGAAATGTAAGTTTACAATAAATAAATTAACATGAAATGTTTCACATACATAATAGGTGTTGGTTAACAAGCCAATCTTAACAAAATATCACTGGGCAACCTGCAGATAACTGCAACACATTGTGCCCGAGGTAATACCTAACAATCTATCAGTTACGAACAGATAAGTTTAGTCTCTTGAAATGATAATTTTAAGATTTTTGTTTTACTGAGTGGATTAAAAATTATAACATAATGGCACAAAGATAATGGTTTGAGCTAACTCGATAAGTAGATACTGGGCCATCGGCCATATTTTACAGAGAAATTTAATGTCTACCCGATACTGTTTCTTTTGTTTCAGAGAACGCTGTAAGAATCACCTGATAGTTTATGGATCTTTTAGTACGTGTCTCAATGCATCCTAGTGCTTGTGTTTATACAGTATTTGTGATAATATTATATGAATTGAGTCAATTCCAGATGAGTGAGACCTGTGAGACGTAACCTAAGGACATTAGTTTATTCTAAACAGTTATTTTTTGTTATGGTTGTCAATGCAGTTTTTATTTATAAATAAACGTAGAAAACATTATATATACGATAAAGTTCTTCCATCTTTATTTTCTAAATCTTGGTTAATATAAAAATAATGTGCATTATTTATTCCATAAAAAAAAACTTTTGTGCGTCTTTTTATTGATTTAATTTGTGATTTAATAATATTTATATTGAATCACAGATTAAATCAATAAAAACTCGTTCAAAAGTTAATAATTAAATTGAAAAGTCCTAAAACCGCTGTTCAAATTTCCCGCCATTGCGCCTCTGATGGCCGGCGGGCACACTAACACCCCTCTCTCTCTCTTCTTTCTCCCTCTACTGTGTTGCGATTTTTTAACAAGGAGCTAACATTTCTAACCCTATAAATTTTCTTTGGTGTTCTGTGACTTTTATCTAATAATCGCTGCCTTTATCAATTTTTCGAGTTCGACCACTCGACCAGAGATAAAACTCGTTGGGGTTGCTATCCAGTACTTTAGACTTTTAAGCTGCTTTTGAGATTGAAATTGGACCACGTCGTAAAACCCACATCAGTAAATACAAGATCAAACACTGTGGGGAAGACGGAAAGAAAAGCCGACTGAATTTAAAAAGAATTTTGGACGGGAACAAAATAGAAGACAATAACGATGGCATCACGAAAAGTTGCTGTGGTAAGCAGTTTTGGCAAATCCTTTTTTTTTTAGTAGGAAAGTTTGGAGTTTCCGCAAAGTAAATACAACGTTTGTTGTATAGGGGTCTTTTGTACAATACTACCTATTCCTATTATATATTGCAAGATTATGTGCTTCGAAATACCGTTATTTGTATGTACCTATTAGGTACTATATAATACTATAATATAATATCATATCATAAGTACCTAAGTATGTCCACCAAATTCTACACCTCTTATTGATTACTATGTTAACTTACAATAATTACAATCCGCCCTTGTTATTAATAATTAATCAATAATTTTCGGAAGGTTGGCGTCAATAATCAATAAAAAAAAAATGTTAAACTATTGATGTTGAATTAGGTAGGTAGTATATAGGTTTGTATTTGTAAATAGGTCTTCAAATTTACTAAATTTCTAGGCATATACTTAGTACCTGGCAACAGGTGGCAGGTCTAGTGCACTTTAAGACCCTCGAAATTTCACAGTTTTTGAAACAGCACCTGTTTTTTATAGAACACAATAAAGGCAACACAACAATGATTCTTATTAATTAATAGCTTTGTAAAAAACTGTTCATCCATAATTTTGTTTATTTAGAATGAATTGAGGGAGCCTGGGGTCATTAGGTTAAAAATTGATGATTTGACTTTAAATCTAAATTACTAAGAAAAAGTTAATCGCTTTTCTTTTAATCTTAGTGGTGTACATTTTGTACCTAAAAAGAAGATAATTGACGAATACTACATCCGAGACTACATCCTATTTTTTCTACCAAAAAAATGAGAGTTGATGGGTTATAAGTTATAATGTCTCTTATTTAGTTAGACATTCCCAGAGTAATAAGAACTTATCGATGTTTGTTCTTTTTACCTTGAAAAGTTAACTGCTCTGGAAGAATCCAACTTGTGATAGGTACGACAGTTTTCAAAAAATATGCGGAAGTATATTACTTAGTTTGCCATAATTTACCGATTTTGTTAGCAATAGACAGCAAACTGCTGTTAGGCAGAATACAGTGAATGCCATAATTTTTAAAGATATTGATAATTTTAAAATAATATGTTAATAAGAGAAAAAGTTGTGACAATTTAAATGTCGAGATTTTAACATAAATATTTCTAAAGAATTTCACTTTTTACATTAGTTATATAGGCAAAGTAAATCCTGCAATGGATTTTTAGGTGATGATTCCTACCTATCATTCAAAACTTGTATAAACCAGAACAAATATTTATAGGTTTGTACAAAAATTATACAAAAGCTAACCGAGCCCTTTGATTATCTATCAGTAAATTATATTCGTCAATGTCATTACTATCACAGTCAAAGTTGCCTGGTTAGTTAATTATTGATAAAGACCTTTGTGCCATGCAACATAAGTGTCTGCAATTTCAGCTTTCTGAGCCTTCCCGTTTCGCTTTTTAATAATATGACACTAAGGGACAGCTCCCCCGGGGGGGGGGGGGGAGTGACGGCCGTCAATGTATGTATCTATGCCGTTTTTGTAAGTACTAATTGCCTGTCAAATTTTAGTCTAATAATAAATAAAATTTTTCAATAAGTCCTGCCGACTCTTTACGGTCCTTTCATTACCGGTGTTATATCCGGACTTTACCTATATATTTGTTGATTTTCTACTAAATTAGTTTTCATCTGACACAGCCCACAATGGGCTTTCGAATTTTTACCTCCCAAAAGTATTAAAATAAAAATATTTACACCGGCAAAGGCGGTAGCCGGCATTCGGCAATGTTCACAGTTCTGTTAGAAAAAGTGCAGTCGCGACTAGTGTGACGGGCACTACACAAAAAGCTTTAGGTAAGATACTCTTTCATTATTAAATAGAAAATTGAATTGCACAGGAAGAAAAAATAATAACTACTTGTTATGTTTCACAAATTTAATCAGTTTCCTGACACGTGTTTCGGCCCTTTCGGGTCATGGTCAAAGGAGTACAAGAAGATACTAAATTCTACGTGACATTACAAAGGTATTTATATCATATTATGGTAACTATAAACATGTCATAAAATTAAAATTAGGATTAGAAGATTGAATGGTCAACTGTGGGTTTTCCTAATTTTTAAAGGTACAGATACATTAGTCCCAAAAGTGTGCTAATAAGAATTAGGGAAGCACCTGTGTGGTAGTAGGTTTGATTATTAACAACATTACATTTGTTTTTTATGGCTTTTTTGATAGCTAGTTTTCTAGATTTCTAGTAGATTTAGTTTTCTGCTTTTATTGTGTATGTATATGGGTTTTATGTTGTTAGAAGATTGAGTGATTGCCTTTCCCTAATTTTATGACATGTTTATAGTTACCATAATATGATACAAATACCTTTGTAATGTCACGTAGCATTTAGTATCTTCGTGTTCTCCTTTGACAATGGCCCGCAAGGGCCGAAACACGTGTCAGGAAACTGATTAAATTTGTGAAACATAACAAGTACCTAGTTATTATTTTTTCTTCCTGTGAAATGGAACAACAGTTTCACTAAGCATGTAGCCCAACACAAATTAATTATATGAAAATTGAATTGATCGCCCCTCAGTACGACTCTGTCTGTAGTGCTATGTTAAGATATATAAAATACTTAATTTTAGACCAAAAAAATAGACCCAAGACATTAGTTTGTTGTAGTTTTGCTTAAAAATTTAGGTAATTTTACTGGCCTATGGTTGGTTGGTTACTTGCCGATACAAATACTAAATAATATGATGTTAGATACTATTCCCCATTAGTAAATAGGTTTTTTATTGATCGATTCCAACCTTCTTAATTAATGATAACAATGGCCAATTGTGGCGTAACTTATTATAATCAATAACAATAAAATTACTTAGATACCTATTTAATGTGATTTTGAATGTCTTTTGCTAAAATCATTTATTTATAGTAATCTTTCAGTTCTTAAAATAATAGGTATTAAAGAAATTACCTTGTCGGACTTCCGTTATCTTTATTTTGTTAGATAACACAAGTATTTACACTTGAAAACGGTTAGAGATAGTAACTAACCGAAACGTTGTGTTAAGTAACAAAATAAAGACAACGGAAGTCCAACTAGGTAAATTTTTTGATAAATAGTACTTCATTGTCTACTACCTTCAAAAAAACCATATATGTATGTATGTTGTATAATCTTTAAAAGTGCTATACCTAGTGCGATTTAAAAAAAAGTGTTTTTTTAATGTTTAAATGTGATAGTGAGCCTTAGGGTGTGAAAATTTTATCTTTTGACTTCCTGACTCGGCATTTTAATCGAAAGTAGTGACACATTGTTGTTGGTTAACGTCTCTACTCTGGGGCTTCCTAACATCATTAAAAAATGTAGGTATTACTTCTAGATTTAGGATTTAAGTCTTATATTTTTTATTTTCTACATCTATGACAACTAATTAAATATACATCTTTTACCTTTGAACTGTTTTACAAAGCCAGATTTATCGTTTTTTAAGGTCACTGGCAGCAACAAAGGTGTAGGCTTTGCCATTGTAAAAGGTCTGTGTGAAAAACTGGATGGAGATATATATTTAACTGCCAGAGACATTGGACGAGGTCAAGATGCGCTTCAAAGTCTCAGAGACCAAGGTTACAACCCTTTGTTTCACCAACTAGATATTTCCGATCAGTGTAGTGTGGATAATTTTAAAGATTATATTAAGACCAAACACGGAGGAATCGATATATTGATTAATAATGCAGCTATTGCTTTTAAGGTAGGTGACGACAATAGGTAATCATTAAATAGTTTGTTCCTATTTTCATCACATATTAGAACGTATTCCCATTTTGTATCACCTATTTCACACTATTTGAGTAAAAAGGTTGCCCATAAAATAACGGATTTGTCAAAAAGAAACTGATAAGCGTATAATATTAATATAAACTGCTCATGACAAAGTTGGACAAATTGTTTTTTTTTAACATCATTATTACAGGTAACCTATAGCTTGTGTAGGTTGTTTTCTAGAAATTTCTTAGAAAAAAAAAATAAATGGCTGTAAGATATCCGGTCGGGTTTTCCAAATTAAAAAGAGGATGATAGACGGCCCTCTTTGTCTAAACATTATTGGAAACTTGTTCCATACTTTCAGAATGTTGTAGGTAACATTTTTTTGCACAAAGCTAAGATTTGCCTTCTCAATTCTGAGGTTCTCCCTGTATCTAGTGTCATGCTCTTGTCATGCTTTTAGGTCTAAGAAAAGCGATTCATTATTTAGTATGAATTTTACACACTCCAAAGTATACAGGCTGTATAGAGTGTAAATGCGGTGTGACCCGAAAGTGCCCCTACAACTCGCCCTTCCCCCAATCCGGAACATAACCCGTAAGCACCTTTTTTGAATGGAGAAGATGCGGCTAGGCAGCATAGAATTACCCCAGAATATAAGGCCATATGTTATATGATAAAATTAAGATAATCGAGTTATTCAAATTCAAAAAGTTTGAACTAAGATATTTAAGCTATACAGACTGTCCGCGGATAGGGTTCACAATAGCACAAATGGATGAAAAATTTAATTTTTCGGGAAAAAGTCATTCTTGATAAAAAGTTTTGCTTGTAAAAATAATGCAATTCACGAAGAGAAAATTTTGATTTTTTTATACAGGGTTCGCAAAAACTTCAAAAACATGATTTTTCTCCAAGAGTATAAACTACCTTTATTTTTCATTTTTGACCAAAATGCCAATTGGAAAACTTATTTAGAATAACGTTTATAATTTAAATCCGAGATTTTAAATAAATCTCTGGTTTTTTTATTTTTTTTTTATTTTTAGAGGTAAGTATGTAAATGGAAATTTTGCTGCTCAATAAAAATATTAACAAAAATTTTTATTAGACTATTTTAAAATTTTAAATGCATTCCTACCGAGATTCCTACCATCTTTTGTGAAAACAAAGAATTTTTTTACCTTTTTATTACTTGCTTTACGTATGGGGCAAATTTGAAGCTGTCAAATAGAATTTGATGTGTTTTGAAAATGTTTGACCTTAGAACAAAGGGTTTATTTAGTTCAATGTTACGGTGCGGGCGAAAGTTCTTACAACTTTGTGATAGAGAAATTTAATCAAAGATACCCTAACGTTTACGTTTCAAAAATGGGACTTCATAAATTATTAAGAACATTTCAGCGAACTATAATATAATAATAATAAGTTTTTATTTAGCACTTGGCTAGTGATACTTAACAATTTAACAAAATAAACAATGGGCCTTTTCACTAAATTTTGATTTTGGTAGTAGTGTATAAAGGAACAAAAAATAAAATTTTCTGTGTTTTTACTTTTCTATACTTTTAAGCCATAACTGAGAAAATAAATAAATAAAAAAACTCCTTGAATAAAAACACGGACTTAAACATACCTACGTCATCGCGCCGGAAGATTGATGCACAGAGGAATGATAGGAATAGCCGAGTCGCTGGCTTAAAATATCAAGAATTCACAAAATCAGCAGCTTGACAGTGTTGCCGATACTCTCAAAAATCATTTATTATAGTTAGTACCAGTGTAATGGTAATTGACTAGCAATTATTAGTAATTATAATATACCAGTTTTCCATTCAATAGCTGCGGAATGAATTATTTTACCAGTATTATGTTTATATTTATTTAAAGTATTCAAATAAAGTTCTAAGAAGAAAGTATATTATTAAGATTATAAAACTTTCTACATATGGCAACAGCGGCTTAATTTGCCGATGGCAGTTCGACAGATCATTATTTACGCGTGTGCGAGGTTAAACGCATGCGCTCTAGCAAGCTTTAAACATATCTACGTCATGAGTCGCGCCTGTTTTGAGATTTTCAAATTGGTTGAATTTTACCCGGTTTTTACTGTGCTGAAATAAATTAATGTTATGACCTAGCTATAGTTTTATTGATGAAAAACACTTATTATAGCACCGACTAAACAATTCAAATGCCAAATGTATCAAATTTAAGAATAGTGAAAAAGCCCATTGTTGAAATTTTACAAATAACCCCATAGTCAACTCATCAAATGCAGTGGCGTAGCTAGGATATTGTCTTGGGGGGGGGCATATAGTTGTATAGAGGCGTAAAGCCCCCCCCATTTTTTGGACCACGCCCTAATTTTGCTAAATTTTTCTATTATCTATAATTGTTACGTAATCGCCTAAGTACAATCCGCAACTGAAATAATCTAGAAGTCCTACAAACAAACCACAACCAAACGTAATTACCTAGGTTTTCCTACGATGTTTATATCTTGCTTTGTCTTATTTACGTAAATAAAAGAGAGAAAAGGAAATTTACACCACCAGACACCAGATCCGCGAATGTCACATAAAACAAGACGACGGGGATGTGATGACCAAAACAGACGCGTTGTTTCTCGAAGTAAGCCTACCTACGTTAAATTTAAAAGGGCAAAAAAATTAAATTTAAATATTGTTTTTGAAATATTGTTGATAATTACTTTTTTTCATGGCTCTTGGGGGGGGCAAATGCCCCGATGCCCCCCCCCCCCCTAGCTACGCCGGTGATCAAATGCACAGAAAGTATTTTATTAAAAGTTCTCAAATCCGGCGCATTCTTGAGACGATCGGGCAGATTATTAAAATAGCGAATGCCCTCACTGGTTCAGTTTCCAATTATAAAAAAAAAACTATGATCAGAATAACGCAGCTTCCCTAATCGTATTGCAGTCTGTTGCTGACAATCCTACCCTTTCATTAAGAAACCGAGCTCAAGAACTTGATGTAGTAAAAAAAACTCATATTCAGTATATTTTAAAGGCAAACAAAATATTCCCATTTGGGCCAACTTTTAATCAAACGTTGGAAGAAGGAGACGAAGCCAAACGTCTTTGGGTCGGAAACAAAATTGTAAGTGAAAACAGGAATTTTTATAAATTTATCATGTTCTCCGATGAATCGACATTTTCAACAAACGGGAAAGTTGTCTTCTGCGCATATTAGATACTGGAACGAAAATAATCCTCGTTTTAGAATTCCTGCAAGAAGACAATATTACAAAAAAGTAAATGTCTGGTGTGCGATTTCTTATTATGGCATTACTGGCCCATACTTTTTTGAAAACACGTGTGACCGTAGGAGTTACCTTGAAATGTTGGAAACATTCCTTTCTGACAACCTAGAAGAATTGCCTCTCCAATTTAGGAACGAAATGTACTTTCAACAAGATGGATGCACTGCGCATTTCGCTATTGAAGTGAGGGAATGGCTTAATATTACATTTGGCCCCAGATGGATTGGCCGGAATGGTCCGGTTCTGTGGCCCCCAAGAAGTCCCGATTTAACTATTTCAGATGCCTATCTGAGGGGGCGCCTCAAACAATTAGTGTAGGTACTAAATATTATGCGTGAAAATATTTTTCTAACCACCTGAAAAATCCTTATACAATAATGTTGCATTTAGACTGTCTATATATATATTATATAAATTAGTGTACTTCCGTCCAATTGAGAACGACGTACAGCTTCTAAAACAGCGAATTGTTAAAGCTATTCAAACAATTTTGAAGAAATTCGAAGAAGTTTTGACCACATTGGTTTACAGCTGGAAAAATGTGTTGAATATCGAGGGGGAGTGTTGGAATAGCAAATTATGAAATTATTATTTGTTGTTATTTTAAGATTTTTTTGTGTTATTTCCGGGGGGTCATTTCATTTGTGAAAGTAAAAATACATATTTCTGGTAACACCAAAAATTAGTTTTTGAAACTTTTTAATACCCCTCTGTCATTGATAATGTATGTATTTCGACCGCTAATGCTGCTATCCAAAAAAATTCTTTTACCTCTAAAAATTAAAAAAACTAAAAAATCGAAGATTTATTTTAAATCTCGGATTTAAATTACAAACGTTATTCTAAATAAGTTTTCTAATCGGCATTTTGGTCAAAAATGAAAAATAAAGGTAGTTTACTCTTGGAGAAAAATCATGTTTTTGAAGTTTTTGCGAACCTTGTATAAAAAATTAAAATTTTCTCTTCGTGAATTGCATTTTTTTACAAGCAAAACTTTTTATCAAGAATGACTTTTTCCCGAAAAATGGAAGGGTTTGAGGGTCGTCAAAAACTATTAAATGAACACAGACCAATAACATATTTGGGTAATAACATAAAATGCCAATAATAGCTAACATAAAATTAACTCTTAGTTAGGCAATGTTAAGAAAACAACAACCGCGAGCATTTATTGATAAAATAGTCCTTTTAGTAATTATATCTACTTAAAATACCGATTTTATCTCAAGAACAATATAAACTAATATAAATAATATAAAGAATAAATTACTTAAAAATAAATTTTTATTGCATGGAAATCAGGTCATACGAGTATATAACCACAATATAGGATAAAAAAAAACTATCCAAAAAAGAAAGTTATAGCTTCCCCTTTAGATGGGTCATTTTAAAGTTATTTTTATAGGTTAATTGGAGAAGCAAAGTCCTTTCTACCTTCTTATATAAATATATTATTTAGGCTTGCTTAGAACCGTTTTAGAACAGTCCGCACATGCGCAGTGACTTATTTATGTTTTGGTTGAGTTTAGAATCGATTCCGAACTGAAATTCAAGTGTTTTGGTTATATTTCGATTAATTTCGAACCGGTTCGTAACCGTTCTCGAACTATCATTGCAGTTCGAGCTTTTTGATAGAACCGATTCGGGATTTTTAGTTGAGGCATGCGCAGTTGAATTTTTCTAATGAAAATAGGCGTCATCGCGTCAACAACTAACTTTTTCTTCTGTGGTCAAGATGCCTGTTTGCTTGTTTGGCTATCTTCTAATAGAAATAATATTAGATTAGATAAAAATAAAAATTTTTAAAACTAATCTATCCATTTTTGCTGTCTAGTACTGTGCAAGTTACTCAAAACGGTCAAAAAATCTTTAACGTGTATTTTTAAAATTTTGAGGTTATGGTTAATTTCCTCTTCTTTCTTTTATCTTTTATAATAAGCTGTTTTGGTTTCTTCGACTGCGAAGCGATTTTAAAACCAAAACAAAGCTAATGGAAATTCACATATAGGGCAACACAGAGGCAACCAGTCAACACACAAATAACAATAAAAATAACACTCATAGTATAAAATAAAATTACGTTTAATCATGATTATTTAAAAACAGACATGCAAATGATTAAGCTATACAGGGTGTTTCATTAAGGGTGGCCACCGGCCATATCTCGGAAACTACTAAGCATAGGAACTTGGGGAAAAAAATGATGATTTACGTGGCTATGAGAAAATTCAGGAAATTATCTTTAAATTCCACATTTCGCCGCAAGGGGGCACACTTGAAAATTAATTTTTAAAGTTTCTCCGAAAATTCCCATATTATGGTATACCTCTGGTTACATCATTAGAAAGCTTAGACACTTCTGCATCATTTTGGTTTAAGGCTCATTGGCGTACCGATCTTGATAAGAGTAGGGGAAGCTATTGAAAGTGTAATCATTTAAATCGCTGTAACTTCTAACCGACTTATCTGATTTTACTAAATTTATGCTTGTTCGGAAGAGAAAGGTAAGTACCTTCAATCGTCGTATCCAATGGTACACGATAGTTTATAATAAAATTGCTAGAGGGCGCAATTTATAATAATAACAGTTTTTTTGATTTTATCCCGAAAATTCAAATCATACGGTATAACTATCACACCATAATCAGAAAGTAGATTAAATTTACAAGAAAAAATGTAAAGACCGCAGTTCGATATCTTTGTTCGTTTCAGAGTTATTATTGCCAAAATAATAATTTTTAACACTTTAATCGAAGAAATTATTGTTTTCATAGTTCCATAAGTGTATCTTTGCTTAGGACTAGTCAAAATTGTGTAAAAGGCAAAATTTAGAGCGTGTTTAAAGACCAGCGGGCAATAAACAGCATTAAAATAATCATTTAAAACTTTTTAACGAAATAATCGAAATACTTTGGCCCAATCAGTTCATAAAATGGAGGAAAGGAATTGAGGATTTTCATTAAACATCTCTCTTAGCCAATAGCAATAATCGAGCCGCTTATCAAAATGAGTTTCCGATAGGGCCTCGTGTAAAACTACATGAAAGGGATCATAAGGGATGCAGCTTAAAATCCCTTATAATTCGGAGCACTAAAGTAACACTTATACCTAGGTCTATGGAAATTTCTCGTGAACTTAAATGCGGATTCGCTTTCACGTACGCAAGAACGTTTATAATATTGTCTTCACCCTTAATGAAACACCCTGTACAACGTCAAGCCTTAAGTTAAGTAAATAACATATATTATAATAAATACAGAATACCTACAAATAAAAACATACATAAATAATAAATAAATAAGCACACATATCATCCACACATACAAGTAGTAGGTATTTCAAAAACGTTCACAGTGTCGGGGGACACCACAATGTTATGCACAGATGACAGTGACATAATACACAACAAACATTAAAATAAATAATGCCACTATTTTTCAGAATGATGCAATTGAGCCATTTGATCAACAAGCTAAGGAAACCATCCAAGTAAACTATTTTGGTACTCTCAGAGTATGCCAATCTCTATTTCCACTTTTACGTGAAAATGCTCGAGTTGTGAATATTTCAAGTCTTAGTGGACATTTAACAATGATTCCGTCGGAAGAACTACGGGCTAAATTTAAAAGTGACAATTTGGATATTCCTGGGTTGAATGTTTTAATGGAGAAATTTGTGAAGTATGTATTATTGAAGTAATTCTATACCTTGGTAGCATTGTGTATGTCATTGGCGACACGTGGCGAGTTCCGGGCGTTCTATCGTTATATCGAGTGAAGTAAATACAATATAAGCCCAAAATTTGTCGGTCCTCTGATAAGTAGTATTAAAACAAAGAGTAATAGGATTTGTATTAATTTATGCTCATAAAAAATAACTAATTAAAATATTTTACTACCAGAAGTTTCACGTTTATTTAAATACCCTTCTCGTCAAAATTGGCGAATACTCTAAAATCTAGCAAAACTTTGTTCTTAACTATCTTATGAACCGCTTATCCGATTTTGACGAACTCATTTTTTCAGTGCAACCTAAGGTGTTACAAACCTTTTTAAGTTCCTAACGTTAATCTGTAAAACGATTCAACTGATATACAAGGTGTTATTAGTAGAGGCGATTTTGTGCCGTTAATTTGAAACATTCTGTTGAGTCAACTGGTAAAGTTAGAAATTCCCGGTATGTGCCGTTAGTAAGATGACATCAATAATATCTCCAGACCTTTTTTCAAATTTTTTTATAAGTGTCTTGGCAATAGATACACTATTAAACAAAAAATGTGTCAAATTTTGGTAGGAAAATCTGAACAATCCTGTATCTTGGCAATGGTTGAACAGATTTCGACCAGTATTCAAGATTTTGAAAGCTCTTTTCCCATAGATTTTCCGTGATATAATAGTGATTTTTAAAGATGGCCATTTTCTAAATAATGTAATAATAATAAATAAATAAATAAATAAAAATAATAATAATGTAAAATATACAGTGGTCGAGAAAATCATAAATATAAAATTGCTAAAATTATGGTAACTGGGTTTATTAAAGCTATGCCAACCGGGCTATATGTATATTGTTTTGTTTCAAAATTAGTCATTTCACACTTTGGGTCAATATTTCGGGACGTTTTTTTCCTATTTGATTAAGAGCTATTAAGACAATATGTGCTGTCATATTCCGCATTATGAATATACAGGCTTAAAGCCCTTTTTATTGGCCCTTGAAAAAGTTTTTATATAAAACGAAACGTTGGGATAAATACAATTGTGTCATTTCATTGCCTGCCCTCATTCCCGCTATCCTTATTCGAATCTACTAGTAAGGGCGCTATACTTACCTAACTAAAAAGTAAATTATAGAGATACTTCTTTTTACCCATTTGTGAAAAAAAAAATTCATTAAAAAACAAATAACATATTTTGAAATATACCTCTCTACTGTCAGCCATTTCATTATTTGCAGAAAAACCAGACGAACATTACAATCAATGAATGAATTAAAGTATAGACCAAAATTAGTAGTATCAATACTTTATTTACCATAAGTACATATCAAATCACCGACAAATATTGCACATAGGTAAAGTCGCCACAGTGGTTCTTTTCCCCTGCGCCATCACTTTCACGTCATCAAAATCGTATGAATCAAATCAAAATTACGAGACGAAAAAAGTCAAAACTAAGTCTAAGTTTATAAAATGGACGTGCCTGCCTACCGTTTGACGTACCTACATAATATCCCGAAAAATTATTATTTATTTTAAGTTTTGCCCGGCATTCTCTATTATCTAAAAGAAATTGAAAAACAAATGTGAATACATAAAATCTAGAAAAGTTTGGTGTCTTATTGACTATTAAAATCGCAAAAGTCAAATTTTAGACATCCTTTCATTTAAAGGAATTTAGCCACTGCCGTAAACTTTTCAAAGAACTTTCACGGTTAGGATATTTAAAATAAATAAATTAGGTATTATAAAAATCCATAAATACTTACCGCCAAAACAGATGGTGGGTATAATTAGCTCTAAAAAGAACTATTTTTAGAGAAAGGAACAGTTTTAAGGCACACAAATTTACAAAATACGAATTAGATTGGCAGATCAAAATAAGGTTGACAATGACGTTCTAAAATACAACGGTAGTCAACTAAACAAATAAAAAAAGTAATTAATTGACGTTAATGACGTTTATAGTTTTATTCTTGTCTAGCACGTTATATTATTGCGGAATCTTGGAGACGTTCTTTTATGCTATTATTCAAACTTGTTACTGTAATAAATAAGGTTGCAGAGTTATTAACCACGGGAAAAGATCCACTTTGGCGACTTTATATTGTATGCACCAGGCAGTTTCAAATCAAAAAGCCCCTAATAAATCATGGAGAAAAACAGACATCTCAAAATTTGTCCAAGACAACACCAATCCTATACCAGAGAATTGCAAACTATAAAAAAATATTAGTTGTCAACATTTTATAGCAAATGAAGTAACTATAAAATCTTTTATTATATTTTTGACATAATCTTTTTTCGAGAGACTTTCGTTCTGCAAAACATAAAGGACGCGATAATTTTACGTTTATTTTGTACGTACTTTATCTTCTTTTGAAGTTGTGTTTATTTTAAATTAGGTTATCGAAACAAGATTACATAATAATGGCTGCCAGACTTCTAATTCAGGATGATGTTAGTACACTATGTGTTGTCAATTTAGTAGTAATAATAGTATTAAAGGACTTATTAAAATTATTTTTGTCCTACCATCAAGTTTTTATGTTAAAAACCTAAATGTACATTACAAGTTTAAAATACTAATCAAGACTACCATTTTAAAAACTAATTACATTATTAGACATAATCAATAAATACATTTCCAGTAAAATCAACTAGGTATACAACTTTAAAAATACCAATTACATTAAAAATATACTGTTTTTATTTCAAAAAATAGGTTTTTTTGGGCTGACACCAAAAAATTTTGCGGGTGCTTTTTGTTTGCCCATGCCTACGGTCTGCGTCTGCGCCCTCCCATATTCAATGTCCAGGAACCGCCACTGGTCGTCGCAGGGTTGGTTGAATTTGTCCAAGTGGACATAATTGGACGATTTTGTCCAATTATGTCCGTCCGGACAAAATGGACAAAATTGTACAAAATCAATTAAACACATATAAAATTAAAAAAACTTTATTATATTAGGATTAGGGTGTCAAACAAAACTTAAACAACAATAACGGGATACCGTCGGATCATCGTGCCGTCGGATGACGGACGCATGAAAATTCACCTTAAGGCCCCATAATGAAATAACAAATAGCCATTTTCTGGAATTTTCAATTTGGTATTTATTGTTTATATAATACACAATACAAACGTGTATTTTGGGTTGCCTAAATCAACAAATTTAATAAAATGTAATGAAATTTGATTTTGTCCAATATTGTCCGATTTTGTCCGATTTTGTCCAATTTTGTCCATGTCCTGGACAAAATCAAAAAAAGTGGACAAAATCACAACCCTGGGTCGTCGTTAAAAATTCAGTATACAGTGTGACCAGGACCAGTAGTCCGCATCAGATGGTATTTTTTTTTATTAATAACTTTATTCGAAATTTGACTTTGGCATCAAGTTCTGCTTCGATCAAGATGAAAATTAAGCAAAAAATAGTAGTCACGTGATTCGCATTATCGGTCAAATTTTAATTTTTTCCAAAAATAATTCAAAAGTGGGGTTATTTCTGTTTCTAGCCCACATGCAAAATTTTAGGTGCATAAGATAATTTTGATTTTTTACCCATATTTTGTAAATTGCACCACTTTTGCAAAATAAGACTCAACGCAACCTACATAAAACTTCTTAGTTTTGACAAAGTAGCGCCATATTAAATGTGTGTTTTTCTACTATTACAAAATTGGGCTATTAAAATTTGTGCAACTGTGATGCAAAGTTTATTTGTTTTTGACCCTGTATAAGGTAACTTCATAAAATAAGTATTTTTGAAAACGTAGTTTGTGTCTGAAAGTAATACACCGATCTTAATATTAAGACAAAAAAGGACACCGTGTCATCAGTAAAGTGTTCATTAATTGGAAAATAAATTTTAGTGGTGTGTAAAAAATCAGAATTATCTATGCACCTAAAATATTGCATGTGGGCTAGAAACTGCATTAAAAAAACCTTTTGTAATAATTTTTTTCGATATTTTCAGAAATATATTGAATTATTTTTTGGAAAAAATTAAAATTTTACAGCTAATGCGAATCACGTGACTACTATTTTTTTGCTTAATTTTCATCTCGATCGAAGCAGGACTTGAAGCCAAAGTCAAATTTCGAATAAAGCTAGTAATAAAAAAAATCCCATATGATGCGGACTTTACTGGTCCACATTGTATAATTGAAATTACGCTTGGTTTATAACAGCATATTTTAAGGAACTCTGAAAGTGGCAATCACGAGGAAGAAGGATGGGGTTCATCGGCTTACAGCGTGTCGAAAGTGGGCGTAAGTGCCCTAACTTTTATTCAACAAAGATTGTTTGATGCAGAAACGCCTAATCGAAATATTGCCGTTAATTCTGTTCATCCAGGTAAATACTAGACGTATTTATAGGGTGCGAAAGATGTTTCTTACCGAAGAACAGTGACATCAAGGGTTATTTTTGCTTTAAATTATATAATATACCGAAATCCTCAAATTTGGAACAGGGTCATTTTTACTGATGAAAATACGTTCCAGTCGACTTATAACGGACAAATTCGTGTGTACTGTCCAAACAATACCAGGTTTGAAGAGCGATATACTAACAAAATAATATAATACTTAAGAATAAAGTTAACTTCATAACAAACTAATACTGAGGTTCATAATGTCGACCATTTTTTCAATACATCGCTGAGATTTTTTTTCGACAGATCTGGATACATGACGAATGGTATTACGGTTAATATGAGTAAAAATATTCCGAGTTCGTTGCTCACGAACTTGTTGGATTTCAGGGGGATTAAATTCGTATACCTCATTTTTAACCAATCCCCATAAATAAAAGTCTAATGGGGTAAGATTAAAGGCGTTGTTGGTAAGATCCGGTGACCTAGCAGGCCAGCGCATGGTGCCAACGGTAGATATTACTTTTTCACCGAAAATAAAGTTCAGTTTTAATCGAGTTTCTTGCAACTTCACAAATTTGCATTATTCACAGATCCATTTTCTGAACCAGCATATAGAATATATACCGTACACACTTTGACGATTTGTTTTAACTGTATGAAGAGTATTATCTTGCCAACTTCCCCTAAAATCCCCTTTATTGTACATCCAGGTTTCATCCAGAAAAACAGGTTTTAGGGAAAATTGAGAATTTCGTGAAGTTGTCGACCACGAAATGACAAAATAGCTACATTATTGCGATTCCTAAAATACATTCTCTCTATTTGCTTTGCCTAAATTCATGGGATTGTTGAACACGAAACTCTCAAAACATCAGAAACTCTCTAAAACAGATAGGTCTTTATAAAATATTGCCATCTATTTTCCATGTTTAAGGTGGGAGTATCAACATGCTTGCCAACCTATAACCTATTTCGCGCAGATTTATTTATGTTTTCTAGCTTTTATACAAAATTTAAAGAAAATCAGTACCGACTTGATATTCTATAGGTTATAATTGACATATTTAATAAATATCAAGGAATTTCATAACTTATTTTAGGAGAATTATTGTATATCGAAAAATATCGGATAATTTTTTTTTTTTAACATTATTATGTCATTGTCACTTATTGTTCTTTCACTATACAATTCTCCCAAAATTAGCAATTAAATAAATTGATATTTTTGTAATATATCAGATACTACCTAAATAATGTACTGACGATATTGATTTTCTTTAAATTTTAGTTATTAAAATAAGAAACTCAAAAAATCAATGCGAAATAGGTTATAGGTTGGCAATAGATTGAATGACGTTGAGAATTCAACCTTAAGATTTATGTTTGCACAATTGCTGCTTTATCTACTTACCTCGTAAACTGCGTTAAAGAGTAAAAGAGTCTTTTCGGCATTAATTTTTCTTTAAAAATAATTAAATAATTTTAAAATTAATGCTTGTTTGTTTTCACAATACCGTGATATTTTTGAATTAATGTTGATTATTTCGTACACCTGTCAATTTCGCCTTTTCGTCCTCTCGTTTTAACCAATCAGCTAGTATAATAGTGATAAAACTACGTGGAATTTTAGCGATTAAACGTCGCCATTGGCCCGTCTAGTTCTGTCACAATATTTCGAAGTATAAATCAATGTCCATTATTTTTTTATAACTTTTTCGGATAATTTCTGATATTTTAATACACTAACATTAGTACTATATTTATTTACCTACTTGTTTTTATATTATAATGCACCTATGCCTATGTTTATTCCAATAAAGTTGCTATTCTTTATAAATTACACCACATTTTAAAAATACTTATCAAATGTCATTTATTATAGAACTAATCTAAAATTCTGCTTATAAGGCTGGCAACCAAACATACAATTAAAATTGTATGTTTGGTTGCCAGCAGGAAACTAAACAGTTTTCGTTGAGTTGTATGTTATACAATTTAACTAAAAATAACTATTCCAAGTAATACACCGCAGGCTACCTGTAGAAATATATAAAACATTATTACTCAATAGATATGGATGGGACATTTGGGGTTCACGAAATAATCGTGCCAAATATCACTCGACCATAATTTTTTTATTGGTTAAATTTTCCATCTTTCACTCAAACTTTTTTGGCAATTTTTCTCGTTGAACTTTGGGCATGTTTATTCAAAGATTAAATCCCTCGAGCTTCGCTCTCGTGATCTAATCAGAATAAACATTTCCAAATTCAACTCGTAAAATTTCCAAACAAAAAAGTTTTCGTGACAGCTGAAAAATTTAACCGATAAAAAAACGAGGTCTTGTGATATTACTGTTGATTAAAAATATGTCACTGTCAAAAATGACCATTAAACTTTTTTGACTGGTAAAATTATACGACATTCGTTATGGACGCAAATTTACCATCTCACCTGGTTGCGATTTTACAAAATGTATACTATTACAGCACAAGACACGCCCCCAATTACGAAATTACAAAATATAATCGGCCTCAGCGCGATTTTACTAAATATAAACTATTAGAGCACCAGACACGATCGCCCCGCGAATCATTGCAAAATATAATCCCGCTCAGCACATTTCTGTAAAATCTAATCGTTTGTAGCTCAGAGTGTTTGTTGTAGCATGACCGACGCCGACGGCAGAAATATTTTTCTTAACCATCCGCACGAGTCCCACCTCCTGACGAGTCCTTGCTAGACAAATTCCGTCGAAAAGGTATATTGGCAACCGGTTTGTTCGTTGTTACCCAGAGCATTTTTTTAAAATTTTATTTTGATAAAATAATATTTGTGGAAAAAAAATGCTCTGGGTAACAACGAACAAACCGGTTGCCAATATACCTTCTCGACGGAATTTGTAGAAAAGGACTCGTCAGGCGGTGGGACTCGTGCGGATGGTTAAGAAAAATATTTCTGCTGACCGACGTGACGGATCTAACCTCAATTTCATTAAGATTTATTTATATGGATCAGCCACGTTGTGCTGCAAACGATTAGATTTTGCAGGATTGTGCCGAGGCCGATTATATTTTGTTATTTCGTAATTGGGGGCGTGTCTTGTGCTGTAATAGTTTATATTTTGTAAAATCGCCACCTGGTTGACGAATGTTAGAACGATAATCACTAGTCGCGACGTAACGGTCAGCGATCATTGTACATACTTAAGCTATATAAATAATGTCAGATTATTAGATTTTATTTAAATCCATCCCAAAAAAAAACACGGGTATTAACTTTCATCCATCTTTAATTCTTTTTTCTCAATAAATGCTCAAAATGTTGTCCATTCACTATTTGGCAATATCCTAAACGCAAGTAAAGCCATTTTGAACATTTCTGATTACTTCTAGAGAAATTAACCTACACTCATGTCTTACTCGTTATTTCAACTCCTCAACAATATTTGACAATGAATAAAAATTTGAAATTTCATACTTATGTACCGTGCGAGCAAAAATTATTTGCATCAAAGAGGGCCTTGCATCAAAGGACATAATGCTTAACCGTAGAGCTTAATACCTGTTGGGTGCCAGTAATTTACCTGAGTTAACAATCAATCAGTTATTCCGTCATCTTTGACAGTCGTTACAAGTAATTTGATTCATCGCTAATTTTTCCTATTTCTTGAACAATTCACACTATGGGCTTTACGGAACAGCATAAAACATTCATGGTTGAAGCGTATTTTCGAAACGGGACTAGAGTAAATGGTGAGTGGCGAGTGGCAATACAATCCGGGTTTGTGCATGGACGATTTTCACGAACATTTTCCTAACGTTGCTTTTATTGCTGGGGATTTTTATTATTGCCTGAAAATAACCGTGGCTGTGTTTAGATAAACAAGTTCTATACAACACAAAAAAGGAGCAGGAAGACCATCTGTAAGAACAGAAGAACTTGTTGCGAACGTTCGTGAAATAATGCCAAATACGCCGACAAATTGTATAAGACGCCTGTCCCAAGAAGTGGGAAGATCTTATGGAACATGCAGGACTATTCTTAAGAAGCAGCTACATTTATTTCCTTATAAAGTGCAAGTATTCCAAGATATACAAACCGCAGATTTTGAAAGACGCAGGAATTACTCTCAATGGTTTACCCAAAATTTATTGGAAATAAATGATTTATTAGACCTGACATTTTTTTCGGATGAAGCCTGGTTCCACCTCTCCGGTTATGGGAATTCTCAAAATACAGGCATGTGGAGTAGTGAAAATCTCCATTTTTTGCAAAGTCCACATTGCACCCTTAAAAAATTGGTCTCTGGTTAGCTGTTTCCGGAAGAAGAATTGTTGGTCCTATTTTTTTCCATGACACAGTTACAGCACAGCCGTATAGAGACAATATTTTGAATCAATTTGTGGAACAATTTCTTGACGACGAACTACGTTTTGGATATTTTCAACAGGACGGTGCAACCGCCCATACAGCCGCCGAACAAACCCGAACCTATTAACTACTTACGCAATTTTTTCGACGACAGATTGATCAGTTTTTTGATCAGACATTGAATTCCCACCTAGATCACCTTGTTTAACGGTTATGGATTACTTCGTTTTTCCTCATTTAAAGAGCACTATTTTTAAAACACCAATTGCAGATTTAGAACAATTACAAGAAACGATTATCCAAGAATGTGGTAACATTTCTCCAGAGATGCTGGTCAACACTTTCGAAAATATGAAGAAACGTGTGAATTTATGCTTGGAGCATGGCGGTGGCCAATTTCAGCAATTAATGTAATTATTTTTCTTTTTCTTTCTGTATATTCTTACTTTGTTAATTTCGTAAACAACAAATATAAATTTGTATTTGTCTACTTATTTTATTACTCATTAGTTTGACATATATATCATGTCATAATATAAATTTGACAAAATTTTAACCTAGATTTGGTTAGATATAACGTCCCCATATCATTGTGATCTAAACCAAGCCCTACGTTTTTTAATCCAAGCCCTCTTTGATGCAAACAAATTTTGCTCGCACGGTATAACTTAATATGCACTTTAAAAATAGTCAATTAAAAGTAGGGTTGTTAAAAAAAATTATCGATATCTTCATATCTCTAATTTGGGATACACGGTATTAATATTTTTTTTTATAAAAACGAACACGACTTAAAATATGAATATACCCGTGACCAAGCATTTTTCAAGAAAAAAAGAAGCTGTATATCGTGATTACTATTTATTTTAGGTGCATTATTTACTTGTTTAATATTTCTCTCGATTTCACGACGTTGTAGTAAAGTCGATTCACTCAGTAAACCTGCAAGATGGCCGACATGTCATATGACAAAAGTAATTGAAAATGCAAAAATTTATTTTATTTAGCTGGAATATGACTTTTGTCATATGACATGTCGGCCATCTTGCAGGTTTACTGAGTGAATCGACTCTATATAGTAGTAACATGTTTTATTTAGCAAAAAGCTACAATTAAATATTTTTTAATATATTTTTTTTTAACACATTTTTATAGATTTATTTTTAAATTTTAAAACGCAACCTTCTTTTAACAAAAACAGACAGAAAAGTTAAACATTTTGCAAATTTTATCAAATATTACGTATCATTTTGTTTTTTAATTAAATATAATTTAAAGTTTGTTTAAACAGTTTTAATGATTTTTGAGATTTAATAGAATTTTCCAAATTATTATATTCTATTAAACCTTTATAAAAAATAGATTTATAAGCTAATGTTTTAGACACTCTATCCACATAAAATTTTTGATTAGTTCTTGTTTTATAATTATGATGGTCATAATTAAAAGAACAAAATATTTTTAAACAATCAGGCAATAAATTATGTTTAATTTTATGTATATAAAGATACATACTAAATAAAAAATTTAATTTCTGACATTCAACCAATCCAAATTTTTTAACATAAAATTAATTTTTGTATATTTGTCACAATTTAAAATAATCCGCATTGCTTTATTTTGTAAAATTTGTAATTTATCAAATATTTCCTCATTAGCACAATATAAAATTGAAGAACAATAAAGAAAATGTGGTAATATTATAGTATTAAATACAATTTTTATAGAAAACAAACTTAAATTAGAACTGATTCTTTTAAAATAACCTACTTTTCCGGCAATCTTCGATATAATACTTTCAAAATAATAATTGTTTTTTAATTTTGAACCAATGATTATCCCTAAATATGTAAAACTGTTTATTAATTCCAATTTTTCACCATCAATTACAACATTTATATTTTGACAATTTAAATTACTTATTACCCATAACCATATACATATAGTTTTTGAAATATTTAATTTTAATTTATTTACTTTTAGCCAACTTAATAATATATTTGTTTCAAAATTTAGAAAATATTTAAAACCTTAATGTAAATTAAAGTGTCATCAGCAAACATTTGTAACTTACACATTTTTAAAACTAAAGGCATATCGTTGATGTATAAAATAAATAATATTGGACCTAGTATACTTCCTTGAGGAACTCCTATATTATTTATTTTTCTTATTTGAATATGTTTTTGATATTTTTGTTTTTTGTGACCTGTTACTTAAATAATTTTTAAACCATTTATAAACGTTTCCACGAATACCATACTGATACAATTTACTCAATAATCTAGCCCTGTCAATTGTTTCGAATGCCCGCTTAAAATCCAAAAATACAGCTGTTACATTTTCCCCTTGATCAATGGTTCTCTTCCACGTCTCAATCACACATTGAATGGCTGTCTCTGTCGAGTATCCTTTTCGAAAACCAGCTTGAAAGGAAACTAAAATTTTGTGGGCTTCAATGAATTCTAATAACTGTTCATATACGACTTCTTTTTTTTTTCGTTTAAACAATAAATTTTTCACGCCACGATAATAATATGTATTATGCCAAATTTTTAGGATTTGTTGACACTGACATGACGAGTCACAAGGGCGTGTTAACGACAGAGGAAGGTGCTGTTGCTCCATTATTTTTGGCGCTAGAAGCTGATTTCAGAGGAAAATATGTATGGAGAGATTGTACCATAGTGGAATGGGACGGTACCTTTCCAGGATCGTCTTAGATAAAAAAACGGATTTCCTTGTTATTCGTTTGTTGATATTTTCTTTTACTAGTTTTGTTTGATCCAAGGATCAAGAATATTGGGTTTAAAAGGTTGTAAATTTTGTTATTGTTTTAAAATATATCTTGAAAATCTATTTTAGTTTTTTTTTTGAGACTCATTCGTGCTTTTGGGCTAACTGAAACATGAAACACTAATGAGCCAGCTACAAGGTGGTATGTATGAAAAACAAAGTGATGTTTTTTTTGGTTTGGGGTTTTCAGCTGTTTATTTATTTTATTTATTTCATCATGTACCGGGTGAGTCGACGATTGTGCGGAGTAATTTTATGCCTGAAGATAAGATTTGTCGATAATGAGCTTTTGTAATAAGGTATGGTTGGATATCTTGCACATTTTAAACTTATTTTGAATTATATATATTTAAATGGGGCACCCTATATTTGAATACATTTATTAATTCTACGTGCTATTTCATAAATTTTTATTAATGGTTTAATATACGAAAAAGTTATAGTTTTTAAGATAATTCGACTAAAAGTGATATTTTTCAATTAGAAGTTGTCTTACTTTGGTCCTAGAAAGTAAACACCCTGTAAATGAGACGTCAAATATTTCATAGTGAATATGTATTTTTGACTTTATTTAATAAGTAAAAAAATTATGAATCGCTTAGAGTCGTAATTTAAGTAGCATTTTCACAACAACAAGATGCTTGCAAATGCAAAATTTCTCAAAAGTCGAATTATCTAAAAAACTCTAACTTTTTCGTATATTAAACCATAAATAAAAATGTATGAAATAACACGTAGAATTAATAAATGTATTCAAATATACATTTAAAAAAAATGTAACTTTATGACACCCTATACTTTTAGTGCGTATAATTCAAAATATTTTAAAAACAGACAATTTGAAAATATTTTTAGAAAAATGCTTTAATTAATTAATATTGTTCTGAATAATTTATATAAGTAATATTTTTTACTTAAAAGTTGTAAATTAATAATTTTATTATAGGTAATATATTTCTTTAAAAAAGCTGCGTTTATACTATAAATTAACATTTTTACTTTAAAAAAACTTAATTTTTAATGCATATTTATGATTTATGATTTTACATACTAAAACAAAAAAACAAGATTTGCCCCTAACAAACTCAGCTTCAGGGGATTGAAGAATAAGTTTATCGAAGACAACATAAACATAATTATTATATTATTAAATTTTAAGTAAACTACTTATTATTATTATTATTATTATATTATGTGGATTGTGGACTTCTTTAAACAGAAATTAATGAAAAAACGTCATCATGGCCTCAGACAATGTCGCGGCGGTCAGATCTTTGGGGGGCGGATCTCTGCGTTGCCATACTGCATACTTTTTATAAGGTTGTAGATAAATTTTTTTATTTCACACGTCAGGTTAATACTTTTAACAGCGTAAGTTTGGCAAACAATGTGAAGGGGCGCAATTCGGATCATGAGTTACTTCAGAATGGAATACGATTTTTTATTTGTTATTGTTCCATCTATAGCACACTGTCTCTATAGGTACCAGATCATTGAATATAACTCACTACAGTTACCTAGTTTAAATATATATTTATTTTATTTATTTAATTAATTAGAATACCCAACAACAAGCAATTATATATTCACCTGTTAATCATTTTTGACTTTAAAATTTTACGCTAAAGTAGTATAGGTAAGTAGTAGTATAAAAATACTTTAAAAGATAATAGGAATGTTTGTAGAAACATAATATAGCTATTTCATAAAAATTAAAACCAAGATAAAAGGAAAATACCTTGGTCCGGCACTTTTTTGCTCATACTAATGATGAAAATCATTGCTACCTATCAAGTAAACCTTCTGTGACCTAAGTAAGGCGTTTGACCACACGAACTTCTGATCAATAAATTCAAAAATTGTTTGCAGCACATCAACGATGATAACAAGCTACCCTTTAAACATAACTCGGAGAGTCCTGTTGAATGGAGGTGCATTCGCAGATGGAAAAGTAACTTAGTTATTAGGGAGATCTTAAAACATCATAACATAACGATAGTCGCTGGAAACTTTTTCATTAACATTTCAAATCACAATCTTTATTTGTGTGATATACAAGTTTTACCTACATGGTGTGGAAGTTGTGGTGTGTGATAAACTAAGTACAATTATTTTTTAAAATATTCCACTTAGGACACAGCGTCCAGGTTAAAAAAAACTTGACTGGGGTTGGTCTTCGTTTTCCTTACATCAGTGTTCTTAATGATTCTGCAGGCTTGGTCCAAACGATCTTCTTTCTTAAAAAGCCAGAAATTTTTTTACTTAACATTGGAATTTAGGGGTTGGAAAAGAAAGCCCTATCTTCCTTCTTAAATTTATTTAAAATAAAATTAGTGCCTACGCGTTTCGGCCAAATAGGCCATCATCAGGACTGCTGTAAGAAACTTGAAACAAGTTAAACAATATTAAAAATAATACAAACTTAAAAAGATACAGGCAGTGTGGTTCACACTGGGACAAAGTAGGGCACAGTGCACAGTTTGGTCAAATAAAATTATAATTTAACATAATACACAGGTAGTACATTTTAAAAAATATTGCAAAGTTCTTCAAGATACCAAGTCTAATATTGGTCAGGCTTCCAATTTATTTAAAAATGCTTACGAAGAACTTTGTGAACTGCGTCATCACAAATATGATGAAATTCGATGTGAAGCTTCGGATTTAACATTTAACAACTAGTGCTGGGAAGTTTAGTTCACTTTGCCGATTTCAATCTTTCGTTCTCGTTCAATAAAGTGAATAGTTCAAAAGACTAGTTCGTTTAGTTCATTTAGTTCACTGATTTATACTGGCATATCGCCGCATGCATCGGTCGGTCAGGTGACAAAACCTATAATCTCGGTCGTCTCGCTCTCGCTTGCGTAGTACATTCCGTTTAGACTTTAGTTCGCCTTGTTTCAATCTCTCAGTAATTACTGATTGAATCTTTTAGTTCAGTTGGCAGATTCGATCTTTTGAACTAGTTCGTTCGCGAACTACACAACTCTATTAACAACAGTATTGAAGCTTCTTTTACTGAAAGGAGACAAAAAATGTCCAAAACATTATTGACGAACTTGCGTCCGATAGTAAATTTACAACAGAAGAAAAATTACAGTTAAAAAAAACGACTTCGGTTTTCAAAATGTTGTTGATAGATTTAAATTCCTCGAGCCCACCGAAATTGTCAGTCTTCGCTAAGCTTTTCGTAAAAATTTAAATTAATTTTCAACAATAGAAAAGCTGGTTGATTTTATATTTTGTAAAAATCATACCAGCTCATCAAACTTTCCAGATGTGTGTACCGGCACTATTGATATTTTTAACTCTTCCGCTAACTTCCGCTTCTGAGGAGAGATAATTTTCTAAACTTAGGCTTATTAATATTGTTTTAAGAAACAGTGTCAGTCAGGACCGTTTAAGCAATCTAGCTATTCTAAGCATAGAAAATAAGTGCGCAAAAGAAATTAACTTTGATAAAGTAATCGTCGTTTTTGCTAGCATAAAGAACCACAAAAAGTACTTCTAAATTAAATATACCGTTTGCGCGTAATATTATGTGATATTACATAATATAATGTAAGTTAATAAGAAGTTATAGGAAATGTTATTTTTTAGTGAATATTAGTACGCTAAGTTAAGAGAGGTTATGGCTTTTTTGTTAGAATTTAAGTCCTGATTTTTGTACTTTTTCTAAATAAAAATATTATATGACGACTTGACTATGAGTTTTATTATTATGCGACTATAAATATTACAGAAATCAGAGTAAAATTAATATATCATACCTTGTTATACAGTATGTCCCCGGATGGTGTTTACAAGAGGACAAATGGACCAAAAAAAAATTACTTGAACAGAATGAACATTTTTCTCTACGCCTAAGGCGCCACAGTAATTCTTGCCAACCGGCGCCGTCTTAGGACACAGCGGTCAAGTTAAAAAAAAACTTGACTGGGGTTGGTCTTCGTTTTCCTTGCATCAGTGCCTATACGCGTTTCGGCCAAATAGGCCATCATCAGGACTGCTGTAAGAAACATGAAACAAGTTAAACAATATAAAAAATAATACAAGGAATCCGAAGACCAACCCCAGTCAAGTTTTTTTTTAACCTGGCCGCTGTGTCCCTAAGTGGAATATTTAAAAAAATAATTGTACTTGGTGTATCACAAACTACAATTTCCAAACCATGTAGGTAAAACTTGTAATATCACACAACTAAAGATTGTGATTTGAAATGTAAATGTTTATTCGTCTAAGTTCCCAGCGATTAGGTATCGTTATTTTATGATGTTTTAAAATCTCCCTAATATATAAAACCGCTTCATCACTGTGTTCTAATTATATAACCATTTAATATGAGTATCCTTGAACAATATTTGTTTTTATTTTTTGTGTATCATCTTTTCTTTATCGTTTTATCATTTTATCGACTCACCTATACCAGATTTGGTTATAGTAAACAGCATATAAATAATATAAAATATTTTGTACGGTCTAAAAACGTGTTACAATTTTCTACTTTGACAAAATGGCATCACGAAAGGTTGCGGTGGTAAGTAAAGTACAATATATAATAATCATATTTTTTAAATTAACTTACCCACCTTTTAAATTAAAAATTGATCTAAATGCTTTAACGCAGAGTTTTCAGTTAGAATTAGATAGCATGTATACAGTGTGCAGTTCGTACTGTACACAGTATAACACAACAGTTTCACGATTTCACGCCAATAAATTAAACTATTACCCACCTTTTAAATTAAAAATTGGTCTAAATGATTTAACGCAGAGTTTTTCAGAATTAGATAGCATGTACACTGTACAGTGTGCAGTTCGTACACTGTACACAGTATAACACAACAGTTTCACGATTTCACGCCAATAAATTAAACTATAACCCACCTTTTAAATTAAAAATTGTTGTAAATGATTTAACGCAGAGATTTCAGTTAGAATTAGATAGCATGTACATTGTACAGTGTGCAGTTCGTACACTGCACACAGTATAACACAACAGTTTCACGATTTCACGCCAATAAATTAAGCTATTACCCACCTTTTAAATTAAAAATTGTTCTAAATGATTTAACGCAGAGTTTTCAGTTATAATTAGATAGCATGTACATTGTGCAGTTCGTACACTGTACACAATATAACACAACAGTTTCACGATTTCACGCCAATAAATTAAACTATTACCCACCTTTTAAATTAAAAATTGTTCTAAATGTTTTAACGCAGAGTTTTCAGTTATAATTAGATAGCATGTACCGGGTCATTCCGTATATTTAGACTGCGTTTATTATAAGAGATAGAAAAAAACTTTAAATATAAAAGTTATAGGGTTTACCCCAAGTCGCCAGAAAATGTTACGCAAAACAACAAATGAATGTCACACAGTTAGGAAAAAACACTAACTTGGTAAATCTTTAATGGAACACCCTGTATATTGAAACAAAACTTAATAGATCTTTTTTTTCTGAATTCAAAAATATATAATATGTTGACATTTGATTCAGCCGTTTTCGAAATATTTGCATTTTAAAAATGTGAATATATTGTTTAATTAAATCGCACTTGCCATGGATAAACAAATGGCTCGAACGCCATTATTTAATAGTTTTTATATGGCTGTCAGATTTCCTTTAGTCCATACGTAAAATGGGTTACACAGAAGAAGAAAAATTAGAAATAATTCGACTTTTTTACAAAAACAACAATGTTGCTCAAGCGCAAGCAGAGTATCGGCGTATTCATCGCGAAATGCCTGTTCCTGCTAGGTCCACTTTGGGCTTGAGCAACATGTAGTATCATGCGTTCGGATTAGCAAGGCGGCCATGCACCGCAATGTTTAGTGTTTTCTATTTTTCAGATAAGCGTACGATGAAGTATCTGTTTTGACATGGTTTATTAATCCTTACCAGAGGAACTGTTCGGTACCTATTGAAAATATATTTCCTAAACGGGTCCTGACTGGTGTGCCTTTCTTCTGCTATGTCCGGCAATTTTTTTTTCTATTTACTTTAGGCATCTTACTAATTGCATCACATATGTGACACAAAAATTTCACTCTGTACTCAACGGCACAATAAAATGAACTGAGTAAGGATATTCGGGTAGATGCAGGCAAGGGGCTGGGATATTTTTGTTTACAAAATAAGTTCCTTCGTTTGTTCGTCGATAGGCCATAAAGTAAGACCTACCAATACTATCATGGGACGGAGATGCGAAAAATTATTATTAATTAGTTAACTACATGAATTGAAAAATACGTAAAATAAATGCGCGTTATACCATCCGCAAACGAAGTTATTTATTTCGTCAAACGTCAGCACAAATGATCCCCTCTCTTTAACTGAGGGAAGGCCTCGCCCTGTGTTGTTCACGCCTGCAACACTGATTGATCTGTTTTCCCTATTGCGGGCATGCAAACAAATGATTTATTCTCCAATACTCGTATAAACTGTCACTGTAACTTGGAGTTGACCAGTACGGTATAAATAGTTTTACTTTTAAGGTTACCGGAAGCAACAAAGGTATCGGCTATGCCATAGTCAAAGGCCTTTGTGAAAAGTTTGATGGGGACGTCTACCTAACTTCCAGAGACATTGAAAGAGGACAATCTGCAGTTGACGCTCTGAAAAAACTCGGTTTCAACCCTTTGTTTCATCAACTTGATATAACCGATGAAGGCAGTATTAATAATTTCAGAGATTATATTAAGACCAAACATGGAGGATTGGATGTATTAGTCAATAATGCAGCCATCGCCTTTAAGGTATGTACGGCTTGTCAAATTTAGAAAGATACGTGAATCTTTCGATATAGTCACGCCCTCGTAGTGCACAGTAGACAGCGACTAAACTTGGCATTTACTTAGGTTGTCTTGAGAAGCAAACTGCTAGTATAGTATGTGTAAAATTATTTTGATGCCTAATAATTAAATAATAAAATAACTTTTTACACTGACTGTACATCAAGTTCTTCTCGTATCTATAAATAATACCGTGGCATGTACCTGGTAACTCTTTTACTCCGAATGCGTTCTCGCTGGTTTGTACGCAACCCACAAAATGCTCAAGTATCTTCCCTATGTTTAACAAGCTTATAGACTATAATAGTTTAATGGGGTAGAAATAACACCGTCTATTTAGAATGTGTTATTGGTAGAACTCTCCTATTATTCGTCGTCGAGTTGGCGATCACATGAATATCTTGTAAATAAATTCAGCCTGCACGTACTTGCTGCGACCTGTTAGGGATACGATCGACTTGTGCAGCGTTTGATCGCAGATTTGTCGACGATATTACATCATTGACGATCAAACGCAACAGGTTACGTTGATTGCGGATCGCTTGAAGTAAAAAAAAAAATGTCCGATTTTACCGAAGCGTTAATTGAGAATGTTCACAAACATATTCTATTTGATTTGTCACATCCTGACCTGACTACAAAAATGTGCGCATAAAAAATAAATAATGGAATGAAATGGCTAAGAACGGGCTATTAGAAAATAGTTGTAATTACTGAACAATTTTTGAAATTTGTTTTGATATAAGAACATAGGTATAAAAAGTAATTACAAATTACTGAAATAAGTAAAAAACAAATCGTGTAGGTATGTTAAAATCAAGGTTTAGTGCTCTCCTTCCGTGAACAGGCAGCGTGCCTATTCTTTTATTAAGCTACACTGCATTTGCCATCGCGTATCTATGCTCACTTGTTCCTGTAAGTAGTCGCCATCGTGATCGCGATTGTGTAAAGGGCAATGCTAAGACGATTCGACTTTATTACTGTTCTCCATCTTTATTAACTATTGAAAAATAGAACTTCTCTTGGTTGCCTCCAGAATAACATCCTCTACGACTACAGAGCAAGATAGACATCTCATTCTCTTTATCATAACAAGCCGACAATTTTTACTCTTGAATAATACACTATTGACGATGAATTCCTTCCAACGGTTGGTTGGTTATATATCCGGGAAGTGTTTGCAATTGAATTGAATATGGTTATAATGAATATATTCAGTAATCCAATGTACATGATGTACAGTATAGTAAATCCCGAGGTAAATCATTAACATTTAAAACATTTTATACTCTTTTTAGCAGGATGCAACCGAGTCGGTTGGTGAACAAGCAAAAGAAACTATCCGAGTAAACTATTTCGCTTTTGTAACGGTGTGCGAAGCACTGTTTCCCCTTCTACGTAACAACGGCCGAGTCGTCAATATTTCTAGTTCTTTGGGTAGCTTAACCAAAATTCCATCTGCTGATTTACGAGCTAAGTTGAAGAGTGAGACTTTGGATATCCCCACTTTAAGTAAATTGATGGAGAAATTTGTAAAGTGAGTATACATTTACGGAGACTTTTCACTGTTTTAATGGTTTTCGTGAAATGAGCAAAGTATAATTTGCCATTTTTGCAGCATTGTGGTTCTTGTCGTTTTTAACTCTTTTCACAATTTGATATATTGTAAAAAAATATATTTTAAGGGATTGTGAGATGGGCAAAAACGAAGCAGAAGGATGGGGAACATCAACATATGCTGTATCAAAAGTGGCAGTGACTGCTCTATCATTTATTCAACAGAGATCATTTGATGCAGAAACTCCGAACCGGAACATTGCTGTCAATTCGGTTCATCCAGGTTAGTATTTTAAGTTAAGGTTACGAACTTAGCAAAATTGCTGGGGATAGCATAGGTTGAAGCATTTATAGCAAAAGAAAACTCATAGTAGTAGTATACAGTGTCACCAGTAAAGTCCGCATCATATGGGATTTTTTTTTATTAATAGCTTTATTCAAAATTTGACTTTGGCATCAAGCTCTGCTTTGATCGAGATGAAAATTAAGCAAAAAAATAGTATTCACGTGATTCGCATTATCTGTCAAATTTTAATTTTTTCAAAAAAATAATAATTTAAAAGTGGGGTTATTTTTGAAAATATCGAAAAAAGTTATTAGAAAAAGTTTTTTTAAATGCAGTTTCTAGCCGACGAGCAAAATTTCAGCCGCATAAGATAATTTTAATTTTTTACCTATATTTTGTAAATTGCACCACTTTTGCAAAATAAGACTCAACGCAACTTACATAAAACTTCTTAGTTTTGACAATGCTTTATTTCAGATACATTTTCTTTAAAGTAGCGCCATATTAAATGTGTGTTTTTCTACAAAATCAAAATTGGGCTATTCAAATTTGGTCGTATGTGATGAAAAGTTTATTTGTTTTTGACCCTGTATAAGGTAACTTCATAAAATAAGTATTTTTGAAAAGGTAGTTTGTGTCCGAAAGTAATACACCTTAATATTAAGACAAAAATAAACACAGTGTCTTCAGTAAAGTGTTTTTTAAGGGGAAAATAAATTTTAGTTTAACAACGTAAAGTTTATCTATTTTCAACGATTTAATTTAAAAGCCCTATATTATAATTTATTATTAAGCTATGTCCTAATAACGTTAACGTGTATTACTTTCAACCACAAACTACGTTTTCAAAAATACTTATTTTATGAAGTTACCTTATACAGGGTCCAAAACAAATAAAGTTTGCATCACATACGACCAAATTTTAATAGCCCAATTTTGATTTTGTAGAAAAACACACATTTATTGTGGCGCTTCTTTAAAGAAAATGTATCTGAAATAAAGCATTGTCAAAACTAAGAAGTTTTATGTAAGTTGCGTTAAGTCTTATTTTGCAAAAGTGGTGCAATTTACAAAATATAGGTAAAAAATGAAAATTATCTTATGCGGCTGAAATTTTGCATGTCGGCTAGAAACTGCATTTAAAAAAACGTTTTCTAATAACTTTTTTCGATATTTTCAAAAATAACCCCTTTTAAATTATTTTTTAAAAAAAATTAAAATTTGACTGATAATGCGAATCACGCGACTACTATTTTTTTGCTTCATTTTCATCTCGATCGAAGCAGAGCTTGATGCCAAAGTCAAATTTCGAATAAAGCTATTAATAAAAAAAAATCCCATATGATGCGGACTTTACTGGTGACACTGTATTTATTAAGAACAAAGTATACAAAATACTTATTCTCTATAGGCTATCGACGAAAGTCCTTCAGCCCATTATATACATAATATACAATATTGTGGCTCTATTAATATTTAAATGTAAAAAAAGCATGCATTAACACGCAAAAAGAAAAATTATTTTATGTAATTCGAAAGCTGAGAGTCAGAAGAAGTAGTTGAGTGTTTGTTTTGCTTTTTTGTTGCCCACCCAACCTGTCTCAACATGCTAATATTTTTCATATAGTTATTCATTGGAAGAGTTATTATGTAAAGGATTGTAGGGTGACATATTTTTATTACTGCTCGAATTGCTACTGTTTCTGCTTCTTCAATGTTCTAGTGCTGGTCTACTGCAGTTTAGGGTACATATATTCAAGTAGTGGCCTGCAAATGGTCTTATATGTATATGGGCTGCGGTTAAGCTATAGTATTGCTGACTTCGCGCAGCAGCTACGCATAGTATATAACTGATCCGATCTTATAAAAGCCGAGAACAGAGCCGTCTTGGCTGCACTAGTTTTAGCTGGTGACTATTATTCTATATATCAAAAAATGTTTCCTAGATAATTGTCTAGGCTAGGACACATAAGTTTGCAATTGCGTTTGTCTTAGTATTATTCACAGGTCGGTTGACAATTTTCGAGACAGCGCCATTGACGGTTGTCTCCATGGCAACGTGCACAAATTATTTGCGCTTGCCAGTTCAACCAAATTTTCGGGTTTGTAAATACAATATATAAGTGGGTATAGGAGAAACAAGGGTTTGTTAATTAGTTGTTTTTAAACACTGAAAACACTTTTTATTTTGATTTCAGTTATATACTGTTTCTAAAGGACTAAAGAATGTATTATTATAACAATGAATGGCTTGTTACTTTTTTCTGTCACACTCAAAACTCCTCGGTTTAAAGTAAATTTGCAAACTATAGCTTTCAAAGAGAGTTACTGACTAACATTGAATACTGATATAAAAGGAACATTTTTAATAAAAAAAACTTAAAGAATTGAAGAAGAAAGATCTGCCAACCCTGGTTGTAAGGTCGGTCTCTTTGAAGCCCGTTAGTCAATTTTTTATGTCATCAAACTTGAGTTTGGATAAATTATACAACGTTTTGTTTTTCCACGATGGAAGGAGGAGCAAACTAAATTAAATAACCAAATTTTGCTTTTGGAAAAAGGATTTTATTTTCATAAAACTAAAAATGTACAAAAATGGTAAATTTTCAATTTTTAGGATATGTTGATACTGATATGACAAGTCACAAAGGTCCCTTAACTATTGAAGAAGGTGCTAAGGCGCCACTATTTCTGGCCCTCAAAGCTGATTTCAAAGGAAAATATGTATGGAATGACTCTACCATAGTGGAATGGGATGGAGCAACGCCGACAGTATACTAAATATTGACAAAAATTAATTTTATACTCTTGCACCGTACACGATTTGAATTTTTTGGATTAAAATTCTTGATGTTTTCTATCACACTTTGCATAATATGATACCTAGGGCTGAGTTTTACGTTTGTTAAAATAATGAATTACATTTTTTAGAAACAAGTTTATTTTTGTAATACACGTTAATGTTTTAAAAATTGTTATTATTATAGTCCCTAGTGATATTGAGGGATTGGCATATGACGCAGGTTTCCAGTGTTCTAATACTGCGCGATTATTCTAAGGCATTTGATATTATTAACCATGCATAACCGTCTCGATTTTAAAGAAGTGACTGAGACAGCATAGAACTAGCTTTTTCACCGTGTCACTTTGACGGATAAAGATGAGAGGGCGTCTCTGAGGGGAGAGGTCGACCACAGGCGGTGACAGAGCGAATTCCATTGGTAAAAAGTGTCTCACTGGGCTGGCACCCACCGTCCACTCAGATCCATTTAAAACATGCACTGGACTGGTGCAATCCCAATGGACTTCGCATTTGATCTTGGGTCAAATGTCAAATAGTCGGTTTGAGGATCATACACACACATAACAGTAAAGTTTTAAAACCAAATGCATGAAAGTCCAAATAAACGTCAAAACCACAAATCTTTAAATTGCATCTGTGCCGCACGACCACAATACGTATTCTGTGCGCATGACCTCCAGAAGCAGGTGCAGAACTGAGTGCGCTCGGGGCAAAAAGTGCCGCACCAGTTTCCCAATGGAATTTAAAGACCTGCACTAAAATTAATTGCATTCGTGCCGCACCAGTTCGACCAATGGAATTTCCTATTAAAGTCAGCGGAATCGGCACGGAGTTCAACCACGAACGTCATGAAGAAAGATGGACGAATAATTACTAGATAACTTTTTGACCCCCTAGAGCGATCATTTATGACTGTGAGCAATGAGTTCGGCAACATTGAATTTTTCAGTTTTGCCCCTATTTGCAACAATGATTTTGATCCTAACCAAACATTTTTGTTATGTTCAATGTTTTTGTTTTCTTTGGATTTCTTTTCGCTTGGCTTTTTACCAATAAAGGTTTTTGTAGTTGAAATTGTTTATTCCTGTGTTATAACTGGCGCCTAGCAAACATTATGTTTTCAAATTTGCAATATATTTTCTGTTGCCGGTGAAATCGTTCCAAAATTAATAACGTTGGGAACACATCGGCAAAATAAAGCACCAATGCAGTATTTTTAAGAACTGCTGCTTGTCGCGGCCTGACTCACCAGTGGGGCAAATAGTATACAGAGCGCGGCAACACCTATTAGGTGCTTTCATTATCCAGTTTGATTTTTTCTGTTCTCCATAATATCATAACCTCGCTTAGGCTCTCGATTTTAAACAGCTAATCATCCAACATTAGCTGCCCATACACCAGCATTCTTTCCCGTCATTCTTTCCTTCCACATTCTTTCCTTTTAAGAAACTGAAATGAAACAAAACTTTTTCTATACCTAAATGAAGCGTAAGGCCGTCATCTCTTGCTCCACTAACGATCGATTATATTAAAAGGAAAGAACGTGGAAGGAAAAAACGGCGGGAATGAATGCTGGTGTATTAGTAGCTATTGACGGAAGTCGGAAGTTCACTGTTGCAAGTTGCAAACACTCCCAAAACTCTAGGGAATTCAATGTTGCCAACCACTTTGGTCACAGTTTCTTCAGACTATGGAGAACTATAGGGTAGGCGGCCGATCGAGAATGGCAGCATTTTTAATTTCTGTCCCGGTTTTTTGGCTAGTTCGCTATTGGCCGATAGATGGCTCTCGCGTCCGAAGTGGGCTGATGTTGTCTTCTTCTTCTTCGTTTTTAATATGGAAAACTAGATCCTCCATAGTTTTTAACTTTTACTTAAACCCTTTATTTTTCTGTGCTTTTACTTTTGACAATTGACATTTTATTTTTCGAAATAAAAAATAATGTTTGAAGGCAAGACAAGACAAATAACGTTGTATCGTAATTAATTTCCATATTTATAATAAATAATGGTACAATTTATAAAAGTAGAGTTTGCTTTGTGTCGGGGTGTAAGACAGGATATTTTTCAGAGAGAAAACGCAGCCAAATAAGTCTCTTTTTAGCTCCAAAGGTATAGCTAGAATGTTTAATACTCTGTATTTTAAAAACCAAGCATCGTTGGAACTTTATACAGGCCGAGTTTACTTAATAAGTATAACAAAGTAAGTGTAAATTCATATAAAAGTCCTTATTTGTTCCTTAAAGAACTAATTTAAATAAAAATAGTTATTGCGTCCATAAGAAACCATTATTTGATAGCCCATTTCGAACACGCGCGCCATCTTACAGCGACTCGTAAAGCTGAATTACCGATGCTAATTTGGGACCTATGGAGGACTTGAGGTAGGAGGCCGATCGCAATGCATTGGATTCGGTCCCAAATTAGCATCGGTAATTCAGCTTTACGAGTTGCCATAAGATGGCGCTCGTGTTCGAAGTGGGCTATCAAATAAATGGTTTCTTATGAACGCGATAACTATTTTTATTTAAATTAGTTCTTTAAGGAACATTCTAGCTAGAGGGTTTTACCTTTGGAGCTAGAAAGCGACTTATTTGGCTGCGTTTCATCTCTGAAGAAGATCCTGTCTTACCACCCCGACACAAAGCAAACTCTACTTTTATAAATTGTACCATTATTCATTATAAATATGGAAATTAATTACAATACAACGTTATTTGTCTTGTCTTGCCTTCAAACATGATTTGTTATTTCGAAAAATAAAATGCCAATTGTCAAAAGTAAAAGCACAGAAAAATAAAGGGTTTAAGTAAAAGCTAAAAACTATGGAGAATCTAGTTTTCCACATTAAAAACGAAGAAGAAGAAGACAACATCAGCCCACTTCGGACGCGAGAGCCATCTATCGGCCAATAGCGAACTAACCAAAAAACCGGGACAGAATTTGAAAATGCTGCCATTGTCGATCGGCCTCCTACCCTATAGTTCTCCATATTGGGACCGAATCCAATGCATTGCGATCGGCCTCCGGGGCCTCCTACCTCAAGTCCTCCATACTTCAGACGCATAGGGGAGTCAACTTCTCGTAGGACGGCCATATGCATTATTAGTCCATCTTTCTTTATAACGTTCGTGAGTTCAACTAAATAATTTAAGGTTAGTTTTATTTACTTGTCAAATCAAGACGTTGATATTTTGAGGTTAGTTTTATGATTAATTCAAAATCAAATAGTTTTTCCCAATGATCTGCTAATAGATGCCGCACGCCATTCATAAACGCTATTTAAATCTGCTGACAAAATCGTTTGTAGGAGAGGAGGTGAAGGCTCGAGGGGGCCGGGAGTGGGGATTACGTCGGTCGGTCCTGTTATGCCGGGTCCACACCGCCGCAAACATTGTTAGCTAACAGTGTTCGCTAACATTATTTGCTAACATATTTCGATGTATCGAATTCCAATAACATTTCCGCTAACATTCGCAGTCTTAATAACAGTGTTTGTGAAGAAAAAACGATGTTCGCCAATTTAGCGGTAAACTTCAAAGGGAATAAATGTTATTTCGATATTTTTAGGTAGCTACTGGTGTTTTCTTGGTTGTCTGTTTGCTAATTGAAAATGGAGTGGTCTGTGGAAAGGTGCATAGCCTTAATAAAATAATTTGAAAAACACGAGTGTTTGTGGAATGTTCAGGTAGCAGAATATAAAAATGTAATAAAGAAAAAAGACGCGTGGTATGATATTGGTAGTATCATGGACCTAAATGCCGAACAAGTTGAACAAAAAATTAAATCATTACTAGTAATAATACTAATACCTATTAATAAGGTCATCCTCGCTGCTACTCGACATATGACGATCAGCTTCTGGCGAACATTCAACTTACAACTTTGGTCTGGACGAGGTATGTTAGTTAACATTTGTTACGAACAGTATTGTTAACAAACACCTCTTCACGAACATTGTTAGCTAACAAGGTGTTATAATTTATCCAACGTCAGTGTGATGACATTCCAATCATTCCATACGGCGGTAAACGTCGGTCTCTTTGAGACTGTTTACCGCCGTATGGAATGTCATCACACTGACTTTGGAATAACAATACCCAATGATCTGCTACCTAAGATCATTGACAATACCTAACAATGTTTGCGGCGGTGTGGACCCGGCATTAGAATTTTACCTCCTTACTAGTTACTATTTACTATGCGCTATCATATGGTTACAGCGGCGTCTCGTTTCAGGGTTCACAATAAAATATAATTAATATAATTATCCAATCTGAAATCAAATATTTTTTAACTTTTGTGAAAAAAAGGGTTTGTAGAACAGTAAAGTTTAATGAATGATTGAAAAAAGGGTCCGCGGAGCAATAAAATTCAATGTAAGTTAATTACTGTTTGTAATAATTATTATAAGGGAAACTTTGAATAGCTATAAATTTAACATTATTTGGTGAACTGAACTCACCTAAAAATTACACTAGGTAGGTACCTACTTAAGGTTGAATTCTCAACGTTATTCAATCTATTGCCAACCTATAACCTATTTCGCGTTGATTTTTTGAGTTTATTAGTTTAATAACTAACATTTAAAGAAAATCAATATCGTCGGTACATTATTTAGGTACAATCTGATATATTACAAAAATATCAATTTATTTCATTGCTAATTTTGGGAGAATTGTATAGCGAAAGAACAATGAGTGACAATGACATAATAATGTTAAAAAAAATCTTACCCGATATTTTTCGCTATACAATTCTCCTAAAATAAGTTATGAAATTTCTTGATATTTATTAAATATGTCAATTATTAGCTATAGAATATTAAGTCGATACTGATTTTCTTTAAATTTTGTATAAAAGCTAGAAAACATAAATAAAGTTACGCAAAATAGGTTATAGGTTGGCAAGCATGTTGATACTCCCACCTTAAAACACGGTTCTTAAGGTTTTATTGAAATTTAAAAGAAATAAGTTTACAAAAGCCAAATTCTTTTTACGTTACTTTTAAATAGCGAAGCAAAGCACAACAAAGATTTTTCTTCCCCGTTGCCGCGGTCAAAGATGCCCCTCGCTATTTCCCATATGAACTATATACGAAGTTGTTCGCGAAATTCCTTTAACAACTTAGCTCAGCAAAGATATTTACTTTGCTTAGCTGTTTACAAGGAGCAAATGGAAAGTATTTATTGACTTGCAATGATTGACTATGGGTATGGCCCGAAAATGGTATTGATAACAGAAAAAAAGGTCATTTTCGGACCACGCCGCGGTTTTCTGAAATGTAAATGTGATCATTCAAGTGTCAAAATGCTCATCATTAGAAGCCTGGTTACTGGTTTCCCTGTCACTTGTCATTATGAACTTTTTTTTGTAATAAAATTGTTTTCAAAATCCAAAATGTTTGACTGGTAATTTATTATTTTTAGGCAGAAAAACAATCTTAAAATAATGGTAAGCAAGTGTATTAGCATTCCTGTAAATAATCAATCTATTAAAAATTAGAGGTTATGTTTTCAACCAACACGGTGATTTGTTAAAAATGTTGGTCTAATATTAAAAGCTATAAAATTAATACACACCACCATTACGGTTACATATTCCTATAATGCCTGCTTTATACCTCCCATTTAACATTTAATTTAATTTAAGATTTAAACTAAACTAAGAATTTAAAAGTTGAAAGTTAATTTTCTTATGCATACGTTTATACCTCTCATTTATCATTTAATTTAATTTAAGAGTTGACCAACTTTCAACTTAAGGTAAAAGATCGTGCCAGATCGTGCTAAATCGCGTTAGATCGTTCTCCACAACTGTCCGTGATTGGCCAGGAAGAAAGATTAATATTTTGATGGGTGACAATAACCTAAAATTATACTTGGAATTTTTATTTTTATCAACAAATAAAGTGCATTTTCTCTATTTATTTTGACTGCTTGTGATTTGTAATGGAAGACTACGATTTGTTTTTTACTACTTGCTTTTTGTTGTAACAACAGCTGGAAAAATCTTCTTTTTTTTGCACTTCATTTAATTTAGTTTAGTGGCACGTTTTCGAGGTATAAATTAACAAAATTATTTCTTAGCTTAGTTTAAATGATAATTTAAATCTTAAATTAACTTAAATCTTAAATGAGAGGTATAAAGCAAGCATAAAAGTAACGCATCGAAATAAAACCAGCATATAAAAATAATAATAATAATCGTATATATCTTTATTCTCAAGTAACTAAGTATAGTTTATTACAGGTATTAACTTATATATATCCAAGTAAAGGATTTGCAGGAATGCTCATAATAAAAATATATTTCATAGATTATTTTACACATGCAGAAAAGAGACATGGCCATGGAGAGAATTTAAAAACTGGAATTGTTGATGATAAATTATTTAAAAATTAAGTTGCGAAAAATGTTTGCATGCATTCAATAATTTTTTTACATTTATACGTTAAATATTATAATTTTATGCCAAAAATGTAAAGTATTAATTATTTTTGCCACCTACCCACGCCTATGAATAGTTAATCTCAACCTTAGACGAGGTAAACTCAACCGACAAATAACCCAACTTTTTATTTTATGTACTCACTTATGAAAAGTAACTGCAGAATTATTATATTCCGCATTCTTGAACAATTCACACCTGTGAGTCCCAGTCCTGTGACCCATCTTAATTAGTCTTCAAAAAAATATCACAAAACAATAAAGACACAGCAATTATTACACAATACCGATGATAAACCCAAACAAATTTCAAACAAACTTTCTAAGGGCCGGTTTAATAATGTGCTGGCAAAGCCTCTGGCATAGTTATCCTGCTGTTAATGAAAAAAATCTGTTTTTTAATCTTCTGGTAGCGTTAACAGCAAGATAAACAATTATTTCCAGCAGGATAATTTACCCAGCGAAATATTCGGCTGTTAACGGTTTACCAGTGGGTTAAATCAAAAGCCATAACCTCAAATTTGATCATTTTTGGCATTCTTTAGGTAGAGTTCACTGTTTTTAGCAATTGTAAAAAAATGAATGTGCTTTTTGATGTTAAAATGTTTTCAAATGAATCGGATTCAGATGATGCTTTGGAAGATTATGTTAATATTTTATTTAGAAGGCCAAGGATTTTTCACGACCCCCCAAATCACATAAATTACTAGGATGATACAGGGATTTTGTCAATCGTTTTAGACTGTCTAACGATACGGTACAGCTTTTTTTTTAATAGAAAATTGTGTAGAAAATATGATTTGCTATCTATCCTACAGACTATTGTTATAATAAACTATATTTGAATTTGACCATTTTTTTTTATTTTATAGGAACTGTGCTCTAAAAGCCCCCTTGCAAAAATTCCTGCTGTGTCTGTGTAAAAAATTTGCAACCTTTTTTTTTAATTTTTCGTTTTCCTTCTTTATATTCATTTTCTTGAACTTATAATAGAATAAACTCAAACGTATATAATATATAGAATGAATGTAAAACACATTTTTCCTACGACCACCTACGAAAATGACAATAACAACACGGTTAACTTGGCTAGAAAGTGCCAAATATCACACGCGTGTTGTAAAAAAATATTTCAACACGAGTGTGGAAATACCAAGCACACTAAGATATTAAATTTAAACAGGTGTCAATTTGACGACAAAACTATTTATTAAACATAACAAACTTACAGGACACGTGGAGTGAATTGGGGTGTTGGGTGGGGTAAAGTACACTAGGGCATTACTGCAAATTTTTCGTTATTTTTGGGAACCGAAGAGTACTTATTTATGATAAAAATAATATTATCAAAAAGGGAAAATAATAATATGTCAGGCAACCCACCAACTGTCATGTTTCATGTTTACCTGTCAACTCACAGGAAAGTTCTGTTCTGTTCTGTTCGAGGATTGCGATGGCCTCTAGCTTTTCAGCCTCCAGCCAATTTTTATAGTCACAGAAAAATAAAGGGTTTATGTCCACAGAAAAAAAAAGGGGCAGCTATAGAGCAGAAATAGAATACCATAGGAAATACCGATTTATAATTTTGCCATTATCTCGGATGTTTAATTATATTGGTGTAAGTGAAAGTGCTTTATGTAAGTAAATTTATTTTAGCAATATCAAAACAAATCGAATATAGACAGAACTTTTATAATTAGCAAGCTATCGATATTTAACTCCATCTCTATCTTTCAATAATGTTGAGGTTTAATAATGCGGTACATTAATTATCATAAAATAAAACTATAATAAAAAAAAAATAAATAAGTTAGTGAAGTGTCTAGTTAGGTTCTTACTCAGTAAATGATTGTACTGTCTACTAACCCCTAAATCCCTTCTTTTTAGTAAATGTCACTCCTATCCAGGGACCCGGACCGCAACCGTTAACTGCAAAGAACCGGACCGGAACAGATATTATTTTTGGACCGGAATCGGAACCGAACACATATTTTACTAGCAAAACAATTTTAGGTGCAAAACCGGAACCTCTAAAAATTATAACGGTTTTTTGGGTTTTTTTCGGTTTACAGGGTGATACTTGGCCTTGGCCGGATATTGTTTAATTTTGAGTTTATTCCGTGACTTCTGTTCTGTGGGGAACACTAACCTTAACCTAATTTATTTTGTTCTCTGTGATGAGTGTCTCTGACAATAATTTTCACCGTTGGTTTACTTGTCTTTTTTGATTTTCTACGAACTTACTTCTTCAAGCCACTTCAAGTACTTGGAATACAACTATACAATACAACAGGTATTTATTTATTTGCCTTTAATTTTTCGGAACCGAATCGGAATCGAAAGTTCCTAGTTTGTATGGAACCGGATCGGAACCCCTAAAAATTGGTAAGAACCGAATCGAAATAATTATTTCGGGACCGGAACTGTAACGGAACCCAAATTATTTATTTCATCTGGAATCGGAACCGGAACGGAACCGTTATTTCATTGCGGTCCGGGTCCTTGCTAATATCCTATGTTGTAATTGTCAATACTAAACCCTTGACCCTTAAAATAGCAGCTAAGAAAAGGTCAAATACACAAATCCAGAGACTCATATTAAGCAGTCCAAACCGCATTGCACGCAAAGAAGAAAAGTCAGTTGTCGTGATATGGTACAGACCAGACAACATCACGATCACCCCTAATGTGCTGGCAAATTGCCCCCAGGGAGCAGAGCCATTAAGAACAAGAAAATGTTGAGGTTATGTTTTGTGTTTGTGTTTTGTTTTTGTATGTATATTTAGGTATATTATTGTTTTATTGAAAGAATGCAAGCAGCTAAAAAATCAGAAACGAAATTTATTCACTGTACATAGATACTAGGTATGATGTGCGTAAGCAAATAGGAGAAAAAGTTATTATTTTTATTTAAATCTAGGTAAGTTAAAATTTGTAAGTAGGCATTGTTTTTATTTTGTTTTAATATAGACGCTTCTGTTGGAATCCGCCTTGAAATTTGTTTTGCATTTATTGCGTTTGTACTTTGTCAATTTTTTTTTAACACAATGGTGTACAAACTATTAAAAACCAAACAAACTCTTTTTGATTATTTTGTATGGTCGTAGGAAAAATTGTGTACATTACTCGTGTGAAAGTGATTTTCTCACACTCGGAGAATTTCCGCACTCGGCTGACGCCTCGTGCTAAATATCTCCTCGTTTGAAAATTGCCACTTTCAACACTTGTTATGTAATATACTATAAAACATAACACATAACGTACCATGATATATAACCCTGTAATATCTTCTTTAATTAGGTGGATTTTGCTACCACATGTTGCCAAATTGTATAGCTCCGGTTATCTGTCCTTTGGTTAAAATTTTGTTGATAAACTGATCAGAAGTTTTCCGGCGGTTTACCAGAGAGATAAACTTTATTCTCTTGGTAACAACCAGAGACCTTATCAGCACATTATTAAACCGGGCCTAAGAACGACCAAACTAAACCCTTTATTTGTCTGTGGACCAAACGTCAATGAAATTATGAATGAAAAACGTCTGACGAATAGGAACGTTGCCAAACTGCATAATTTTTAAGGGAAATGTCTATGGGTTTTAGACATAGATTTAAATTTACCACAACGTCATATTTTTTCTCTTCTGCAAAAAGGTAAAACCTATAGATTTATGGCTACTATATCATTATTGTGTTTATATGTGTTAATACAGGGTAATACAGGCCTATGGAACTTTTAAGAGCATACGTTTGGCAAACAAAGTGGAGGGGCGCAATTGGGAGCAGGAGTTACTTCAGAATGGGATACGATCAGTGGCGTAGCTAGACTTAAAGGCGCCGGTTGGCAAGAGTTACTGTGGCGCCTTTCTTTCTATTGTTGAAAATTGATTTCAATTTTTACGAGAAGCTGAGCGAAAACTGACAATTTCGGTGGTAAAATTGTCAGTTAAGTCATCGTCGTATTTATTTTTCAGTAGCCGTGGTCAGAAATGAGGGCTCGAGGAATTTAAACCTATCAACAGCACAGCAGTTTGAAAACCAGAAGTAGTTTTTTTTTCTTTAATGACGCAATATCTAAAATATTACTAAATGTAATTTTTTTGAATTTTTCTTCTATTGTAAATTTACTATAGGACGCAAGTTCGCCAAAAATGTCTGAAGCTTCACATCGAATTTTATCATATTTTTTGTGATGACACAGTACACAAAGTTCTTCGTAAGCATTTTAAAAAAAACTTGGAAGCCTGACCAATATATTAGATTTCTTATTTTGAAGAACTTTGGAAATAATGTTTATAGAACCACACAGGAGTGTGAGAAAATATATAATAATAATATTCAATACTTACCCCTTACCGCCTATTTAAAACATCATTTGGGGCACAAAAAATGCCGATCAAACGCGGTCCACCTTTTTTTTTCAAACAAAATAGGCGCTTTTGGCGGTACTGTTTGTCGGCAATTTACACAGGTCGGTCGCGAAGCCTGGTCTTAAATATGATATGATTATGTTTTTTACTTAAAAATCCGACTTTTTTTTAGCCCAATATGGATATAACTAAATTAAGGGTGAGGGGTAAGAGTGAAATGTATAATATGTATATAAAAATCATTTGACGTAATCATCAGATTAGGACGCGGCGCCTATTGTGACTTGGCGCCGGGTGGCAATGCCACCCCGGTAGCTACGCCACTGGATACGATTTTGTCAATAGATTCATTTGTTATCGCTTCATCTATAGCTAGCAGATCATTGGGTTCCCTTTATTTTTCTGTGGTTTTTTAGTAAGATTGTGCGCAGACCTCAATTCGATGGCGCAGACGCTCTCTGCTGGCGCAAAACAACAAACAATGCCGTGGCAGAATTTGCACAGAAAAATAAAGGGTTTCCCTAAGCAAGTCTGTAAACGAAGCATCCAGGAAGAGTGGGAGAGCAGTAGCTTACCCAAAGAAAATTTATAGGGTTTGTTCGATCTTACCTCTGCTAGAATGACGAACTATCGTTTCGTAGCTAAGCCAAAATTTTTACTTTGCTTTGCTGTTTAAAAGAAGCAAATTTGTCTTGTTCAATCATATGGCCCTCTTGGATGTTTAAGAGTAAGCGTATACAAGGACAGATGTCTGGCCGTGGCATTGTCACAAATCCCGGAATCGATCCACGGTTAGTATGCCGCTCTCTAATTCCCATACAAACGAAAAGCGTTCCTTTAACAACTTAGCTAAAGAATGATTTTTTACTTTGCTTTGCTGTTTAAAAGAAACAAATGGAAAGTATTCATTCTTTGACATTTGACACACTTGACGTTTTCGAATATTGGAATGTAAACAAATTATTCATTTTCATTTCGTTTAATTGGTGATAACAAACAAGGTTTGTTCGGGTTTGTGATAAAAGCAAAAAAGTTCTTGATTGCTTTTATCTTATTTTATTTTTCCAGAAGTGTTTTTACTTTTTTTTCTTTGTCTTTTTCATTCATAATTTGTATGGATTGGACAAAACAAAAACCTCATGTTCTGTAATTTAATTACAATAAAAGTTCCACCAAAAACTGTTTACAATGTTGTAAGTAGTAGTACCCATCAAGTTTTTAACAAAAAACAAAAAAAATTATTATACAAATCTTTTTAGATCCTTATAACTTCTGTAATTTTATCCTGGTATTCTGCTATATGCCTAAGTAGATATTTGAAATCTGCAGAGGTTTAAATTTGGTTAAAATGCCGTTTTCTGCTGATGCTGTTGCTGCTCAACAAGTGCAGGAGAGACTTAAGTCACTATTTGGCATTGTTCAAGAAATTGAGAAGAAAAGGATTGCATGTGAGCAAAGTGTAAGTGCTTTGCAGAGGTATAGCAATGATGACAAAGGACAGAGTGTTCAGGTTTGTGAACTATTGTTTGTGATTTTTAATAGTATAGGAATTCTGCGACAAGTCCAGGGCTACCAATAAAAAGCAGATAAAAAATATACCTAACTGTTTTCTTAATATTTTTTTACATAAGTAATGATTTTCAAAAATATAAATCGGTCAATAAGAATAAGTACTACAAACTATACCTAGTACTATTCCTTTACTTCTCCTGCCTTTCTCAGGCATAGGTATCTCTACAACCACCCACAACCTTATTTACCAAAGAAGATTGTGGTACAATATTCTAATTGTCCTTTTCAATTAAAATGTCTTAAAACTTTTAATTATCTCCTACTGCCTTCTCAGGTGTTGTCCGTGTCTATGTCTGAAACCATACTTTCATACTAATAAAATAATACCTATCTATTTGTTTTTAATTTACTACTTAGGTATTAGCTACGATAAACTATGATTACTTTATATACATTTTTTTTAAATATCTAATTCGGGACCTAATTATTGTTAATTCGTCTTTTAGAGAACTAAATCCCTGATAAAAACAGCAATGACACAAACCGAAGCTGAACGAGAGGTTATTCAAAAAGCACTTCAAAAGATCTATGAAATAAGGAATATAAAGAATGAAAGAAGAATACAGGTACCTACTACTGGGTATATTTAAAAAAAAAATTAAATATTGGTTTTTTACATTTATTAATATTTACAAAATTACATATTAGCTACAGTTCATATTTCACAATGAATTTTCATTTAAAATTAGCTCAAAATATCCCTTATAAATATAATTCTTTGTAATATTTAAATTGCCTTCTCAGGCTAGAACCTCAGCTGCTAATAAGGAGTCCATTAGAAGGGGTACTTGGATGAAAATGTTGTTGAGTTCAGCTCAAACTCTACCACTGTTTGTAGGAAAAATTGGCGAAAAAGCTCCACCACTATGTGGGGCAGTTCCAGCTGATAGAAATTATGTAGCAAAGGTAGGTAGGATTTAAATTTAATTTAAAGATGTTTTTAATTGTAGTTCTGTAATTATTACTAATTTTACAGCACTTACACACAAATAAACTTACTTAGGGTTCTGGTTAGAATAAATGTATCAAAGTCTGATGGATACGCTATATGTATTCAAATTTCGACGGGCTAGTTGGCATACGTAAAGGTGTATCATGAGTAAATGCCTTTTTTAAATTAGTCAAACAATTCTATAGGCAGGGGCAGATGTAGAAAAACAAATTCTGAGATAATTTTAATTTTTTTTCCCAAGTCATATTTGTTGTGGACGTTATTAAGAGAGTTTGTTTAGGTGGGGGATATGGTAGCTGCATTGGTTAAAGTAACAGAAGGTGAAGAAAACTGGATATTGGCAGAAGTAGTAAGTTACAATCTGAATACAACCAAGTATGAAGTAGACGATATTTTAAAAGAGCAAAATCAAAAGGGAAGGCACACTTTGAGTAAGAAGGGGGTTATACCTCTGACTTTAATGAGAGCTAATCCTGAAACAAACCCAGAGGCATTGTTTTCCCAAGGAACATTAGGTAAGCAAAGCTTTTTAATTATTAATAATGAATTTTTAAAGTAACATTTTCAGCGTTTTTATTTTACCTACAAAGTTAATATTTTTTTTATATCGGAATTCTTTAAGACCTTTGTGCATTGTACAAAATTATATTTTTAGAGTTATTTTTAAACTTAATAGAGGCTTTTCCCCTAATCTTCTGTACTCGCAGGAAATTCTTGATGTTCGTTCAGTTTACTATATATTATGTCAAGTTGCTCCTACGTTCATAAAACTAATAATAAACCCTATACTAACAATAATTATGGGACTAGAAGTAATGTGAATAGACATTTGAAAACCCTAGTTAACAATAACTCAAAACATCCTTTTATTTGGCACCTAAAATGTATAATCTTTTACTCCTTAAAATTAAGCAGTTGCTTAACCAGAAGAAATTTGTATTGGGTTGCAGAACTTTCCTCTTTCAAATTTAATTAAAGGCATTATTTTACATTTTCAAGTATATTATGAGATTGATTTAAATTTTATGAGCTACGTAATATTCTACCCATGAAAACCTTGAAGATTGTATATTTTGCCCTAATAGAATCAGTAATTAACTATGGATTTGTTGTGTGGGGAAATGCTGGCAGGACATTTATGTTGAAGCTTGAAGTAGCACAAAAATGGGTGATAAAAGTGATGCTTTTTAAAAACAAGAGATACCCTACAGAACTGGTTTATAAAGAGAGTGGACTGCTCACACTTGATCAGCTTTATATTAAGTCAGCTATAAGATTTATGCTGAAAGTACCATATTACAAAGAAATCTTAAATCATGGTGTAAACACTCGAAACGCAGCGTTGCAAAATGTCCTGCTACGTAACCCCAAGCATACTGCCTGTCAAAAACATATATATTGTGCAGGCCCAAAAATCTACAATTCTATGCCTCTGTACTTAAGAATAAAACCTTATGACCAAGTAAAGCACCAGATTGTGCGGTGGATCCTTGACACTGGTTTTACCCTTGTGTATCTGGAATAGTGAGATGTATGTACAAAAATTACCGTAATTGAAGTGAAACGAGTTTAGCAATTTTATTAGTGTTTTTTAGCAGTATTATTGATATTTTTATTCATAGTGAAATAATGTAATAATAAAAACCTCTACATGTACAATAGAATATAGAAATAGGTGCACCCACAGTATCTTCAGATACCATCGTGCAACCAACCTAGTAATGGCTGTAATAAGAAAATGTTAAATTGTATAGTATTGTATAATTATTCGCTGTTATTAAATAAATATTATTATTAAGTATATCCTTATTTATATTTTATGTATGAATTTTATTCTTGATACATGTGGGTGTATCTGTAGGGATGGTATTATTATTTTATTGTAGTCTTTATCCTAGGAATTGTAGTCCTGATCCTGGGAACCATAAATGAAAATAATTTCTACACGTTCAGCTGTGCTGTACACCATTGTTAAAGATAAGAAGTGCTGCTTTTCGTTTAAACCGAACCGAAAGTCAACTGTTTTTAAAATAATAATACTAGTACAAGTTACTTTTAAAGTAAATTCTGTGATAATAAAACGCAAATATTTATAAACACATTTTTTTTTTGACAAAAAAACCATAGCAAATAAACCAAAACAATATACCTAGGCTTAAAATGTTTAGAATTCTTAAGAGATATCTCTTAATATGCCAGGATATTGGTAGCAATCATTTTGAACATTTAATTAAATAATAATAAAAAATTTCAAAATTGTGTTTTCATTTATTGTTTTCCTAAATAAACAGAGAAGAATTTCCTGAAATGTAGCTTTCTATGGTACCATCGGAAAGCATTTTTCAAGAGCTTCAAAATGATGTATCACACGACCCCCCTTTCTATTTAAGATTTTAGGGGCGTATCTCACCCTGTCCAAGGGGTTGCAGATAAGGGTGGGATAATACGCTTGTTTTTATAGAAACTGTTTTTTGCGTTTTTTTCTTCAGTTTTTCGTTTCTAAGATATGGCCGTTTCAAGTTTTTAAATTGTCACCCTGTATATTGCTCCCTGCTCCCTGTTTGTAAGGTGAGAAAAAATTAAATTTTGCTATTCAAATTCATATTCATAATGATTCCACAATACTGCTACGCTTTATATGCTATATTTAAAAGGAGGTAGTTGTAGTTTAAAAATGATTCCACCGTGTATCGCTCTATGTGTAATAAAAGGTTATTTTTCTGTACACTTTACAATTTATTTCAGTCTTTATTTGTTTAATACACAGTTTATTACTCTCAGTGGCTATCATGGGGACGTTGTAGCCCATACAGCGTGTACCGAATTTGTGTCATAGTTTAAACTCACGAAACTTAAGCTCATTCTTCTCATTTTAATAAAATAATATTATCAATAATAATATGTTCCCAATCAAGTAAGACTGGTTGGGCAATGAACTTTTTCATGCACCGAATATCCCAAATTCCAGCCTCATCATGGGGATCTAGGAAACTATAAAATATACAACATAGGTCGAATTGTGGCAAAGTTGCGGCGTGTTGTGCCCAGTAATATCGTAAAAAAATCTGAGTCATCATTAGTTGTTCGATTTAAAAAAAAAACTACAATTTAGGGTTTTTGTTTTTTTGCCCTGTCTATTTGATCCGCTACAGAAAAACAAACACAATATTGTTAAGAAGACATCTTTTTTTGCTGCATATTATGGTGTTTTTAGAATTTCGTTACAACGTTTCGTTTTTGTGAAACTATTATTAACTTTGATTTTCTTAAACACGGACCTGGATTTTTTATTTTATTTTTTGAAATCTCCTTAAGTCCTGAATACAACCATGTATCACACTTAATTATATTTAGACGTTTCGATGTCATCATTAAATCATCAGGAATATGATAAATATTTTTCAATAAATACCACCCTGGCATTTAGCTATATTGTTTTCCAAGCAGAATATTACATTTGCATATGCAATGTAGTAGTAGTCAGTTTTTGCAAGCCAACAAAATCCCGCCATCCAATTTTTTGAACGCCAATATCTTGTCATTTCCTAATTCCTGAAACCTAATATTCGGTTATCTAGAAATAATTATATTTACCGCTGACTACCACACAGGTAATTACCAAATTGCTTGTGTAGCTTTAGAGAAATTCGCGGTTGAAATATCGTTTAGCTGGATTTTTATTTACCACATTCCTGATGATGTAATGATGACATCAAAACGTCTAATTGTCGTTAATGGTTGAATTAAGGGCTTGAAGAGATTTCAAAAATAAAATAAAAAATTCAGGTGTGTATTTAAAAAAATTATACTTAGTTGAACGAAAAAAAACCACAATATGCTGCGAAAAAGTGGCCTTAACAATGTGTTGCTTTATTTTTCCGTAGCGGACAAAATACGTTAGGCAATTTAAAAAAAAAACAAAAACTTAAAATGTAAGGTTTTTATTTCAAAAACTAGAAAGATTGCTATAGTCGGCTTCCACTTAACTAGGCGCGTTATGAACTTATCATAGAGAAACTTATATAGTGTTGTCTTGCTCAAACCAAGGTTAAAACGGCATTATAAAGATATCCGTAATATAAACGCGATATATATAGTGATTTTTTACGATATTACTGCGCGAATTTGCGACACCCTGCACAGCATTAAATATAACATAATATTTTTTTTAGTAATGGCCCTATTTCCTCAAACAACCTGTTTCTACAAAGCCCTAATAAACAAGCCTCCCCCAACACACACCGATGAGTATGAAGTACTTTTCGAAGATCATTCGTATCCGGAGGGCTACAGTCCACCTTTATATGTGGCACAACGTTATGTCATTCCTTATAAACAGAAAGTCTCGGGCGGTGTTAATGTAGCAAGTACATCGCAGGGTGGTGAAAGCGACAGTGATCCTGAAGATGCCTATTCCAGGCAGTGATTATCATTATGAAGGTAATTTGCGTTGCAAGTTCGGATTTTGTCCATAGACAATTTACCTTTAGATAAGCAAACAATAATCACGAAAGTGGCAGTTTTATGGCCTCGCGCATGTAAACAAAGCTAGACACTATTAGACATGCGCACTGCGACATTATCGTTTGACGAATGGGAAAATAGACAGGTCCGGGCTTTAAAATTTAAATTCTTGCTAAAAAATAGAAATTTTTTCTCAATTTTTGATCAAGTTGGGAAAAAAGCGAGGGGTATTTCGCAGGGGAATTTTGGTGTACAATGTTGAGGAATTAGTAAGGAATTAGTGGGAAATTGGAGGAATTAGTGGGAAATTGGAGGAATTAGTGGGAAATTAGAGGAATTAGTGGGAATTACTCGGGAAATTTGGGGAATTAGTAAGAAAATAGTGGAATTAGTGGGGAAATAAAAGTGAATTAGTAGATCGCGCAACGTCGCGTAAGACTACTAACACGTGGATTCCGCGCGCTGTGCGGCGTCTTTGATTTTGCTCCGAAAAATGCATAGTGTAGTTATTTTGCTGATTGCATAAATAAATCAAATAATACTCACTCTCAGTGTCTTAGTTCTCAGTAGTATATCAAAAGTGCCTGTAGTGTCATTGTATATATTTATTATACAGTAAGTAAATATTTTTTTATGGTGTTACGAATACCTAATAAATAAATTTTATAACCTCAAAAATAGAAGAAATTTTAATGTTTGCATACTGAAAATGGTAATATGAAAGTAAAAAAAGAAATGTATCAGTTTTTGAAAATTCACAACATTAGAGGAAATCTATATTAATATAAACTACTATTTTTACTTCCCTCGCATGAGCAATTATTCTAATCGACTCGGTAATCGATAAAAAATTACCCCCCAAGATTTTTTTTTTTCGCGTTTTTGGTTGCAAGGGTTAATACAAGGTTGACATGGGTTGGAAAGGGGATTACTTGTTAATATTCTATGTCGCATGTCATTTTTGGCAAGTTTGTATTATTTTAACAACCTGATCAATAATAACTGAAATAATAGCAAGTAAAATGGTGAGGGTGGGGATGAAATTAAAAATATAAAGCTATGGATGTTTCTAACAACTTATTTAGGCGAAATATTAAAAAATAAATTATTTGTACAAAGAAAAAAGAACAGCACAAAGTCTTTCTCCACAAGTTTATTAGAATAAATAAACTACATGATCCTAGAATTATTCTAATAATTGAAGATAGAGGAAACGCAGATTATAGAATAAAGTTTCTGAAAGCAGAGCTCGACACATTTATTTGGCCCCGAACAGAAGACATTGATACCGTCAATGCAGATTTTATTTTTTTACGGCCCTATTAATTTAATTGGTGGCGGTCCTTTTCAATTAAAACGGACAGACCAACTTAATATCAAGAACAGATATAAAGCGTTTAAAAACCAATAATTTTTTATTTCTGTTCAATAATGGTAGTACTACTAGAAACTGTATGCTTAGTTTTATAATATAAATAACCAGTACTTTTACTTTCATAAGTTTTTTGATGGAAAAATAAATTGTTCATTGTTCCCAGTTTTTTTATTTTAATACCTACTGCAAATATCTAGATATCATTTATTTATTTTACATCATTTTATGGCCTAGTTTACCTAACATATTTGGTAAATTAGTAGGGAATTAGCGTGGGAATTAGTTAAATTAGGGGAATTAGTATGGAATTAGGGGAATTACTAGATATTTTTTAAAGTTAATAAGGAATTATAATATATAAGGGGAATTAGTGAGGAATTAGAGGAATTAGTAGAATACTGGGAATTAGTGTACACATTTTTTTCTGCGGTTTACCCCTCGGAAAAAAGTTAGTGATTTCTGGCATTTTTAGTAGTTGCAGACCTCATCAGATTTTAAGGATAGAAAATTGTTTTTAAGGGTTTGTTTCTAAAATTTGTTTAAAAATGATTCGTCGTCGTGTTTTTAGTTCGAAAAGGAAGAGAACAAGAGCAAGTGAATTAAACTAGTCTTATAAAATCGAATATAAAAACAGACAAAACCAGCAAAGTAACCAATAATCTACGGTGTTATCGCGTACCTAACCTCAAGTCAAATATTAGTTGTTATATAACCTGTATTGATTTTTACAATTTGGCAAAAACTTGGGTACTATACGTGTAAAACATTTTCAAGCAAAATTTCGTGTTCAATAATTTAAAAAGTTTTTGCCCCGTGAAATACTGGCTTTATTAAAAGCTTAATGCCGGGATGTACAGATTTTAACCAAAAAATTAACCAACCAGCAACTTTGACAGAATTAATTTTCTCACAATCAGAGACAATTCCCTAAACTACATAAGAACTAGAAATCCATAAATATTAAACACCTACAATCCACGATAGCTAAGAAAACCACAAGGAACCCATAGAGAAACCTTAAAACTCAACAACAAAAATGGCGGCCGAGCCGGTTCTGTAGAGTGTCTTGAGCATGTCGATCATTGTCGATAAAGTAGGACAGGCCGATAACACGAGGTTTGTGCGCATGCACGAAGGTGTCCAGAAGGAAGCCAGCTGACCGGCGAGTCATGCGCTCGGACGTGTTTTTTCACCCATAAAACGTAACTTTTGTTTGCGCAGGAGATAAGCTGTACGTATCTAAAGGTAAATTGTCTATGATTTTGTCTCGGATTTTGTGAAACACAGTGCTTCAAGTTTGTCGGATCTCATCTTCATATAAAATAACATTTTCTTTAAAATGTTCAGTAGTATGTTGTTTGTAAGGTTATAATACCAATATAAATGTCATGAAACACAAGAACAACAATTCCCTTATTATGAGGTCAACTTTATGCCAGTCACTGCATGACTGAAGTTGTTTGATTTCAGGCTCTCTGGGTTTAAAGCCCATCGGAGGCATAGAAGTTTTTTTTTTAATTTTAGAAACGTCAGCACGCTTCTAAGCATTCAGTAATATTTTAATAACAGACGATTAAAAACAACGTTTGTATTTTTTTTATTATGTATACAAGGTGTTCGGAAAATGCGTTAGGAAACCTTAAGGGGTGCGAAGCCGGGGCGGGTCGCTAATTATATATAAAAACCTTCCTCTAGAATCACTCTATCTATTAAAAAAAACCGCTTCAAAATCCGTTGCGTAGTTTTAAAGATTTGAGCACATATAGGGACAGGACGAGCGATAGCGACTTTGTTTTATACTATGCTAAGATTGACTTCTTGAACTAAAAACATGACGACGAATCATTTTTAAACAAACCCTGAAAAACAATTTCCTATTCTTAAAATCTGATAGGTTCGCAACTACTAAAAATGCCAGAAATCACTACCTTTTTTCCCAACTTGATCAAAAGTTAGGAAGAAATTCCAATTTTTGGCCAAATTTTAGCTGTTTATACGTAAATATAAATTAAAGATCAACTTTTACAATTTCTTGAGCAAGAGGTCTGCTTGCCCTGCTTGCCATGCAAAAAAAGCTAGTAGATCATTTGACAAAATTTTGAAATCTCCATGGATACCAAGATACAGGGGTTTAAATTTGATCTTTTAGTTTTAGTTTTTCGTCATACTACATTTATTTTCGAACCAAATCATTTGATATTCGGCACACATACTAATCTCGAGCGACTATACAATTTAAAGATAAGAATGCTTTTTTTTAAACCGCTAGAGGGCACTTTACCTGAAACATAAATATTATTTCCGTCATAACTTTTTTCTTTTGGTAGCTGGAGCAAAACCGAAGGTGCCATTTTATTGGCAATTAAGAACACAAAAAATAAGTTACTCTCGATCAAGGTCGATAAACACCACCGTTTAGCCACTAATCGATATCAAAGCTTTCATTGCTCTCAACCAAATGCCTTCGTACATAAATGGAATTGCGTCAAATCAAGTGGCCTGGTTTCAAATTATGCGAAATTTGACAACTAAATAATTTGTTTACTGTCAAGTTCAGATAGGGAGAGGCAGATAGGCACCTTCGGTTTTGCTCCAGCTACCAAAAGAAAAAAGTTATGACGGAAATAATATTTATGTTTCAGGTAAAGTGCCCTCTAGCGGTTTAAAAAAATGCACTCTTATCTTCAAATTGTATAGTCGCTCGAGATTAGTATGTGTGCCGAATATCAAATGATTTGGTTCGAAAATAAATGTAGTATGACGAAAAACTAAAACTAAAAGATCAAATTTAAACCCCTGTATCTTGGTAACCATGGAGATTTCGACATGTTGCCAAATGATCTACTAGCATTATTTTTGCATGTAGAATCACCCCTAAAAGTTTCCTAACGCATTTTCCGAACACACTGTATTATAAATATTTAAAATAGATAATTTCAAAAAAATATACATTAATGTCGTATAAATAGAGTATATTAGAAATCAAAAATGTGTACTATATGAATGCCGCTGTTTTGAAGTTAGAATAGAATTTTAAAGAAGTGTAATTAATATATAAATTATTTTCAACAATATTTTTAAACCATTCGTTTTTGATATCCATATTTTTATTTTAACTTTATATTTTCTAATAAAATATATTTTTTTTATTTGTTAGTAAATAACCGTTTAAATAAAAACATCGTTAAAGTGCATTATAAAATATACAGTTGTAGTCAAAATTATTTTTTAAATAAACATATTTTTTATTGAATATCCTGTTATGTTTTTATCTGCATCTATTTACAAGGTGTTTCCTAAGTTGAAGTGTGTACAGAATTCATTAAAATAAACAATTTTTTTACATAACCCAAATTCAGGCGAGAAGTAGATTTCACAAAAGTATATAAATCCAAATCCGGGCCTGTGCATCAAAACGCAGGCTGATAACGAGTCAATAATTTGCGCATACTTGTGATAGTAGGAGCATTATGCTATGCATAATATACCTAGGACTATTATGGATTCCTAATAATCCAAGAACCACAACTAGGGGAAGGCGGGGTAGAACGGGGTACCTAACGTTTAGAGACAATTTAAAAATTTTAAATGGTTAATAGTTGAACATTTTCTGGCGCCTACTGAATATTTGGAGTACAAGTTCTTAGTTTTAATATTTTTTAATTGCGAATTTTAAAACATTCCTGGCATTATGGAAATTTAAAAAAAAAATGCATTTTGCCCCGCAGGTGGGGCAGAATGGGGTACATAAAATTATAATTAATACCCCACTTTATAGATAATAATCGCTAACATTAATCAAAAATTATCATTAAACATTAAAGTTGCATACAAGGTATGTGATAAAAAGTAAAACATTTACTGACAAAATTCACATGCGTGGAGGTGGGGCAGAACGGGGTACCTAGCATAGGTACCCCATTCCGCCCCACCCCATTCCGCCCCACGTGGTTATTTTAGGTAAAAAGTGTCAAATTTTTGTGAAAAAAACAAATGAAGTAAAATACGGCGTATAGAAAGGAAGCCACTGAGATAATATTTTCGATAGGTAATTCAAATTTAGCATAAATAAACAAAAACCTCACTCACCGTGATAACTCTACGGATTAAAAATTACAATTTCACGCCAATATTCACACAACTAAACACACCACCTACACAGTGGACGTTTTGCGGCCATCTGTCGGAACAGTAAGTAAAGCATAAAATCACTCTATCGGCAGAATTTGAAACATTTCTGGTAGTGCGTTTGTTTTTTATAAGGGGTACCCCGTTCTGCCCCAGTACCCCGTTCCGCCCTACTGTCCCCTATATTTTAATTACCAAAATCGCCACAGCGGATTGTGATTTATATAAAATTAATATGAGGATATTCTGGTGTTCCAGTTTAATTATAACTGAAAAAAGGCTACGGCGAAATAGCTGATCACAATCACTCGCAAACTCCCTGACTATCTAATGTCATTAACGTCGCGCCGCATTGCCTTTCTTATTGAGACGAAAAATGTCAATTTACTTAGGTATCTTGATTTAAATGTTTTGCTTTGTGTGTTTAATACGTTATAAATAGTAGATTTTAAAAATAGTGAAAATGAAATACCGTGCGAGCAAAAATTATTTGCATCAAAGAAGGCCTTGCATCTAAGGCCGTAATGCTTAGCCGTAGAGCTTAATACCTGTTGGGTGTCAGTAACTACCTAAATTAACAATCAATCAGTTATTCCGTCATCTTTGACAGTCATTACAAGTAATTTGATTTATCGCTAATTTTTCCAATTTCTTGAACAATTCACACAATGGGCTTTACGGAACAGCACAAAACATTCATGGTTGAAGCGTATTTTCGAAACGGGGTTAGAGTAAATGGTGAGTGGCAATACAATCCGGGCTTGTGCATGGACGATTTTCACGAACATTTTCCTAACGTTGCTTTTATTGCTGGGGATTTTTGTCATTGCCTGAAAAGAACCGTGCCTGTGTTTAGGGAAACAGGTTCTATACAACACAAAAAAGCAACAGGAAGACCATCTGTAAGAACAAAAGAACTTGTTGCAAACGTTCGTGAAATAATGCAAAATACGTCAACAAATTGTATAAGACGCCTGTCCCAAGAAGTGGGAAGATCTTATGGAACATGCAGGACTATTCTTAGGAAGCAGCTAAATTTATTTCCTTATAAAGTGCAAGTATTCCAAGAAATACAAGCCGCAGATTTTGAAAGACGCAGGAATTACTCTCAATGGTTTACCCAAAATTTATTGGAAAGAAATGATTTATTAGACCTAACATTTTTTTCGGATGAAGCCTGGTTCCACCTCTCCGGTTATGTGAATTCTCAGAATACACGCATGTCGAGTAGTGAAAATCCCCATTTTTTTGCGGTGTCCGGTTAGCTGTTTCCCGAAGAAGAATTGTTGGTCCTGTTTTTTCCATAACACAGTTACAGCACAGCGGTATAAAGACAATATTTTGAATCCATTTGTGGAGCAATTACTTGACGACGAACTACGTTTTGGATATTTTCAACAGGACGGTGCAACCGCCCATACAGCCGCCAAAACTATTAACTACTTACGCAATTTTTTCGACGACAGGTTGATCAGTTTTGGATCAGACATTGAATTCCCACCTAGATCACCTTGTTTAACGGTTATGGATTACTTCGATTTTCCTCATTTAAAGAACACTATTTTTAGAACACCAGTTGCAAATTTGGAACATTTACAAGAAAATATTATCCAAGAATGTGGTAACATTTCTCCAGAGATGCTGGTCAACACTTTCGAAATATGAAGAGACGTGTGAATTTATGCTTGGAGCATGGCAGTGGCCAATTTCAGCAATTTATGTAATTATTTTTCTTTATCTTTCTGTATATTCTTACTTTGTTAATTTTGTAAACAACAAAAATAAATTTATAGAAAAAAGAAAAGCATAAAGTCTTTCTCCACAATTTTTTATTCGAATAACTAGGCTAACCTAGAATGATTCATAATAAATTGAATCGACATGTTTCGAGTGTCGAAACACTCATCATCAGGAAAACGAAGTAAATAGTACAATGCTGATGTTGTTAGCAGTAGAGAAAATAACAAGTGAGACTAAGCCGTAATGGAGTTTTCAATGGTACCTACATACGAGGAGTGAAAAAATTTGAAAAGTCAAAAAGGCAGAAAAGACTTCAGCATACTGAAAAGTCAAGGACCAGTGCAAAGCCACTGTCTTGGGTGGGAAATGATGAGAAAAAAGAAAAATTATGGAGTTTTAAAAAGACTTTGGAAAAATAATTTTTAAGTGTAAGTAATGAAAAATCTTTAGTTTAATTCAACTATGTCGGAGACATGTAAAAGTGGGAAAGAAAAAAGAAAAAATTGTTTTTCGTAAAAGTCATGTAAGTAGATGCTTTCTGTAAAAGATTAAAAAAAAGGGAATGTAGGTAATAAATAAAATGTAATAAAATGAGGTCAAGCTAAATGGTAAGCCAATCTACCTCCTCGGACTTTTTTTTGGCATGGCGTCATGGACAAAAACGCGAATATGGCTTCGGCAGTCAACGTGTTTTAATGTTCAAATAATTTCTTGCGCTGAAGTATTTCAGTGGCAGAAATATCCTTTTTTTTTATGAATACCCTTTTATAGGAAATATAATGCCCCAAGTTTATGACTGACAGTTATAAGGTAATTATTTGTTCCTTTATTTTTTTTCCAATAAGATGATTATCCAATTTGTATGTCAGAATAAAAGCAGAAAAGTATACTATGACAGCTTTGAACATATATTTTTAAATAATCATCCTATTTCACAAGATTGCTTCCTTTTTAATTCAATAAATGGTTCAATTTAGGTTGTATTCATACAAGGCGTACTTGATTAGAATAAAAGGTGATCTATTTTGTCATGTGTCAAGTCGTTTACAAGATACGCTTTTTATTATATAATAATATATTTAATACAATCAACGAGGAAAAAGGGGAAAAAATTCTACCCGTCAAAATAAAATTTTATTTTTTTGAAATTTTTTGTCGTTTGTTCGGGTTTGTATGTATGTTTGTTTGTAACCGACTTCTTTGAACCCGATTTTGATCCACTTTAAACGGTCAGATTTAATTTAAATTTTGTAGACTTATCAAGAACCGCTGACAATACAATAATCTACTAATCTAGCTCAACCTACTCAAAAAAAAAAAAATTTTCTTAACAATAACTCAAACTAAAAAATGAAAAATAAATATAGTTCAAAAAAAAACTAAAAAAACACGCTTTAATAATTAATCAAACTAAAAAGCGGAAAATAAATATATATAGTTTAAAATAATTCTTGAAATTCTTAATATAGGCAGAAAATAATAATGAACGATGAACACTAGTATTATAGTGAAAAAAAAAATAAAAAAGCATGGGGCGCTTTGTGATATATTTTTCGTAATAATACTAATGTTTATCGTTCATTATTATTTTCTGCCTATTAAGAATTTCAAGAATTATTTTAAATTATATTTATTTTCCGCTTTTTAGTTTGATTAATTATTAAAGCGTGTTTTTTAGTTTTTTTAAACTATATTTATTAACAAAAATAGTTTAAACTTTAATAAATATCGATGGAGCCCCGTCTTGCAGGTCTCCTTGCAAGAATCAATCCTTATATTTTATTTAAAAAGATAAATCGTTTTGTGGTTAATTTCCCAATCATATTGTCTCGGAGTTAACGATACTGTGTTGTCCTTAAAATAAAACAGAGCAATTATATTGAAGAGATTATAAAAGCATTTTTATTCATTCTTTTTATTAAAGATCTGAAAGATTTTGATAAAATCAAACGAGAAATTACATTTGTTTGTTTGTTGTTCTTCAAGAAAAAAACAATGTTTATAAAGTCAGTTTTAATATTATTGGGATTAAATTTGCTTTTAGTTAATAGTTTTATGGATACGGACTTAGTTTCACATTTTTTAAAGAAAAATAGCTTGGATCATAACACAATCTTAACATGTCATAATAGAAAGGGTAAGTAGGTTATCTGTTTTAGTTTTTATTCAATTTAAAGTTTGACTTTTTCTTGCTAAATTATTTACTTTATTTTTCAGCTCAAGTAATTATAACAAAAAAAATTACACTAAACCAAAGCATGCTTGCAATGGTAAAAACTATTAAATATTTAAATATTTTTGACGCAATTGTTACAAAATATAAAAGAGTTGGTATCATTTTGGACGGAGATTGTATGGACGCCAAGGGTTTACTTTTAAGGGTAAGTCTTTAAGTAAATAATAAAAAAAAATGTTTTTGATTGAGCTCTTCTTCTACCGGATTCCACTTTAATAAAGAATTCTTTTGTATACAGTGTGTATCAGCCAAATGGAATAAATTCTATAATAAATACATGGAGGCGTGGCCAAAAAAACTTTCTTATTTTAAAATCAATCAGTATATTATTCAATTTTTGAATTTTTCAGAAAATTTTAGATATATTTCATGTACAATATCCTATGCATATCTTCAACTGTTTCGGGAATATTAAGTGTTTTCAGATTTATTGCATTTCAGCCTTTTTTTTTTACTGAAAAAAGTATAAATAGTTTTGTTTACTTTTGTTTCAAACTCCTGACCTTAGCAAATCGTTGGCTGTCTGCATAACAGTAGTTGTCAGTGTTATAGTCGTTTGAATTTCGTTAACTGCATATTAGAAAAATGGTTTATTTAACAGAAATGCACAAAATAACAATTCTACAGATGACTGGTTATGGACATAAAACACGGACACAAATGGAAGTTGCTCGCTTATTTCATAAAAAATTTCCAAATTTGCCGCCTATAACTCAAGGGAAAATTAGTAAAATAGAAAAGCAGTTTCGCCAGCTTGGACATCTAGGTAAAGCAGCTGAAAGTAGCTGCTAATGCAATAAGTGATCATACCAAATTAGATATTATGCTTCAGTTTGAGGAAAACCCACATACTTCTAGTCGAAAAACAGTCCCAATGTTTGATGTTAGCCATTTATCGATTATTCGAACATTACAAGAAAATAAAATGTATCCCTATAAAATGATACCTACTCATGAGCTCATGGAAGACGATTTTGATAGGAGAACGTAATTTTGTGAACAAATAATGGCAATGTTAGATAACAATGTGATCCAGATCCAGAGTGCACCTTTACACTTCACGGTCATGCTAATCGTCAATCGATCATATCCCTTTTTCATTAATGGCAATTAAAATGGCTATAATTATTTAGCACTGCTCCAAAATAATGTCTTGCCAACTTTGACAAACATATCCTGATCCCGCAAACCCACAACTTCCAGCGAATATGATATGGTTTCAGCAAGATGGAGCACCGCCCCATTATCAATGTCCGGCAGTACCTCAACCAACCGAGTATTTCCAAATCGGTGGATAGGGAGGCGTAGATCGATGGAATGGCCAGCACGATCCCCTGATCTGACACCATTAGACTTCTTCTTATGGGGTTATGTCAAAAATATTGTATACAAAACTAAACCCCTCGACTTAGCTGACTTAAGAAGACGAAGAACGCGCTTGCGATTAGATCGGTCACGCCTGAGATGTTCAGTAACATTAGAAGAAATTTTATTTAATATTAGGATGTTGCCAAGACGTTCGCAGCGAGCAGTTTCAACATCTCCTACATTAATATTTTTTTTTGGTTTTTACATTATCAAGAAATAAACAGTATTACTTATTAGTTTTTGAGTGTGTTGTTAATTTTTGCAATAAATCTGAAAACACTTACTATATCCGAAACAGTTGAAGATAGGTATAGGATATTGTACATGAAAAATATCCAAAATTTTCTGAAGAATCCCAAAATTGAATAATATACAGGGTGTTGCATTTAAATTAAGAAAGTTGGTATCGGCCACTGTTACATGACACACGACACACCCTATATAAAAAGTTTTTATTGTTTTTCGGACACACCGTATTTATTATCGAATTTATTTCATTTGGCTGATACACACTGTATAGGGCCAAAAAATTTTATCCATCATTTTTAACGTAAAACTGTAGGTAATTGTACTCTTAGTATGGGTATTTGGCCGATTTTTGGATAAAATAAAGAAGTAACGAAATCTCGATCAAAAAGCGAAATGGCGAATGGGTCACTAGTGTTTGCTCGGCAAGTGATAAAACAACCTGAACTATTAAGGCCCATGATCTAAAACAGATTATGTTTTTCTTTTTATTAATATTTCTTGTTCTTGTGGACACTATTAAAAATAATTAACTTTTAGTGCAAGAATTATAAATGCTTTGATTCAAAGCACTACTGGTTAATCCTTTACCATTCAAAAAATTACCACCATCTATTCAAATACGTCAATATTAACATAGATTCTGACATAAAAGTGGCATATCCCATAAAAGATTTTAACTCGACAATGTCTAACGAGTATGTTATTGAGGATGTATATAATCCCGCATATGAAAGAGGAGGGGATTTGAAAACTTCAGAAGTGGGATATTACACTCAGGAACAAGGTTATGTAGTAGAGGAGTGGCAAAATAAGTATTTTGTGAGAAGAAATCTGACCGGTGTTACGTTTAAGAACGTTGTTGTTGTAAGTAAAGCCTATTTATTTCATCTATATTTTTTGTATATTATCTCCGAAAATATTCGGAATATTTACATTTTTTTTCAATTTCCACTAGAGCAACAAAGGCGCATAAGCACGTGTGTGTCTACATATTTAGACGTTCAAAGTAGCACAGTCGGAAATATGTCAGTATGTCATTATCTGAACCATCATGTCATACTTTTCCCTTTGTTTATGCCTGTTCTTAGATACTTAGTTTCGCATGCATTCCATCGGGATGTTTTCATTGCTCAGTGAAGTTATCACTCAAATATCTCCAGGAACTGTGCTGTTTTTTTTTTTTTTTAGTTAGCACAACCTTTCGATGGAACTTTAGAAGATTATTTAGAGAGCGATAGGGATGTGGCGATAAACACTTTAAATCGATTTCACGCCCGATTGATTCGTTACTGCCAGGATTATTATGATTTCAGGTTCGTTCGTAGATTTAAACAACCAATTTTACTGATGATGTATTTTCAATAAATAGTATTAGTTAAAGACGATTGGAGTGATTGGATCAGTCAATACTTTGTAGTTTAGACAATTAAAAACAATGCAAATGCATTAATCCGAAATACATCTATCATTCACAATCACATATTTTTTTTTTTTAACATACTTTTAAAATTATATGGGTCTGGGTCATTGTATCCTGTGCCCTCTTCTCCCTGAATACTCAATACGACTCGGATACCTCCTTATTATCATTTAGACACCTCTTAATCTTCTATTTAAATCTATTTTCAGTATTGACCTCAGAGTGGTCAAGTCTTGGGGTTACCTCCAACCTGATGGTAGCATGGATGGGTTAGTTGGAGAGCTTGAAAGGCATAAAGTAGACTTTGGGTTGTCCCCCCTTTTGGTCAAACAAGATAGAGCGAGAGTTATAACTTACGGGAGAAAAACCTGGAATTTAAAGTAAGTCAGGTAATAATAATAGTAAATTATTTAGGGGGCCTATATAGGTAATGTAGGACATAATAATCGAGTATATAATATAATCATCAGAACGTGTATTATGGTTCATTATACGCAAGGCAAATACTATGCACTTGAACAGTGCCAAAGTATTACTTTGTGTACGAGCGCGAATAAAGTAAAACATCAATCAACAACAATAACGTTTCAGCGTGGCCAGGCTGGTACGCGAACGAACTGAACGATTTTCATTGGCGGGACCCTTGTGTTCTCGGTTCTTAAAAAGTTAGGTACCTGCCTATTATTGGCCACTGTAATTGGAGGAAAAGAGCATGGACACAGGTCGTACTGAGCTAGGCTCACGGGAACTACGTTACCGATTTACGCATAATCGCGATTAAACATTTGTAAAGAAATAAATTGTACAGACCCATCATTGCTTTCACTTTCAGGGGTGCATTCATATTTAGGAATCCAAAATCCCGAAAATCCTACCAAATATTTGTCAAACCATTATCTCTGCAAGTGTGGATCTGTATCATTATGTCCCTTGCAACCTCAATATATACGCAGAAACTCAGCTATGGACTAGATACGAAACGTTCTCCAACAGGGGACGTCGAATCGACTTGGAGCTTTACAACTGTTTGTACTTTTGGAGCGTTTTGTCAACAAGGTATTTAAAAAACAAATAGTTTATTATTCAGTTATGTGTTAGGGTATAACCGCTGTACAATCTTATGTACAGAGGAAACCAAGTCAAAACTGTGACAGAAATTTGTTAAATATTATTTATTCACTGCCCACTTGAAATTTTGTAATAAATAAAATCCATTCATCTATAATCTATTGTATTTAGCGGCAAACTTTTAAATTATTTTATTGTATAGGAAAAAGAAAAGCACAAAGTATTTCTCCACAATTTTTAATTCAAAAAACTAGGCGAACCTAGGATAGAATCGACATGTTTCGAGTGTAGAAACACTCATCATCAGAAAAATGAAGCAAATAGTAAAAAGCTGATGTAGCAGTAGAGTAAATAAGAAGTGGGACTAATCCGTAATGGAGTTTTCAATGGCACACATGAGGAGTGAAAAAACTTATTATAGTCAAACGACAGAAAACATTTCAACAGACTGAAAGGTCAAGGACCACTGTGGGTGGGAAATGAAGAGAAAAATTAGGAATTATTAAATAAAGAACTTTGTAAAAATAATTTTAAATGTACGTGATAAAAAACCTTTAGTTTGATTCAGCTATGTCAGAGAAGTGTGAAAGTCGTCAAGTAAGAGGGAGGGAGAGAAAGAAAAAATATGTTTTTTGTAAAAGTCGTGTAGATGCTTTCATTTAGCTTGAAATAAAATGCCGTTGGGGTACCAAGCTTGTTACGGCCCAGTTACCCCAGCAGGAGTCAAAACTAACACATTTGGCGTAAAAATAGGTTTTAAGACATTTTAAAAAAATCTATTTCTTTTTTTAAAATTTTTTTAAGATTTTTTAAAAATGTCTTAAAACCTATTTTTACACCAAATGTGTTAGTTTTGACTCCTGCTGGGGTAACTGGGCCGTAACAAGCTTGGTACCCCAACGGCATTTTATTTCAAGCTAAATGAAAGCATCTACACGACTTTTACAAAAAACATATTTTTTCTTTCTCTCCCTCCCTCTTACTTGACGACTTTCACACTTCTCCGACATAGCTGAATCAAACTAAAGGTTTTTTTATCACGTACATTTAAAATTATTTTTACAAAGTCCTTTATTTATTAATTCCTAATTTTTCTCTTCATTTCCCACCCACAGTGGCTTTGAACTGGTCCTTGACCTTTCAGTGTGTTGAAATGTTTTCTGTCGTTTGACTATAATAAGTTTTTTCACTCCTCATGTGTGCCATTGAAAACTCCATTACGGATTAGTCCCACTTCTTATTTACTCTACTGCTACATCAGCTTTTCACTATTTGCTTCATTTTTCTGATGATGAGTGTTTCTACACTCGAAACATGTCGATTCTATCCTAGGTTCGCCTAGTTTTTTGAATTAAAAATTGTGGAGAAATACTTTGTGCTTTTCTTTTTCCTATATCATTCAACTCCACTTTGAGTATGGACTTCAAAATTATTTTATTGTTAAAAATTGCATACTATAATAGTAATATAATATTTTTCAGTAGATAATATCCACAGACCCAAGCAATTAAGTTTATTAGGTTTCTCGTTGTTTATTTCTTTAAAATGTTTTAATAAAATTGACCGTACACATTCATTTATCAAAACCTGAGAATTATGTCTTTGTCTTGACGCTCATCGTTACGGTCATAATTAAAACTAACAATGGAGTAGCTCCATATTACTACTCCCTTTTTGCATCTGCGTTTGGGTTTTAATAGTTTATTGAGCGCAAATTATAGGTCATCATTATTTTCTTTAACCGAAGTGTTTTCATAAAAATAATTAGGTACTATTTTAGGTATCGTTGCCAATCCAAGATTATTATGTGGACGTATAGCAGCCATTTGCACACTTTTACTGGGTTCGTTAATATACCAATTTTATTCTGCTAGTTTGGTATCGTTTTTACTAAACGTTCCGACGACTATGATTACGAGCGTGCAAGGAATTATGGACAATAATTTCAAGGTGGGCTGTGAAGACATCTTATATGATAAGGATTATCTGAAGGTAACAATGAAATTAGTTGAAAAATGATGCATTTACGTTTTTAATGAACAGAAATTACAGAACATGGCATTTTATAATAAGAGCGTCAAAGTCACTCCTAATTTAACAAAAGGGAAACCACGACTTACCAGAAAACTATCGTCCCATGTTCCTCTGTTTGGTAAGGTCGATGAAAAGATATTAAAGGACTTACTGGTTTTTTCGAAGAAAATAAACCTTTTCTGCAAGTCGCAGTTTAGTTTTTCCACAACTAAGGATGTTCTTGATGTGGTAGAAGTGCATTGTTGGCAGTGGCGTAGCGTGGTTAAAGGGGCGGAGGGGGCGAAAGCTTTAAAGGTAAGGGCGTAAATTTTTTTATGGGTTAAAAGAGGGGGGAAAAAAGCGCCGCAGGCGAAAAATTTTTGGATGCCACGCCCTTTTTTCACGGATGTTACCTGATTTTCAAGTAGGAAAAATATAAAATACACAAGATCCTCAAGAAATCCAAAAAAAATTGATCAAGTAAAAAAAAAGTGCTTCGTTTCCATGGCTCATTATGGGTCCTGGTGGGGGGGGGGGGGGGGGGTAATTACCCCCTTATCTACGCCCTTGTTCAAAGGGCGCCTCACTGCTAATGTATAATTTCGTTTATTTAGTAAATTTTGGCCTAAGAAATAAAGTTTTTGTTTCGTCATGTCTAAAATGGTCACATGAAAACAGAATATAATGCAAGGGGAATTTTGTGAAAACTCTATCAAATATTTTATGCATATTACATAATAATAGGAGCATATATTCTCATGGGCGGGAATTATTTGTTAAAATGAAATTTTTGTTTTAAATATTAGGAGAGAAAATATTTTTCTAACCACCTGAAAAAAAAATTTTGTTTTTCTGACGAAGAGCGAAGAGACGACCGTAATATTGACTGCAGGACAATAAGGCTGTCGGCAATATAAACTTTCAGTCGGATAAGATGAGGGATTTGTTATATAATTATTATTTATATTCATAAACATAGTAAATTTCCTCTTGCTGCGATAGTCGATAGGTAAACAATATTATCAATTATCATGTGAAGTAAAATTGAACTGGAAACTACTGGGAGAGTGGAAAGGGGGCGCCGTTTGGCAAAGGACTCAAAGGGCGGGGGGGGGGGGGGCGGTCGCCCCCCTGGCCCCCTGCACGCTACGCCACTGATTGTTGGGGCTCTTGAGGGGGGGCCAACACGCTGCGGTGGCCTCGTGCGTCCGGTCGAGGGCCTTTGAGTGTGTCTCCCATGACATTTTAATCACAAACTAATTGAGTCCTACCATATGGGAATAATTCAGCGTGTGTTTTGTTTCGAGGTGAACTCGCCGAAAGTGCAACGGACCATGGCGTGCCCCAGGGCTCTATACTGGGACCCCTTACTCTTTATTTCTTACATTAACGATTTATGTCAATATATGAATTCTACTAAACGTGTATTGTATGTTGATGGTAGTGTTGTTATTACATCTAACAAAGACTACTTAAATTAGTTGGATTCTGATCCGAGTTCAATAATTAATAAAGCTGAGTTTTGGCTTTCGAATAATGAACTTTTATTAAATAGGTCGTGGTGTAGCGGAGGGTGGTAGTGTGAAACTTCTATGCGTCACCATCGATGACAGCTTAAACTAGAATGTGCATATTAAGGGATTGCTCTCAAAATTTTCAGGCGTAACGTTTTTACTAGGAAGGTTGAACCTTTTGTGGGTTTAAGTTTTCTTAGAATGTGCTACTTTGGTCTGTTTCACTCACGCCTTAGGTATGAAGTTATTTTATGGGGTAATTGTTCGACTGCTGGTACTGTTTTTCGTCTACAGAAGAATGCACTTCGAATAATGGCTGATGGCTGGATGTACACCATTGTGCACATTGTCGACTGCTTTTTAGATGTAATAAAATCATGCCTCTGCCGTGCATATTTATTTTTTGTACTTTAATTGAAATTCACAATAAGAGGGGTGTTTTCCCACCTTCACACTTACAATGCGCTAAAAAAATTATAATGTACCAAAGTTGCGATTTACTTCTTCCAACAAGAATACTCTGAATTTACATATTTCCAACAAACTTCCTAGTCCAGGTATTGATAGATTTAAACTTTTTAAAAATATGCTCCTACACCTTCTTCGGTTCTATACAGTAGGGGAATATTTAAACACCAACATTGGGGTTCATTCTGGTAAGTTAAGCTTAAGAATAACTGCCTTATCTTTTTTATTTTAGTTAACTGTTTCTGTATATATATATATATATATATATATATATATATATATATTGAGAAGCTGTACGGATCTAAAGGTAGCCTACGGATCTGCTACGATGTGCTATTTGTACAACACGTAGTTAAATAAACTCTCTTCTTATTTTCATCCCAACCACATCATTACTCTTTCGAGCCGACAGGCACACAAACAGACAGACAGTCAGACATACATACAGAGAGACCGATGGAAATGGAAAGCATGTGATCTAGGGTAGGGACCCTCTACACCTACAACATCACACCTACATCTGATAATATCTAAAAAGTACATTGCTCTTAAATGAAATTCAAAAATATACCTATAATAGACCTGTCATACGTACCTATTTTGCTCTACTTTTAGTGTTCCACAGACGATACTATCAAGGAGCTCTACAGAAGACTGTTAACAGCCTCCCCGAACGACACCGGCGGTTTTCTTAGCCCTGAAGACGGGCTACACAGGGTTAAAAAAGGGGGTTATGCTTTCCACGTAGACTTGCACACGGGCTACCCAATTATTGAAAGAACTTATGATGAAAAAACTATTTGTGAACTTAAAGAGGTGACCATATTTGGAAATAAACCTATGCACGCAAACTACCAGAAGATGTCGCCTTTTAGGGATATTATGGATGTATGGTAATTATTAGAATTTTTGTTATTTAAAATTAAAAAAGATTTTAAAATTATAAAAAATTGGTTTCATAACAATTTGTTAACAATTAATTTTAATAAAACAAATTATATTTCTTTTACTTTGACCTAAATAACCTACCACAAAATATGAATAGTATTCAAATAAATTAAGACATTCAAATTTTTAAAGTTAATAAAATAAAATATTTAGGAATTATTTTTGACAGTAAATTAAATTGGAATTTTCACATAGAATACTTAATTAAAAAATTAAGAAGTTTACTACCGATTTTTAAAAACATTAAACAAATTTTAAATGTAAGACATGGAAATATTATATTAAGCGTTAGTTAAAACTCATTTAAATTACGGAATATTAGGTTGGGGAAAAATAAATAGAACTTTAGATCAAAAATTAGAAATATTACAAAAAAGGTTTCTAAAAATTATATTCAATAAAGATTATCTCTCGGATTATCTTTATCCTTTAAAATAATTATATTCAGAAACAAAAAGTTGAACATAAGACAACTTTACATTTATTACATCTTAATAATATATATATTTAAAAATAAAAACCTTATACAATTTAAAAACCATAATCATAATATACGTCATAAAAATGAAATAACCATAAAACCTAAAATAAAAATAAGTCCATAGGACAAAAAAATTTAAAATATTTACTTATGTTTTTATTTAAAAAACGATTATTTACCAACAAAAATTAAAAAATTGATTTCATTAAAAAAAGTCTAAATAAATCATGAATATTAAAAACAGACATTTTGAAAATATTTTTAGAAATGCTTTAATTAATATTGTTCTGAATAATTTATATAAGTAATATTTTTTACTTAAAAATTATAAATTAATAATTTTTTTATAGGTAGGTAATATATTTCTTCAAAAAAAAACTGCGTTTATAAGTACTATAAATTAACAATTTTACTTTAAAACTTGATTTTTAATGCATACTTATTTATGATTTCACATACTAAAACAAAAACTAAGATTTGCCCCTAACAAGCTCAGCTTCAGGGGATTAAAGAATAAGTTTATAGAAGACAACATAAACATATTTAGAAAAAAGAAAAGCACAAGTCTTTCTCCACAATTTTAAATTGTGTGCACAAAGTCTTTCTCCACAATTTAAATTGTGGAGAAAGACTTTGTGCTTTTCTTTTTTCTATATCATTTAACTCCACTTTGAGTATGGACTACTTCTTCAAAAATAAACATATTTATTATATTATTAAATTTTAAATAAACTTATTATTATTATTTGCCAAATCCCCTTTGTTCTGCTCATAAACGATTCAAAAAACCTTAAACATATCCCGCTCAAACTAGGGCAATGACATTCTGCATAATATGAAAGCATTACAGCCATTACAGAGGTGTTATTCTGCCCTCTACATCTACATCCGTCTGAAAAAAGGTATACTTCGTATTGGCGTAACTTAGGTCGCGTCAAAAGATTTGTTTCAAAAAGCTAACCTCGAAGAACACGTATGAGCGTAACTTGAGTTAAGGCTATAAGTAAGATCTTAATTTGTTATAATTTTATATACGCCCATTTTTTCCAGTTGATATTTGCTATACCCTCATGTATTGAGATACGATAGATACTTCGCGAGGTTAAAGGTTGAGTTTTTACCGTGCGAGCAAAAATTATTTGCATCAAAGAGGGCTTGGATTAAAAAATGAAGGGCTTGGTTTAGATCACAATGATATGGGGACGATATATCCAACCAAATCTAGGTTAAAATTTTGTCAAATTCATATTATGACATGATATGCCAAACTAATGAGTAATAGACAAATACAAATTTATTTTTGTTGTTTACAAAATAAACAAAGTAAGGATATACAGAAAGAAAAAGAAAAAGAATTACATAAATTGCTGAAATTGGCCACCGCCATATGCTCCAACGTCTCTTCATATTTTCGAAAGTGTTGACCATCAGCATCTCTGGAGAAATGTTACCACATCCTTGGATAATCCTTTCTTGAAATTGTTCTAAATTTGCAACTGGTGTTTTAAAAATAGTGTTCTTTATGAGGAAAAACGAAGCAATCCATAACCGTTAAACAAGGTGATCTAGGTGGGAATTCAATGTCTGATCGAAAACTGATCAATCTGTTGTCGAAAAAATTGCGTAAGTAGTTAATAGTTTCGGCGGCTGTATGGGCGGTTGCACCGTCCTGTTGAAAAGATCCAAAACGTAGTTCGTCGTCAAGTAATTGCTCCACAAATGGATTTAAAATATTGTCTCTATACCGCTGTGCTGTAACTGTGTCATGGAAAAAAATAGGACCAACAATTCTTCTTTGGGAAACAGCTAACCAGACACCAATTTTTTGAGGGTGCAATGTGGACTCTACAAAAAAATGGGATTTTCACTACTCCACATGCGTGTATTCTGAGAATTCACATAACCGGAGAGCTGGAACAAGGCTTCATCCGAAAATGTCAGGTCTAATAAATTATTTCTTTCCATAAATTTTGGGTAAACCATTGAGAGTAATTCCTGCGTCTTTCAAAATCTGAGGCTTGTATTTCTTGGAATACTTGCACTTTATAAGGAATAAATTTAACTGCTTCTTAAGAATAGTCCTGCATGTTCCATAAGATCTTCCCACTTCTTGGGACAGACGTCTTATACAATTTGTTGGCGTATTTTGCATTATTTCACAAACGTTTGCAACAAGTTCTTCTTCCTTACAGATGGTCTTCCTGCTCCTTTTTTGTGTTGTATAGAACCTTTTCCCTAAACACAGCCACGGTTCTTTTCAGGTAATGATAAAAATACCCAGCAATAAAAGCAACGTTAGGATAATGTTCGTGAAAATCGTCCATGCACAAACATAACCCCATTTCGAAAATACGCTTCAACCATGAATGTTTTGTGCTGTTCCGTAAAGCCCATTGTGTGAATTGTTCAAGAAATTGAAAAAATTAGCGATGAATCAAATTACTTGTAACGACTGTCAAAGATGATGGAATAACTGATTAATTGTTAATTCAGGTAGTTACTGACACCCAACAGGTATTAAGCTCTACGGCTAAGCATTACGTCCTTAGATGCAAGGCTCTCTTTGATGCAAATAATTTTTGCTCGCACGGTATAAGCTCACTATGGGGAATATCTCAATTTTCGATTTTTTTGGGTTACGACCTTACATGAGAAGACTGACGAAATGTTATACCAACACCCCATTTGATTTTCCATAAAAGCTCGCGAGGCTCGCGTTATAATCATCCTCGCTCATTATGGCCTACATTATAGGCTCGTTAAACAATATACTATTAACTCATTTAGATTTTCAGTTTATGCTAGGCTTTTTGTTGTCTTTTATAATACTTTTTTTTCAGTTTACACCGCCTTGCCGAGAACGGCGTTCTACACAGAGAAGAATTGTTTTGGCACCCAAAAAAACCGGAGTGCGTTCGATCTAGCTCGACGATTAGCGTTAATACTGGTTTAGAAGATTTCTATCCCGCGTTAGGTGTGTTACTTATTGGAATGATTTTAAGCTTACAAATTTTGGTTCTTGAGATTTTGTGGTACCATAGATCCCATGGAATTCAAATAGACCTAAAAGCACCCATATTTCCATATTTAAATTAAATTTAAATCGTTAAATATTTTTTGTAGTGTAGAGTGTAGTAAATAAAAATGTGGATTTTTTTTTAATTGTTGAGCTATTTTACTAATATAAAACCGATAGTTTAAGAAATCCGTATTATGCATACCTACGTAAAGTCTAATTAATGAAAGAACTCGCCGCATCACTTGTCATTTTTGCAACCTGTTAAAGTCTGGTCTATTTTAAGTTATTCGGTTGGCTACAGAAACAGAACCGGACTAAGTTATTTTACCTTCGCCTTCGCCACATTTTAAATTTTGTAAGGGAATTTTAATATTTTTTACCAAGATATAGTTATTAATCTTATTATTTAAAAAATAAATATTGACAGGCCCGTACTTACCAAAATAATTATGTGAAAACATAAAATTAAAGGAAAAGAAGAAAACAACATTTATTTCTCTTAGCGTTTATTTATACAAAACAAAAATAGTTACGTATTTATTATACATTTCATCCCTGACCTCCACACGTGCACCCTCTCGTAAGTCATCGCTTAAAGGTTTGACCCTCTTTCTGGATAAAGTACGACGATCTTCCAAAGGTCCAAAAGTCCCAAAGGTTTTTGTAGCACATATCTGTTAGTTACAGCTCCGTGAAGTTGCACTATTTGAAAAAAAAAGTATTATATTTTGTTATTTGGCTATTTAGCACCAGCCGAAAGTTCTATCTACTTCCGTAAACCTGGAAGAGGAAAAACTGCTGAGAGGTTATATTCAGCAAGTAGCCTCAAATACCAAGAAGCAACCAAGCACATTCTGTTCTTGCATGCCTTCATTGTAGTGTTCCGTCTACTCAAATATTTATTACGAGTAGATTTTCCTGAATAATACTGAATTTTGACTTTAAAACTAAAGTGCTTTTTTTGCTACAGTTTGTAACAAGTATACTTGGATTTTGACTTTATTATTCTAAATTAATACTTAATAGGATAATGTTAATTTACTATAGAGTGTCGTAAATTTATATATTTTGCTGGAACTACTCGAGTGATATTTAAGTTCAGGGATCGTCCCATTCATAGGTTATGATAACAAAATTTAAATTCAAATTTGTCAAAGAAAAATAATAATACTGTACAGGGTGTGCCAAATATAGTGATTTGAATTTATTTCAAATTTTTCTAAATTTTAATTTATGGACTGTTTTTATACATAATCTAATGTGAAGAGTGGTCTTAAATCCATGGTAATTTGCGCTTCAATAAAACATTTAGTAACTTTCCAGGTGTGTATACCTACCTACCATGATTTTTTTTCAACTGCGTATAAAAGGTCTAATATTAAGCAAGCAATGCTCTATGAAACCGTGAAAATAAATAATCTAATATGCGAAAATTATTTCAGATTGAATTTGACCCTCGATTTCGAATATTCCCTGTTTCTTTAAAAGAAGCAAGAATCACCGTTTCAGTAACTAAAATAGATGGATAAACTAATAATAGGGACTATTTACAATAGCAAATGAAATGTGTATAGCTTTGTTTGGACATTTTCTATAAAAAATACCGGTGACCTTCAATGACCTCGATTTTAGACGAGTAAATATTACAGTATTAAATTAAAATAATTGGTGTACCTTACCTTATTTCCTTCAACAATATCAACGAGCCCTTGAGCACACAATAATCATGATCCATATTCATCTAAATTCAAAAATATTTTGATAAATAGATGAGTTAACCTAAGTGATGTTTGTATTCACCATTAGACTTAAATAATAAACGCCCGAGAAAATCTAGTCTTTAAAATGTATAAAATCCAACAGTAATATGTTTAAACACACACTACACAAAAAACAGCCACAGAAACACTTAAAAAAACACCAAGATCGGCAGAAAATAATCTGACGCAACCTGACGTGTGGCTTGTTACGGGTCTGCCATTGCCGATCCGATCTGGGAACTTTTTCGACGGAACCAAATCAGCTGTTAATGTCATATGTCACTTGTCACCCTTTGTTCTACCAAAAATCAGACTATACAAATAATGTGCTGCGTATAAGTTCCTCAAGGAAGTATACTAGGTCCAATATTATTTATTTTATACATCAACGATATGCCTTTAGTTTTAAAAATGTGTAAGTTATAAATGTTTGCTGATGACACCTTAATTTACATTAATGTTTTAAATATTTTTGATGGTCTAAATACTTAAATTCTGAGATGAATATATTATTAAATGGGCTGAAAGTAAATAAATTAAAATTAAAAATTTCAAAAACTAAATGTATCGTTATGGGTCATAATTTAAATTGTCAAAATATAAATGTTGTAATTATGTTGAAAAATTGGAATTAGTAAACCGTTTTAAATATTTAGGGATAATTATTGATTCAAAATTAAAATTTTTAATTATTTTGTAAGTACCTATTATATCGAAGATTGCCAGAAAAGTAGGTTATTTTAAAAGAATCAGTTCTAATTTAAGTTTGATTTCTAAAAAACTGTATTTAATACTATTATATTACCACATTTTCTTTATTGTTCTTTCATTTTTATATTGTGCCAGTGAGGAAATATTTGACAAATTACAAATTTTACAAAATAAGGCAATGCGGATTATTTTAAATTGTGACAAATATACAAAAATAAATTTTGTTAAAAAATTTACATTGGTTGAATGTCAGAAGTTGAATTTTTTAATTAGTAAGTATCTTTTTACATAAAATTAAAAATAATTTATTACCTGATTGCTTAAAAAATTTTTGTTCTTTTTTTTAATCATTACCATCATACTTATAAAACTAAGAACTAATTAAAAAATTTTTGTGGATAGAGTGTCTAAAACATTAGCTCATAAGTCTATTTTTCATAAAGGTTTGATACAATATAATAATTTGGAAAATTTTATTAAATCTCAAATACCTCTATCATTAAAACTATTTAAAAAAAACTTTAAAATTACATTTATTTAAAAAACAAAATGATAGGTACGTAATATTTGATACGATTTGCAAAATATTTAACTTATCTCTCTGTTTTTGTTAGAAGAAGGTTCCGTTTTAAAATTAAAAATAAATCTATAAAAATGTTGTTAAAAAAATATATTAAAAAATATTTAATTGTAGCTTTTTTTGCTAAATAAAACATGTTACTACTAGATACCTACTACTACTACTAACTACTAAACCTAATAAGTCTATAAAGTTATTATATTAAATGAATGAATTGATCAAATCAACGAAAATAGCCCTAAGAACAAAGCTGCGAAAGGTGCTACACAAAGAATGTCATTAAAATTTTTATTTCATGAAAGTAGTCCGTCGATATCTATCAGTGGAACAAATACAGGGTGTTTTAGAAATACGGTACGTAACTTAACGGGGTGATTCCCCATGATATTTTAAGAAAAAACATTCATATGAACATGTGTCCAGAGTAGAGATGTGACGAATAGTGGTTTTGCCGAATAGCCGAATACCGAATATTCGGCCAAATTGAAACCGAATATTCGGCCATACCGAATAATACAGTTTTGATTAATCTAAACGCGTAGCCGCCAAGATTTATTCGAGTTTTGCGGGTTACGACACGACCTGTATTGGCACGTGTCGACGGTCGCGCCGTGCAAGCCTATTTGGTGTAAGGTACTCTGTTGCTAAGGGTGGTTGATGTTATAGATTATTATCGATTTATAATATTTATATTAATAAAATGAACAAAAACAAAAAGTCAAAAGTTTGGATCTTCTTTAAAGATACCGAGGACGATAAAAAAGCCCAGTGTACATTGTGTAATGTTTTAATTTCAAGAGGGGGCAAAGGAAAAGGAGCTACGACCACTTCGCTTACTTGTCAGAAGAAATACTGCACAAAGACCACTGCCCGTTTGCATGGTGGCAAAAATACTCCCTCAAATTTCCAAAAATGAGCCAGATGGCAAAGGTTTATTTATCAGCTCCTGCAAGTACTGTTTACAGTGAACGCTTGTTCTCCGAAGCTGGAAATGTTTATGAGAAAAAGAGGAGTCGTTTATTACCTGAGAGAGCTGAGAGCTTGGTGTTTTTGCACCATAATCTACTACTTATTAACTATAAGTATTAATTATTTTTAAGTTTGTAAAGATTTTTTTTTGCAGTTATGTTTTTATAAATACGTACCTATTGCAATTTTTATTTGAAAATAAAAAATCATTAAAATCAGCCTTTTCCCATTTTATCGCAACCGGGGTCTTAAACCGAATATTCGGCCGAATACCGAATAGTAAAAAAGTGGCCGAATACCGAATAAATATTCGGCTTCGGTCCCATCTCTAGTCCAGAGTTGCCCAGTTTTAAAAGAAAAACGGTTTTTTATTATTTTTTAAATATCCCTTTTCCGATTTTATTGAAATTTGGTACCGTTATTCATAATTATAAGGGGCTTAATTAGCCCTAACTAGATCAAACTTATTACGTACAGTGGCGTCCAGGGGAGCACTTCAACGAATATTTCTGACAAAAAGTGTACGCCACTGGGTTTTCTAATTTTGATATTTTTTTTTCGGATTTACCGACTAATAATACAACTTTTTTGTTCCTTGATTTGTTTTCGTATATTGCTTCGTTTTCAAGAGAAAAAATAAAAACAACTTTATTGCATGTACAGGGTGTCCAGTTTTCGACACTTTTGACGGGTATCTCAGTTATTAGTACAGATAGAATGATGCGGTTTTCGCAAACCTTTGTCACTTTTTTGTGAAACAAACGGTGCCCTTAACGGATTTATCATGGCCATCTTGGTTTTTAAGATACAGGGCGAAATTGAAAACGGTGCATTTTCAGACACCCCTTGTATTTTAGTTCTATATATCTTATACCTTATCGAAAATATAAGAACGGGGTGTTATACAGTTTTTTACGTAGAATCCAGTGGCGTAGTTAGTGTTTTTCCAGGTGTCTCCATTTTCGAGAAATATACCAAAGTTATGTTTTTTTAAATGGAACGCCCTGTATATTTTTCATATTTGCATTCTGCTTACTGAGACCTTTCCAAAAATATATAATAGTTGGCACTTTGTTTTAACACTAAGGTTAAAATTCATATATTTTTTTTTAATTGGGAGCAGGCCTTGGATTTTGTTTTACTAGAAACTAGAACAATTAAATTGTGAATTAAAATGCCTACTTTTTATTTATAAATATTGTTGAAAATGGTTGCCATTCTCCCTAATACAACGCTGACACATTTCGGTAATTCGTCACAAGGCGTTTAAAATTATTATAGGGTGGTTTTGTAGAAAATTGAAATTCCATGTTCAATTAAATTTTTCTTTAGTAGGGAAAATCTATCTATAAATGGCTGCCTTCTTTCAGGATATCTATAAAATGAAGATAATATAAGACGCTTATTAAACAAACACTCCGTATGTAACTTTAAAAATGGTCGTTGTAAAAAATAATAATACTACCTCTTACTGAAATATAAATCGGCAGCTTCATGGGAGTTTTCATGGCTTTGTATAAAGCATACCAGCATATCGTATTTTTCATAATTTTCATACTTTTGGGCTATCGTTGAAATTGAACAATATCATAAATAAATTATGAGTAACTTTTCAACCTTAAATACCTAAATACAATTCTGACAAGAGCTAAACGCCATTATGAAAATTTTTGTTTTATAGCCTGGATAAGTCGAGGCCTACTAGATGTTTTTGTTTATTCCGATAATATACCCACGTAACAATAAGAGAAAATGACTTTTTACTATTAATTGTAAGTATTAAAAAACTTAAAAGTTTGAAATTAAACTATAAAGTAATATTCATGGTGTAGTGTATCGTCAATTTATTTTTATTAAAATATAATACACGGCCTACTGTCAACTTAAAGCTTGTTATTTAAAAAATATGACCTTTAACCTTCCTGTTAAAACAAAGTGCAAACTATTATATATTTTTGGAAAGCTCTTAGTAAGCAGAATGCAAATATGAAAAAATATACAGGGCGTTCCATTTAAAAAAACAAAACTTTGGTATATTTCTCAAAAATGGGGACATCTGGAAAAGACAAAGATTTGCGAAAACCGCATCATTCTATCTGTACTAATAACTGAGATACCCGTCAAAAGTGTCGAAAACTGGACACCCTGTACAACAAAAATACCTGTACAGGATGATTCAGGAGGAAATGGCAACATTTTAGGTACTTCTTCGGGAACCCAAAATAAATATAAAAGTTCCCATAAACATGGGTTCTATTTCCGGCCGTTACCGAAATACCGTACTTCTAAAACACCCTGTATATAATAGATAAGCAGACCAGGCCTGCGAAGATTTAAATCAACTTAATTGAAATCGAGATCGTTGCGATTTTCTTAATCAATGATTTAAATCAAAAACGTCAATTATTGGATGAAGAATGAAGAAGACAAAGTAATATGAAAAATAAATTGCAAAGTAAATAGGCATTAAATGCAAATGCATGTTTTCAAAAAATTCAAAACAAAAAAGGTCTGCTGTCAATACCAGGACTGCTACCACACAGCAAGACACTCACATTTCATGTAAATTTCTTATAGACCGGGCTTAAGGCAAGTAAATATGTAAACGTTGAGGAATGAATTCTGGCAATGGCTATGAGTTTTAGTGATATATTATAATATTATCGCAATTTTTTTCCGTTTTAACATGAAAATTACTATGATAAATCGTATACTAATAGCTGTAAAAAATGTTGCATAAAAATTAAGGTAGCAATCGACAGACATTTACACAAAGAAATGCAAATTATACTGGATTTTTTACAATAAAATTGCAAGACATTGCAGACGAATGGTTCACAGGGTATCGGGGAAGGGAAAAAGGTAGGGACAACATAGGGGCTGTGGGTTCCTTACGTCTCAGATATACGGATCAGTCAACCGATCTCGCTCCTCATATTTTGCAAAGTCAAATACCTACAGCGCCTATACTATTAGTGATTATTTCCTATACGATTCGCCACGTACCTGCATTTCTCGCGACCGGACGCTAGTTGCGACGATTGAGTTCTGTCCCGTTTCCACTTGGGGTAATATAATATCGCGTAAACGGCGAAGTAATTTTCACTTAATTGAAAAATGCTTTAAAACATGATTTATTTAAGGCAGTTAAATTTTTACCAGTGAAGTGGAAGTGGGTAAATGTTTTTGTTTTTAGATTCGTGGTTTGTGTAAGTAAATTTTTAATATAATAATGGTTTTTTGACGACCTTTTGAGGTGGATGAAAGCGAATGATCAAAACATTGTTACATACAGCGTGTCTGCTTAAGTTCGCAGCATATGGAAAACTTTTTTATTATTAATTTTACGAAAAAAAGTTATTGTTTATAAAAAGTTCTGCATGGTCTAAAACCTAAAATGCAATCATCAACTATCGAAATTTTCCTGTCATATACGAGGTTTGTTAAAAAATGTAAATTTTTCCCAAGAATGTGAATTTTTCCCAAGAGTAAAGTACCTTTATTTTTGACATTATCAAAAATTGTTATTAAAAAAACTTGATCAGAACTAAAAACCACGTCTAAATATGCAATAATTCAGAAATATAATAAATTAATTAAAGCATTTCTAAAAATATTTTCAAATTGTCTGTTTTTAATATCCATCATGTTTTTATTTCGACTTTAATTTTTTTTAATGAAATCAATTTTTTAATTTTTGTTGGTAAATAATCGTTTAAATAGAAACATATTAAAATATTTGAAATTTTTTTTGTCCTATGGACTTATTTATTTTAGGTTTTATGGTTATTTTATTTTTATGACGTGTATTATGATTATGGTTTTTAAATTGTATATTGTTTTTATTTTTAAATATATATATTAAGATGTTATAAAATGTAAAGTTGTCTTATGTTCAACTTTTTTGTTAAGACATTTTTAATACATTTCTAATTATACTAGGGTTCCCTATACCTACATTTTATAGTTTTCTCTGAAATAGCTATTTCTTCCTTTACCATATAAACTCGGTGTTTATTTTCTCATAGATTGCCTTGAATACCGCACCGTGTCCGTACGACGCTCTTTTTCTAGAGTGCCATGGACACTCAACTATTCATTTTATTAATCTTAAGTCATTTGAAGCGACATTTTTTAGTTTAGGCTATATCATTAATTTTTTCCTTTAAAGAAAAACTTCAAATGACTTAAGATTAATAAGATGAATAGTTGGGTGTCCATGGCACTCTAGAAAAAAAGCGTCGTATGGACATGGTGCGGAATTCAAGGCACTCTATGAGAAAATAAACACCGAGTTTATATGGTAAAGGAAGAAATAGCTTTTTCAGAGAAAACTATTAAAGGTAGGTATAGGGAACCCTAGTATAATTAGAATTGTATTAAAAATGTCTTTCGATTAGACATAAAAAATAATAGGGTATGTATTTAAAATAATAGACTTTTAAGAATTTTTACGTTTTTAAAATTGTTACATTTAGAAAGGCATTTTAAAAGACTTCGGTAAATGTTTTTGTTTTTTATAATATGCTTTAGACGCTACTGAACAATCATATTCCATAACCCACATTTTATTTATTTCTGTCAGTCTGTACTACCGACAGGTGCACATTCTTTACGTGCTGCAAACACGAAATTTTTGAAAAATCGTTAATAACTCAAAAACTGTTAAATTTAAACATATTATATGTTATATAGAATATTCTTAGAATTGATCATCCAATCCAAAAATATCATAATATATAGGGTGTTCCATTTTAAAAAAAAGTATGTTTGATATAACCTGACTATTTGAGATACCCTGTATAATTTGAAATAATTTTAAATTGTAGACCCAATGCCTCCCAATAACTCTGCTTTTAAAAAATATTAAAAAGTTGAACAGTTTAGATGCTATGGAATCCTGCGTTGAGAGTGGGCCACCCGGTATACTGGTTTTAAAAATATTATTTATAAGAAATGTTAGTGGTCTAGAAATAGTAGTTTTAACAGTTTTTAATATTTCTGTTGTTATTCCGGTACAGGTTGGACGCCTCTGGATTATTACCTACAGTAAATCGCCATCAGAAAAACAAGTTTTAATCTCAAAAAAAGGGATAATAAATAAAAAGCGGAACAGTCGGTCAGTTTTCTTTTTATAAAGCATTTTTCATCCTTTGCGCTACTATCCATTCTTGTCGCGAAATAACAAAAAATTGACCTTTACAATGTGGCAGTAACCTACATTTTCAATGTCGGTTTCCTTCCTGGATTCTTCCGGTTACCAATACATGAACATTATCAGACAAGGTTACCAATATAGAATCATTCGGAGCAAGTGAGTGCTTTTTAGTAATCTCTCCAATACGCCAGACAAAGAGGAATAGGATATTTTTGAAAAAGAGACCATAATTAGTAGAACACGTGCGTTTATTATTTTTAATTAGTTAATAAATGTTTAGTATGCATTTAAACGATACGATTTTCCAGTTATCTTAGTTAGTCGAAATAAAAAAAAATTGATATTAAAAACAGACAATTTGAAAAGAATTTTAGAAATGTTTTAATTAATTAATATTGTTCTAAATAATTTATATAAGTAATATTTTTTACGTAAAAATTATAACTTAATAATTTTTTATTATAGGTAATATATTTCTTAAAAAAAAACTGCGTTTATACTATAAATTAAAATTTTTACTTTAAAACTTGATTTTTAATGCCTATTTATGATTTTGCATACTAAAACAAAAAATAAGATTTGCCCCTAACAAACTCAGCCTCAGGGGATTGAAGAATAAGTTTATAGAAGACAAAATAAACATATTTATTATATTATTAAATTTTAAATAAACTTATTATTACAAGGTATTTATTGGGAGTTTCCGGGGTTTGTTAGGGGTTGTTTATTGTAACTTAATAATGCGTTATTATTACCTGCTTAACAAACTGTATTGATAGCGATTTGTAATAGAGACATTTGTAATAAACCTTTGATAAATAAATTAATTTCAAATGTAAAAAAAGTATTTCTAAAAGCACCTCCCAAGAGTGCAGTTGTAAAAGGAGAAATTACCAGGAGTTAGTTTACCCCCAGAACCTGTAATTACCCGGTGGGGAACATGGATCAAGACCGCAATATTCTACGCAGATCTTTAGAAGCCATTAAAGAACGAATTTTGGATTTAAATGACGATTCGCAGTGTGTTGTGCAAAGTAAAGAGTTGTTAAAAAGTGCAAGTGTAGCTAAAGATCTTGTTTTTATTAAGGTTAATTTCAGTTTTATACCGGACATAATATCCTCGTTGGAGAGTAGAAATTTAAGTTTAAGAGACTCGATTAGTATTGTTGAAACTTTTTCCGCTAAATGTAACAACATTCCCGGTAAAGTAAGAGGTCAAGTATGGAATAAATTGGATGTAACTGTAAAAAAGAATGAAGGATTTAAATACTTAACTGCAGTAAAAAGCATCCAACAAATCTGTATCTTGGCCTTATATTTTGGTACCTAAGTTGCAGTATTGTCCGATTACATCAGTAGATGTTGAAAGAAGCTTCTCTTCGTATAAACACATTTTTACTAAGAGAAAACAACCATTTTTAGTTGAAAATTTTGAAATATATTTGATAATAAATGCCTTTTATACAATTTTAGGTTAAAAATTGTTTACTTTTATTTTTCTTTGTTTTTTTTTCTTTCTTTACCTCATTTTACTATAATAAATTAAAAAATATTACATACCAGTATGCATAGGTATTTGGTAAAAAAAAATGCAAATAACTGCATATCTTAAAGGCAAACAAGGCATATATATGCGCATATTTTGGCTGACTTTAAGTGCATATGATCCGCTCTTTATTTTTGTTTAGTTAAATTTTACTGGTGATATTTGTGACAGCCGAACGCCTGCTACTATTTTTGAAATATTTATCTACTTTTGTGACACAATATACCTACCTACCTTGATTTTAATCTTAAAATTTCGCTTTTAGTATTTAAGAAGTAAAAATGGATTTAAAAAAAAGTGAAAATGAAATACGATGAATGGTTGTAAATAAGGTAATAAATAAAATGCGTATAATGAAATGAACCATATTGCACTCGGATGGAATATACTATATTATTTAAAGGCTAAGCTCGTACATGCTTAAGTCTAAACGTACCTTCAGAAATTACACACATTTACCCACCGCGCACTGGTTACCCTGTATGACTCTACCCGTCTTTTAATATAGACTGTCGTGAGGTAGCACTTATTGAATCAGGGACAGTGCATGTATATATGTAATTTACATAATGTCTGAAAACTCCTATAAAATGCAGACCATGAAAGTATTCTTATAATGAGCGGTTATCAAATCAAAAGGGTACAAATTAAAGATATAATTATACTGGTCGCCGATCACGAGTAGTTCCAAATCATGTTTGCCACCTTTCCATTTTTCTTGTCGTCCAAATAAAAAAAACATGTCACTCATTTAAAAAATTTATACTACTTTCAATGAAATCTAAATTGACGGGGAATGACGAAATTTTGTATAGTTATTGACTTTACTAAGAACCGATTCGAGTATGGATTGGGTTTGATTATACACCTAAACACGATGGATGATACATACAGGGTGGCGCATCGAACACGAAACACATTTACTGGCAGCTCAGTTATTTTTTAGAAAAACGCTCAGACCCGTCAATTTTGTTTTCGGGGGGGACACAAAATTGGCAAAAAATCACGTTAACACGTGCAGCCCCCTGCGCGGGGGTGGCACCACCCCTAAAATCTTAAATGGAAAGGTGGGTCGAGTGATAGCTTATTTTAAAGCTCTTTCAATTCCCTTTATAATGATGTAAAATTCATGTACTTCAGTTCAGTTGTTTTGAAGATTTATTGATTTAAAGCTTAAATAAAATTTAATACATCATTATTAGTGGAGATCAATACTTTGGCAGCAAAGTAGTTTAAAAATGAAGAATGAACTGACCCGTCAGCCAAGTAAATGTTGGAAATGACCACCATGACTCTCCATGCAGTATTTAAGCTTTTGCTCAGAACATTGCCGCACATTTTGCAATATTTGAGGAGTAATTTAAGGACACTCATTCACAATTCTTTGTCGCAAATCTTCTAACGATGTTGGCTGAGTGGCATAGATTTTGCTTTTTAAAGTAACCCCACAGAAAGAAATCCAAAGGTAATAAATCTGGTGATCTTGGGGGCCATTCAATGGCACCTCTTCAACCAATCCATCGACCTGGCGAAACGTCTGATCTAAATATTGTCGAACATGTAATGCGTAATGTGGTGGGGCACCATCCTGTTGGAACATCAACCTATTCTCAATGTACCGCCGATCATTCTGATTTACTACGGCATTTAACAAAACGGAACATTCGTCGGAAAAGCAAGTGTTGAATAGAAAATGTTCATCGTTTATAATTCGTTCACTCATATCTTCACAAAATTGTAATCGCCGATCAAAATCGTCTTCATTAAGTTATTGTACAATGTAAATTTTATACGGATAGAAACTATATGGGCCTTTAGAATCCGTTGGATACTACGTCGACACCACAGATAGTATCCAATTTACGGGTACTTAACGTAGGATCTACATAAACTTGCCCTAAAACCCCCACTTCTATTGCTTCGTTCCTTATAGGATTTTAAATGTTGCGTATTGGCGACTGGTCCAGTGAAATTTAGCTACAAGTTCTAGAACATATTTTCGATGCACGTTACTGTTCTCATATATCGCTCATTAAATATTTGTGCTCTTCTATTAACGCACTGATTATCTCCGAAAAATATTTCGATAATTTCAACCCTTTCTGCCGTGGAATATATAATTTATTATAATTTAATATAATCTTAACAAAGTCGCTGTCGCCCGTCTGTCCGCTTTCATATCCGCTTAAATCTTTAAAACTACGCAACGGATTTTGAAGCGGTTTTTTTAAATAGATAGAGTGATTCAAGGGGAAAATTTTTATGTATAACTAGCGACCCGCCCCGGCTTCGCTCGGGTGCAATTTCAGAAAGTGGCATGCTGGGTACTAATATATCGGGTTTGTATTTATACCAGCGGGTTGCAACGCATGCCGGGTACACGCTAGTTTATGTATAAAGCGTTAAAAGGTATTTTACCTACAAATTTTGGTCGAATTAATCGCAAACTATGTACTAAATTCCTATTTAAAATAAGTACGAGACATACCCTTCTTATCTTTCTTCAAGAAACACCTTTTTTTGCCACAAAAAACGCTCCAATCGCTATTTTCAACACCAAAATGATAAAAAACGATGGGCGTAGTGAAGAAAAGTATTTACTTATTACGTAAATGAATTTACTCAAGTTTCTTCTGAAAGTACAAACTAATCAGATATAAATACTTATTTAAGTCTACTTTAAGTTTTAAATCAATAAATCTCCAAAACTACTGAACTGAAGTACATGAATTTTACATCATTATAAAGGGAAATGAAAGACCTTTAAAATAAGATATCACTCATCGACCCCCCTTTCCATTTAAGATGTTAGGGGTGGTGCCATCCCCGCCCAGGGGGCTGCACGTGTTAACGTGATTTTTTGCCAATTTTGTGTCCCCCTCGAAAACAAAATCGACGGGTCTGAGCGTTTTTCCAAAAAAGAACTGAGCTGCCAGTAAATGCCTCTGTTTCGTTTTCGATGCGCCACCCCTGTAAGTAGTTATATTCCTTTTTTGATGGAAAACGTTAGCTTAAAAACATGTTCATATTTTTTAACTCTGAAATAATAAGACCTTAAATTTGTTAAAAAGTTCAATAATACTAAGAGGCTTTTCACTCTACGCCCAAATCTTAGTTGCAATATACAGGGGTTTCAAAATTAAAATACAGTCAGTTAATTTGGTTCCTTAAAAAGGTGATCATATAAGTAAATTTATCACTCATTTGAAAACCTATTTAAAATGGCTTTTTATTTTTGTATACTATTTCTATATCTAACTAGTCAAGTTTTTGACTTAATGATAAGCGATTATTTGTAAAATTTTCTCGACAATTTAATTTCCAATCGGTTTTTAGTAAGTATCCCATGATAAACTATTGTTTGGCATAAAATTTACGTCACTTTCGTTATTGCTGTGATATTTTGTTATAGTATTTGCAGAATTATACCGTTGACTCTTACTCAGGGCCGTATCTGAACCAAAATTTTGGGGGGGGTTAGACCAGTGGCAAAAAATACTAGTTATACTTTAAACATACATTTAAACATACACACAAACAAACATATCAGGATTTTATTGTTTTCGGGGGGGGTTTGAACCCCTAAAACCCCCCCTCAGATACGGCCCTGCTCTTACTGCCAGAAATAAACTACCTGATTAAATCCTATTGTGTACGCCTCAACCTCTTCAAAGGGGATTAAATGGGATCAGGGTCGGCTTGAAAATGTACCTACACCACATAATTTATTTTTATAATTTAAAATAAATAGACAGGTATATTTAGTTTTAGGTAGGTAGGTACCTATAATAAATGTAAAATAATGATAACAATTAATGATAATTGAAAATAATATAATTTAAAAGTATAACTATTAGGATAACAAGTACAATTAAAATTAATTAAATTCTAAAAAACTATTGATAATAAAAAAGTATTTTATTAATGCTTCGGTATTTAAAACCCATTTTACGCAATATTTTCCTAAGGCTTGAAAGGCAACAAGAGATATTTGTTTCGTCTTTAATCAGCAGCTCTTTGAGGGAAATCAAAGTGGGTACAGTTTGTGCCTCATACATTTGGTAAATCTTTCTTCTTAATAAATCCATGTGATTTTCGTCAATGCTTCTAAATGTGCCAGAATCACTCCGATTTTTTCTAGGATTAACAGGTTTAAGTACTATGTCTCTTACCGAAGATAAAGAAGTTTTTGTCAAAGTAGACGTCTCTGCTAAAGCATTCATCGAATTAAAATTTCTACTCAACAAAGATTGATACACATTTTTATTTATTAGTTTGGCATCGGTAAATAAATGCTTTCTTTTAAAAATGACACTTGAAGATGCCGCCCTATCAACACAATTCTAAGGACGCCACATTCTACCACTAATAAGCCTAACTAAAAATTACTCGCCAGAAAACCACTAAAGACTAAAATTATTAAAAATCAGTTTGTATTTATATATGAATCAGGCATAGGTATAAATTGAATTTGTACCTGGTCCGCCTCTGTTCGAAAAGGTTTTAAAATTTGGGATTTCATTATTTATTTTATGTTCAAAGGGATAATGAGGGTTTATTGCAGTCAAAAGATCAACGGTATAATTCTACAAATACTATAACTATTACCGATACAGGTGCCGAATGCCCGTATGCGCCATTACGTTTTAATCAGGGTTAAAGTAACAGTCATTTATGACAAAAACCACTATGGACCACCAGGTTATATAATTGACCCGAACATTTTTGCTGGTCCATAGCGATTCTTGTCATAAACCATGGTTAAAGTTGAACACTGATTAATCGTAATGATGCATACAGGCGTTAGTTTCTCGGTGCTTTTAATGTTGAACCAAACCAAGTAAAATTTTTCTGGATTTGTAAAAATTTCCTGAGGTTCATTGGCGGTAGATTTTGGTACATTTTATTAAACTTTATACAGTGTGACCAGTAAACTCCGCATCATATGGGATTTTTTTTTTATTAATAGCTTTATTCGAAATTTGACTTTGGCATCAAGTTCTGCTTCGATCGAGATGAAAATTAAGCAAAAAAAATAGTAGTCACGTGATTCGCATTATCTGTCAAATTTAAATTTTTTTCCAAAAAATAATTCAAAAGTGCGGTTATTTCTGAAAATTTCGAAAAAGTTATAAGAAAAAGTTTTTTTAAATGCAGTTTCTAGTCCACATGCAAAATTTCAGCTGCATAAGATAATTTTGATTTTTTACCCACCACTAACATTTATTTTCCACTTACTGATGACACTGTGTTTTTTTTTGTCTTAATATTAAGGGGTATTACTTTCAGATACAAACTACGTTTTTAAAAATACTTATTTTATGAAGGGTCAGGGTCAAAAACAAATAAACTTTGCATCACATGCGACCAAATTTTAATGCCCAATTTTGATTTTATAGAAAAACACAGATTTAATATGGCGCTATTTTAAAGAAAATTTAAGCATTGTCGAAACTAAGAAGGTTTATGTAGGTTGCGTTCAGTCTTATTTTGCAAAAGTGGTGCAATTTACAAAATATGGGTAAAAAAATCAAAATTATCTTATGCAGCTAAAATTTTGCATATGGGCTAGAAACTGCATTTAAAAAACCTTTTCTAATACCTTTTTTCGATACTTTCAAAAATAATCCTACTTTTGAATTATTTTTTGGAAAAAATTAAAATTTGACAGATAATGCGAATCACGTGACTACATACTATTTTTTTTTGCTTAATTTTCATCTCGATCGAAGCAGAACTTGATGCCGAAGTCAAATTTCGAATAAAGTTATTAATAAAAAAAATTCCATATGATGCGGACTTTACTGGTCACACTGTACCTACCTAGATGTTCTAGCGATAATTTTATCCCACTGTCAAAATAAAATAAATAAATTCCTGAGAACCGCATTTGAATAGTTAGTTATCTTCCAGGATTAGATATTAACGCTATTCAGCACCTGTATTGCTAATATTCCCAAATACCATAACAATAACGATACATAACAAATACATAACTTTTATGTAGCTTGAAATTATAGACAGTTTCAGGTACCCCCTCAAAATAGGCTGAACCCCTTTTTTCAACCCCTAAGTAAAGTTGAAAACAATGAAAAAAATTATATTAAATTACAATACTTTCCTTCTTGCGACGAAAGTCAAAAATTTCGATCTGCTATAAATAAAGTAATTCACCTCCAGCGACGATAAACCGATTTAAGTATGTATAAAGTCAATAAAGTGGTTTTAAATCGTTGAAAACCTTGCGTTCAGTCTTTGATATTCAAAGGTTCAGTCGAGCATGAAAAGAAATGTAGGAAATAACAATGTGTGATTTCAAGTAACAATGTCATGAGTATGGCATAATTTACTATTCTTGACCGACGTTTCACGTTCAATTTTTATTTTTTTTTGAGGCCATGACATCAAAAATAATTTTTTTAAACATCCAACTCACGACAACTACAGATAGCAGCAGTAATAGTTAATTATTGTGTTATATAGTATAGGAAAAGTCCGGGTGACTGTAAACACATTTCCGGTCGAGGCACCAGTAAATATTACAATCCTATTTTTCTTTACTGTTAAGAGGAAGTAACCCCTTTTACCACAATGAAAATTGCCGAACGTTTTGCTGGTCAAACGAAAAGAAAAAATAAAAATTGGTATTTAGAAAATAAATTCTACTTTAAATACCCTATCCAGAAAAGTAAATGACGATCGAAAATATTCCCAAAATTTTTTTTAGAAATTTTTTTTATTTTTAGTAATTTTGTAATATCTTTAACAATTCTTTATTGATCAAAACCAAAATGGCTTTCCCGGGTGTAGAATGTTGTACCAAACAATTTTTCTTAAAGCCATTTTTCAATATCGGCCTTACTTTTTTCTCAAAAACGTTGGGCGCGTAAATCCACTTTACACGCTTAAATTCACTTTACGCGCCCAACGTTTTTGAGAAAAAAGTAAAAATGACACTTGAAGATGCCGCCCTATCAACACAATTCCAAGGACGCCACATTCTACCACTAATAAGCCTAACTAAAAATTACTCGCCAGAAAACCACTAAAGACTAAAATTATTAAAAATCAGTTTGTATTTATATATGAATCAGGCATAGGTATAAATTGAATTTGTACCTGGTCCGCCTCTGCTCGAAAAGGTGTTAAAATTTGGGATTTCATTATTTATTTTATGTTCAAAGGGATAATGAGGGTTTATTGCAGTCAAAAGATCAACGGTATAATTCTACAAATACTATAACTATTACCGATACAGGTGCCGAATGCCCGTATGCGCCATTACGTTTTAATCAGGGTTAAAGTAACAGTCATTTATGACAAAAACCACTATGGACCACCAGGTTATATAATTGACCCGAACATTTTTGCTGGTCCATAGCGATTCTTGTCATAAACCATGGTTAAAGTTGAACACTGATTAATCGTAATGATGCATACAGGCGTTAGTTTCTCGGTGCTTTTAATGTTGAACCAAACCAAGTAAAATTTTTCTGGATTTGTAAAAATTTCCTGAGGTTTATTGGCGGTAGATTTTGGTACATTTTATTAAACTTTATACAGTGTGACCAGTAAACTCCGCATCATATGGGATTTTTTTTTATTAATAGCTTTATTCGAAATTTGACTTTGGCATCAAGTTCTGCTTCGATCGAGATGAAAATTAAGCAAAAAAAATAGTAGTCACGTGATTCGCATTATCTGTCAAATTTAAATTTTTTTCCAAAAAATAATTCAAAAGTGCGGTTATTTCTGAAAATATCGAAAAAAGTTATAAGAAAAAGTTTTTTTAAATGCAGTTTCTAGTCCACATGCAAAATTTCAGCTGCATAAGATAATTTTGATTTTTTACCCACCACTAACATTTATTTTTGGCGCGTAAATCCACTTTACACGCTTAAATTCACTTTACGCGCCCAACGTTTTTGAGAAAAAAGTAAGGCCGATATTGAAAAATGGCTTTAAGAAAAATTATTTGGTACAACATTCTACACCCGGGAAAGTCATTTTGGTTTTGATCAATAATGAATTGTTAAATATATTACAAAATTACTAAAAATAAGAAAATTTCTAAAAAAAATTTTGGGAATATTTTCGATCGTCATTTACTTTTTTGGATGGGGTATTTAAAGTAGAATTTATTTTCTAAATACCAATTTTTATTTTTCTTTTCGTTTGACCAGCAAAACGTTCGGCAATTTTCATTGTGGTAAAAGGGGTTACTTCCTCTTAAGTTAAGTTTTATTGGTAAAAAAGTTGGTCTGAGGGCACGGCTCACCGGTCAAATGCCTTCCCTCCCAAAAATTTAGAAACAAAACCTTAAAAACAATTTTCTACCCTCAAGATCTATCGGTTTGCAACTACTAAAAATGCCAGAAATCACTACCTTATTTCCCAACTTGATCAAAAATTGAAGATAAAGTCCAATTTTTTGGCAAGAATTAGGGGCAAATTTTAGCTGTTTACACGTAAAAATAAATTAAAGGTCAACTTTTACAGTTTCTTGAGCAAGAACTGAAATTTTAAAGCCCAAACCTGTCTATTTTCCCATTCGTCAATTGATAATGTTGCAGTGCGCATGTGTGTTTTTTACATGCGCGTGGCCACAAATTTGCCACTTCTTGTCTATGGATAACACCCAAACAGGTACCTTTAGATCAGCGAAAAATAATCGCGCAAGTGGCAAATTTATGGCCTCGCCGCGCATGTAAATAAAGGCTTGCAAAATTCTGATATACCGAATGAGACAGGTCCGGGCTTTAAAATTTGAATTGTACATCTTACTATAAACTTTAGGATCCTTGCTTCCATACTTTAATACATGGAACAAAGTGTTCTTTTCAAACAAAATAACATAAAATTAGAACTTACGATATTCCTACAACTCTATAAAATAAAGCCTCGACTGATAAGACTCCCTTTCACCCTTGCTAACCTTTCTAGGCCGATTATAATGATGCTGTTGTATAATTTTAATACCTCAAGACCTCTAGACTAATAATAAATATAACATATTTGCTATTTTCATATAAATAAAATCTACATGCATTGGGTTAATTGGCCTTGTTGTTTCTCTTTTATTTTTACATCTTGTTTGCGTGTATTGAAATTACTGAAAATATGAAATACTCGGTAGTTTACCCCCATTAGAGCCAAATAAAATCACACAACTGTCGGTATAGCAATTATAGTCATTGTTTACGTTCTCAAACCGAATCAATAAGTTAAACTAATTCAAATAAAAGAAGTCGCACAAATTTTTAATTACTCGCACAATTCATTTCATTCTTTAAACTAGAAATCCGTAAATATCAAATACACGCACAATAATAGCTTCGATAAGGTTCTGATAATACCATAGATATTTACCTTTAGATAAGCAAGCAATAATCACGAAAGTGGCAAATTTATGGCCTCGCGCATGTAAACAAAACTACATCGGATTAGGCATGCGCACTGCAACATTATCATTTGACAAATGGGTAAATAGACAGGTCCGGGCTTTAAAATTTAGGTTCTTGCTCAAGAAATTGTAGTTTACCTTCATTTTATTTTTACGTGTAAACAGCTAAAATTTGACCCAAATTCTTGCCAAAAAATTGGAATTTCTTCTCAATTTTTGATCAAGTTGGGAAAAAAGGTAGTGATTTTTGGCATTTTTAGTAGTTACAAACCTATCAGACTTTGAGGATAGAAAATTGTTTTTAAGGTTTTGTTTCCAAAATTAAAAATGATTCGTCGTCGTGTTTTTAGTTCGAAAATGAAGAGAACAAGTCAATTAAATTAGTCTTATAAAATCGAATATAAAAAACACAAAACCAGCAAAATAACCAATCTTCGATGTTATCGCCTACCTAACCTCAAGTCAAATATTATTTGGTATACTTATTACTTGTATTGAGTTTTACAATTTGGCAAAAACTTTGATACGTGTAAAACAGTTTCAAGCACAATTTCTTGTTCAAAAACTTGACTCGTGGAATACTTTTACCCTTGGATTAATATAAACATACCTAGGTATTAACGCTTTTTTATATATAATTTAAGTATAGAGAAAACGGTCTTTTACACTTTTTGAAGCAATATATTGCCCGAAAATTAGGCGTACCTAATTAGATTGCAAATAAAATATACCAAAACATGCATCAGGATAATCTGTCTTGGTGTGTGTGATTCTCTTTATTGTCATACCTTGTTTGTGTAGCCTAGGCCCAATTAGGTGTGTTTAAATTGATCATAATAAAGGAAAGTTATATATTAAGATACATCGCTACTCCTTAATTACTGAAAATACGAAATACCCTGTTTTTACAGCTATTTGGACATGATAAAATCATACCACGGTTCTTACTAGTCATTGTCCAATCCGAGTCACGAAAAGCACAAACACAATTTACTAAAGTTCACAAAAACTAGAAATCCGTAAATATTAAACACCCACAATTCACAATAGCAAAGAAAACAACAAGGAATCCACAGAGAAAACTTAAAACACAACAAAAATGGCGCCGAGCCGGATCTAGAGTATATTTTGAACGTGTTGCTAAAGAAGGACAGGCCGATAACAAGAAGTTTGTGCGCATGCCCAATCCTGCTGGGAGGAAAGGCATCGGACCGGCGAGCCGTGCGCTTAGATGTATTTTTTCACCCCTAAAACTTAACTTTTTTTGCGCGCGAGATCTAATGTATCTAAAGGTAAATGTCTACGGAAACTACCGCTAAAGAAGAGACAGCTGAAACAAGATGGTTGTGCGCATGCCCTTTTGTACTCGACGTCAAGAGATGTGACCGGTGAGCCGTGCGTACAAACGCATTTTTTACCCATAAAAAAGAGCATGACTTAAAAAAGAGCATGACTTTTTTTTTGAGCCACCATACTAAATTTTTACACATCAACAAAATTTCTCAGTAACTGCATTTAATAGTATTAAATGAATTCATTCAGTCGATAATTAACAGTTAATTGTTTTTCAATCTGTTAACTATTAATTATAGATGGAAGTATATAATAACCTTTTACTAAAAATGCTTTAGTCATAAGAGCGTATCGTAATGGGTCATTAAATAAACGATAGTTTATTCGCTTAGTTTGAAGGTAGGAATAAATATATGGCACCAAAAACCAGAATTGTCATGCGTTTTTTAGATTATAGGTACTGGTCCTCAAGAGGCATAAGGACGTAGATGGGGTTAAGTAAATTCCTTGAGAAACCAGAACATTTATAAATGACACCCAGACAAAAATTGTCCTTACCATAGATCTCTCATATATATGAATAGCCTGTTTGTTTGCAAATCATCGTACATACCGTACGTTTTATTCCTTTATCGCGTGTCCAAATGAATAAAATCAGTTTTATAAAACATTCGCAACTTTCAGCGCTTTCCTTGCAGGTGGAAGAATTGGGTTTATTGGGTCGTCCCTCGTCCAAAAATCACGGCTTCGAAATTTAATAGGAATGTTTATATGATAAAGATCTTTTTTTAAGACTGACCAGAAAATATACACTTTCTGGACAATTGTTCGTCCAGAAAATAACGTTTTGTCGATTAAGACCGGAAAATGGACGTGAGAGACCGGCAAACGATTTTTCCAATCGCTCTTTGATAATACAATCTACCTTAATTTCGTTACTATGATAACAACATATTGATGTATTGTCGAGTGACAGTTCGTTGATTTTTAATTTGTTGTTTATGTCAAACTTGTTTCGCGAGTGAGCAAATTTAAAAATATGAATTCAGATTTTGAATTATCCGACACGGAAAATGAGATTCCAGAAGAAATTTTGGAAGCAGCAAGGAATGCGGCTTACGATATATTGCCAGCAAAATCAAAAGCCCGTTACGAGAAGTCATACGACGGATTTAAAAATTGGTGTCGAGAAAAAAAAGTGAAAAATGTAATAGAAGAAGTCCTTTTGGCATATTTTGCTAAAAAGTCCCAAAAACTGGCTTCTTCAACATTATGGAGCTTTATTTTTTTAATACACTGTACTGATTCAGCAGTTGGTTCCTTGTGAAACATTTTTAATATATATATTTTATAGTAAAACACTTATAGCTTTTTAATGTTTCATTAGTATTTATAATAGAATTGCTCTACATATGTTTCGCCTTTCTAGGGCTTTTTCAAGAGTACTTATGATACTAAAGTTAAATTCTAAATTTACAAATTTATATTTTTCTACCACTATTGTAAAATATCGAAAAGAATAATTTATGTTACCTGGGAGCTATTCTTATTGTTTATTGGGGCCTATCATTGGGAATTCCGGGGTTAGTTGACAAAATACACCTATCTAAAATTGGGGTATTTTGGAACATTTGTTGTTCATTAGTGGTCAGGGTTTTATTATTATGTAAGGATTTCTTTATTTCTAATTGCTCTAAAACGTTCAATCTTTTACCTTTATTTTCAGCATGGATCAATTGTAAACTTTTTGGGTCTATAAAATGGTTGTTCTCTATGCAATGAGTGGACATCCCTGTGCATTTATCATTTTTATATAACATAGTCAGTGGCGTAGCGCTACTACCGCGAACCCCCGCAGTTGCGGGGGGGCCTGAAGGCTCCGAGGCCCGAAAGAGCCTATTGCTATGGCCCCGAAGGGGCCGAAGTCCTGGGCGAGGGGGCCCTAACACAATTTTCACGGGGGGGGGGGCCCATAATTTGTCGCTACGCCACTGAACATTGTACATCAATTATAAAAAATGATAAATGCCCAGGGATTTCCACTCATTGCATAGAGAACAACCATTTTACAGACCCAAAAATTTACAATTGATCCATGCTGAAAATAAAGGTAAAAGATTGGACCTTTTAGAGCAATTAGAAATAAAGAAATCCTTACATAATAATAAAACCCTGACCACTAATGTTCCAAAATACCCCAATTTTAGAAAGGTGTATTTTGTCAACTAACCCCGGAATTCCCAAATGATAGGCCCCTATAAACAATAAGAATAGCTCCCAGGTAACATAAATTATTCTTTCGATATTTTACAATAGTGGTAGGCAGTGGCGGCTTGTGACTAGCGAGTCAGGGGGGGCGCTGGCTTTAAATTAAAAAAAATTTAAATGTCTATTATTTACAAAAGTACGTGTCTGTTTTCTCGTTGTGAATTTTAATTTCATCAGCATAAGCACTACTTAAACAAGTTAAAATATTAGTTTGTCCTAACATCTCAAAACTTACCACATTATGACGATGTTTTGCACTATTTTTATGTTTTTTTTATTTTCTCTGAAAGATGTTTTAAGTCCTGCACCCCATTTATAGTCCAATTATCATCCCCGTCAAAAAGAAGACACACGAAACAAAAAAAAATAATTTTTGTCCTCACAACCGCATACCTATTCAGGATTTTTTATTATATATTTCTTTGTCAAACTTACGCGTAAACTGTGCCTTACTGTTACATTTTGATTGCACTTGTACTATGTTCAATTTCTAGTGGCCGCCCTGCCCTGCATTTTTTAAATCAAGTTTTTCACTTAAGCTCAGATAACTAAACACAAGCTTCTGTAAATCACTGACCTTCATATTACACGACATTTTCCAACTTTATAAGTTTTATAACGTAACTAATAAATCAAATCAAAACAAATAAACAAAACATTAGCGCCCAGCGGCATCGACAGGTCGCCTCGTCAGAGCGCATAATATATCGATTATTCTACCGTGGTATCGCGAACAGCTGTTGTTAGGCGCGGAAAATTGGAGCTCGTCCGTGGCCGCTCGTTGTGCGATGTGTAGGTGACGTCACGCCTTTGTCGTCATGGCAACTCATCGAGAAGCCGCGTTGAATCGGGACGGATAATCCGTCGCCCCCGCCCGCCCGCGCTTAGTATAACATTGAGAGCGCGGAACTCGCTTGTCTATGAGTATAACCTGCCCGTTGGAATAGGGCTATGTTTGGTTTATGCCCGCGCTTAGTAGAACCTACCCGCTGGAATAGGGCTATGTTTGGTTTGAATTATTTTAATGGATTGCTTACATAGATTGCTTTATTGGTTTTTTAAGTAAAGTATTTTTGGATTCTGTTTGAAATAATTGCAGGGAGGGCGGCGCCCCAGAGCCCTTCATTAACGAGCCGCCACTGGTGGTAGGAAAATATAAATTTGTAAATTTAGAATTTAACTTTAGTATCATAAGTACTCTTGAAAAAGCCCGATAAAGGCGAAACATATGTAGAGCAATTCTATAATAAATAGTAATGAAACATTAAAAAGCTATAAGTGTTTTACTATAAAATATATATTTATTCTTTTATCTGGTTTTAGTATTGATAACCACTTTGTTATATAAAATAAAATAAAATAAAATAAAGAATTAAATGTATACGTATCGAAGTGTCGGTCTTAAAAAAAATATTGTACGTCACGCAACCGAAAATTAGTGTTTTGCAGGTCTCTCCAAGCTTCCAGGACTCGCCTACCGCTCGCCCTTGAAATGCTTGTCTCGAACAAACCTGAAAAACACTAATTTCCGGTCTTGTAACGAAATTTACTATTCTGTTCATTTAAACAAAAACCAAGATAGCGTCGATTTTCGGGTTTTCCAAAAATCGCCATACTCATTTTGGAAATATTCTATTTAGACTTGCTGCACTCGATTAAGGCCACCACCAGGGTCCTAATTCTCGAGCGTAAAAGAACGTGAACGATCACATCACGCAAAGGAGCATTCCCTTCCGCGGCAGTTCTCCTATGAACATAAGTAAGTAAAATTTGGTATTCTCGAACGCAGACGATATGTTCCGTGCGGGGAGGTGATAAGACAGTGTTGCCAACCATTTTCAAGGCAAGGGCCGCCACTTTTTACGAAAATATTAAAGAAATCTGAAGGTAAATTGAGGTGGAGATTGTTAGTGCGGGTTTTTCTTTATTGTGAAAGGTAAGATTATGAAACTTGTCAATGTCAAATATTATTACGATGTAAATATAATACTGGGGTTAGAATTGCATGGGATCGGTCGTTCCCACCAAAAATAGTAGGAGAAGCGCGTTCTCCCATAAATCGGTGATGTGAATGGTCCCATGTGATCAAGAATACCGTTTCATGCGTTGCGTGAGAACTGCGCCCTCATTTCTCCTGAGAACAGTGTTACCCAGTTTCAAGAATTAGGACCCAGGGCGAATATCAATAATATTTCGCGAAATCAAATTTTTTTACGAACGTACTACGTGAATCACCCTGTATATGGATTAAAATTATCTTCCGCGAATATACTATACATTATACATTAGTATCTAATGGATCATTGAATTGAAACAGTACATCATCATCCCAATTATAGTTCTCACTGGTAATAGGGTCAAGATTATCTGCTTTGTCTCCTAAGTACGTATTATTGGTTTTTATTGGGTTTGCCTTATTTAGTCAATTAATTTTCTTAAGTTAATAATATAGATGGTAATGGTAATAGGTGGGTACAGGGTTACCGGTGGCTTGCTCTTGAGGAATATATTTCTGGTTCTTTAATTTTATATTGCTAATAGCAGTCTCTTTTTAAACGATTCTTGAAAATACAAAAAGTACCAATACAGATTGTGACATCTTCGATATGATAATTTCAAAATAATTAAAAAACTTTAACTTTAAATTAATAACACAGGCCTGCATTTTTTAACACTTTGAAGTTGTTTAAATTTTTTAACTGTTTTCTAGTAATTGGGTAGCGCTGATTTCAAATCTGCTTTCAGTTTTTTTATATCACGTAAGGTTATTTTTCAAACCGGTAAAATCCAAAAATATAGAAAAAACAAGATTTATTTCATTTATAAGCTAGTTTTTTAATATATTAAGGAAAAAAATACAAACATATACAAAATATACACATATAAACTATTATAAATGGTTATTTATTCGTTACGCTTCTTTAAAAAATGTTTTCTTTTTTCAGAAAAGCTTCTTTTGGTTGTTTTTCTGTTCCAACAGAAATCGGCCATAATTTTTGTGTCCCAGCGCCCCAGGTATCTTTTTTCCATCTCTTTAATATATTTATGAAATCTTTTACCTTGCTCTTCACCCACGTCCCCAAGATTTTCCGGGAATTAGTCCAAATGGGAATGTAAAAAGTGAATTTTTATGCTCATATTCTGAAAGCATATTTTCAACGATCTCAACATAGTAGTAATTTATGTTCAACTTCTTTAAAAGCATTCCATGCATGTTTTTCCTTATCTTCCATTACCTTTTCAAATTCTGTATCTTTCATCAAGCTGCTAATCTGCGGCCCTACAAAGATTCCCTCCTTTAATTTTGCCTCTGACAGAGCCGGAAATGTTTTACACAAATATTTAAAACAATATCCTTCTTTGTTTAATGCCTTAACAAATTGTTTCATACGTCCAAGTTTTATGTGAAGTGGTGGAAGTAAAACTTTTTGAGGGTCAATAAGACTTTCGTGAATTACATTTTTGTTTCCAGGTGTTAAAGTCTCTCTTTGTGACCAGTCTCTTTTTATCCAATGCTGTTCTCGCTAGCTAGACCACTCGCACAGGAAACATGGAAATTTAGTAAATCCAGACTGCGGACCTAAGAGAAGACTTAAAATGTTTAGATCTTCACACACTTCCCAGTTGTGATTTTCATATTGTATTGTTAAAAGTAATTCCTCTAAATGTTCATAGTTTTCCTTTAACTTAACTGTATGGCCGACCGAAACAGAAGCAAAAACATTGTCATTATGTAAAAGAACAGCTTTAAAGCTCCTTTTTGAAGTCGATAAAAAGTCTCCAGTCGGAAGGTGTGTAGCACCACGGAAAATCATTTTTTATTCATCAATCATTTAGAATTTAAAATACTACATTCATTTTAAAATGTATTAAAACGCCTATTATAAGTTTTTTCTATATTTTTTCTTTTTTTTGCAAAAAAAAAATCTGTGGGTGATAGAGACCAATTGTATTTTAATTAGTTATTTCTATATAAAAACTAAGCTCAAAACACAAAAATCGCGTCATCACAAATTTCATGCAGGCCTGTGTAATTATCCCTAAATATTTAATAAATTTACTAATTCCTATCACTATTTTTGTAATATACCGGGTGTTTCTCAGAAGACGTTCACCCCTATAGCGTTTTTATATTTATAGATATTAAAATGAAATTTTGAGATTATGCATTTATTGGCATAATTTTCAATTTGTTAGCACTTCCGGTTTAACCGAAAGTCACCTTGACTCTGATATTTTAAAGGGGACATCTTGTATATTTTTACTTATTTGGGTTCAGCATAACATTATGAGTGAAATGACACCTCACTTGTCATTTTTTGACGTGTTAGGTATACCATTTTTATGTTTATTTTTTATTTTCAATCTAAAGTGCTACAAATTAATTAAATCTGTTAATTTATAGTCAAGTAGTATATGAAAATTAATATTATGTCATAATAATTGACTTTCGAAGTTTCACAAGCGTTTAAAAAATGAAATTTTGTTTTCCTGAAGTTTACTCCATTTTTTCAAATGGAACGATGGTGGTTCACTAGGATATTTAAAACGAGCATTTTTTTTCCAACAATTTGATACCATAAACTCCTATGCTATTTTAAAATTGACACTGAAAAATTTGCCTTAAATCCCAATCGCAAATTTAAAAGCGTTATGCATTATTGCATCTTTTTTAAAGAAATATAAAGGCGGCTTTGAAAAACAATGGAATGGTTTTGAAAAGCAATATGGCTTTAATTTAAAGTTGTAATGTCATTAGTTTATAAAAGACACAATACATACAATCTTCTGGCTTCAGAAGAATTTTTCTGGTCACTCCAAAAATTAGGAGCATATCAATTTGTTCATTTCTACATAGTAAAACCCACCATTTTATCTGATTTACAATGTAAGTTTAATAAACGCATGACATTACAATTTTAATTTAAAATCATATAGATATTGAGTTTCAAAACCATACCATTGTTTTTCAGAGCCGCCTTTATATTTCTTTGGAAAAGACAGGGCAGGGCGGCAATAATGCATAACGCTTTTAAATTTGCGATTGGGACTTTAGGCAAATTTTTTCGTGTCAATTTTTAAATAGCATAGGAGTGTATGGTAGCTATGAAATTGTTGAAGAAAAAATGCTCGTTTTAAATATCCTAGGGAACTATCATCGTTCCATTTGGAAAATGGAGTAAACGTCAAGAAAACAAAATTTAATTTTTTAAACGCTTGTGAAACTTAGAAAGTAATTTATTATGAAATAATTTTTATTTTCATATACTACTTGACTATGAACAGATTTATTTAATTTGTAGCACTCTGGACAAAAAATAAACATAAAAATGTTATAACACGTCAAAAAATTACAAGTGAGGTGTCATTTCACTCATAATGTTATGCTGAAACCAAATAAATAAAAATATATAAGATGTCCCATTTAAAATATCAAAGTCAAGGTCACTTCCGGTGCCGGAAGTGCTAACAAATTGAAAATTATGCCAATAAATGCAGACTCATCTCTTATGCATAATCTTAAAATTTCATTTTAATATCTATAAATACAGAAAAGTTATAGGGGCGAACGTCTTCTGAGAAACACCCGGTATATACTCCCCACCACCTCAACATATTTTTTTGTAGCGTTATTCCACATGATCAAAAGCTAAATACGCCCTTGACTTGGGTAATATCTAATTTAGGATTTGCTTGCGCCCCCTGAAGATCAAATTCTATTTCCGCCCCGGCCGCCTAGCGGTAGTAAGGTAAGGTAAGGTAAGATCGGATGCAGGGTAAGATCGAACGAGCCCTTTAGAAACCACATAAGTTTGGCAATAGCCCGGCAACCTGTTGTTACGTGAAGGAAACGAATGTGCGCAGTGTTTACCCAGAGGCGTCTGATCTGGATCATTGCGTTGGAAGTATTAACAATTTTCCGCTTTTTTAAGCTATTTCAGTGAATTCCCCACCAATTGATTTTGTGTTAAAAGGTAAGTGAACACTATTATATTAGTATTTTCAGTTGCACTTGTGTTACCCTTATAAACAGGTGGAAATAAATTATTCATAACCTTAATTTTAAATAAAATTATAGTATGTTCGATCTTGCCCCGTACATGTCATGTGTGGGGCAAGATCGAGTGGTTCGATGGTCGATCTTGCCCCAGCGGAATATACAATTCTTTGTTTTTGTTTTAGGTACAAACATGGTTAGGAATTACCATAGAAAGTCTTTTGTTTGACATTTGTTTTTATATAAAAAAATAAAAATTTGTTTCAAGTTTAATTTCATTTTTATATCAAAAATAAAGATTTGTTCCTTTTATCTGGTATTTTTACAGTTTTTGCCAATATGCGGGGTAAGTTCGAATATATACGTATATTAGATAAAAAGAAATTTATATATTTTGGTGTTTCTAATAGCAAGAAATTATGTCATGGGGCATGTTCGGAATTCGGTCATACCCCGCATCTGTTTACGAAGCATTTATATTGTGGTTTATATTGTTATCCGATCTTTCCCCAAGTTCGGGGCAAGATCGGACAGGTGCATTTTTTCCTTATTTTTTTTATGAAGTTTTTAATGATCTGTACTTAGGTTTTATGTAATATATTTTTAACTTACACTTTGAAGCTACCATCTATAAATTTTCAACACATTTCGGTTTCATTTGTTCATACTATACCCTAGTAATTTCCTACTAATCAAAATTACGTGCGATCTTACCCCACCTTACCTTAAGTGAAAATAAGAAAATAAATATGGCAATTTTGATATTAGTAATGTGAAAATAGAAATGAAATTCAAACGTTTTTACTAGTGATGGGATCACTCGAGTGAAAAATAACCGATCACTCGATTTTTTCAATCACTTGAAATATTCGATTTTCTTCGGAAATAACTCGAGTGACGAAATGAGTGACGAACATATGGTTTTTATTTTTCAACGCGTCTCCAAAGTTGCTGCCCGCCTGTCAATCACTCACTGCGGCCAGAGCCATCTCGTAGCGAGCGGCTACACCGAGTGGTTTTCGGTTATTATTGGCGATATTATTCATATTAAATTAAATACTGCATTACGGGTTGCCTGCGTAAGATAATAAATATGATTTATTTAGATTTAAATGCTGCATTACGGGTTGCCTGCGTAGGATCGTGACATCTCAAGGTCAAGTAGTCAAGTGGTTAGTTAAATTAAATTGTAAGTTGTAAGATCTGGGAATCATGCCAAAAAATCCACAAATATCTCCGCCACATTTAATAATCCGCAAAAAATCAATCGATTAACAACACCAAGTCAGTTATTCCCAATACAAATGCTGTATATCAACATGAACGATGAACCGCCAATATTAAAATTAATATTAGCATTTGAGTGAAAAAAAATCGATTATTATTCGATTTTTTAAATCACTCGAATACTCGGTAGTCGATTATTAAAATAAGTCGATTTTTCCCAACACTAGTTTTTACGTTGGTACGTTGTGCTATGCGAAAATTATAACAAAAATTGACAAGACAGTATCTGTAAAATAACTTTTTTTTTTTATATTTTTTAATTTAGAGCCAGAATTTTCATTTTACAAGTAACTGTTTATAGGCTTGTCATACAATAGAATGTTCTCTATAAACAGTTAGTTGTAGGCTCGGCGCAAAAGTACTTCTCATTAATGAGATGTGTGATCTATCTTTCTTTGCCTATTTATCGTTGGGTTGATATACGTTCAAACCTGAACCAATCCAGCTTTTTGCGTTAACCGACTTTTTGAATTTTAACTTTGAACGCCCATGAGACGAAGAATTAACAATAATAATTATTACCACTTACTTATAATATGTGAATCACTTTTGTTAGTAAACATGTAATCGTAAGAAAAAATCTTTCAAGGTTCGGAACAAAGGTTTCCTGCGAAAAATTGGGTAGGCCGGAAATAAGGAAGTTTAATGTAAATAAAAATACCTCCTAATTCGTTATTAAGTGGATTTTATCAACCTTCACCTCTAATAATTAAAGCTGTGTGTTACTTTTATTATTTGATCGAAGGTATTATTGTATTGACCAATGCGTATATGCTTTCGCCTTGGCTATATCTGAGAAACGTTCAATTTGATATTAGTGTCACGGTTCAATTTGTTATTGGTTTTCGAAAAACAACGCCAATTCTTTTTTTATAATGTCCATAAATTAAAACAACTTGTCTTGTCTTGGGAGTCTAAACCATTGCTTTTACTTGTGACATGCATTTATACCATTTACTCGAAACCCTCTAAACCTATCGAATTTATTTCAAGATAATTTGTTTATTTAAATAATTGCAGGCGTTCGGCTGTCACTCCAGTCCCCCCCAGTAAAATATATTTAAACAGTTGGTATCACACTACAGCTAAAGGTTCAAACGTTGTTTGCCTTGCAACAGATTTTTAATTTAGGCATTTTTTTGGGAGAAAATAATTTGCCGATTTATACGAACACCAATTATAGTAGGTATATTTTGAAAACGAAAGGGTAATGGGAAAATCAGCTATATGGGAAACAAAGTTTAAGGATAAATCATTATTTAATGTTTTGTTAAAATTCGATGACATAGGAAAGCAAAAATTGGATTTATTTTACATGCGGTGAAGGGGAATCGTAGTAATTTTTCTATAGGGTTATTTTTAACTGGAATAAATTTCTTAATGAAAGACAATTTATTTTGTCAAATTTTCAATATTACAGAGAGCTATTTTCTTCCATTTCCATTGTGAATTTAATATTCTTACGAACATTTTAGATTTAACAATTACCAAAGTCGCAAATAAACATAATTTTTCCATTTACCACAAACCATCACATACTGATACAACAATTCACAAAAGCTCCTCTCACCCAATACAGCACAAGCTAGCTGCATATCACAGCATGATTCATAGATTGACTAGTGTTCCTTTATCTGCTAACAACTTTAACCACGAATTAAATTTAATTAAACAAACGGCAATTAATAACGGCTATTCATCATCTATGATTGATACCATAATATCGAAAAAACTAAAAAAGAATTTTGATAACATTAGACATCTTAAAGACGCCTGTAGGACGTCTGAATATCTGAAACCAACATCTTTAGCTTTAGGGCATACTTAAGATGTCATTATGCGATTATTTTATAAAACATATGACCTACTAAGACATCGTAAAGACGTCAAATAAAGATGTCCTAAAGACGTTGGGTTATTAGACATCTTAAAGATGTCTTAACTATGTCTTAAGGCGTCAATAGACGTCCTTAGGACGTCTTGAATATCTGAGAACAACATCTTTAAGACATCCTTAAGATATCAATGTGCTATCTGGGCGTTGCAGTTAAGGGCGATAATATTTTAAAAGAAAATTTTGAAAAAAATATTCTGTAAGTATTTTTGTCATTCTTAGGAAATAGTAATTTACGTTACAAGACCGGAAAGAGTGTTTTTCAGGTCGAGACAAACATTGTCAGGGCGAGCAGTAGGCAAGTCCTGGAAGCTTGGAGAGACCTGCAAAACACTAATTTTCGGTTGCGTGACGTAACAATATTTTATTTTATATAACAAAGTGATTAACAATATTAAAACCAGATAAAAGAATAAAGCTCCATAATGTTAAAGAAGCCAGTTTTTGGGACTTTTCAGCAAAATATGGCAAAAGGACTTCTTTTATATTTTGCACTTTTTTTTCTCGACACAAATTTTTAAATCCGTCGCATGACTTCTCGTAACGGGCTTTTGATTTTGCTGGCAATACCTATATATATCGTAAATCGCTTTCCTTGCTGCTTCCAAAATTTCTTTTGGAATCTCATTTTCCGTGTCGGATAATTCAAAATCTGAATTCATATTTTTAAATTTGCGCACTCGCGAAACAAGTTTGACATAAACAACAAATTAAAAATCAACGAACTGTCACTCGACAATACATCGAAATGTTGTTATCATAGTAACGAAATCAAGGTAGCTTGTATTATCAAAGAGCGATTGGAAAAACAAAAAACAGGGACCGGAAAAATCTTTTCCGGTCTCTGACGTCACTTTTCCGGTCTTGCGATAGGAAAAAGGTTATTTTCTAGACGAAAAATTGTCCAGAAAGTGTATATTTTCTGGTCGGTTTAAAAAAAACCTTTGTAATGCCCCCTCGTAATATTTTATAATTAAATTCCTTTTATATTATCTGACAAGTCGATTAATCTATTTAATCAAACGTAGGTGGTAACACTGTTAACTATACAACAATACCTACGATTATAAAACATTATAAGTGACTATTTATATCAATCAACTCTTATAATGGCAAGAAAGAAATTGGTTTACAATAGATTGGTACCGACTTATACACTCCACGACTAAAAATTCGGTTTAAGTTATGAATTTAATTCAAAACTCTATTAATTATTTAGGGTTTGGATTTTTTTTGTTTTATCATTTATTTATGATACTCACACATGAAATTGAGAGATTTTTTTGTTTTAGGTTTAAAATTGAATAGCCAATAATAAATTTATAAGAAAGTATAATATTCTGAGTAAATATGGCTTACTTTTCCGATTACTCATTATGACGTCTACCGGGTGATCCATCGCCAGAAATGGCCATGAAAAATCCCGTGTCAATTTTGCTACCCTTAAATATTATCTCACCTATTAACTTTAAATTAAAATACTCTGATACATATTATACCTCAAGAAAATATAATGATTGTACAGGGACATTTTTCAGGGTCTCACCCAATTAGCGATTTTCCTACTGACTACAATAAAAAAAACAATTACATATAGTTAAATTCACATAAAGTTTTAATGCCAAATGTCAAGACTTGTCATTGTCTAGTTACTTTAGATTTCACCAACTTACTAAATTTCTTATACAGCTGAGATTGGTCAGTTTTTTCTTTTTCTTTTCTGGAATTGTTCGGCCAACTCTTTTTATTTCTATCTCTTTTTAATCGTATAAAATAATACAAGATAGACATACTTTGTGTGCTGTATAATTATACTAATTAAATTTAGCCATTAGAAATTTATATTTTATGAGTTTCTGCAGTATTTGACAAGTATGACAGAATTGAAATGTCACGGCGTTAAAAGTTTATGTGAATTCAACTATACTCCCTAATGGTTTTTTGCGAAGAAGCCAAATTTAATGTCAAAAATTATACAGGGTCACAAATTTGACAGATAAGTCGCCATATTGGATTTTTTTAAATGTCAACCTTAATTTATTACCATGCGAGCAAAAATTATTTGCATCAAAGAGGGCATTGCATTTAAGGACGTAATGCTTAGCCGTAGATCTTATCTAATACCTGTTGGGTGTCAGTAACTACCTGAATTAACAATCAGTTATTCCGTCATCTTTGACAGTCGTTACAAGTAATTTGATTCATCGCTAAATTTTCCAATTTCTTGAACAATTCACACAATGGGCTTTACGGAACAGCACAAAACATTCATGGTTGAAGCGTATTTTCGAAACGGGGTTAGAGTAAATGGTGAGTGGCAATACAATCCGGGTTTGTGCATGGACGATTTTCACGAACATTTTCCTAACGTCGCTTTTATTGCTGGAGATTTTTATCATTGCCTAAAAAGAACCGTGGCTGTTTTTAGGGAAACAGGTTCTATACAACACAAAAAAGGAGCAGGAAGACCATCTGTAAGAACAGAAGAACTTGTTGCAAACGTTCGTGAAATAATGCAAAATATGCCAACAAATTGTATAAGACGCCTGTCCCAAGAAGTGGGAAGATCTTATGCAACATGCAGGACTATTCTAAAGAAGCAATTATTAAGCAATGTAATTATTTTTCTTTTTCTTTCTGTATAGCCTTACTGTTTTAATTTTGTAAACAACAAAAATAAATTTGTATTTGTCTACCTATTTTATTACTCATTAGTTTGGCATATCATGTCATAATATGAATTTGACAAAATTTTAACCTATATTTGGTTAGATATCGTCCCCATATCATTGCGATCTAAACCAAGCCCTACGTTTTTTAATCCAAGCCCTCTTTGATGCTAATAATTTATGCTCGCACGGTATAAGCCCAATTCATTCAATTTTTTATTTAACCTTCAAAAATATATAGTTGTAAATATTTATTTTCAGTCGATCTGGAAATACGAGGCTTCGAAGTTTTCGATTTTGTTCTGTTAACCTATTAAAAATCAAAATGAAAATCCAAGTTTTTTTACATTATACCTATATTATTTTTTATGGTCGAGCTCACTACGCGATTGTCAAATCTGTCATATGTTGTGATGTCAAAAAATAACAGAGAAGATGCAATTTTACTTTTTTTTTAAATGGCAAAGATCATCCATAACTAAACCAATCGATATCAAAAATATATAGTTGTTGATATTTATTTTTAACCGTTTAACTTCAACTAAAAACAAACCGTCTCGTCAGTTGACACCCGTGTGTGACATTATCAGCTGATACTGCTTTCTTCCTAAAAATTCCCAGTTCAGTAGTGGGCCATAGCAAGCTCACGCGTCAGGTTTCAGAGACTAAATTTACTTGGTGTTTATTATTTAAGTTAAACGGCGAGTAGAATAAACCAGTTTAGGTTAAATGACTCTCCTATTTCTAATAACAAACATTTCATTTATCATCATTTGCTATTATTAATTAAATATTGTTAGTTTATCCATTTAAATTACTGTACAATAGGTTGCCAAATCTTGCGCTCACTGAGAACTAATCCGGCTGCTTGTATTTAAAAACACATGGCATTTTGGCGGTTTTGTACTATGCCGTGAACGTAAATTATAATAATATGGCAATGCAGCATTGAACGCGAAACATGCGCAGGAGCACCGCTTGTCGCTTGATTGGCTCGTAGCTACAATATTTGGGTGGGAAACTCTTGTATGTCGTCAGGGTTTTTTATAACGTTTTACATTAGTAAGTATGTATAACTAAGTAGTAAATAAAATTAACGTTGTATTTTTGCAAGCCATAACGCTAATAAACCGTTAAGACCCTCGTACAAGTTTAAAATATGGCGTAGGCGATGGTAAAAACACCGGCCACTCGAGATTGCATCCCGAAATGGGCAGGTAGTAATTTTAGCACATAAGTTGCATCCCGGGTACAACGAAATGGTATTTTCCTCTTTCGGGCGTCCCGTTTCGTGCGCTCCAAAAATTATACCTGAAAATGGCCTGTTTCGGGCGTTGAGCTACGACAATTGCTAACCTTTTCCTGTTTCGTGCGCTAATGTATTAATGGCATTTTATTACCTAGGATCATCACCAGTGCTGTAAATCTTAATTAATTTATGGTTGGTATTACAATACAAATATAACAATATAAATATTTTTGTGGATTACGGATTATAATGCAAAGGTAGGTAGGTAAAATTTACTATAAATTGTTCTGAGCATATTCAAAAAAATATTCTTTAACGTACTGCGACTTATGCAATATGGACCTTCAAGTTGTGACGTCAAAGCGAGGAAAGCAAGTTATTCTTTATTCCGGCTATAGATTTAATTTAAAATCAACGAATAAAAACAACACCATTAGATGGATATGTGCCAACCGAACCTGCCCCGGAGCCATCATCACAGATAACGCGCCAGCAAGTGTAATTCAAAGCAAGCAGCACACCTGTGTTCCTGATGTTGCTAAGAATGAAGTAGAACTCTGCATCCAAAAAGCAAAGAAGAGGGCCCGAGAGGAACTCACGCCAGTACCACAGATATATCGCCAGGAGTTGGTAACTGCGAGGAATATGGGACTGGATTTCGTCACGCAGATTCCAGAACTTACATCAATTAAAACATCGCTCTACAGAGAAAGGCATAACTCACTGGGAGTCAAATTCTTACCCAAAAGCCGAGAACAAGTTATTATTCCAGAATCAATAAAGGAGAACCTTATAGTGGACGATGGCAACGAAGAAAGGATTCTAGCGTTCGGATACAAACTGGACAGTCTTCTCGCCGGCAATACCACATTTTTCCTGGATGGCACGTTTAAAAGTTGTTGTCCGCTTTTCGACCAACTATACACACTGCATGTAGATATCGGAAGCACCGAAGAGAGGACATGTATAGTTCCCGCCATATATGCTTTGTTACCCAACAGAAAGAAATCCACTTACAAAAGATTGTTTTCCTGTCTAAAAAAGCAACTTAAAAGTTTTCATCCATATAAGATACACATCGATTTTGAAGCCGCTGCGATAAGTGCCGTCAAAGAAGAATTTGTTACGGCTGATGTAAAGGGTTGTAATTTTCATTTCAACCAAGCCTTATGGAGAAAAGTGCAACAGTTAGGAATGACACAGGCTTACAGAGACAATAAAGAAATCAGAGACCATGTGAAGATGGTTGCTGCATTGGCACATGTGCCAATCGAATATGTTTCGGAGGGATGGCTCTCTATTATGGAATCTACACCACAAGACGAAGCACTAACCGAATTTTATGACTACTTTGTTGACAGTTGGATGGACAAGGAAGAAATATGGGTTTGCAGTGGAGAACGGCATCGCACTACCAATTCCGTAGAAGGCTGGCACAACCGCTTTAACAAAAAAATTGGAAAATCGCACCCGAATATATACGAACTGTTGAAAGGCCTACAAGAGGAAATGTTGTTCTACGACACCATATATGAAAGAAATAACGTACATATGCAGGTTCCTAAACGAGCCAAGAAGTACAGTGAACGAGACCATAGGTTAGAAACGATTATTGCAGACCTCACAGCAGGAAGAGCCACTATTTCACAAACCCTTAGAAAATTAGTTTATATAGTAAATTTTGTTTAATGTAATGACTGTAGTTGTCAATATACCATTTTTAAATAACATTTTGTGTCTTTAACAAACCCTTAGAAAATTAGTTTATATAGTAAATTTTGTTTAATGTAATGACTGTAGTTGTCAATATACCATTTTTAAATAACATTTTGTGTCTTTATTTAATTGTGAAAACGAGCAGAATAAGTAACGCCCGAAACAGGAATTTTGTAGGGTTATATTTTATTAGAATATTCTCTACCTGGGGTGCCAGCACGAAACAGGAACTTTTTGGGTTTACGCACGAAACAGGACGCCCGAAACGCCCCTAAACCAACGAAATTGCATCCCGAAGGAGAATTTCATAAATAAGATTAGATTCAGCTTAATATTGACAGTGTTGTCGAACCGTTTTATTTAGAAGATTGTATTTTTAGAAATAGTCGATAAGAAAAGTCCAACTTGGACTTGACATACTCTCCAATCGGTTCTAAAAGGTGTATTGGTAACCGGTTTGTTCGTTGTTACCCAGAGAATTTTTTTTTAATTTACCAATACCAATATTTTTTTAACTGAACTGGCTCAAAAAAAAAGTCAAATTCTTTAGGAATTTTCTATCAATTTATATTTTATACTAAGTCTGTATATTACAATCTTATTAGATAAATTATTTAAAAGAACTAAATTGTCGTGATAAACTTTCTATAGGGGTCTGGCAAAATTGCATTGATTTTATATGGTATAATGACCACTTGACTACAGGTGACTCTTTTCTGTTTGGGATACAATTTCGTTGTGACCTTTTCTAGTCTAGGTAACAACACCTTTTTCCGGATGCAACTTCGAATGGGCCAAAGCACTTAGCCCAGTTCTCTCTCTATCGCCAACATCTTAACGTAAAAGACCAGGCTTCAACAAGGTGCCATAAATGACAGGTGACTTAATAGTCACGATGAGGCGTGTTCTTAGAGAAATTTGACTTTATAAGGTAACTTTCTTGAGACCAGTATATTTATAACTTATAAAAAAACTTGCCTTCCCATTGAGAAATACGATGATTAGCATTTTAGAGGCGAATATAGAAACTAAAGGCGATTTTCTTCGTTTTTTGTTATTATTAAAGAATGTAGTTAATGGCGTTGCAGTGCACGTATTATTTAATTTTAATTGGCATAAATCGATTATTAAGTTTAAAAGCAAGCTGAAAGTAGTTTAAACCCGGGAAAAATGATTATTATTTTATATTAATCCACTCGCCGCTAACCTAAATCTGTCACAAGTGATTCAGCATTATTTGTTAATTTGAAATTTGTGTCAATGTAAACTTTAACATCCAATCAAAAACTATAGGAAAATATAGGTATGGACTATATGGTTTGGTTTACATCGAAATCATTGTTTAGACTGTAGAAAACGTGTTTTATTTAAAATCATATCGCGACATTAAATCTTGTAAAATTCCTACACGTAATACACTTACATTTTAAAATTTTCCTCATCTAAAACTAATAAATACTAACTTTATCAGAAATAGAGGCCGCATATTTTGAGCCGCAAATTTTCTTTTTGTAATATTTTTACCCATTGACGTTTAGGATACCATAAAACAAGAAAATGTTTGTTTTTCATTTCCGTTTCTCTGTCTCTGTTTGTCACTATATCTATCACTCTGTTAGTAAAAATAAAAGCCTTCTCGATTTTAAAGAAGTGAAAAAAAGCAAAAATTATTTGCATCAAAGAGGGCCTTGCATCTAAGGACGTAATTTTTAGCCGTAGAGCTTAATACCTGTTGGGTGTCAGTAACTACCTAAATTAACAATCAATCAGTTATTCCGTCATCTTTGACAGTCGTTACAAGTAATTTGATTCATTGCTAATTTTTCTAATTTCTTGAACAATTCACACAATGGGCTTTACGGAACAGCACAAAACATTCATGGTTGAAGCGTATTTTCGGAACGGTGTTAGAGTCAATGGTGAGTGGCAATACAATCCGGGTTTGTGCATGGACGATTTTCACGAACATTTTTCTAACGTTGCTATCATTGCCTGAATAGAACCGTGGCTGTATTTAGGGAAACAGGTTCTATACAACACAAAAAAGGAGCAGGAAGATTATCTGTTAGAACAGAAAAACTTGTTGCAAACGTTCGTGAAATAATGCAAAATACGCCAACAAATTGTATAAGACGCCTGTCCCAAGAAGTGGGAAAATCTTATGGAACATGCAAATGCACGTCTTAATTATTTAATGATTTTTGTTTTCCAGAGATATGATATAAAATTGTTTCTATTTTTATTTCAAGAAAACAATTTAACAGACAAGAAAAGGATACTTTTAGTTGCTTAATCCGAAAAAAATATAAAAATTACCAAAAACTCAGTGCCGTCTTATTTTTGCCAATATTATTTGTTAAGGCGCCCCGCCCCCAGAGACATCACTGGACGTAATAATTTAGCGCTACACGAGCGTTTTATCACTAAAATTATCATTACCAAAATTAAATTAAAATCTGCTAAAGGATAATAAAAATATTTATAATTAAAATACTCGTTCAATAAATAATTTAAAAAAACCTAACCCCAAATATCTCCTTTCATGTTGGATTTATCAAAATTTTTTATGGGACATAATTTGACTAAAAATTAATTATCTTTAAGATTGACAACATTTAGAAGTTCCTGTCATCGAAAAATTTCTTTGCACCATCGCGCCACCTACATCTTGTATTATTCAAACACATTTTTTACACAGTTGTGAAGCCAATCATAGAGGCTAAAAACTGGCGTTTACAGAATTTACATGTCGCTTTTAGTTTTCGAAATAATTGACCTGGGAGTTTTTATTGAAACATCCTGTAGAGTGGCCATCCAGATCGCCCGATCTTAACCCACTGGAGTTTCTTTTGTGGGGACACGTCAAAAATTTACTTTATAAATCTACATACAGAGTCCATTCGACGAATAATAAGAAAAGTTTCTCCACAAATAGTACTTACAAAATGTAAAATACTAATTTTCAGATCGATTGATTTATTGTAGAACAGTAGTTGCCGGAGGACATTTTGTAAAAAGTTTCTTACAATTGATTGTAGAATGTAAAAATTTCAAAATTTACCATATATTGTACATATTGTGTATGCTGTAAATATTTTTTCTAAAAAAAGTTCTATCCAAAAAAATTAATTTGACGGGTTCGAGCGATTCTATACCGGGTGTCCACGGAAGGTGGTTCGCCCCTCTAACTTTATTGTTTTTCAAGACAATGGAATAAAATTTGGGAGATTTGTATACGACATAAAACTGCATTTTTTTACAGGTGACTCAACATTATGGAACTTCCGGTTTAACCGGAAGTGACATAAACTTTCGATTTTTAAATGGGACACCTGGTATATTTTTACTTTTTTGGACTCCATATGACATTTTAAATACAACGATGTGTCACTTGTCACTTTTTGTCACCAAGAAAATATTTTGTTCCAAAATTTATTGTTTTATCTAGAAGGCTATGAATACCTTAAAATCACTTATTTTAGTTCTTTAATCTTGGGAAAAATACAATTTTACTATTTTTGGTCCAATGCTATACCGGGTGTCCACGGAAGGTGGCTCGCCCCTCTAACTTTTTTGTTTTTCAAGATAATGAAATAAAATTCGGGGGATTTGTATACGACATAAAACTGCATTTTTTGACAGGTTACCCAACATTATGGAACTTCCGGTTAGGTTAGTAGAGGGGCGAGCCACCTTCCGTGGACACCCGGTATGTAAAATTTAATTTTTAAATTTGTATAACTCATTTTTTTTTAAATTGCAACATGGTGGCTCGTCGCGTTAAGAAAAAAGAGGATTTTATTACGATTATTTTGATACCATACACTTTTAGGTTTTAGAAAAGCTGCCATTAAAAAACTTTAAAAAGTTAACTTAGAACTTTCCTAAAATGAAGCATTTTTTGAGAATAAATTTAGATAGAAACGCATCAAGTAGCCTGTGCTATGACATGACCAGCAAAACTGATAAAACAAAATCATGCCTAGAAGAAAATTGAAATGCCAACAGCTTCTGCCAAAGTAAATTAGTTTGTTGTTTAAAAAAACATGGGAAATAATAGTTTTACAAGGAGTGAAAAAGTTGATATGATATTATTGTCAGGCTCATTTCGCGTTTTCGGAACCAGTTTTGGGTACCTAATAGTGCCGAGTTGGATGACGCCTATTAAAATATCTTTGTGCATAAAGTCGTGCAGCAACGGTTGAATTATTTCTACATCCCCAAACACTAATAAGTAATAACATATCAACTTTTTCACTCCTTGTAAAACTATTATTTTCCATATTTTTTAAAAAACAAACTAATTTACTTTGACAGAAGCTGTTGGCATTTCAATTTTCTTTAAGGCATGATTTTGTTTTATTAGTTTTGCTGGTCACAGGCTACTTGATGCATTTAAATCTAAATGTATTCTCAAAAGATGCTTCATTTTAGGAAAGTTCTAAGTTAACTTTTTCAAAATAATTGTAATAAAATCCTCTTTTTTCTTAACCCGACGAGCCACCATGTTGCCATTTAAAAAAAATTATTTATACAACTGTAAAAATTAAATTTTACATAGCACATATAGCATTGGACCAAAAATAGTAAAATTGTATTTTTCCCAAGATTAAAGAACTGAAATAAGTGATTTTAAAGTATTCATAGCCCTCTAGATAAAACAATAAATTTGGAAAAAAAATATTTTCTTGGTGACAAAAAGTGACACATCGTTATATTTAGAATGTCATATGGAGTCAAAAAAAGGAAAAATATACCAGGTGTCCCATTTAAAAATCGAAAGTTTACGTCACTTCCGGTTAAACCGGAAGTTCCATAATGTTGAGTCACCTGTCAAAAAATGCAGTTTTATGTCGTATACAAATCCCCTGAATTTTATTTCATTATCTTGAAAAACAAAAAAGTTAGAGGGGCGAGCCACCTTTCGTGGACACCCGGTATAAAAGGCTGATCAGTTTCTTTATCATAACGTTGTCACTTACCATCTATATTCTCTTCGAGTGGAATCTAAGAAAAAATGTTTAGTTGATCTGTGTCTGTAAGTACAAATATTAAATTGTAGGGTATTGATTACAGCAAACACTGTAATTATCATATCATTAACTAACGCAAATACGATTGATTGTTTATTATACCTTTGGGTTATTTAAAAAATATATATCAACAAATATCTTATTACTTATTGAAGTGTGTAACTTACTCAGATGGAAACCCTGAAAGGGTCACCATGCAGTCACCACTCATCGGTGAACTAACTGGGACGGCAAAGCCTTGGCGATTTTTTATTTTAAATATTTATTTAATTAAGGTAGGTGCGCCTATTAAGGCCCACTTAACTTAAGCTGTCCTAGAAAAATATGATAAAAAATATTTTTCACTTTCTTAGGTCATTATACCATTGTCTTGGGTTTGAACTGTTGCCAAGTCACATTACAATGTGAATATACTCATCAAACCGCCTAAAAAACAATTAACAAAAAAAGTTGCAAAGGGCCTTATTTGGAGCCAGTATTCCAAACAAGGCCCATCGCTGTTCCAAATAAGGCCCTTATTGGGAAATGCGTATTTCTCATTAAGATAAGTTATGAAAAATGCAACAAGTTAGTTTGAAAATTTTATTTTATCCGAAATAAGTAATATAATGAGTAATAAGCCATATAACAAAAGTAATCCTTAAGTTTTAACAACTGAAAATGCGTTTTTACTTATAAACAAGATGGGCATAAAAATCCTGGCTCTACGTCTTTTTTTGTTAGGCCTATGCATTCCTCATGTACATATCTAAGGCACATTGACCTAAGTCTCATATCCATTACTTTATCCTGGTCGCATAAATAACAATACCAATTTTCAACCATCTTCCTATTTTGAACAACTTTTTTTTATTTTTTCTGTTGTTGCTGCTCCCTTTTTCGTCGCTCCCTTTTTTGCCGCTCCTTTTTTGTGCTGCTTCCTTTTTAACTTGTTCTTTAAACAAATGTTTTGTAACTTCCTGGGCCCTATAATTTAAATACTTTTTCCTTGGAGTTATATTTTTTTCTTCCATGTCAGGCGTTGGTAGGATTTCTTTGAAGTTCCCTTTTAAAACTCTCGGCATTTTCCCACTCCTGTCGGAAAAGCGTTCCTCACCTTCCCACGATAAAGTATTGTGAAGTGAATAGTCGGTGTCGTCTGACGAAGAGCTGGAAATTTGGTGTTAACGTTTGTTACTGCCCAGACCACTTGGTCCAGGCTGACTTTCGGACATGACCGTGGTATTAGCTTTATTCGGTACCAAGGTTTTCCTCGTAACAATTTTTGGTTTTGAGGTAAATAAGTTAGAAACATCATTTTGATTAGGTATTATCTGATATTCAAAATTTTCTTGCCCTCCTACATTTTCATTATGTTGGTTTTCAACTGTTCGTCTGGCTGATATTTGTGATGGGGCAAATGCCAATTTTTTTTCAGTGCTCCCAGTAATTAAATGGTATGCAGTGCTCGCTGTCCTTACCGCCATACCATTTCGAACTGCTTCCATTGCTTCTTTCAATTATTGAGCATCAGTCCATAAAGCCCTCTTTCTTGGCATTTTATTTAATCTGAAAGACAGCAAAAATACAGATTAGATCTAAATTATCCAAATAAGGCCCTGGCTTTTTTTGGAACATTTAAGAGGGCCTTATTTAGACTCCCAAGTGAGACTGGTTTTCAAGGTTAGTGTTATTTGTTTTGTCGTTGTCATTACTTTGGTAAAATATCTATTTATCCTACATAAATCTACATACTTTAAGAACTAAATTTCAACATAACACTTACTTTTTGTTTATTCGCTGACACTATAAACTTAAAATTCACGAGTTTCTCAATCTTACAACAGCCGCTAAAAATATGACAAGTTGAAACAACTGCTCTTGTACACGAAGATACGCCACTGCAAGCCGTGTATTGTTGGTGGCGTGCACTACGAGGGTAGTATTATGTATAGGGATGTAACAAGTTTGCCGAATAAAATTAAGCGCTGTTTATAATAAACAATGGGCCTTCTTTGGACCCGGGCCTTAATAGGCGCACCTACCTTAATCTGTACCGCTTGCTACACCCAAACACATTAAAAACCACAATTTGATATTTTTATGTTTATAATAGATCATTAAAATATTACAGTTTTCTTTTTAAAAAGAAACCATATTTCGTATAGGTTGAGGGCGTAGGCTTTCCAGGTCCGGACGAGTATTAACGTCCACCAAACCCGTATTCGAATGGGACAGAGATTTGGATCGATTTGATGTTAAAAATCAGTTCAGTGATCACGGATTCTTATGTCAGTTGTTCGTTTTGGTTTCGATTTTGACTTAACCTCATTTCATGTTGAAAAATAAGTCGGGAGTAGCGTAGTAGTATTTTATAAAGCGAGGGATTAAAGTAAAACAACTTTAACATATTTTATTTTCACTCTTCTCGTTTACGTACAGGAAATATTATACACCTAGATGGGTTTAAGAAGACGTAATCCATCCATTTCTACTTCTACATCACAGTTAATTTTTTTGTAAAAATACATAATCAAAGAATACTAATAAATACCCAATGAAAATCTAAAAACATGGACAAAATGAAACTATAACTCCCAAAAGCAAAAAATAAACAAAACAAACAACTGCTTTTGGTGATTCTGCAATTTCCCAGGTTCACTTATTGGGAACACTTTTTTTTCTGTGGCGGCTGCAAAACTAGAGTTTGGATAAAATTGGAACTAACATTTACCTGTCAAGAGAAAAAACAGTGAAATTTTTTCCAATCAGAGATAAATATCGTTTTTTCTTAAAAATCATATATTAAAATTTATATTAAAAAGAAAAACAGGAAAAAAAAACATATATGTGGTGGACGTAGCCTGGTTTCAAAGGCAAAGTCTCATGGTCAAATTGTCAACGTCTTTATTAATCAAAAACGCCGATTTTAACTGCTGGACAGAAAGCTATTAATAACAGTACGAATAAGGGAGGCTCTAAGAACAATAAATAGCAGATGAACTGAATATTATAGTAAAAATATTTGCAAACAGCAGATAAAAATAAATTAAACCTTTATTTATTACCTATTGCTTGCTGTTTGTAAAATATATAAAATCCAAAAGTAAAATGTTTAAAACACACACTATACAAAAAACAGCCAGAGAAACACTTAAAAAAACACCAAAATCGGAAGAAAATCATATATGACGCAATCTGACGCGTGAACTTGCTCCCCGGCCCACTACTGAACTGGGAACTTTAGCGACGAAACCAGATCAGCTAGCTGTTAATGTCAAAAGTCGTTGTCTTCTGTCAAAACGCTTTGTTTTAAGAAATAGTTAACTCTATTCTGGTATTATACATACTACTTTTTTTATAGGCATGTGGTTTAAGCTCATAAATGAACTAGAGGTGTGTCCACAGAATACAGAAAGAATAAGATAACTCAAAGTCTCTAATAAGGTTTGCAGTAGTGTTGGGAAAAATCGAGTTATTTTAATAATCGACTACTGAGAATTCGAGTGATTTAAAAAACCGAATGATTAATCGATTTCTTTTCACTCAAATTCTAATATCAATGGTTCATCGTTCATGTTGATATACAGCATTTGTATTGGGAATAACTCACTCGGTGTTGTTAATCGATTGATTTTTTGCGGATTATTAAATGTGGCGGAGATATTTGTGGAAATTTAATGTAACTAACCACTTGAGTACATATATTTTTAGACTTCTAAAAAAAAAAAAAAAAAAAAAAAAAAAAGGTCGCCAGTTCCATAAAGTAACTACTTTGTAGTATAGCCCCGCAATGAGTGATCGGTTATTTTTTAACTCGAGTTATCCCATCGCTATCAAAAACCATTATGTTCATCACTCATTTCGTCACTCGAATGATTTCCGAAGATAATCGAATAATTCGAGTGATTGAAAAAACCGAGTGATCGGTTAATTTTCACTCGAGTTATCCCATCACTAGTTTGCAGCAAAAATGCGCCAAGAAAATAAATGCCGTAGATGTATGGCAAAGTAAAAGGAAGGAACAAAAGTCTGTTACAAGATACTATATTTTTCTCTGCGCCAATTAATCAAGCAAAATACATCATCGCTTCCGAGACAGAATATATATTATATTCTCTGCTTTCGGTATTTCGTTACTTTAGCGTTTTTCCAAAAAAAAAGCAAAATATCCATCTGTGGAGCCCAATTATTCACAGTTTGACTAAATATTAAAAACATTTATTTCATAGTTTTCCAACGTTAACACAATTTCACAACAAAATAATTAGTAATTCTTATAATCGCATTAAATATTATTTACCTACACGTGTTTATTTAGTAAATGATATCTAATAATGGTGGTAGTATAGCAATAAAGATTTAATAAAATAACACAATATATAGTTAGTACACACACTATATAGTTATTCGTGTTTTTCCCAATTTATAATGATAAAATGAATATGTAATTGGCATAAGAAACGGTAAACATCATAAACACCTATTGTATTGGCTAGTGCCTAATTGGTTGTAATTTGCTTAATGTGTAGGTACTTACATACATGTTTGTTGACAAATTCATATAGTACCTTTTGTTACATATTGTAACATTTTTTAATATATTTTTTTATAGGGATTTTCCAAGAAATAATAATTTAAAAACAAATTTTTACAGAAATAGATATATTATTTAAAAACAAATTTTCATTCCTACATTACATTACTAGATAATTATTAACTAATTTAAAAAAATAAACATAAAGAAAGAATAAATTACCAACTATAGGTAGTTGCTATAATCTCTCAATTTTTTAAAAAATATTCAGCATAATATATCAAATATACCCATTTTTCTCCAACATGAAACATAATAGACGATTTACATCAGTCTAAAAATATTGAATGATTTACGAGTATTTCTAAACTGTGTATTATGAGCTGGGCAGTAGCTAGCTAGTTGCTTGGTAGCTAATAGCAATATTTAAGCTACTTCTAAACCAAGTAGAATGTAGCTGTAGCTTTTAAATAATTTTTTTAAGTATTCATGAAGCTACTTTAAAAAGTAACTATAGTCACTCGAAAAGGCTACCTTCGGTAGCTTAAGTTACCTTTAAATAATTTAAGCTCTGTATCGTCATTTTGTTGCTTCCTCTGACGCGAATAACCAAAATTGAATTAGAATTTCAAAACTTTTTGGATGACAGAAGGCAGCACATCAATATGTTAGAAATTATCGGATCATTGAACCACTATATTAATACCCCAAGTTCAAGACGACCTGAATTATCGGACAGCTTACTCGAAAAGCTCTGTCTGCTTAAAGAAAATCGTTTTTAACACGTTTTTATTAGCTTCACCTGTTTGTATGTTTGTTTGTTTGTTTGTTTGTTTGTAACCGACTTCTTTGAACCCGATTTTGACCCACTTTAAACGGTCAGATATAATTTAAATTTTGTAGACTTATCAAGAACCGCTGAAAATACAATAATCTACTAATCTAGCTCAATCTACTAAAAAAAAATATTTTTTTTTCTTAACAATAACTCAAACTAAAAAATCAACAATAAATATAGTTTAAAAAAACTAAAAAACACGCTTTAATAATTAATTAGACTAAAAAGCGGAAAATAAATATAGTTTAAAATAATTCTTGAAATTCTTAATATAGGCAGAAAATAATAATGAACGATAAATATTAGAATTATTGTGAAAAAAGCGAGGGGTGCTCGATATACGAAAAATATAGCACAAAGCGCCCCACGCTTTTTTCACAAGAATACTAATGTTTATCGTTCATTATTATTTTCTGCCTGCATTAAGAATTTCAAGAATTATTTTAAACCATATTTATTTTATTTTCCGCTTTTTAGTCTGATTAATTATAAAAGCGTGTTTTTTTTAGTTTTTTTAAACTATATTTATTTTATAGTGACATCAGTTCAACCTTCTATGGCATAAAAATAAAATAATTTACAGGATACCATAATTTGTATATTTATTTATAATTGGTATACCAGGTATTGTTGGTCCACGGAAATATAGACACTATTTCGAACTCATGCTGAACACCATAATTATCAAACTCATTCTGCCCATTTTCTAATTGCACCCAATTTGGGGCTTACAAAATCTAGAAAAAATTCAATGAGTATTCGAATGTGATACCACAAGATGTGTCGGGATAATACTTTTACTTTGTCAGGTAAAAGTATTGGGAATGGGCATAGCGAAATAAAACCAAGAGAAACCATCCAATATAAACATTTAACTACTTCTAATATTTGTGTACGACGTAAAAATCTGTAAGTAGTTACGCTAGACCAGAGGTTCACAAACTTTTTTTTCTCATAGACCACTTTAAAAATTTTGCTGGTTCCGGTGGACCCCCTGCAGCTACATTTCTACCATATTCCCAAAACTCGACAAAAAACGTGAAGATTAGATCTAACTATGGAAATTTTGCGTTGCGGCTGAGTTCCAACCACGAATTAACAGTTTTCGAAAAAAGTGAGAATTAATTAATTAATTGATTGTGCTGTGAGTGGATATCAAAAAAGTAAAGTTGGGCAATCAAAAAATTGATTACATCCAACTTTACTTTTTTGTCATCTACTCAGAGCACAAGAAACATATAATTAATTCTCACTTATTTTATTCAGAAAACTCCCGGAGTGGTAAAAATAAAAATAGTATATTTTCTTGTGTTGTATTTATTCAAATATGTAATTATTACACTTTTAATTATTATTGTTATCATATTACATTGTAAGGTTAACATTACATTGTAATTATGATAACAGTCGTAATATAATTAAAAATAATCATTAATAACGTAACGTAACCTCTATAAAAACAAAAAAATATAGTTTTTCACTATCAAAACCAGATAAATTTTCGTGGTACCCCGCTTACTAATTGTGAACCCCCATTTTTTTGTCACGCCAACGTAGACCCCCGTCGAGTCTCCCGTGGACCCCTGGGGGTCCACCTGGACCACTTTGGGAATCACTGCGCTAGACGTTGCCTGTGATATCTACATTTACCGAACGCAAACATTCGTGTAAAAGCACTTCGCTTCTCGGCATTTACATCGCAACCTTGCGCCTAGCTTTCGCCCCGTTAGGTGGGATGTCTAGGTTTACTTAGTTTATGGTATAGGTAATGTCATTCGAGTGGTATTCAAAATATTATATTATAACGGATCGGTGAATTGCCTCCAAACATACTTGTCCGATTTATCGGTATTTTTTCTTTTAAATTAAATATTTGATTATATGTCACCATGAGAGTAACAACTGCACCAACAAGCGCGATAATCCCAAAAGGCTTATCACTTATTAAGTCTATCCAGCAATAGTCTAAGATCCGGCTGCTAAATTAGTACATTAATAATTTAGATTATCAAAATTTAATTTTTAAGTATTTTTACAACTAGGGGAAGTCACTTTTAATCAGGTGCCAATTAAAAATTACCCGCCAGTATTATTAATTAAAATATTATTAATTTAATTTTAGAGAAATATTTCGTTTACATCTTATGGAAATAAAACCTCCACCATTTCACAACAGTGTATTTAAAAGATCTGAAAAGTCGTAGTTGCTGCTGATTGCTTAGCCGCAACCTCTACGCACCCAGGTGTAAACAGGTATAATTTTGTAAACACTTTTCGTTCATAACGTATACTCATTTCATTTATACCACATTAAAGCTCATTTTTTTCTGTAGTTAATAATATAAAGCTGCCTATATAAAAAAAACCGCAAATCAAAGTTTCCTACCCGAAAATATGCTAGGTATTAAAAATGAAGTGAGAGAGAGTGAGCGCGCGACGCTACTTGTTAGACAAGGATGCTCAATGGCGGCTGAACGTGTTTTTTGAGCTATTGCGCATGCTCCGATAAATAGGGTTCTCAACCAACGATCTAAGTAGTAATAAAAATGACTGTACTCAAATGCTCCAAAAATGCAACGGATAAAGCATCAATATTTAATAAAATAATATTTAATTTATAAATAGTATTAAATATTATTTACAAAATAACAATTGCATTAAATATGAAAACAATAATAATAATAAAATACTCGACAGATACATATTTTGCAAAAAATTAGACTTTTCATTAGTTGTTTTTGAAACCACATCACAAAACTTTTATTTTAAAGTAAAAAATCTAATTCATTCTCCAAAGAAAATCATAAGAACATATTTATTAAAAATAAAACCTTGCTTACTCATATCAAAGAAAATTGTATTATGTAAGTTTAGTTTGAGCAAATGTTTGATTTTATTTATATTTTCAATTCAGTCACAAGTGACAAATTATTTACAGTAAATTACAGATAATAATTGAAGAGTTATCATAATAAGTTACAAAATAATTATCTTATTACACAGAATAAACAAGAGCGTTTAATAAAAAACAAACGGTTAATTAATTAATTAAAAAATTTTAAAATTTCATTCTTTGCCATTTATTAAAAGTCGGAGTCCAGGCTGCTCTCACTATCATCGCTGCTATCAATTTCGTCACTACTTATATCAGAATCTTCTTCGTTAACAGCAGAATCGTCCTGGAAATGATCTACTATGACATTCTCTATCGTCCTGGAAATGATCTACTATGACATTCTCTACCTCTTAAACAAAAACAATTAAAGTAATACGTATTGCGAGCTCCAAAACAGTGTGGTTAGAATTTACAATAAACATAAACCTCTGCCAGCTGCTTGACTGAGAACCCTATTTATCGGAGCATGCTGCAATAGCTCAAAAAACACGTTCAGCCGCCATTGGGAAACCTTGTCTAACAAGAAGCGTCGCGCGCTCACTCTCTCTCACTTCATTTTTAATACCTAGCATCTTTTCGGGTAGGTGGAGGTTTTATTTCCATAAGATGTAAACGAAATATTTCTCTAAAATTAAATTAATAATATTTTAATTAATAATACTGGCGGGTAATTTTTAATTGGCACCTGATGAAAAGTGACTTCCCCTAGTTGTAAAAATACCTAAAAATTAAATTTTGATAATCTAAATCATTAATGTACTAATTTAGCAGCCGGATCCCGTACTACAAGGGATATATGGGAATAATGTACATTGAGTCGAATAATCAACTTTATAATTACCCGAAGCAATATAAGGAGCCTTGTTTTTTTGAAGAAGGTAGACAATGAAGCAATATATATCAAAGAAATTACATTGTCGGACTTCCATTGTCTTTATTTTGTTACTTAACACAACGTTTCGGTTATTTACTATCTCTAACCGTTTTCAAGTGTAAACTAAATTATAATTCTAAGACTACTATCCTAAATACTATCCATTTGTAATGAAGCTTGATGACTCCACCTACGTGCTTATTGGAGTGTGAAGTTTGAGCTGCTGGTTTTGGACAAGAAGAGGTTTCCAGATATTGGGGATATCTATACCTACTTAATTTACTAAATATATGAGTATTTTGATTCATGAAAGCTGCTTCTTTAAATTTTCGTTTTCTCCGGTGCTGTTCCGTGTCCAAAACCTTGGCTTCTGACCACTGTATATTATGTTGGTTGGTCTATACATGTTCCGCTATACCTGATCTCAGGGCCGTTTCTGAGTGGTGTGCTGGGAGTGCCCCCGCACAAGGGCGGCCAAAGTTATAGGGCGGCGAAAGCCGCCTGCAGTTTCACAGAAAAAAATGTTAGACGTAAAAAAAAAATCTAGGAGTTTTCATAAATATGAAGGGTCAAATAAGAATGGTAAATTCAGTTTTCAAAAAAAAATTATGCAGTAGCTGTCAAGAATAAGGCAGCCGCCCTTTGTGTTAATTAGAGATTTCTTTTTAGATAGATAAGTATCGGAAAAATAAAAAGAATTCTCAACGGAGGTGGCCGCCCTGCAACCCACGTCAATTACATTTTGTCTTAGGTTTACTCAAAAAATTAAAACTAATTGATATTATTTGAATAATTATGTAGGTATAGTTGAATTCACATAAACTTTTAATGCCGTGACATTTCAGTTCTGTCATACTTGTCAAATACTGCAGCAACTCATAAAATATAAATGTCTAATGGCTAAATTTAATTAGTATAATTGTACTGCACACAAAGTATGTCTATCTTGTATTATTTCATACGATTAAAAAGAGATAGAAATAAAAAGAGTTGGCCGAACAATTCCAGAAAAGAAAAAGAAAAAACACTGACCAATCTCAGCTGTATAAGAAATTTAGTAAGTTGGTGCAATCTAAAGTAACTAGACAATGACAAGTCTTGACATTTGGCATTAAAATTTTATGTGAATTTAACTATAGGTCTTATTAATTTGGTAGTAGGGTAGGTGGGGGCACAAATACTCACAGGGCAAAAGAACGCACCCTATTTAAATTTGCCGCCGATGTCCGGTTTCAAATGTTGTTACAAATAACTTTTCCGACGCCGAAAAAAAGTACCCAGACATTTTGATTATTGTGATGATTCAATGTGAATTTTTATTTTTCGATTTTGGATATTTTTTTTTTGCCAGGGAGGAAACCCTTTATGGGCACCGGTTACTTGTTCTTTGGATATTGCGATAGAATCAATTAAGGAGAGTTTCGTTTCACTTAATAAGTGCGTAATGAAACTTTTGGGTTTTTGTCGAACTTCTATGAAGCTAATGCCATAAATGACGAGAAATTGTTAAAATCCTGCAAAGATCTCGATATAGCGCTTCAATAGCAAGGAAGTCCCACAAACAAAGATATTGATCGCTCAGAGCTCGACCAGGAAATTTTGTCGTTCCGAGAAATTTTTCCAATAAAACGTACAAAATAATAATTGTAGATACGCTAAAATTCATAGCTGAAAAAGATTTAATCTCATCATTTCCAAATCTTTGTGTTGCGCTGAGAATTTTTATTACTCTGCCGGTTACTGTTGCATCTATCGAACGTAGTTTTTCAAAGTTAAAATTAATTAAAAATTACTTGCGGTCAATTATGTCCTAAGAAAGGATTAGTGGCTTGGCCCTTATCGCCATTGAAAGCCAAATTGCTGAGCCCTTCTGTAGGTAAGTATGAATAAAAGAAAAATATTAAAAATAGACACCTATTAAAGATTTATTTTTCTGACAATTGCTTTACGCCATAATTTCAGGTAGGTAATTGTAAAATAGTAACTGATTTGATTTAAAGGGCAGCCAGTTCATATGGCGCACAAGGGCGGCCAACAGGCCAGAAACAGCCCTGCCTGATCCCTGATCTCGAAGGATCTCTGAAAATATTAGAAGGATAACCAAAAACTATAATATCAAAACAGCTTTCAAATCGGGAAATACTCTTAAAAGCTTTCGTACAAAAGTAACCCCCCCCCCCCCACAATGAAAACACAAAAAATTGTATCTATCAAATCCCTTGCGAGTGTGGCGAATCGTACATTAGAGAAACAAAAAGACCCCTTCCCGTACGAGTTAAACAACATCTGAAACATACTCAAACAGGTGAAAAAGTTAATAAATATTTTATAAATATGTCCGTATGCACCATTACGACTTAATCAGGGTTAAACTTTAACCGTGATTTGTGACAAAAATCGCTATGGACCAGCCAAAATGGTCGGGTCAATTACAATCACAGACAATTACTTATAACTTGCTGGTCTATAGCGATTTTTGTAATAAACCACGGTTAAATTTTAACCCTGATTAGTCGGGCGTTAGTGTAATCTTTTTAAGAAAAACAGAAAATATTTTTATTAGGTATAGGTAATGCATTTTACACTAGTGAAGAGTCTTTGAAAAAATAAACAGAATGAGGGTTGGTCATTCAAAAAAAAATTTAACCTATCTGTATTACAACGATTCGATTACGAAAAAATCAAAACACTATTAAATAATATCATTTTCTGCAATAAAGTGTCGTGAATACAATAAAATGTAAACATGTTTACACATATTTTAATTATTGCCACAGAAAAAATGTGGTTTTAATCAGAACCATGTAATTTTATGCTAATCTAATTTATCGGTGTTTGATTAAGTAACCCCTCGAGCGGAACGCCATAGGTCTATAAATGTAAATTAATTTTTGATAAAGCGTCGTGTGTTGTTGCAGCTATATTATTATCAGCTGGAAAAATGAATTTTACTAAATAGTAAAGAGTTCGGCTGCCTGCTGACACATTATTGAATTGAGATTCATGCCATCACCACAATGTAGCGTAAAAGCGTAAAATCTGTAGTACCTTTAGATGTTAATATTCTGGGTGACTTTTTGATTTTTGAAGAGATATATACAGACTGTCCGCGGATAGGGTTTACAATAATAGCACGAATGGATTAAAAATTTAATTTTTCGGGAAAAAGTCATTCTTGATAAAAAGTTTTGCTTGTAAAAAAAATGCAATTCACGAAGAGAAAATTTTGATTTTTTACTCAGGGTTCGCAAAAACTTCAAAAACATGATTTTTCTCCAAGAGTACTACCTTTATTTTTCATTTTTGTCCAAAATGCCAATTAAAAAACTTATTTAGAATAACACTTGTAATTTAAATCCGAAATTTAAATCAATAAGAAACCGAGCTCAAGAACTTGATGTAGTAAATAAAACTCATATTCAGTATATTTTAAAGGTAAACAAAATATTCCCATTTAAGCCAACTTTTAATCCAACGTTGGAAGAAGGAGACGAAGCCAAACGTTTGGATTTTTGTCTTTGGCTCGGAAACAAAATTGTAAGTGAAAACAGGAATTTTCATAAATTTATCATGTTCTCCGATGAATCGACATTTTCAACAAACGGGAAAGTGTCTTCGGCGCATATTAGATACTGGAGCGAAAATAATCCCCGTTTTAGAATTCAGACAATATTACAAAAAAGTAAATAATGTCTGGTGTGCGATTTCTTATTATGGCATTATTGACCCATACTTTTTCGAAAACACGTGTAACCGCAGGAGTTACCTTGAAATGTTGAAAACATTCCTTTCTGACAACCTAGACGAATTGCCTCTCCAATTTGGGAACGAAATGTACTTTTAACAAGATGGATGCCCTGCGCATTTCGCAATTGAAGTAAGGGAATGGCTTAATAACACATTTGGCCACAGATGGATTGGTCGGAATGGTCCGGTTCTGTGGCCCCCAAGAAGTCCCGATTTAACTATTTCAGATGCCTCAAACAATTAGTGTACTCCCGTCCAATTGAGAACGACGTACAGCTTCTAAAACAGCGAATTGTTGAAGCTGTTCAAACAATTTCCATTGAAGAAATTCGTAGAAGTTTTGACCACATTCGTTTACAGCTGGAAACATTTGTTGAATATGGAGGGGGAGTGCTTGAATAGCAAATTATAAAATTATTATTTGTTGGTATTTTAAGATTTTTTTGGGTTATTTCCGGGGTCATTTTATTTGTGAAATTAAAAATACATATTTCTGGTAACACCAAAAATCAGTTTTTGAAACTTTTTGATAACCCTCTGTCATTGATAATGTATGTAATTTAACCTCTAAAAATTAAAAAAACTAAAAAAATCGACGATTTATTTTAAATCTCGGCTTTAAATTACAAACGTTATTCTAAATAAGTTTTTTAATTGGCATTTTGGTCAAAAATGAAAAATAAAGGTAGTTTACTTTCGAGAAAAATCATGTTCTTGAAGTTTTCCCGAAAAATGAAATTTTTCATCCATTGGTACTATTGTAAACCCTATCCGCGAACAGTCTGTATACAATAACCTCATTTTTCTCAAAAACCGTTAATTCCATCGAGACAAATGTAGAGTACCTTTTTTAAATAAAATAAACTAAAAGTATTTAAAAAATCAGTTTTTAGCACTATAAAATCCCAACTGTCAAAATTTTTGCTCAACGACTGTGGTGGCAAAGCCGTTTCTAACTTTCCTGACGATGTAAAACATCTAATGTAGTATGGTTTTATGAGTCTCTATGGCCTACACAAAATACTAAAATTTCATTAAATTATACGTGTCGGTTCAAAAGTTAGAGCCGAAAAGTCGCTGGGTACCTCTTTGGGGCCCTGTATCTCCGTTAAGGGGCACTTTAGGTTTTTCTTATATGACAAAGTGTAATTTTGACCTTCCCTATAATTTTTGGAAATAGATAGAATATAATAATTTGGAAAATTCAATTAAATCTCAAATAACAATAAAAAATTTTTAAATTACATTTAATAAAAAAAACAAAATGACACATTTGATACAGTTTGCAAATTGTTTAACTCTTCGGTCTGTTTTTCTTTAAAGAAGGTTGCGTTTTAAAATTAAAAAATAAATCTATAAAATGTATTAAAACAATATTTAATTGTAGCTTTCTGCTAAATAAAACATGATACTACTACAGTACTACTACTACCACTACTATACTTAAAAAAGTGAAAAGCGATGAGTGCATATGCCTAATATATTGCGATATGATAGACACCGTGTAATTAGCATAAGTTCTTTGAGTGCCCTAGATGGGATACAGGCAGAGCGACATTACAAAATAACAAAGGACGGCTAACCCCACAAAAGAATAGAAAAGTTGCTTGTAAACGATGAAAACTGGAGAGCTGTAAGCAACCTAGCTAGACATAGTATTGACTAAAAAGAAAAAGACGTTAGACTAACAGAAGCACAGAACATGTAAAACAGACAAAAAAAAAATACTATAACAACAACCTAAGGACCCTCTTTGAAGTAATGCTTAAAGGCTATTTCAAAGGGGAAAGCAACAGCGTCGAGAGAGGAAAGGGTTTAGTCGGTAGGCGTGATCCAGCAGGGCACGAATCCGACACTGCAGGCACATAAGATCATTGGTCTGCAAGTCTTACAAAGATTTCTAATCCTCATAAAAAAAACTACTACAATGATAATAAAATGATCCCAAGCCCACAATAATACAATATTGTAGTGTTAAAACTATTTAATTTTTTTGTGTGCAATAGGTGACGCAAATATGTACTTTCCTCCCTAACTTTCCGAATAATGTCTCTTCGAATACTTCGAGAAGCATCAATAATTATCCTCTGACGCAATTTTTCCAGATAAGTCTGCTGGGTTTTTTAACCTAGTGATTTAATGATCTCAGTAAAATTTTTAAACTGTTCAGTTGTTCTTTAATTCAATAGTTGATGAGTAAATCATAATATCTTCAAATACGCCATTGTCAAATAATACATTAAATTGTGGTGTTAATTGACCGCACTGAATTTTAATGAATGACTATCCATTTTAAACTATCTTGTGAATTGTTTATCAGATTGTTTAGGGCCCCCTTTGCACCAAGCAAGAGGAGACAACATCCACCATTATTTCCACCATAAATTTTTAATTATTATTTTTAAAATGTTGATGAAGTCAGAAATAAGTAGTTTATAAAAGGTATCATGTGATGAAACATTTGGTTTTTGAAAATTAGTATGAAATTTTAATTAATTTAAATTTAGTGAAAAATAAATAAAACTCCTTTTCAAAATTTAAAATTGAATCATATATTTATATGCATGTCTGGTACATTAGTCTATAAATTTTGTTTAAAATATTTTCATCTTATTTTTGAAATCATAAAGAAGAAAATATAATAAAAAATGACAACACAATAAAATACAGTTTTTTAATAATTAAAATAAATCATCTCCGCAAGGATCATCATCATCAGATTCGTCCAAGTTAATAATAAGTATCTGAAGCATCGATAAATCTTTCCCGTTCCCACACATCATTTATAATTTTATTAGTGTGTGTTAAATAATGTTTTCATTTTTCCACTGTTACATTTTCTATAGCTTCATTCCACAGACCCAAAACTACATCATTTGTTACAGGATACATAGAACTTATTTTTGCATCATAAAAACGCTTACATTCCGACCAAACCATTTCAATAGGATTAAAGTGGCAATGATATGGATGAAGTCTTAAAATTCGATGTCCATGTTGCAATGCTAGTTCGTCCAGCATATTAAAATAAAATAAAAATAATTAAAAAATAAAATACATAGCACTTTCCAGATTACTTGTAACGTTTGGGTGGGATATGCTGCTTCACTATTATCCAGATCTTCATTGCAAATGGTGAAACCGGAATTTGTCTTTGTTCTAACCATGCAATAAAAAATATTTTTGATCAACCTGTATTTGGAATTTTTAGCCCAAATAGGTGGCGTTATCCATGATAATAAGCGACGGTGGTTCTTCCAAGTTTGGTGACAAATTTTTCTTCAAACCATGTCTTAAAATTTTCACTATTCATCGAGCCATGATAATTACCAGATTTCAGGCCAGACTTGCATTATTCATAAATCCATTTTCTGAACCAGTATGTAGAATAATATACCGTACACCCTCTTACAGTTTTTTAATAATTAAAATAAATCATCTCCGCAAGGATCTTCATCATCAGATTCGTCCAAGTTAATAATAAGAGGAAGAGTATCTGAAGCATCAATAAATCTTTCCCATTCCCACACATCATTTATACATTTATTAGCTCTTTTTAACCAAGTTGTATTTGTTATTTCGTCAATTAGCCCAGAATGGTAGGTTACGTTATAATAAGCGACGGTTCTTCCAAGTTTGGTAAAAAAATTCAGAGCGAATCAACAGTATCTTAATTTTAAAATTAACATTGATAGATCCTTATTAAATTGTTCATATTATATTTTTATGGAAATTTAATTTTTTCATACTATATGGTTTAACTTTAAATCTTAAAAATAAATAATTAACATGTTAAATTGACAGTTCTATTGCCCTTATCACAATTTTCCTTGATACTAACCTTACTTAACTATAACTAAGAACAATAATTACCTTTTCGAATATTTGATTTTTTCGGAATGCATTATTGTAGTTGACAGTGATGGATGGTGGTCTATGGCATTATAATTAACTTTTAAAAATAAAATAAAAAATATTTATGGCATACAATTAATTTGCAGCCAATCGTAAACGAATCACACCTATCTGTGTTTTAATAAAAAGAGAATTAGACTTGAAGGCGAAGGATATTCATTATATTTTATATTATGTAGTGTATAGACATGACAATCGCATATAAAGTTCTTGAATGAAGAATTTTCGCAACGAGAGCCACATCGCGAGTAAAGTCAAAATAATCTAAGAATTCGCCGCATCACCTGTCATTTATGGCACCCTGTCAAAGTGTGGTATATTTTACGTTAAGCGGTTGGCTACAGAAACAGAACCGGACTAAGTTCTTTTACCTTCGCCTTCGCCAGCCGCTAAATTTTGTAATAGAGTCTTAATATTTTATAAAAATATAGCGTGCATACTAATTTTATTATTTATAAAATAAAATATTGACAGACCCGTACCTACCAAAGTAAGTATGACACAAAACATTATAAAATTAAAGAAAAATAACAAAAATAACATTTATTTCTTTTAGTATTCATTTACAAAAAGCAAAAACAGGTATTTACGTATTTATTATACAAGGAAAAAATAAATATATTTTTTGCGAGGTGTAAGCTTTTGTGGTGTACGTCTAATTAAAACATTATATCGGGAACCCTTTTGGTATTGTTACTTTTGTAAGAATTTTACATATGGGTATATATAAGATGTCCCGTACCTAAAGGGCTATACAGCAACAGGAGATAGTGAACTTAAAAATATGTAATTTAATTTTATTTCTTATACGGTTAAAAAGATACAGGGTGACCCAAGTAAATATTTACTTTATAAAATTGGCGAGGATTTGATACTAAGTGGATATGAACAAGAAGGAAGATTCCATAATGAGTTCTAATATACCATCTAGTTCTAAAGAACGCTAGTTACACAAAAATGCATTTTTAATGTTTTGCAGTGAAGGCGCAAAAGTGCTCTTTGGGTTTTATATATTTTTTTTAAAGATGCAAGAATCACCGTTCCAGTAACTAAAGTAGATGCATAAACTAATAATAGGACCTACCTCTATTTATAATAGCAAATGATATAAATGAAATATGTATATTCATGCAAGGACATTTTCAATAAAAAAATACCGGTGAAGGTCATTCATCCCAATTTTAGATATAAGACACTTTTTAGTAAATATTACAGTACTTAATCAATTAAAAGAATTGGTGTAAATTACCTTATTTCCTTCGACAATATCAACTGGACCATTGAAAACACAATAATCATGATCCCTAATCATTTAAACTCAAAAACATTATTGATAATAGATGAGTTAACGAAAATGGTGTTTGTACTCAACATTAATCTTAAATAATAAACACCAAGAAAATCTGTCTCTGAATTATATAAAATCTGAAAGTAAAATGTCAGCACACACTACACAAAAAACAGCAACACCCTTATAACCACTAATATACTTATATTATACAGGGTGTTATTTAAATATGTGACCAAACTCCAAGGGGTGCTTCTTTAAGTGATTTTAAGAAGAAAAGTTATAAACAAGGGTGAAAGTATTCCACAAGTTCTCGGGCAAAACCTTTTTCAACTTCTTGAACAAGAAATTGTGCTTGAAAATGTTTTACACGTAAGTACCCAAGTTTTTGCCAAATTGTAAAAATCAATACAATTTTATATACTTACCAATTAGTGCAGTAATATAGTATTTCTCTTAAGAAAGTTTTGGGGTAGTTTTGATTTTCTCCACTCTTCGTGTTTTTTGGGATGCTGAATCCGAATCTGAGGTTTGCTAACAAAATTTCGTGACGCAACATTGAAAAAAATGCAAAAAAAGGTTAAAAAAATGTAATTTTGGAAGTCTTTTGATTATAACTTGAAAATCATCAATTTTTCGGTAAAAAAACTTCTAATCAAAATGAAAGAACATAAAATTTTCTTCAAATTTCATTCTTTTTTAATTTTCTCTCAGACAAACCGTTCGGGCTCAATCGCTAGTTGATAAGTGGCGTGTTTTATCTATCTCCAAAAAAACCCACTTTTTATAAACAATACTCTAATTTATTAGCAAAAAACATTATCTTCATCACTTTATTATATTATTATATTATTTGATCCGTTTTCTCTTAGAAGGTTGAGGCTCTTCGATGGCGGAAGGTCCTGCCAAAGGATGGGGTTCTTCCATAAACAGCATCGGAGATTGAGCTGAAAAATAAGAGAAATCGTGAAAAAACATTAACTTGTGATTTTGCGATTAGACATACCGTCCACATCGACAAAGCGTTCTTCTTCAGACAGTTCTTGGTCTTTTTCTTGGGCCTTTTCTTCTTCTATCTCAACGCTGTCGTCCGGGGGCTCGACGTTTTCACACAACCCGTTGCATGTTGTGCATATTGGAGAGCAATAAAGGCCGGTTTTCCTGCATCCACAATTTCGCTGGCTGCCTTTCTTGCATTTACAAGAAATGCGCTGAAGTATTAAGTCCGGTGCTGGGTTGGACGTGGTTGTAATAGGCACAAGACCACCCTTTGTTTTTTTCCACCCCACTGGTTCGGATCTCTTGGTTGTTCATTGAATATGGTTTTGCAAGATAACCATTGCTGCACCTGAAAGTAAACTCTCAATGAATGTTCTCGTGCACCAGCTTCAGTGGGAGGTAGTGCGGCAATATTGGGTTTGCTTTTGTAAGATGATGATATGTAGTGTCTGTATCTCAAATCGTTTAAACTAGTCTCTCGGCCTTTTCCATACAAAGCCATGAGAAACATGTTGCCTGCTTGGGCAATCTCGTCCTGTTGAGCTCAAGGGTCTTTGAAAGCCTTAATAACTGGTACCAAGTCAGTGCAGGACTTTGAGAAATTTTAATTTCCCTTGATTAAATGGAGCGGAAGTAGTGTCACAACCACTCATTGCGTGCAGGAACAATATATGATCTGACAGGGGTTTGTCTGATATGTGAGAATCGTAGATGGCTTGAGACACCTTTCCTCTTCCTGGTTTCATGAAAGAGACATTTTTTTTTTATATCAGAACTACACAGGCCAATCAAAATCACCAAAAGGTCGATATCTTCCCCCACTACTGTCACGTGTTTATTTGAAGAAGCTAACTTAAGTGCTGTTGTGATTATTAGGATATCATCATCCTCCACTGCTTCCTGTGACTTAATGTTTGCTTCATTTAACTTCTTCATCAGGATAAAAATCAACCGGCTCTTGTTTGTGGAATTTGCAAAAAAACTCTCCTGCGAGACAGTGGGCACCATCGATTCAGTAAATGATATTGCCGCAGAATGTTTTCTTTGTGCCCTTCTCAATCGCTCTATTCGCTTGGTGCTTTCACGAGCTTCGTCGGAGTAACCATCGAAAATGAGCAAGGCATTCCATTTGTAATTTGACTTTACATAGAAAACATAACTGCTGCTGTCTGGCCGTGGTGCCATTTGACCCGGTGTAATAAAAACCCTCCGTCGATGACAAATTTTGTATAGTTCAAGTTCGCCTGTTCAGTCGGTACAAAAGCCTTGTACAAACTAAATATGTTAAAAATATGTTAGAGTTTTGGAGTAAAAAAGGTGGGTTTTTGGAGAGGCAAATAAAACACGCCACTTTTCAACTAGCGATTGAGCCCGAACAATTTGTCTGAGAGAAAATTAAAAATAATGAAATTTAAAGAAAATTGTATGTACTTTCATTTTGATTAGAAGTATTTTTACCGAAAAATTGATGATTTTCGAGTTATAATCAAAAGACTTCCAAAATTACCTTTTTTTTTTACCTTTTTCATTCTTTTCAATGTTGCGTCACGAAATTTTGTTAGCTAACTTCAGATTCGGATTCAGCATCCAAAAAAACATAAAAAATGGAGAAAATCAAAACTACCCCAAAACTTTCCTGCGAAGGGCCTTTATGAGCACAAATTTATTGAATTAAATTAATATAATAATAACTTGAGGTTAGGTACGCGATAACATCGAAAACAATTTTCTATCCTCAAAATCTGATAGATTTGCAACGACTAAAAATGTCAGAACTGCCAAAAGTCACTGGTCAACTTTTACAATTTCTAATCAGGTGTAGCTTTGTATTATACCTACATAAGGCCATAAATTTGCCACCTTCCTGATTATTGTTGGATTATCTATGTCTATTGGTTTACCTTAGCATTTGACATCTTGTCGGCTTGTTATGATAAAGAGAATAAGATAATAAGATGTGTTTCTGGCTGTATCGTCGTTGTTCTGATCACCAAACAAAAAGTTGTACAAATAGTACGATAAATATGTTTTCGACAAAACTTCCACCGGTCTGGTCGCGGTGATCGTATCTCCAACAAATCGAAGACCTTGTTCTGCTTCCGGAGGCCAGCCACTTCATTTCCGATTTAATTAAAAAAGGAAAAAACTACCGCAAAAACATGTGCGCTACCAAGGTTCGTGGAGATTTTAGAACAGACATTGAAGGCACTACTTAAAAGTTCAATTGTGCGTGCTCTTGAGAGGTTTAAAAATAATTATTTATCAAGGATGGCTTGTATATGAGCTACCGATTTGGATATAATCGTAAAAATAATAAGAAAGGTACAAGGTAAACCGATAGATCATGTATTTCGATAGGAATCTTGATCAAAATGCTAATACTCGTTAGAATATTTCAGTGATTAAAATAAACAATTTATACCGACAAAGAATATTAAATATTTTGTAGCGCACAGATAACTAGTGTACTCTTTAGGGAGAGACAGTGTACCTACATACAGGGTGGCGCACCGAAAATTTTCCACCCAGGTTTATTTTCTTGGTAATAAATAAATCAAAATTCGCTTAAACACGGGAACCTTAGTTCTCAGGGGGACATATTTTTTTGCTATTTTCACCGCCTCCTGCTGGAATCCCTACGACGGGGTGGCTTTCACCCTTAAAATCTTAAATCGAAAGGGGGGTCGAGTGATACCTTATTTTAAAGGGAATTGAATTGCCTTCCAAATGCGACCTTGCTTTAAATCGAGTGAATAATTCCTGAGAAATAGGACTAAAAAGAAAAGAAAATTAAAAAGTAATAAAATTTATTACCGCTTGTATCAATCAAGTAAATGTTGAAAATGTCCACCTCCAACCTCCATGCAATTGTAACGACACTGTTCAAAATGTTCGCGAACATTATAGTCCAGGCATTAGAGCCCATATGAGGACGTTAGCTTGCAAAATTCATGCTAGTTCTGGAAATGGGCTTATTTTATGTTTTTTGGGCCGCTGAATCCAAATTTTTACTTTCCCACCAAAAATTCCCTCCGCAACCCCCCCAAATTTTGAAAAAAAGATAAAAATATCGTTTTTTTGGAAAAAAATTGTTATTTTGTATATTTTAGACAAAAACTATCTGGAAATTCGGAAAGTAGACAAAATTTGCGACAAAAAAAATTCTTAAACATTTTGACGTAGGACGGACGTAGTGGGCGCTAATGTGCCTTGAAGCATGCTCATTGACGACTCAGGGTATCATACTCCGAGTTACGCACTTTGCTTAACAGCCCACGTAATATACGTTCGCTCTCTTGTCACCCCTTTTATCTTTTGTTTTAACCCTCCGCCACCCTCCTTTTTTACATCTTATTTTTAACATCAGGAAGTCCTCCCCTTACCCCAACTTTTCCTTATCTATTTTCAGGCATGTTAAGAATTAGGAACATATCTACACAGGGCCGAATTAAGGTCGTTTGACGCCTTAGGCCAGACAAATTTTGGCGCCTATTTTTTTCAATTTCGAACTGAATTTTAAAAAATTGAGCGCACGTAACCGAGATGGTGCCGAAGGCGCAAAAAGATAGCGCCGCAGGCGAAAATTTTTTGGGTGCCACGCCCTTTTTTGAATCATGGTGCTTGCTTTTCAAGTGGGAAAAATAAAAAACACAACACAAAATCCTCAAGAAAAGCACAAAAACAAACCCGGTAATAATTGAGGTGCTATTTGGGTCTCGTGCCTCACGGGGGGGGGGGGCAATTGCCTCCCCCCCCCTATACCCGCGCCTGCATTAAAAATAAATCTGATTTTTTTCGTATTGGGTTTATATTGTATTAAAATTTTAAACAAATATGTATTTTTATTATATAGGTACTATATCTACTAGGTATACTTACATGACAAACTGTCACAAAGAAAATTGAATAGTGTAGGAAATGTTTAATGTGTCCTATATTGTCGAAATCAGAGCTCTAATAATATATGGATATTTCGCATAAAATTAATTTTGTTTTTGTAAGTTTTATAAGTATCGTCTCGAGTTTCGTGGGAAAGGGGGGGGGGCGCCCCCCTTTCCCTAGCTACGTGCCTGGCGAGTCATGATACGGATGATCAAATTTGTGCCTAAACGTAATCTCGTAAAAATATGTTTTTCAAGCGGAAATTTGCACGTTTTGTTGAAGAAAAAACTCATAGATAGATGTAAGTACCTACTCAGGGAAAATTATAAAACAAAAAATAGAAGTATAAACAAGCAACTTAACATTAATGAATAATGAATACAAAATGTGAAATGAATAAAACAATTAACTCAAAATATCATAACTTAATAAGAGTTTGGTAGTTTCCAAAGTTCAAAAAAACTAATCGAATAATCCAGCTAATTAGGATACAAAAATATAAAACACATAAAAACACAAATTCAGCGCTAAGAATCAAATGATATTGGTAGATTGGTTCCTTATAAATACACAAAATGATATAAACTAAAGTATAGGGATTACTTCTAAAACATCATTTCAATAACGACTAGTTATTAACGATATCAATGACATCAACAAATAAAATAATATATGTAAATGTTTTGAGCAAAAAATATAAAGGTAATAAAAGAACAGTTTTTGTGGCCCAATGCCCAAAAACTTTTATTAAAGGTAATTTTAAAAATAACGACATTAAGAGTATTAAGATACTAGAAATATTTTTTTCGAAATTTTTGACTTGAGAAATTTTGAATAATGTCGTTGAAGGAAGTTGATTCCACAAGATCTGATAACTTAAATAGTCTTAATACTTTAATTTAGAATATTTTTGTTTAGATTGGAATGTGTAATGTTCTTTATACTTTATAGGTATGATAATTAGCAATTATGCCATAGTTTAAATGGTGACTTAAATATATAAAATAATAGGTACAATGAAATTCGTTAAAAAGCCGCGGCACCTATTTCGTTCGTGGCGCCTTAGGCCATGGCCTATTTGGCCTAGTGGTTAATCCGGCCCTGTATCTACATGTTTAAAAATATAGTTATAAATATAGTTTTATTACTAATAAAATTTCTTGACGAAAGAAAATATATATTAATAAATATTACAACACATCTGAGGGATAACTTTAAATTTTTCTTTTTCGCTTAATTGCAGCTGAGGGCCCAGGTTTATCTACGTCACTTTGGCCACTACTATCAGATCCGTCATCTGTTACTTCGTGGGTTTCATACAAGACTGAAACAAAGAAACATTTGTCAGTCAAGCTTAAAATTAAGTTTTTGTGCGAAACATATATAATTTGTTGCAAAGTACTGTTTTTAGAGCAGATTGATTGATCCATTGTAGGAAAAAAGACAGTTTAAAAACGACAAACCTGACAAATGCTCCATGTTTTCGGACTCTAGAGAAGCAGGACCATCAGATTTCTCCAACATAATCCCATCAACTTGATCGACCTTTTCAAACAACAGTTCGTGTTCCACTGCTTGTGGTCCTCTTCATCCAAATCCTCAACGATACCTTCAGGGCTATTATCGCATGAATTGCTGCACTCGAGGCACATTATTGAACATTTCAACCCACTTTTCTTGCATTCACACGCGCCTCGGCAGTCTTTTTTACATCTGCAGGAGATAAGTTTTAGAAGTTTTGGTGGAGCGGGAGGTTAAAAGCTAGTGACGGGAGATAGTCCGTAGTTAGTTTTTTCCCAGCCCCATTTTTGTGGTTCCATGACATTTCCTTGCCAAAGTTGGACTTGGTGGTACGTCCTGAATGAGTGTTGCTCAGCAGCAGCTTCAGTTGGAGGCAAAGAAGCTAGGTTGTGTTTACTGTTGTACGTAGTCTTAATGAAACACTGATTGTTCGGCGTTGAATCTGCCCTCCAATCGCCATAAGACACCAGGCCCATGAACACAAATCCAACCCCAGACATTCACATAAAATCGTCCAGGTCGAAAAGCAAGATCGCTAGTATACCGCTCTTCGAATCTTGTGTTGTCTGGACGGTATACACGGATTTGTCCATTATATGTAGACTGAAAAACCTTTTCGTCAGTGAATACTACCGTGTTCCAAAAATGATGGTCGCGGTATATATGATTTAGGGTGAAAAGCACCCGAGATTGCCTATGTTGATCTGTGAGCATAATTTTTTTCGCAGCTACGCGGTTTTTTAACTCTGATTATTTTACTCTTCTGCTGGCTGTAGGTTGAGATCCAGGAAATCCGACATCAATGACAGCGTCTCTTGCAGTTCCGAAAGGATTTGTCCTTAGATATTCCAGAAATGAGTCATCTTGTTCAGGATTGGAAATGCGGACCAGACCAGTATCAACCTTTCTTTTTAAAGACGCCTCTTGCTCCTAACGTTGCTTAACTCTTAAAATTGTGTTCTTGCCTTTTCCATAAAAATTTGCTGGTGCCCGTATTGACCACCCATCTTCAATTCGGGCTATTATTTGAGCTTTTTCATGTTCTGTCAAATGACTAGGCATTTTTAAAATTTTGGCATTGACAGTCTTTCACTTTTTAAAAAGTCAAAATTAATCAAGTCCCATTTACAATATAACAAATTTAGTGTACCCAATTTTCATGAATAAAACTGTACATTATGTCTACCAACCTTCCTTTTCACATTTTTTGAAATGTTTTTAAAAGGAAATAGATTGGATTTTTTTAGAGTTAGAGTTGTAACTAATTAACTTTTTTCCTATAGAACTATTTGAGATAAAAATTTGATACTATCAAGAAATGGTAACGTTGATGGGAGGAATTGAATTCAATAAAAAAAAGTAGTGTTACATTTAAAAAAAAAACATTTCTTGAGTTACAGAAAAAACTAAAAATCTGGCAACGTCGCAATTGTCAATTTTCAATTAAATTTGTTAAGTTATCCACCTGTACCAAAATTCATTGATTTATCCTTGGTGGTTTTGAAGAAAATTAGCCGTTCCGGTTATTTCAACTAACCCTGTATAAGAACGATGTTTTCACAAAAATGTATTATAACCTTTTATAGCTCAAATATCTTAGTTCAAACTTTTTAAATTTGTAAACACTTGTAATTTGGGACATATCCTGGAATCATTTATTATTTTTCTTTTTTTAAAATAAACCAAATAAGTGCAATATAGCTATTTATGTATCAAGGGCGTTACGGGGACTATAATGCCCTGAAGGTAGAAATAGCCCGAGGGCCTCTGGCCCGAGGGATAGGTTTCTGCCTGATGGGCATTATAGTCCAGTAAAGCCCGTGGTGCATACAATGCTTTATGTTTTACCTAAAAAAGAGTTTTTCAATGACTAATTACATTATTTATTCGCAATATAAAAAATAAGTTGCACCTGTACCTGTATACGTAAGTAGATAATGACTGGTGTTAAGTTTGACTTTGATGTTTCTGTCAGTTAGTCAGTTGGCATTTTTTATTTAACGATTTGCTCAAAATGGAAGAAATTCCACAAAATATAAGAGAAAAGGTCATAAAAGCGACCGAAAATCTTTTGCCAGTTAAATCAAGGCAACAGTATGATCGGGAGTATGGCATATTTGGTATTTGGAAAGATACGAACACAATTCTTCAAATAACCGAAAATGTTTTAATGGCATATTTCCAGGAACTGGTAAGTTATTGATTTTATTTTAATACATATGTTTAACAAACTTTATTATTTTTAGTCGGAAAAATACAGTCCGAACTCTCTCTGGACCAAGTATTCTACAAGCGGGCATTATCATAATGCCCGCTTATAATGCCCTAGGTGTGATAGCAGGTATTATTGCTATCATAACATATTCCGTTTCTAAGGTATTATAGATCAATAATAGATAGGTAAAACATAAAATAGAAAAGAACAGCGTAAATGTCATCAACATTCAGATATGTCCAAAACAGCTGTTATTTTTAAATAGTTTCATTCTTGCCCTAGGGCATAATATAATAAAAAATAACAAAATTGTCCCTAAAGGTTATAAAACGACGTTAAAGTACAACATGAAGAACACTACTAAGAAAATGTGCTAAAAAACAATTTGTCAAACTTTTTGATGAGCAGTTTATTTTGACATCGGGACTCTGTCATCAAACTTTGTACATATGTTTTCCCAACATCCGGTATAAGTATACCTACGTATTTATTTATTATTTCCATATCTAATACCTCTATTTTGCTAAGTAGGACAGAGTAGTAGGTATCACATCATTTGCTCACTCTATATCTACATGTTGGTTACTTTCTTCAACAGTGCCAAATATAATAATAATAATAATAATAATAATAATAATAATAATAATAATAATGATGATGTCTTTATTTCTGATTCAAGCAGTAAAAAAAATAATTACATTACATTTCATAACTATAGCTAGTAACGGTTAGGTACAGCTTAATATCAGAAAAGGCGAAGTCCAGATGTGCATAACACTCATGTTATCCACCCTGATCGACTTAACCTCAAAAACAACAAATATAATAATAAAAAAACCTTAAGAGTAGGTACGCGCGCAATATGTTATAACCATATTAAAGAAGAGAAAAAAAAAATGTTTTGTGCCTTTTTATCTTGCAGCTTGCTTGGCGAAGAGATATTTAAATGTATTTTGTCTAAATTTGTTTGGAGTGAGAGTCTTAAAGAAGTCGGGAAGTGAGTTGTACAACTTAGCAGAGTTAAAAGTAAAACACCGTTCAAACATGGAGGATTTATGTAGGGGTGGGGTTATCATACCTCGAGATCAAATATTTACGTCATGTACTTGGGATCTAAAAACCACTTTGGTATATATGGGGGACTTTGGTAGGATAAAATTTTATGATAAAAACAGGCCTCATGTAACTTTCTCCTGTTCTCCATATTCAGCCATTTTGCATCTGTTAACTTATGAGATATTCTATCTCGTCGCCGAATTCCATATATAAAACGCAAACAACAGTTTTGAACTTTTTGAATTCTTTGTTTCTGATTGGATGTTAAGCAGTTTCCGTAAACTACATCTCCATGGCTGAATATAGAAAGCACAAGTGAGTCACAAAGCAAAATTTTGAGTTTTGTTGACAGTTCATGGCGATTACTATAAAGAACTTTTAATCTAACGTATGCCCGCTGAACACATTGGGTAACGTGTTGTTCAAAACGCAAGGGGGTATCAAAAACCAATCCCAAGTTTTTTACGTTTTCTCTGAGCGGTAAGGCTATATCGTCAATTTTTATATCAATTGAGTTCTTAATGTTATCGACGTCATTCTTTTTACCGAAGACCATTACACAGCATTTTTTTGGGTTAAGGTATAACGAATGTTCTAAAGAAACTGTTTGAAGATTTTTAAGATCCCTAGTGATATCCTGACAGCCCTCCGCAACGTCCTCCCCCTTAAACGATAAATACAACTGGGTGTCGTCTGCATAGAAATGTTTTTTACATTTTTTGATAGCCTCTGGCAGGCATGACGAGTATATAGCATACAATAGAGGGCTAATAATGGATCCCTGGGGGACTCCAGTAGTTATAGCTAGCTCGCTAGATCTCTCCGCATCAAGTACAACGCACTGTCGTCGACTTTCTAAAAAGCTTTTAAAAAAGTTAATAGCATGGTTACTAAGGCCAATATAATGAAGAACCCCTAATAATAGTCGGTGGTCAAGGGTGTCGAACGCTTTCGAGAAGTCCAGAAGTGCTAAAACAGTTACTTCTCCCGAGTCAGCAGCCCTAAATATATCATCGGTCACGCTTGCTAAAGCAGTTGCACAGCCATGATTTTTTCTAAAACCGGATTGAGTTACAGGCAAGATGCTGTTTATTTCGACGTGTTCTGTAAGCTGTTTGGTAATTATTTTTTCAAGAATTTTTGATAGACATGGCAGTATACTGATCGGGCGAAGATCTTTCAATTCACGTGGATTATTATTTTTTGGCAGTGGCACCACCAGCGCCACTTTCCAGCTATCCGGATAAATTGAGTTTTTAATGCAATTATTTATAACGTGTGTCAAAAAACGCAGGATAAATAGACAACATAGTCCTATTATGTCAATATTTAAACCCTCATGCCCTTTAGCCTTCGATTTTACTTTGGAAATTATCTTCCATATGTCTAAATCCGTTACCAATCTGAATTGAAAAGGGTGTATAATATTATCTTTAATGTTGCTTTGGTAAAAGTTATAAATTTCATTATTGTCCACGTTAGAGACAGGTATAGAGGATCTAAAAAAGTTATTTATTAGGTTAGCGTCTTTAAGTTGCTCTGGAAGATCCACTTGATTGCTTCCGACACCCACGCTGTATTTCTTTAAGTCTTTCCATATGTTTTGGGATACCCGAAGTTTCTCTTCAAGAAATGCCTTTTTTTCATTACGTATAGTTAGTGTTGTTAAATTACGAAGTGACTTATAATATTCCCAGTGTGTTAAACTTTTGGTTTTTTTGAACTTACTTAAAGCCTTACTTCTAAGATTGATTAAGTTTTTAACATTTTCAGTTACCCACGGGTAATTATTTTTGGTAAATCTAGCTCGTCTTACGGGTGCATGCAGATCTAATAAGGTGTTAATAGTATTGTTAATAAATTCCACCTTATCGTTCACATTTTCAAGGTCAAATATATTTTTCCACGGAATTGATTGCAGATCTGCCAAAAATTGGGGAGCATTAATTTTGTTGATATCCCTGTATTCTTTAAATGTAACTGCCTTTGTTTTATTAGGCAAAGCAAGTTCACAACCAATAAATTCATGATCTGATGATATTGGGGCGAGAATAGAATGTTCTTTAAGTAACGGGAAAACAGAAAGGGTACTACAATTTTTAAATGTGATGGTGACCTGCAAATGCAGTTTTTGATATGTAATTTAATAAGACAAAAATAAAAAAATGTTAGAATGTCATAAACAAGGCAGTATTGACGATTGACAAGTTTCCGGGGTTGTCAATAGGTAACGCGGTCGTTATTTACATTTTTTTATTTGGAAGCATTGTATTAGAATACGGAAGCATAATTTGCCCCCCCGAATAACGTGTGGATTACATTTATTGAAAGAGTGCAGAGAAAGTTTGTAAAGTGTATGTATTATAGGAAATATGATATATATCCTCAGAAAGGGTATGTTAACGAATACCTTTTGGGTGTCTTTGGCTTTGGCAGGCTTATTTCATTGAATAAAAGAAGAATCAAACTTTTACTATGCACTTTATTTAAAATTTTGAAAGGTGAAATTGATTGCTACTACCATTTGCTGTCAATACAGTCCACTCGCGAGCCTCAAATATTTTTTATCTGACCTATCCTCGAATAAACCTGTACAAAATTCTCCAATTTACAAAATTTGCCACTTTTTTAATCCGTATGCATAATGATATTGATGTAGATATAACTAGTCTTGGTCAGTTCAAGGATTTGGTCAAGAGAAAACTGAGTACAACCAGTTAACAGACTAAAGATTTGAATGCAGCAGCTTGTAAATAAATATATGCTTAATAGTGATCATAGTATAGTTTCATCAAATATGTCTATTGACTAGTATATATTTGGCTCAGGTTGCAGAGGACGTAATATTGTGCGCCTTATTGGCTTTTCTTTTGTTTAATTTTTTTGTTATACTTACTAGCTTTAAGATCTATCTGTAATACTGTAATTAGCACCAGTGCTGTTGATACTTATGAATACATAAATTACTATACAGTTTATATGCAAACATCCCAGTGTCCGCCTTGTCTTTTTACCCTGTATTCTATATTTTATAAAAAGAAATATAATTTAACACCCCCTTTTATATAACACCTACTTTAATTACAAACTGAAACTTGACCCCTTATGCTTAAGCTCATACGGCTTCTTGTAATTCAATTCACAGCCTACTTTGCTTAGCTTCTGGCATTATAAATTTCGTGGAAAGGAAAACTCATGTTACATCACGCATTAAAATATTATGGAAAAAGTGTTCAAATTATCATTTATGTTGCTTTTTTATTTAGCGATGCTTTACACGATAAAACTTTTATTCGCGTTAAGGGTTTCCTGCTTTAAATAATCGGCCGACCATATTAGCAGAAACACTTTGAGTTTACCCAATAATTTACAAGATCATATAAATTTTAAAATGCAATAAGATCAGATTTAGAAAAAATCTGTCGTGAAGAAGGAGACCTTTTTATTACCCAATGGCGTTTTTGTTCCATGGCCTTAGTCATTTTGCTGCCCTTTGGCGTGTACCTACTCAACAGGAGTAATTCCTGCTTGGTTTCAAAATACGGTCCCAATAAGCACTATCTTAATTGAGGCGTCTAGTTTCAAAACCGGACAGATCCAATTTTTGAAATTTCGCGGTTTTTGGTGGCGCTGCGATCGTACTAAACTTGCCGACCAACCCGTATAGGAATAAAAAACATAAATCGATAAATCCCATTAAAAATGTACCCTAAAATTTTAGGTGAGTTTTAAAACCGGACAAATCCTGATGACAATTCATAACATAACAGGACAGATCCGGTTGTGACCAGAAGCGGACAAATCCTTGGGTGATTAGTAGGCGATTAATTTCATAACCGGACAAATCCGCTCAACGTTTTAATACGGCGTTTGTTGTCCTTTTGTTATTCATTAGCGCTTGGGATCTTGAGTAGTAAAGACCGTACTGAAAAAAAACAAATGCTCTAAAAATGAACAATCCGGTCGAAACCCCTCAAAAAATTAATTTTAAGCTTAAAAAACCATAAATAACTTAGTTTTTAAAGGTTTTACAACTTGGTACTTTTTTATTTTTTAAAAAACATGTTACAGAATTAAAGAAATAAATACAGTTTATTCTATAAAATGATTAATAATTATTAGTTGTTAATAACTGTCAAAACCGGACAGATCCTTGTTGGTAAATTTCAAAAGAGGACAAATCCATCTGATTTTTTTCAAAATAAGGGTTGTTTATTAAAATTTAAGAATGAAATTCTACAAATTGATAGCTATCATATTTTCCCAATTATCATGAAAAAAGTAGACCATTCCGCTTATTTTTTGAGAAATGACAGTTTCTTGGACTTAACGCCTTTCCACTTAAAGCGGATCTGTCCGGTTTTGAAACTAGAGGCCTCAATTTAGGAGTCGGTACTTTCTGAAGGGTGGGGATAGAAAGATAAGAAAATATAGGAAGTCTACATAGTAAAAAATAGGGGGGGGGGGGGGCGGGTCAGCGGGTACTGGAACCCCTATTTTGAATATTCGCCAATTGTTTTTGTTTTGTTTTTCTCAGAAGATGTAACTGTTTATGTTGAAGCAAGGTACCAAATATGTAATTAATATCTGATATACTCGAATTATTCAAAAAAATCAGTTTTACATCTTAAACTGTGGCGTATATCGAACATAAGGCTCAAAAATTAAAAATGACATTATAAAAGTAGTATTATTTTAGCTCAAGGAATATATGATTAACGGATTGACCCCATTTTTCCGGACACCCTGTATATTAACTACGGTTTAGACAGCTAATAGCCCTCGGGTCTTATATCCCTCGTCGCTACGCTCCTTGTGATTTAAACTAGACGTTCGTGCACTATAATAGTAGATGTCTAAACATTGGTTAATAAATGGGTACAGGGGGGTACCCCCTTTAACTTCTTTGTTTCGCAATTAAGAAAAAACGTCAATATAAAAGTTGTAGGATTTAATGTAAACTTCTTGCAAAATATATCTTCGTAGATACAGGGTGTTGCATAAAAGCGTGACAGATCAAAGCTATTTTTTTAAATGGAATACTCTGTATATTGTTGCATTATTGGATTCGACGGACAATTCTAAACATAATTTATATATACCACTATATATCTAAATTGAACCGTTTTCGACTTATTGATGTTTGAAAATTACTATTATATAAGAAAATAAGGTCATTCAAGTCAAGATGTATCGTTTCCATGGATAACAGGATGACGATACTAAACTGAATATTTTGCCCGCTATTAAAAAATAATCAAGCACAAAATGATGAACATGTAAACTGACATGAAAAAAAAATTAAACAAACTAAATAAAACAATTTTGGATGGAATTCTTGGTAACTGTGAGGATTTTTCCTGTTTATCATGCCATTGATAGCAAAGGTTGACTCGTCTGTCCAAAGAATTTTTGTAAAAAGTTATTATTGTTATTTATTATTCCCAGCATTTCACGGCAAAATTCTACTTTTTTTCTCTTTGCCGGACAGTCAATTTTGGTGTGGGTCTAATTTTGAAAGGTTTGTAGCCAGACAATTTAGGTGTTTTTTGAATTTTTCCATATTATGATGTATTTCTCAGGTTATCCTGCATTTTTTTAAAGCCGGTTGAAATGGTTCTAATTGATTTATTCGGATTTTCTTGAATGGCGAGTAAAATGTTCAGTTTAGTATCCTCGTCTTGTGGAATACGTATTTTCTTTCTATTTAAGTTTGAATCCTCTTGAAATTTGATAAATATTTTTCTAATTGCCTATTTACAGTTAACGTGCATACCTACGCGTATTATTTCTTCGTAGTTCTTGCTGTGCCATTTTCACATTATTATTATTTTTAATATAAGCCGTTAAAATCGTCTGCTTTTCTTGAATAGAGTAAGGCATTTTTGAATAGAAATTCTTACTGTTTATTAAAACTGACAAATCATGTTTTTCGAGTTTTTTCGAAATTTACCAAGTTACCATTGTTAACATTGAAAGTTGCTTGGATTATGGCTGCCCGTAGAGTCCTAACAAGGACGAAAGGGCCGTCGTGGTCTATCCGCCCCAGGATATCCATTGTGCTGAGATTCCTGTGTATTTCAATATAAAAAACAGTTACACACTAGTTCGATATGACACAATTATTTGCTTTTAATTAAAAATTAATTATAATAAATAATAATATAAACAATTCATAAACATTTTTACCGTGGAAATAAAATAGCAATATATTTAACGAAACAGAAGGATTTTAATGGCTAATAATAGAAGAAACAATACAATGCAAAAAATACTAAAATAAACTTAAACACAAATTAAAGACCTTCGTTAATTAACTCAACTGAGGTATCATTTTCGGGAAGCTCGACCCAAAAACGACTGCCTAGTTGTGGTCATTTTCAGGGCAATAGTCATGATATCAGGCATATTTAAATTTACTTTTCGTTTTAATAGATTCTTTGTAATTATAAAGTCACCTTCTGGGAATGAAAGTATGATCTTCCAAGTTTACCTTTTATCTACTTAAACAAAGTTATTATCGTAAATAAGAAGGGGATGGAATATCTTCCAATATTTCGGCCACTGCAGGCTTTGTCAACCGAAATCTTCGGAAAAAACATGTCTTTAATATAATTCGGCTTCTCGTTAAAATGTTTAAGAAACCCATCTTGTACAATATCTAGTACATTTAGGTCGCCGTTATACCAGCCAAGCTCTTCTATGTCCATAACAGTAAAAATTGAAAATATTCAACAAAAATAAAAAATAAATTTAAAAAAAATAAACCAAATTACTTTTCTTGACATTTTCTAGTCGCAATTAAGTTACTAATCGGCCAAATTTGGCCAGGTAAACTTAATTGGATGCTGGGAATAATAAACAATAATAATAACTTTTTACAAACAATTATTTGGACAGACGAGTCAACCTTTGCTACCAATGGCATGATAAACAGGAAAAATACAAGGCATTGGGCAACAGAAAATCCCCACAGTTACTAGAATTCCATCCAGAATTATTTTATTTAGTTTGTTTAATTTTTTTTTTTCGTGTCAGTTTACATGTTCATCAGTTTGTGCTTGATTTTTTTTTTAATAGCGGGAAAAATATTCAGTTCAGTATCGTCATCCTGTTATCTATGGAAACGATACATCTTGACTTGAATGACCTTATTTTCTTATATAATAATATATAATAATTTTCAAACATCAATAAGTCGAAAACGGTTCAATTTATATACAGGGTGTTCATTTGAGAACTTCCCACCACGGATTTATCGAAAACCACTGATTAAAAGAAAAAACGCCGAGACACGTTAAAAGATTTGCCAAAGGGGACAACTTTTTAACCAAAAACTACTTCACCCCCTTTTACCCTCTGCCCCCCGGGGTCATCCCCTAAAAAATTTTAAATGACAAGGGGTATCAAGTAATAGCTTGTTTAAAAGATCTTTCAAAGTGCTTTATTTTGACGTTTGATTTTTTAAAATCGGTTGATTCGTTTTCGAGAAAATTAGAAAAATCTTTATTTATCTTAATTTATTCAGATAGAAAAAAACACGAAAATATCACTTTTTATTTCAATAAGTGTTCAAAATGTTGCCCGTTATCGGCCAAACAATGATATAGGCGATGTTCAAATTCCTTACGGACATTCCCACGCATGTTGTGGGAGATCATGGCAGCTTTCGATGATGCGTTGACGAAGTTCTTCCAAACTTTCAGGTTGGGGAGTGAACACAATAGACTTCAAATGGCCCTATAGAAAAAAGTCTAATGGCGTCAAGTCAGGAGATCTAGCAGGCCATTCTATAGGCCCTCTTCGCCCTATCCATTTATCTGGAAACTCGTCGTATAGCCATTGCCGAACCGGAAGAACATAGTGAGGAGGAGCGCCGTCTTGCTGGAAAAATATTTCAGCCTCATCAAGTATAGGGTTTCCATCGTCTTCGATTTGGTTTTCAATGGTTTCAGTGATAAGCGGATTGATGGTATTTTCCAACATATCTAATTAAATGCCTCCATTTAAATTCCCATTAATAAACAATGGCCCAATCACTTTGTTTCCTAAAATGCCTGCCCATACATTAATTTTTTGGGGGTACTGAGTATGCCCTTCTACAAAAGTATGAGGATTTTCATTGCTCCAATACATGCAGTTATGCTTGTTAACAAATCCATTTAGGTAAAATGTGCATTCATCACTGAAGCAGATATTCTTTACATGAATGGTATTATCATTAATCGCTGCAGTCATTTGTTCACAAAACTCAACTCGCCTATCGAAATCATCTTCGGTTAACTCTTGCAATATTTTTATTTTGAATGGATGAAATTTATGCAATTTAGTAAGTGCGTGTACAGAGCCTAATGAAATACCAGTCGCATCAACAATTTTGCGTAATGAAGTATTAGGATTTATGCCAAAATGATCCAAAACTTCAACTTGAGCGGCTTCATCCAAAACTGTACGATGATTACGTTTTTTATTTGCAACAGATCCAGTTTGAGTAAATTTAGTAACAAGGTCCAAAACATACCTATGCGAAGTTATCTTTTCCGGATGTCTGGCGTTAAATGTGACGGCAGTTTGCGAGCACATTGATTTTAGGCACCATAAATTTGAATCATTTCCACTCTTTCGGCTAGTGTGTAAACCATTTTGGAAGTAAAATCTGAATCAGTAAATTAATTTTCACTATCCCAAGATTGTCACAAAGGTAACTGACAGCAAATTAAATTCTTTCTTCTCCTTAGCAACTATAAAAAACTAAACAGGTATAAGAATAAATACATATTATCTGTGTTGATAAAAAGAAGGCGGAAAAAAATTCGAGTTGTTATTTGGTTGCTGCCACGTCTAATCTTCCGAATTGCTGTTTATGTTGGATTTTGAACACTTATTGAAATAAAAAGTGATATTTTCGTGTGTTTTTTTTTCTATCTGAACAAATTAAGATAAATAAAGATTTTTCTCGAAAACGAATCGACCGATTTTAAAAAATCAAACGTCAAAATAAAGCACTTTGAAAGACCTTTCAAACAAGCTATTACTTGATACCCCTTGTCATTTAAAATTTTTAAGGGGATGACCCCGGGGGGCAGAGGGTAAAAGGGGGTGAAGTAGTTTTTGGTTAAAAAGTTGTCCCCTTTGGCAAATCTTTTGACGTGTCTCGGCGTTTTTTCTTTTAATCAGTGGTTTTCGATAAATCCGTGGTGGGAAGTTTTCAAATGAACACCCTGTATATAGTGTGGTATATATAAATTATGTTTAGAATTGTCCCGAGAATCCAATAATGCAACAACATACAGGGTATTCCATTAAAAAAAATATAACTTTGATCTGTCACGCTTTTATGCAACGAATACGAATATATATTTTGCAAGAAGTTTACATTAAATCCCACAACTTTTGTATTTAACAGTTTTTTCTTCATTGCGAAACAAAGAAGTTAAAGGGGGATACCACCTTGTACCTACCTATTAACCAAGGTTTAGACAAACTATTATAGTGCCCAAACGTCGAGTTCAAATCACAAGGAGCGTAGCGACGAGATTTAAGACGCGAGGGCTATTAGCTGTCTAAACCGTAGTTAATATACAAGGTGTCCGGAAAAAAGGATTTTTATAATGCCATTTTTCATTTTCGACCCTCATGTTCGATAAGCGTCAAAGTTTGAAATTTAAAACTGATTTTTTTGAATAATTCGAGTATTTAATAAGATATTAATTATAATTTTGGTACCCTGCTTCAACATAAAGAGTTACATCTTCTGAGAAAAACAAAATAAAAAACAATAGTCGAATATTCAAAATAGGGGTTCCAGTACATACCCCCCTATTTTTTAGTATGTAGGCTAGTGACTTCCGAACTATATTTTCTTATGTTTCTATCCCCACCCCCCACCCTATAGAAAGTACCGACTCCTATTTAAGACAGTGCTTATTGGGACCGTATTTTGAAACCAAGCCGGAATTACTCCTGTTGAGTAGGTACATGCGAAAGGGCAGCAAAATTAGTAAGGCCATAGAACAAAAACGACATCGGGAAATAAAAAGGTCTCCTTCTTCACGACAGATTTTTCTAAATCTGATCTTATTGCATCTTAAAATTTATATGATCTTGTAAAATATTGGGTGAATTAAAAGTGTTTCTGCTAATATAAAATAAAAAAAATTAAACAAAATTACTTTTCTTGACATTTTCTAATCGCAATTAAGTTACTAATCGGCCAAATTTGGCCGGGTAAAATTAATTGACAATTAAGTAAAAAAGTTGATTGGTGTTTACCGATTTAATCAGATAATCACAATTAAACCTTAATCAGCAAAAACATATGTTGGTGGGTACGGGCATAAGAATTTTCTTTTCCCACTGCTGTATTATTTTACTTTGTTTTGAAGCATTTTTTTCTTTGAGATCAATTTGTATAAAATGGATTTTTTTTGGCGGCACACTCAGCAATGTTCGAGATTTTTTTCTTCGATAACTTCGTAAATACTAACATCATACCATACATACTGTCTACTTAAATTATAACAGAGAAAATATACAAACTGTCCGCGGATAGGGTTTACAATAGCACAAATAGATGAAAAATTTCATTTTTCGGGAAAAAGTCATTGTTGATAAAAAGTTTGGCTTGTAAAAAAAATGCAATTCACGAAGAGAAAATTTGGATTTTTTATACAGGGTTCGCAAAAACTTAATTTTTCTCCAAGAGTAAACTACCTTTATTTTTCATTTTTGACCAAAATGCTAATTAAAAAACTTATTAAGAATAACGTTTGTAATTTAAATCCGAGATTTAAAATAAATCTTCGATTTTTTTAATTTTTAGAGGTAAAAGATTTTTTTTTTGATAAAAGCATTAGCGGTCGAAATACAAAATTATCAATGACAGAGGTGTATCAAAAAGTTTCAAAAGCTGATTTTTGGTGTTACCAGAAATATGTATTTTTAATTTCACAAATGAAATAACCCCGGAAATTATACAAAAAATCTTCAAATAACAACAAATAATAATTTTATAATTTGCTATTCTAACACTCCCCCTCCATATTCAACACATTTTTCCAGCTGTAAACGAATGTGGTCAAAACTTCTTCGAATTTCTGGATGGAAATTGTTTGAACAGCTTCAACAATTCCCTGTTTTAGAAGCTATACGTTGTTCTCAATTGGACGGGAGTACCTATACACTAATTGTTTGAGGCGCTCCCAAAGATAGGCATCTGAAATAGTTAAATCGGGACTTCATGGGGGCCACAGAACCAGACCATTCCGACCAATCCATCTGTGGCCAAATGTATTATTAAGCCATTCCCTCACTTCAATTGCGAAATGCGCAGGGATGTTGAGAGTATATTTCGTTCCTAAATTGGAGAGGCAATTCTTCTAGGTTGTCAGAAAGGAATGTTTCCAACATTTTAAGGTAACTCCTACGGTTACACGTGTTTTCGAAAAAATATGGGCCAATAATGCCAATTGCCATAATAAGAAATCTACTTTTTTGTAATATTGTCTTTTTATTTCCCGTTTGTTGAAAATGTCGATTCATCGGAGAACATGATAAATTTATGAAAATTTCTGTTTTCACTTACAATTTTGTTTCCGACCCAAAGACAAAAATCCAAACGTTTGGCTTCGTCTCCTTCTTCCAACGTTTGAGTTTTTTTTACTATTACATCAAGTTCTTGAGCTCGGTTTCTTAATGAAAGGGTAGGATTATCAGCAACAGACTGCAATACGATTAGGGAAACTGCGTCATTTTGATCATAGTTTTTTTTTTTTAATTGGAAACCGAACCAGTTTGCTGACATTTTCTTAATAATTTATGAAGTTCCATTTTTGAGACGTAAACGTTAGGGTGTCTTTGATTACATTTCTCTATCACAAAGCTGTGAGAACTTTCGCCCGCACCGTAACATTGAACTAAATAAACCCTTTATTTTAAGGTCAACATTTTCAAAACACATCAAATTCTATTTGACAACTTCAAATTTGCCCCATACGTAAAGCAAAGTAATAAAACGTTAAAAAAATTCCTTGTTTTTACAAAAGATGGTAGAAATGCATTTAAAATTTTAAAATAATACACCAACCAAAACACCACCCATTATGAAAATAGAGTCTAATAAAATTTTATATTAATATTTTTATTGAGCAGTAAAATTTCCATTTACCTACCTCTAAAAATTAAAAAAACTAAAAAAATCGAAGATTTATTTTAAATCTCGGATTTAAATTACAAACGTTATTTTAAATCAGTTTTCTAATTGACATTTTGGTCAAAAATGAAAAATAATAGCTATTTATGCCATCAGTTACAAAATTTCATTTCGTAACGTATTGCATACAAGATTTTTTCTAATTTTGAAGAAAGTAATAAAAAAATAAAATTTAATATAATTGATAAAAATTTGGAAAACATAAATTTTGTTTTTCTAATTTTGACATATAACTGATGGCATAAATAGCTATTGTTGCTGTTACTTCATGTTAGTTGTCAGTTTGACATTTTGTAAAAAAGTCTAGACGGAAGGTTTTTAGCGAGATTGATATATTTTTAGTTTTATTTTTAAAAAATGAGTCATTTAAGTTCTGAAGAGCTACCAAGCGATATTGAAGAGGCAGCAGGTAATGCTCTATTATCAGTAATTCCCAAAAAGTCAAAGGCAGTTTATGATTTGGCATACGAAAAATTTGTTACGTGGTGTGATGAGAAGAAAATTAAACATGTTAATGAGAAAGTTTTACTTGCATATTTCGAGGGTAAGAAAGATCTAAAAGTTTCCACATTATGGACACTTTACTCAATGTTAAGGTCTGAACTAAATCTGAAAAGGAATATTGATATTAAAAAATATAAAAATTTGGTAGCATATATTAAAAGGCAAGCGGACGGGTACAGTGCTAAAAAGTCAAAAGTTTTTATTAAAAAAGATTTAGCCAAATTTTTATTGGAAGCTGATGACAAAGAATACTTAATGGCTAAGGTTGCAATGATAATTGGAATGGCAGGAGCATGCAGAAAAGCAGAATTAACTTTTCTTCCAGTTGAAAATGTTATAGACGAAGGAAGCCATTTTCGTGTTGATATCCCACCTTCAAAAACAAAAGTTATACGGCAGTGTGCAATTACCACTGGAGACATTGAAAATACGAATCTTGTTGAAATATTAAGAAAATATATTAAGTTGCGTCCCCAGATTCTTAAACACAACAGATTTTTTGTAAAATATGCGAATGGAAAATGTACCAGAAATCCTGTGGGAATTAACACATTTAGCAGTCTGCCAAAAGTTATTGCACAATTTCTTGGTCTTTCAAATCCTGTTCTATATACTGGCCACTGCTTCAGAAGAAGCTCTGCCACTTTCCTAGCAGACAGTGGCGCTGATCTTTAAAAATTAAAGAGGCACGGAGGTTGGAAATGGAAAAATTCCATGAATAATAAAAAACTTATAGCGCAAGAAATATTTGGTGAAACATCTAATGCAATGTGCGTCGCTTCCCAAATAACAGCAAGTTCGAGCAATGAAAAAAATATGTCGTCGGGAATTAATTTGAATAATTGCAATAATTTTGTTATCAATATTTATAATAATTAATTAATTTATAATTTATGTTTTTAACTTGTATTATAACAGTTTAATAAATAGAATAATTCTTTTTGTCACTAATTTTGAAATACATTTTTCGTCACCAATTGCATAAAATTTTACTTTATGCAACTAGTTACAAAAAGTAAGTCGTTTCATAATGTCAATCAGTTTTAAAAAGTGTCACTTTATATGTCAAAATTAGAAAAAGGTAGTTTAGTCTTGGAGAAAAATCATGTTTTTGAAGTTTTTGCGAACCCTGCATAAAAATCAAAATTTTCTCTTCGTGAATTGCATTATTTTTACAAGCAAAACTTTTTATCAAGAATGACTTTTTCCCGAAAAATGAAATTTTTCATCCATTTGTGCTATTGTCAGGCGCGTAACTACAGGGGGGCCTCGGGGGGCCGGGCCCCCCCCAGACGTCGCTAGGCCCCCCCCAGAAAAAAAAGGCTGGCTTTGTAAGCACGCTACTCGCCTCGCAATTTGGGCATGTTTATTCAACGATGTACGAAATAATCTTGCCAAATATCACTCGACCATCATTTTTTTATTGGTTAAATTTTCCATTTTTCACTCAAACTTTTTTGGCAATACTCGTTGAACTTTGGGCTTGTTTATTCAAAAACTAAATCCCTCGAGCTTCGCTCTCGGGATCTAATCAGAATAAACATGTCCAAATTCAACTCGAAAAATTTTCAAAAAAAGTTTTCGTGACAGCTGAAAAATCTAACCGATAAAAAAACGACGTCTTGTGATATTACTGTTGATTATTGACCAAATTTGTTAAAATTTGGGCGTGGTCCAAAAAAATGTTTCCACCTGCATCTACACGAGCCGCCACTGCAAGTCACAATAACAGGCCCACCCTAGGCCACCCCCAGGTCAGAGGGCTAGTTACGCCACTGGCTATTGTAAACCCTATCCGCGGACATTCACTAATCGATGCAAAATTGATCAAAAAATATGTTAAATATGAAGTTACAGCTCTTTGTTTTAACAGGGACGATTGTGGCCATGCTCTTGGATAAAGGCCAACTAGCCGAGTGCACGTATGTGATATAGGTGCCCTTCCAGTGGCGTATTTAGAATATTGCCACGGGGGGGTCTATACCTTTCGTTTTATCTTTCTTTCTTTAAAAAAGCGCCGCAGGCGAAAAATTTTTCGGTGCCACGCCCTATTTTGAACTATCAAAATTTATAATTTCTATGTTTTGATAGCTGAACCCAAAATAGGAAGAAATTAAGAAATTTTTAAATATAAACGCAATAATGGGAATATATATTTTTTTGAATATTTATGTTTAAAAATATATATTTCTACATAATATGACCGATTCCGAAAATGATTGGTTTTCAAGTTATTTTTGCCATTTTTTTTTGCCAAGTTTGGCCATGTTGTTTTGTTATCTGTGACACAGTTACTTAATTATTTGTAAAAACAAAGTATTGCTAATAGTTCTAGTTTGCAAAAAAAAATACAAAACTAAGTGAACATCATTTCAATTTTTTAATAATTTTATTTAATAATAATAATAATAATAATAAAGGTCTTTATTCAAAAATTGTAAAATAGAAAATTATTACATTTTGTTATCGGGCTAGGTTCAGTTCACCCTTACATTAAATGCAACAAGGCATCTGATCTGTTCTGAGTTTTTTTTAATGTTGAGCCCACGGGGGGGGGGGGGGGGGTCCAGACCCCTCGGACCCCCCCCCCTAAATACGCCACTGTGCCCTTCAAATTCAAGATGAATTCTACTCATCTCTAGGCGAATCTAATTAAAAGTAATTAATGAATCAACGTTAAACGAATTTAATTTTCGGTAAACAGTTACTTCAACTTAACGTACCGTAGTCAATTAGCTAACAGCGGAGGTAAAGCCGTAATTGAATGGCACGATGTGCATCCAAGCAAAGAATCAAGTTCGAGGCAAAGACCATAAATAATACGGTTATAAACTATTACGGCAATTAACAGCGCTTGAACTTCCGTAAACATTGACATTTAACGTTTACTATACTTTATTTTACTATGAATCCATTATGTGTTGTCATGTTGCCCAATTCGCATAATTGTGGAACGTTTCGAAATAATTTAAAGAACTCGCAGCGGTCAAGAGCCTTTGACAATAAATTTTCTTTAATTGCACCTTCCTTAACAAAAAATAATATTGTACAGAGTGATCGCGTTCGCGTATAATGTTACCCCCTTTAACTTCTTTGTTTCGCAATTAAGAAAAAACTGTTAAATACAAAAGTTGTAGGATTTAATGTAAACTTCCTGAAAAATATACCTTCGTAGATAGTTGCATAAAAGCGTGACAGATCAAAGTTATATTTTTTTAAATATAATACCCTGTATATTGTTGCATCATTGGATTATGCGGACAATTTTAAACATAATTTATATATACCACTATACAGGGTGTCCCGAAATTAGCTGACAATATTTTAAGGGGATAAAGTACATTTAAAAATAAGACTAAAATCCTCTATTAATATACCTCCAAAAACGCTTCGCTATGGGGCTAGAGCCCCCCGAATTGGAGCTATGACAAGCAGTTTTGTTACAATATCTCAGAAACCGATTAGGGTATCAAAACAAAATTTGATGCATGTATTACCCATAGCTAGACGCAATAAATGGTTTATTTAGCTTAACTGTATTTCTTCCAGTGGCGTCCCACTGGGTAGGTAGTTGGGAGAATATTGCCCTAAGTTTTTTATTTGTAGGATTTTTTAACTTTAGGTGAAATTTTTAGAAGCCTTAAACTATTTTGCTGAAAAAGGGTACTCTTGTTTCATTGCGGTAGGATTCACCATTTTCCAATAAAATCGATTTTAAAATTTTCGGTTTTTTGAAATCCGGTGAAAAGGCTAAGGTTTTTTTTGCATATCTCAGCAAACACTTAATATATTAAAACATGCAATTTATTAGAAGATCTACTAGGGACAAGTAATAATAATACATAATCAACTTGGGGATTTATTAGATAATGTGCCACTGGATTTACGTTTAGGGCACTTCTTTCAACATGATGGGGCACCAGCTCACTACGGACGTCAAGTGAGAAATTGACTTGAAGAAAATAACCAGGTGGATTGGTAGCCATAGCCTGGCCACCAAGATCACCTGATTTAAATCCCCTTGATTATTATTTTTGGGGACACATGACTGGTACTTGCTTAAGAATTCGTTTCCCGTGTGGTTCACAATCAAGTTTGATTTGCAATTTGTTATTCTTTTTTGTTTTATTTTAAAACTATCTTAAAATCTCCATGAAAATAAATATTTAAAAAACAAAGGAATCTAAAAATGTGTTTAATTTAAAAACGTTACATTCTGTCAAATTACAATAATAGCAGGTTTTATTAACAAAAAATTTAAAATAAAAAAAATTACATTAAAATTATGAAATTAAAAAAAAATAGTAATATTTAGTTAAGGCTGCGACGTCACTGGAAAAATATTTTAAAGTAACAACCTTTAATACATATGCCTTGTCGCCAGTAGAACATGTTTTAATATTAAGTGTTTGCTGAGATATGCAAAAAAAACCTTTGCCTTTTCACCGGATTTCAAAAAACCGAAAATTTTAAAATCGATTTTACTGGAAAATGGTGAATCCTACCTCAATGAAACAAGAGTACCTTTTTTCAACAAAAGACTTTAAGGCTTATAAAAATTGCACCTGAAGTTAAAAAATCCTAAAAATAAAAAAATTAGGGCAATATTCTCCCAACTACCTATCCAGTGGGACGCCACTGGAAGAAATAAAGTCAAGCTAACTAAATCGTTTATTGCGTCTTGTCATGGGTAAAACATGTATCAAATTTTGTTTCGATACCCTAATCGGTTTTTGAGATATTGTGAAAAAACTGCTTATCATAGCTCCAATTCGGGGCGCTCTAGCCCCATAACGAAGCGTTTTTGAAGGTATATTAATAGAGGGTATTAGTCTTATTTTTGGATGTACTTTATCTCCTTAAAATATTGTCAGCTAATTTCGGGACACCCTGTATATCTAAATTGAACCGTTTTCGACTTATTGATGTTTGAAAATTACTATAGATTTTTATATAAGAAAATAAGGTCATTCAAGTCAAGATGTAAAAGCCATTCATAAAAGTAAAGCGGCCATCAATACACCGTAGAGCCATCCCAGCCGAATTTATTCCAATACAAAAGGCAGTCACGCTGGTAATGATCGAAAGGTAGACAACTAAAAACCACGAAGTGCATCACAATCCAGTAAAGGGGACGCTATTTGCAGGGTATCCATTGTACTGGGATCCCTGTGTATCCCAATATAAAAAAAAAACAGTTACACACTTGTCCGATATGTCACAGTTATTCGCTTTTAATTATTTTCGCGGACACTATATTAGGTATCTTCTAATTAATTTTTAATTTTAAAAAATAATCGGCTATTCTGGCCGCAATAGTAATTATTATAATAAACTACTTTTTTTACAATCCAAATTTTATTTCATTATCTTTAAAAAAAACGGCACTGCAAAAATTCAAAAAGTAATTTTTCTCAAAACACACTTCATTCACATAGTATTTTGCCATAGCCGGCAAGTTATTGACTACCTACCGAAGAACAAAAAAATCCCCCAAAAAAGTGGGATTACTAACTAATTTTTCTCAATACCTATTTACTAACCTTGATTAGTAAATTATGCAAATAAAAACTTGGTAAATACGCCAATTATCCAAATCGCGATTAAAGCAAATTGGAGAATTAACTAATTCTGATTATTGGTGGATACAGCCATTAGTCTTTTCCACATAAAATATACTATTTGTCTTTGAAGCTTCTATAGAAGTTTTTTGATGCTCTAAGCTAGGGTGTTGCCTACTTTGAGTTTAAAAGAAAAAATGCATATATTTGCTAAAAGTATTAGCAACAAAATTGCATACTTGAAAATTCTGTACACGATTTATACAGTTCGCGCTTTACTTTTACTTCAGATTATTTAATGGACACTTACAGTGAATTATAGTGGGCTGTTAAATTCTTTATGTTAAAAACAATGTTGCAATAAACCGCCTTATTTTTTCGTGTAACAAAACAACATTTCAATCAGTTTTATAATGGGTGCATTAACGATGTCAATGACAAAATAAGGTGGATTTTGTTAAAACAAAACATGTGATATACAGGGTGTCCGGGAAAATGAGGAAAATCTCTCGAATATGAAAAAAAAACACGTGAAAAGAATACTACAAGTACATAATAAACTTCTTTCGTATCGGCCTCCTCTTCGGAGATATGGGCTCCCATGGAATTAAGTTTTTGACACACAATTATTAAACCAACAGGTATATTTCAATTTTTTTTTCATATGATGTATACCAGGTAAGACCCTTCAAATTACTATCCCAAAAAGTGTTGCAAATTACTCACAGCTGCAGGGACGGACCAGCTGTGACACTAATGTGCCCATTTTTTTACACCCTGTATGATAAAAACTTTGGACAACGTTTTTTACATACCTACCTTTAACTATTGACTAAAAATTAAGTCCTCTTCATTCATGTCGCTAATGCTAACCGTTTTCGGAAAAATATTATTGCCATCATGTATTAATATTAAGCAATTAAAAGTGAACATTTATAATTTATAGGAACAGAGATGTATCTTTTATCGAAATACGCTAAATACATGATGTAAATAAAATGACGTTTTTCCGAAAACGGTTAGGATTAGCGACATGAATAAAGAGTATTTAAATAGGTAAAAGTATGTCAAAAACGTTGTCCAAAGTTTCTATCATACAGGGCGTAAAAAAAATAGTGTCACAGCTAGTCCGTCCCTGCAGCTGTGAGTAATTTGCAACACTTTTTGGGATAGCAATTTGAAGGGTCTTACCTGGTATACATCATATGAAAAAAAAAATTGAAATATACCTGTTGATTTAATAATTATGTGTCAAAAACTTAATTCCATGGGAGCTCTTTGGGAGCCCATATCTCCGAAGAGGAGGCCGATACGAAAGAAATTTATATAAACTTGTAGTGTTCTTTTCACGTGTTATTTTCATATCCGGTAGATTTCCCACATTTCCCGGACACTCTGTATGTTCCATTCGAGATACCTTTTCTACGATGGTTTTGAATAACGTCTAGAGCTTTTAATTATCTTTTTTTTTTATCAAAAAATAAATGTATCATTGCATTTGATATTTAAAAATAATACTTTAATTTGTACATATTTTAGAAATAAGTAAAGATAAACCAAAAATAACCGAAGCGCAATGAATAGAGAAAGAAAACCTCTATCGAACAAGAGCAAATTTGTTAAAATCCATTCAGCCCAAACAAAGTTACCATATTACTGGGACAGATTTTGATAAAATAAAAACTTCGTAACGTCAAAAAGGAGATAAAGATCGATTTGTCAAGTGATTGGGTATCGTAGGTGCTGTAAAGTTAGATAAAGTTTGTTCAATGACCGCTGACCGTTACGTCATATTCTCCATATTTGCGGTACATCGTAAATTAATTCAGCCAGTTTGACTTACCGGTGGTAAAGGTTATGATTTTTCTTAGGCTCGATCTACATAAAGACGATTGCATATGTGAATAAGGTAAATACAAGCGCGTTTTTTCGAATTTTTAATTATTATTTTTAAACTGATAATGAAGACAGAAATAAGTAGTTTATTTAGGGTAAAAGGCAATGTAAAAGGTATCATGAGATGAAACATTTTGTTTTTGAAAATCAGTATGAATTTTTTAATTGATTTAAATTTACTGAAAAATAAACAAAACTCATTTATAAAATTTAAAATTAAATGATATATTTTTTTGTCCAGTGTATCTCTAGTGCATCAGTCTATAAATTATGTGATATGCTGATTCACTATTATCCAGACCTGATCCTTCATTGCAAATGGTGAAACCGGAATTTGTCTATGTTCTACTAACCATGCAATAAGTAATCTTTTTGACTAACTTGTATTTGGAATTTTTTCAATTAGCCCAGAATGATATACAGCGTGTGCGTGGATTTGCTTGCCAAATGGAAAACTTCTTTATTATCAATTATTCGAAAAAAAGTTATTCTTTATAAAAAGTTTTGCTTTTAAAATTATTAAGATTGGCATAAGAATTTCTTTTTAATGTTGTACATGATGTCTCAAAAAACGAAAAACTTTAATTTTAAATGTGAAAAAATTGTATACCAATATTTATTAAACGGCAAATTGGAAAGCGCAAAAAGCGCATTAAATCGTTAACTAATTTGTAGTATACAGGGCAATGATAAAGTTTTTTTTGAATAGTTACTTAACATTTTTGATAAACAATATGGATAAATACCATCGCAATATTTGTTATTAAGTCATCAATGTACTATTTGCGGGTTAATTTAGTATACAGAGTGATTAAAATATTTGGATAATTTACAACCTAATTGAAAATTTATTAAACAATCATATAAACATATTTACACATAACAAGTTTTTTAATTACTAGTAATTACACAGTAAACACGAACAAATATACATAGAAGATTAAATTTTAATAAGCCCCCCGTTGTTCATCATACACCTAATAATTTTTATCAAAAATGTTAAGTAACTATTCAAAAAAAACTTTATCATTGCCCTGTTTACTACAAATTAGTTGACGATTTAATGCGCTTTTTGCGCTTTCCAATTTGCCATTTAATAAACATTGGTATAATGTTTTTTCACATTTAGAATTAAAGTTTTTCGTTTTTTGAGACACCATGTACAGGGTTATCCAACCAAGACTAGACAAGGCGATTTTTTGACTTTTCCTGTACTTTTATAAAAAAACTGAAATAGCCATCTTAAGTCATTTTCTCCCGCGAATTCGAATATCTTCAGCAAAAAACAATTGAACATCAAACAAAAGTACTAGGGGTCACTTTGATATTTTTTTAAATGGAACACCCTGTATATTTTTACATTTTTAAATTCCACATAAAATTATAATTATTTTTTATTAAATGCACTATTAGTCTATACTTCATAGTTTCCGAGATATTGACTCTCGAAAAGTGACATTTTTGAACTTTGACAGCTTATAACTTTCTAACAGTACGTCTTAGAGCAAAACGGCTTACATGTCCCTATCTTTAAATTTTATTATCTTCCCAAAAAAATCAACTTTCGGTTAAACCGGATGTAACTCGAAAGAAGGAAATATAGTTTAACTGGAAGTTGATTTTTTTGGGAAGATAATAAAAATTGAAGATAGGGACATGTAAGCCGTTTTGCTCTAAGACGTACTGTTAGAAAGTTATAAGCTGTCAAAGTTCATAAATGTCACTTTTCGAGAGTCAATATCTCGGAAACTATGAAGTATAGACTAATAGTGCATTTAATAAAAAATAATTATAATTTTATGTGGAATTTAAAAATGTAAAAATATACAGGGTGTTCCATTTAAAAAAATATCAAAGTGACCCCTAGTACTTTTGTTTGATGTTCAATTGTTTTTTGCTGAAGATATTCGAATTCGCGGGAGAAAATGACTTAAGATGGCTATTTCAGTATTTTTATAAAAGTACAGGAAAAGTCAAAAAATTGCCTTGTCTAGTCTTGGTTGGATAACCCTGTACAACATCAAAAAGAAATTCTTATGCCAATCTTAATAATTTTAAAAGCAAAACTTTTTATAAAGAATAACTTTTTTCGAAAAATTGATAATAAAGAAGTTTTCCATTTGGCAAGCAAATCCACGGACACGATGTATAAGTCGCGTTATCAATGAAAATAAGCGACGGTTCTTCCATGTTTGGTAAAAATATTTTTTCAAACCAATTCTCAAACATCGAATCATGATAATCTCATCAATAGATTTCAAAATTTTAACTGTTAAACTTAACAGAAATATTCTAATAAATTTTTGGGTTTAATATGTTTCTTAAGGTTGAATTCTCAACGTCATTTAATCTATTGCCAACCTATAACCTATTTCGCGTTGATTTTTTGAGTTTATTATTTTAATAACTAACACTTAAAGAAAATCAATATCGTCGGTACATTATTTAGGTAATATCTGTTATATTACAAAAATATCAATTTATTTCATTGCTAATTTTGGGAGAATTGTATAGTGAAAGAACAATGAGTGACAATGACATAATAATATTTAAAAAAATCTTACCCGATATTTTTCACTATACAATTCTCCTAAAATAAGTTATGAAATTCTTTGATATTTATTAAATATGTCAATTATTACCTATAGAATATCAAGTCGATACTGATTTTCTTTAAATTTTGTATAAAAGCTAGAAAACATAAAGAAATCTACGCGAAATAGGTTATAGGTTGGCAAGCATGTTGATACTCCCACCTTAAGGTTTATTATTTTTGTTCTAACCACACACGGTGAACAACTAAAAATTTATTAATTCGATTTGTTAAACGTAAATTAACCGAAAACGACTAGGTCCCGAAACAAAACGGTTTGTTAAAAAAATAAATTGCAATTTTGCTTTGCGGTTTCCGAAATATTTGCATAAGCGTAATCAATAGATCGACATCAGACAGGATCAAGATCAACATAAGTTTTGTAAAAAAAATAATCCATTCTCCTGCAGCCACTGCCACTGCCACCTCGCAGTCTGCTGTCCTGCAAGCAGATCAAGGTGACCAGCGGCCGAGCCTGTATTCGAGGTGGTAATGAGTTTATTGTGAGCTGTTTAAGTCAAGGATCGAGTTAATGATCGACGTTAAAATCAAAAGGTTTCTCGGAAGAACAGCATAATACGTCAAAAAAATTAATTTAGTTAGTAAAAAAATCAAAAACCAAAGGTTTTTTTATCCGATTGTGTTAAAAAATGACGTTTGATAGATCAGATATTTGTACGAAAAGGTAACCTTATCAATAAGGTGTTGTATATTGCGCTGGTAAAATGTGTATACGATCTCAGTTGAGACCATAGACAATTTACCTTTAGATAAACAAACAATAATCACGAATGTGGCAGTTTTATGGCCTTGCGCATGTAAACAAAACTGGGAACTATTAGACATGCGCACTGCAACATTATCGTTTGACGAATGGGAAAATAGACAGGTCCGGGCTTTAAAATTTAAATTCTTGCTCATAGAGGGTTTATTTTACCCCTATTTGGGCATAATACAATTATACAACGGCTGCAACTAGTACCAGTCATTGTTTATATTACAATCCGAGTCACTAAAAGCACAAACACAATTCACTAACTAAACTACACAAAAACCAGAAATCCATAAATATTAAACACCAGTCCCACAATCCACGATAGCCGATCCGATAGCTGAAAACTTTAGAAAACTACAAGGAATCCGCAGAGAAGAGAAACCTTAAAACACAACAACAAAAATGGCGGCCGAGCCGGTTCTGGAGAGTATTTTTGAGCGCGTCGATTATTGTCGATAAAGTAGGACGGCCGATAACACGAGGTTTGTGTGCATGCACGAAGGTTCCCCGAATGAAGACAGCTGACCGACGAGTCATGCGCTCGGACGTATTTTTTCACCCATAAAACGTAACTTTTGTTTGCGCAGGAGATAAGCTGTAGGTATCTAAAGGTAAATTGTCTATGGTTGGGACAGATAAAAAAAACTAAAAAAAATTGGATGACAGACTTGTCAAGACCATGTGGACTATCTTCGAACATCTGTATAGGGAGCAATCAATACAAATTTTGTTATATTTGTATTGTAGTTTCAGTGTGTGATGCAGTAAATTGATCGTACCCCCAATATTTACTTTGTCTCAACTGATTCGTATGAAGTTTAGCTAGGTTACACTTTTCATCCCAGGCCGAAATAGTACATTATATACTTAGGTTGAGAAGTGAGCTATTATATAGCGAGCGCTTTTATATACTGAGGCGCGAAGCGCCGAGGGATATAATGTGCGAGGTATATAATAGCCTTCTCAACTGCGGTATATATAGAATTTTTTCTACTACTAACAATAAAATATTACATATTTTAATTCGTTTAAATCTTTGTTACCCATTTTCACCTAATTTTTTAAAAAATTTGAAAATCAAGTCACTTAGGATTTTACTTGTCAAATGCGATCTTCTGTCAGTATGTAGAAAATATTCGGGTTAGATAATAATATAAAGTTAAAATTATAAAATGTCTGAAATTGAGAGTGAAGAATTGGAAATTTGTACCCCACCCGAGTTTAGAGAGGCGGCAAATAGCGCACAGTGCGATCTGTTACCAGAGAAATCTAAGAAACTATACTTGAATGCATACGCGCAATTAATGGACTGGTGTGTAAGAAAAAAAGCTGGTCACAGAACCATTCCTGAAAGTATCTTCCCAATAAAGTTATAATAAAAAGTCCTATTTTATTGATAATTTAATCCTGTTTTCCAGAATTTCTTTGTTTAAAATGGTCAAAAAAGGCTCAAAATCAATAATATGGTAAAGAAACGGTGAGTTAAGTTATAAAATTGTCTGCAACAACCTCATTAAACAGCTGTTTTTCATTATTGACCTAGGAAATTTTTTATTATTATTATTAACCTAGGTGAATAAATGTTACTTCTCGATAAAGGAATGAAGTAAATAATGACGATTTCTCAAGTAAGTAGTAGCAAAAATATTTTTTGGACGCTAACATTTTTTCAACAAACTGTTTATTTTATTTTCAATTATTTGCAATATTTTTATTAAATGTACAATCAGAACAATTTTGAACAAGAACAGGGTGCTGTAAATTTGATTTTGAGGATGTGTTATAATTTTTGTTCTCGGTTATGATATTATTCTCCAATGTTGAACTCGATTAGAAGACGGATTACGATACCTGAGTCGGTACTGATTGCAGTTCAGATTGTGGAATGTTGAATATTTTCTTGGTCAGCTCTAACTTATTGCTTAAGGAATCATCTATGTACCTATAGCCCTCGTACTCCAAAAGACTTCCAGTCTCCATGCCGTTTTAGAGAAGTTATGTCTGCTCCCGTATCTACAAACAATGTTGTCGATGTTCTTCGAAAACAATGTCCCGTGAATTCCTTGGCATTCGGCAGTTTTAAGTAAGACGAAATATGTGTATACCAAGAACTTGCTTATAGCATTTTCCATTGCGATAAGACACAAAAAATCGCCCATCACTTATATCTGTTGGACGTGAAGCTATATAATTTCTATAATACTTTAGATATTCTCCAGTCACCGTAAATGATCTCGGTTTGTTTGATTTATTATAAGGAATTTTTATTTACAAAGCCGTTCCCAAATTTTGTATGTCATCAATTTTCATATGAGCCAGTTCTTCTCGACGACATGCGCCCGCGATTCCGAAAATAAACGCAACCTGTAATTAAGAAAATTGTTAGTAAGAAATTAAAAATAAAATTATATAGATATATTTACCTTCAACATTAAGTATTTGTCATCTAGAGCATGGCAAAGGAATTTTTGAAACTCTTCTTTAGTTAGGGTCTTTGATTTTTTTGGACAATAACCAACACTTTTTCGTTTCAATAATGCTCGTAATCTCTAACCGTTTACGAGAGCGTCGTTGCATTTTTACCACCCTGTATAGGACGTATATACGTCAGGAGACTTTGGTGCAATGAGACTTACTTTCGCTACCTGAGTTGTAATAATGAAATATGACCATTAAACAACTTAAATGTATTTCTTTTCTGTATAGTTCATGTTCCGGTATGTAATTCCTAATTGCAGTTCATAAAGGATATTTTCAATAACATTTTTATTTCTTCATTGTTATTATATTATTAACAGTTGTTATAAAAAAGCACTAGATGAGCAAAAAGAAATTTGTAATTATCAAATTAGTTACATTTCTCTTTAATTACTAAGTCAACCAAATGCATTCGAAAGTATCGGTGAAATGTAGCTATTATTGTAAACACAATGAGATTGTGAGCGTATGTATGAGCGTTGTAAATTGGTTTAGACATAATATAGAATTGGTAAGTATGAGTTTTAAGTTATTCTAAAGGAAAAAGGGACAGAATATATAGCTACGATTGCAAGAAACACTTCAATAAACACCTTCTTAACGAAACATAATTTATTGAACATTAAGCATGATTATTTATCATAAGCAATTAAGTATAAAAATGTAAAGGAAAGAAAAACACAAAGTCTTCCTCCAGAAAATTTAATAGAATAAAAAATTCTTGTTTAAAGGTCTCTACATGTTTCGAACGTAGAAACGTTCATCATCAGGAGACAGAAAATTTTATTTTATACTGATGGTGTTAGCAAAAGAGAAAATTAGAACCTTAATGGAGCTTTTATGGACTTAAAAAATTGAAGTATAGAAGAAACATGATTATGAAGAAAATTGATAATGGTTAAACCATACTTGAGTATTTGAACAACAACAAAATAAAACAGGTCAAGCTGATCACTGCATAATACACAATCACTCAATCTCTAACAACTTAAAACCCATATACATACCCAATAAAAGCAGAAAACTAAATTTACTAGAAACAATAGCTATCAAAAAAGCCATAAAAACAAATGTAATATTGTTAATAATCAAACCGAAATAACTTCAGGCGCTTCCCTAGTTCTTAATAGCACACTAATTTAGGACTAAATATGTATCTGTAATTTTACCTTTAAAAGTTAAGAAAACCCACAGTTGACCATTCAATCTTCTAATTTTAATTTTATGACATGTTTATAATTACCATAATATGGTATAATGTAATGTCATGTAGAATTTAGTATCTTCTTGTACGTACTCCTTTGACAATGGCCCACAAAGGCCAAAATGGCAATATAAAGACATTTTAAAAAATACCGTTTTATGGCCAACTTTACATCTTTTAAAAAAATATTTTGGAAATACTGAAACTAGGTCATTTTGCTGGGATCATTAAGGTTTTCAATTTTTCTTTCCAAACTAATTAATTTAGTACAACTTCTCAGTTTCTTGGAAGGCGGGTACATGTTTTCACGATAAAAAACGCAGTTTTAATAGCTCGATGGGGTGCTCTTAAATAAATAAATTATTATTACAAATTGTTAAGAGTATAACAGCACACTAATTATTACTACCCAATAAATAATAAAAATTGCATGTATATTTGTATATAGATTAACTACCTACCAACTTAAAAATTTATAAAGAAATCCTTGAAGTTTGATTTAAGGTGGGCTTTTTAAGACTGTACAGTACACGTCTCGTAAAAAATTATTTTAACCCATTTGTAGGTTAAGGTTGATAAGTGGGATTGGCTTTTTCGCCAACAAGCCATCATTATATCTGACAGATCTTTTAAAATAATTAAATAAGATTTTGTATCAGTGGGGTACAGTCTAGCCTGTATGACATGTTCAGAGTGAATTTATTAAAGGGTTAAAAACTAAACTCTATTTAATTAAATTTAATTAATGTGTAGGATAACAAGCCAAATATAGTTTTACAACAGGCAGCGTTTCTTCCTGCAAGAAATACCAGGACTAACCAGAAAATCGATCCACCCATTTTACTTATCTATCCACGTTATTACTGCCTGTCAAATTTGATGAATAGGTATCAAATAGCACATTATAGGTAAAGTCTAAGTACACCCTGTATTTCGCAATTGGATGATCTAATATTTGCCTAACATATTTTTGTTTTCAAAATAGAATATACAAAAATAAAATGTTGCTGCTAAAATTGTATAATCTTTTAATTCTTCGTTGCCTTGGTCTAATTTTGGTCTAATAAAATTGTCCATTGTACGATAACAATAATTATACCTGTCATAAATTTATTATGCTACTCAAATAATTTTTGTGCGTATTAAATAAATCATTGGATATTTATTTATAGACATGTACAACGATATGTGGTTTTTAAATAATACAAATGTATTTGGATTCTTTAAATTTAAATTATATTAACCTACTTGTTAAATTCGCAACAATATATTGTTAAAAACCACAATCATTTGGTACTGGTTTTTGAAACAATGCAAAATATCCACGCATAAAAATAACACACCTAAACGATATATTGTGTCACTAAATACTGATACCAAATTAAGGTTAAGCTGATATAACGTGTTTTTGGTAATTTATTAAAGTAGGGCAGAAATTTGATCGAAACTATTTTTGAAAAATACCAAAAAAATAGGTTAGTATTTTCCTAATCGACGGATTTTCAAGTAATCTTATTAAAATTCGAAGACAGAACAATAAAAAATACTCTATATATAAAATACCTCGATTACATTAGTTTTATAGACTATTTACATAATGTGAGGGGTCAAAAACCAATAAGTACCACATATTAGGGTCACCAGAAACAACCATAAATCAGAATAATTGTAAGTTAAATATACAGGTAAGGCAGGCAAGTATACAGTGTCGTTAAGTATAAGGGTAAATAAAATTTTAGAGGAAAAAACATGTCTTCGGGTTAGAAAATTAAATTTAGAACAAGAATTCAATTGTATTTGATCTCTAAGCAATCCATAGGATATATTACAATTAAAATAATCATGTGTGCATCGTATACTAATTTGTTTTCTAAATTTATTTTAAAAAGCCTCTAGTAAATTAATTGTGAATTTTTACTATTATTTAGAGTATCTATTAAAATATGTCTTCGTTTATCAGTTTTTGACGTGGCCATTTAGTTCCAAAACAATCATAAAGGGGGCATGTAGCGCCTGCGTAAATGATTTAGTATAATTTCTTAACGATAAGGAATCTTACCATAGTAGGGCGTAAAGTTAGAATAGTGTCTCAAAAAGACAGTAGGAAAAATTTTTGTCATCAGCAAGTAAATATTTTTATTAAGGGTCAGTTCTGGAACGTGTTGCATAATTATTATAATATTAAAAAAAAAACTAAAGAAATAAATGATTTTTATGTTAACCCAATGGGTACCTTGCTTCTAACCTTACTTTTACGAGCATAGGCAACCACCTGCATTCTTTCATAGGAGATGGAGAATCAGTTTTTGTCAGTGCTGTGATGGTCCGTTCCGTGATGCCTTGAAATCTGAAATCTGACCACGTCTAACACAACTGGAATTATGTCACAGAAAAGACAAAAAATCAACAATTACTGAACAGATGGTTGCAAAAATCAACGAACTGATAATTTTAATAAAGTTTGTCTATATAAATACATTAAAGTTTCCTTGTATGTTAATTTTTAGCCAGCTCAAGCCATTTCTGTGTGTTTATTGGGATATATTTTTTCAACAGACGGTAACAATATGCTTTCTAAAATGATAATGTAATTTCCGGCATTAAATCTTCCCTTTGTTCGCCCGCAAACACCAGGTCCATGAACACTTATCCAGACCCATACATTTACAGAGAAACGCCTAAGTCTAGAAGTGAGGGGGGCTCTTCGAATCTGGTATTGTTTGGACGGTACATACGAATTTGTCCATTATGAGTCGACTGGAACGTCTTTTCATTAGTAAAAATGACCCTGTTCCGAAATTGAGGAATGCGCAGTAGCGTAGCGTGCAGGGGGCCAGGGGGGCGACCGCCCCCCCCCGCCCTTTGAGCCCTTTTCCAAACGGCGCCCCCTTCCCACTCTCCCAGTAGTTTCCAGTTCCAGGTTTTAATTAGGTTATTATTTGTTTATAACTTTAAGAGTAAAGAAACATAAAATAAACCTGCTACCTATTTCGAGATTCTATTTTATTTTCATTACTTGATTTAATTTATAATAAAAATATTTTGCCACGACCAATAATTTGTATTCTTTCAGTTATTTTGCTGTAACAATTAAAAATTTCTTGAAATCTCTAATTTACTAGAGACTAAATTTTATCGTTTTAAAAGTGTGTTATTGTCGCCAATGAGAATACCTATATGCTCATATTATTATGTAATATGCATAAAATATTTTATAGAGTTTTAACAAAATTCCCCTTGCCGTGTTCGTGTGACCATTTTAGACATGACGAAACAAAAACATTTTACAAAACCCATAATGAGCCATGAAAACGAAGCACTTTTTTTTTGCTTGATTAATTTTCTTGTGATTTTCTTGAGGATCTTGTGTATTTTATATTTTTCCTACTTGAAAATCAGGCAACTTCATTAAAAAAAGGGCGTGACACCCAAAAATTTTTCGCCTGCGGCGCGTTTTTTTTTCTTCCCCATAAAAGAAACTACGCCCTTACTTTTGAAGTTTCCGCCCCCTCCGCCCCTTCAACCACGTTACGCCACTGGGAATGCGGTATATATAATTTAAAGCCAAAATAATCCTTCATTGGCGCTGTTCTTCGGTAAGAAACATTTTTTCGCAGCTGGGCAACATTTTAGTTCAGATTTCTTGACTCTCCTGCTGGCGGTAGGTTGGGAGGCAGGAAATGCTGTATCAATAACAGCATCATTTGCAGTTGCAAATGGATTATTTCTTAAATATTCCAAAAAAGCAGCATCCTGTTCAGGGTTGGAACGTTTGGGACGACCTGAACCAATTTTCCTCTTTAGGAATTCTTCTCGTTCCCAGCGTTGCTTAATTTTCAATATAGTTTTTTTTTATTTCTATTATACAACCGCGCTACAGCACGGATTGACCATCCTTCTTCGATTCTTGATACAATTTGAGCCTTTTCAACTTCAGACAACAATGACAAGGCATTTTTATGTTCTTCTGTCAAAGTTTATCAAACGTTACCACCATGCAGTTTAAAAATTAATTACACCGACGCCAATACTTTGCATTTTTGATAATCTATGACGTGTGATAACCTCCAATAAACAATCATTTAGACAAGCCCATAGACAAGCGAGTTGCGCGCTCTCAAGGATAGATAGGCAACTTAACATACTAAATTGGTTCCCTGATAGCGCCACATGCGACCGGGGGAAAAACTAAATATAGTCGTGGTGGGGGTAGGCGCCAAGCATAAAAATTTAAATTTTATTATTACTTTGAATTCAAATTTTCGCGCTTCCAACTTAACGAAAAAGTTTGAAGCGCGAAACATCTGATTCAAGTTAAAATAATTTGGGAGAACGAAAGGAAATTATAACAATGATATGGCGACAAGATTTATTAATATTAGATATTTACATAAATATGGTTTACATACAGCAGCTTACATTATTATATTATTTTCTGTAGATTTTTCTAACAATTCCGTGTTATTTTCAAAGTTTTTATTTAATAAACTAGTTATTGTACCTTGTAGTTCATTAAGTTGTGAAGTAAAGTTTCTTTCTATATCTTTAATAGCTTTCGCTGTACTTTCCAATCGTTGGGCGACATTAATGAAGTCTTCAGGAGGTTCCACGCTCTTGTTAATTGCCTTGGTTTTTCTTCCCGATTTCTTTGGTCGCGACATATTAAATATATACCTATTTACGATTCTCAAACTACCGACTGCGCCATGTTAAGTTTATAAATTATATATGAATAATTATTTAATAATAACTTTATTTTTTATATATTTTACAAATCAATCATAAAATGACAATGACAATCTTTCACCAGTCCAGGTAAAACTTCAGGATCTGTCACAACAAGCCATATTTTTATCTTTCTCGCACATATTATGCAGGTACAGAGCGAGAGAGAGGTACAGAATGTTGGCCATGCTCATTCTAAATGAATATTCTGTTCCTACCAACGTTAGGAGATGAACAACCTTATAAAACAAAATTCCTACAATAGCGCCACTAGCGACCGGGGGGCTAAATTAAACGAACAGGGGACGACCTTCACCATTTAAGTTATCCTAGCCTGGACAAGCCGGTTTTACGCAAATATGACAAAACTCACCTCTCGTCCTAATTCTTGTGCGCTCTTTTTTTATGAATAGATACAACTGTACTAAACGTGGAATGAGATTACTGACAATTTTTTTTAAGGCCACCAGGTCTAGATACGCCCGTGCCCATACTCAACATCCACGAGCCGCCACTGAGACCGTACTACAATGGTACCCTTTGTGACTGTCTGATTGTTACGCAAATTGCTTTTACAACTCTTTAATAATAACCTGAAAACAATTTAAACTAAGCTCTGTACCTACGTTTTGCACAATCACGGCCGGCGAAAGTCAAGACCAACGTCCGCTTGACAGGTCAGTCGCTAAAGAAGACCAGTAAACGCAATCAACGTCGATGGTCTTGGTCATTTAACTCGGTTTTGAAATAATTAACAGGATCCAAATTATTTCGTTTTAATTCGACACGGCATTGTGCCGGTAGATAAGAATACCTACGTATTGTCTGTCCTTTTATACCTTATGTAATACATACACAGAAAAAAAGAATACTTCATTTAAGTAAAAAAAAAAATTCTTAAACCATTTATCTAAATATAAGGATATAGATGGTTGATTGTAGATATGCTATTTCTTTTGACTTTAAATAATGACAAATAAATATTGACATTTTACAAAACAATATATTATTATTTATTTATTTATTTATTTTACACCATTTCACGGTTACAATGAACCAATTAACAAATGGGTATATAGGCTATTTAAAATAAAATAGGTAATATTATAACAATTCAAAAAATTATGTGATAACAAGAAATTTAGATTTAAACTTGGATTTAAATTATGATATTGAAACGGAATAATTATGCCTAAAAAGACACTAAGGGGCCCACTCACACTCCGGAAATCCTCAGAGGAAAAACTGCACAGGCCTGGCCTTAAGGATTACCGGAGCGTCTGTGGAGCCGGGTGTATTCAGGCAAATATCAGTAAAATCCTCAAGAAAAAAACTGTGCAAATTTTCCTCTGAGGATTTCCGGAGTGTGAGTTACTTTACACGCTAATTTAGATTTATACTAGATAATAGATAAACTACAGCCATTTTTAGCTTTCAAATTTATTTTGGTGCAGATTGTATGTGTTGCACAATCGATAAATAGGGGAGTATTTACAGATATTGGTACGCGCGGTTGGTACATACAAAGTGTGGAAATGACGTGTTCTAGGGACGAGGAATTGCAGGTTTTTTAATATATTACTGCATTCAACTGTATTATGCAACATATTATGGAGAAATTTAAGTTGAGAAACTGTACCTACGTCGATCTTCTAAGGAGCAAAACGAGTGCCTTTGCAATAGAGCTTCTTCTAGAATACCGATTTAAGGATACTAACAATCAATTTTAAAACTTAGATATTTTAGAAAACATCGTTCAATGCGATTAAGGTGCACTTGATAATAAGGAGACCATACAACCGAGGCGTACTCCAATTTAGATCTTACAAATACATAAAAAAGTATCTTTAGTGTATGACAATTTAAAAAATCACGAGAATGTCTTATTATAAAACCTAGGGATCTATGACAGGCCGCAACAGGGTCATTTACGTGGGGAACAAAAGATAGTTTACTGTCAAATAATACACCCAAATCGCAAAACGTCTCAGCTCTGTCCACTGTAATGTTATTAATTTTGTAATCACACACACAAGGGTATGTCGTTTTAATGAAAAGGTCATTATTTTACACTTTTTATTTTGAACATACCATCTATATATCATGTCAATGGACAATTGAAGTTTTTTACAGTTTGCAAGGTTACGAATACGAGCATAGATTTCTTGTCATCGGCATAAAGAAGACCATCACAGTAAAGATTATTAACTATATCGTTAATAAATAGTATAAAGCTTAAAGGACCCAAAATGGATCCCTGTGGTACACCCGATGTAGCATCTGATGGCACGAATGATTAGCCACCGCACTCCACTATTTGTTCATTTAAATAAGAATGGAAAAACTTTATAAAATTATCTGAGATTACAAACGAGCTGAGTTTATTAAGTAAAATTCTATGGTCCAATCCATCAAATGCCTTAGCAAAAAGGGATAAAAAATAATAGGCCATATACTTGCAGCATCCCATGCAAACATTGGCGCTGTTAAGACCAAAAAATGTAATAAATAAACTAAATAATTACTAAGGAAAAAATATTTCAGAGTACCTATTAAAGGAGAATAGAGAGGCTAAAGGCTGTGTGGTATTAGAGGACAGAGATAGGAGAATGAAATAGAAAAAAAGGGAAGAAAAAGGCAAAGAAAGAAACAAGATAAAAAAAATAGATAATTACGCGTGAGTTGCGAACGAACCTTTTTTAACATAGTTTAACAAATATTGGTAACTATTATAGTAGCTAGTGATGAATCGCGCTGTATGATCCAAATATATAAAAATGGAATCCGTCCATTAAAAAAAAAATATATATATATTCGATTTACGGTATGTCTGGAAGTGCCACAACAACCTTGAAAGAAGCCGTGAAACAGAAACATCGACAACACTGCTTGAAGATCCACGTGTCACGTGACTTTTTTGAGGTTAACCATGCGTTAGTATGAAATTTACGCGCGACGTATGTGTAAACTTTCCGGTTTTTCGTATTAATTTATATTTTTATCCGGTTTCCGATTGATATCTAATAGAAAATTTAAGTGACATGATTGCTAAGAACCTCTACAAAATATTAGTAAACATTTTTGGCGCGGATTTGCTGTAATAGCATTAATAAAAAATGAAAAAGCCTGGCCGGCCTGGCGGTTTGTTTACGGGTCTTATATTGGCGGCAGAATTTTATTTCTTTTAATTTCAAAGTTGTGTTTTTTGTATTCTAGTTAGCTCTTTGGGATAAACTTTATTGTTTTGTGGCTAACAGTTAATTTATTATATATTGAAGTGTTTATTTAACTTAAAGGTATATGTGAATTAGTTTAAAAATATCACTAGTAGAGGTAGTTCGTAAGTAGGTAGGATACCTCTAGATACCTAGGTACTTAGGTAAGTACTATTTTTTTTCTTTTAGTTTGTTTATTTATCAACATGCCAAGCCCCTGCTGTATTCCTGTGTTTAATTCTAACTATAAAAGTGTTTTAAAAGCAGGTGAAGAGAGTGTATCAGTGTTTTACTTCCCAAAAGATGAAAATCTGATAATTCTATGACTAAAAGCCATTCCAAGAGCTAATTGGTCGCCCACATAGTATTCTGTAGTTTATGCTAAGGATTTTGTCCCCAGTGACATTATTCGTGAGGATATTTATAACGAGGAACAACAAGAGCGTACCTCTCAACTTAATCAAGCTTTCGAGCAATCAGATTTTATAAAAAGTTTTGACGATCTCAGTAATTATTCACAAAAAATTAATACTTCTTCTGAATTTTGGGAAGTAAAAATTGTAAGTGACTCAAAAATAAATTTTATAGTTTAGATTTATAAATGACTGTATAAATATTGTTAATCAGGTTTCAGTGGACATGAAGGTAAAGGTTTTTTTGAAAGGTAGGTAATGAATTGGCTTACAATGATTTGAAATGGATTTTCGCCCTTTGTAAGAATAAAAAACTCGCCCGTTGCCGCGATAATAGCTTGTGGATTCGCAACTCCCAGCTGATGCGACATGCGAGTTGCCCGATGTCACTTCATGGCTGATTTTTAAGGTGGTTGTGGAAGTGCCATCATTTTGAAAATATTTAATTTCGACTTGCAGCAGTCGATCATGACCACCAAATGACCAAATTTCATATCGATGAAATTTCGCGAAATCAAACATTTTCTAACCAACGTGCTAGGTGAATCGCCCTGTGATGATAAAAATCTTACAATACAATCATGGACATTAGTTACACATGCACCAGCATTACAAGCAATGTCTTCTCTTACAAGTGGTCAAAACACGAATGACCTGTCACAATCGTACGGACGTTGGTCTTGACTTTCGCCGACCATGTGAAACTCGCATAGAGGGACCCAAGCGGAATAACACTTTCCAATATACCTTCTCCTCATACTTGTATGAATAACTCGTCTATTTTTGCAATCGGTTTATTGATTGTGTTACGCGGCGCGGACATTCACCTTGCGATGTGTAACACGAAATTATTTATCATTCATTAATTCATTTAAATTAAATCGGTAAACATTCAAATCATAAATGGAAGAAAACAAGAGGAAGGTCGGAAACCAACGGATTCAAATATAGGCAATCAGTGGCGGCTCGTGGTCAATTATACTGGGAGGTCAGTACCTAGAAAATTTAAAAAACAAATATCTTACCGGAAAGAAAGAAAAAAATTAAAAGTCTTCATCCACAAAATTTAATAGAATTATGGCTGTTAATGCAGGATCTATGGCGTCTTGCAGTAATTCCAAATACATTTCACCCATCAAATTTCTGGGTAAGAAAAAAGGACCAACTAAATGATCGCCAAAAATACCAGCCCAAACATTTAATTTTTGTGACTTCTGTGTGTATACCTCATGATAAATTCTGGGATTAGTATCTGACCAATATCGGCAGTTATGACGATTTACTACGCCATTTAAGAAAAAGGAACATTCGTCGGAAAAGCAAGTGTTGAATAGAAAATGTTCATCGTTTATAATTCGTTCACTCATATCTTCACAAAATTGTAATCGCCGATCAAAATCGTCTTCGTTAAGTTCTTGTATACAAGGTGAATTTTATACGGATGAAAACTATGGGCCTTTAGAATCCGTTGGACACTACGTCGATTAACACCACACACAGTATCCAATTTGCGGGTACTTAATGTAGGATCTACAAAAACTTGCCCTAAAACCCCCACTTCTATTGCTTCGTTCCTTATGGGATTTTCAATGTTGCGTTTTTTATTGGCGACTGATCCAGTTTCCCGAAATTTAGCTACAAGTTCTAGAACATATTTTCGATGTACCTACGTTACTGTTCTCATGTCGCTCATTAAATATGTGTGCTGTTCTATTAACGCAGTGATTATTTCCGAAAAATATTTCGATAATTTCAACCCTTTCTGCCGTGGATATATACCTACCATGGTAAATTTATGTATAAAGCGTTAAAAGGTATTTTAACAACAAAGTTTGGTCGAATCAATCGCAAACTATGTACTACAATCCTATTTAAAATAAGTACGAGACATTCCATTCTTATCTTTCTTCAAGAAACAACTTTTTTTGCCAGAAAAAACGCTCCAATTGCTATTTTCAACACCAAAATGATAAACAAACCATGTGCGTAGTGAAGAAAAGCATTCACTTATTAAGTAAATGATTTTACTCAAATTTCTTCTGAAAGTAATACAAACTAATCTGATGTACCTACCTACCTATTAAAGTCTACTTTAATCTTTAAATCAATAAATCTCCAAAACTACTGATACTGAACTGAAGTAGATGAATTCTACATCATTATAAAGGGAATTGAAAGACCTTTAAAATAATGTATCACTCGACCATTCCATTTAAGATGTTAGGGGTGGTGTCACCCCCGCCCAGGGGGCTGCACGTGTTAACGTGATTTTTTGCCAATTTTGTGTCCCCCTCGAAAACAAAATCGACGGGTCTGAGCGTTTTCCAAAAAAGAACTAAGCTGCCAATAAATGCCTCTGTTTCGTTTTCGATGCGCCACACTGTATACTTTTGAACTTCAGGTCGATCCTTCGTTCTTTAGAATTGGAAAAGTTCTGAGTGAGACGTTTCATTTTATAAACAACTCGCGATACCTACTTAACAATGCGCCAGAAAACAAAATCGATTTTGAATAATGAAAATATTCGAAACGCAAATCCTGTGGAGTGCTGCGGCTAATGACCCGACCCGCGCTCATAACTCCGGTCGCTGTGAAATTGTTGGGTACTTCTGCCCAGCTCTAAACCACAACCACCTTGAAAAGAAGCCATGAAGTGACATCGGTCAACGCTGCATCAGCTGGGAGTTGCGGATCTACAAGCTATTATTGTGACGGGCGGCAACGGGCGAGTTTTTTATTCTTTCTGATATTTTTTGCGTTTTTTTGGCTCTGTTGCCACTATATTGATATTGAAAAATGTACAAAAAGTAATAAATAGTTTACTATAACTTACCTAATTATTAAATAATAGTACCTAATATTGCGTTGAGAAGCTGTTTTTGTTTCACTAGGAGTAAATTTATTTGATCGATCAAAAGTAATATTCTATTGTACACATTATTATCTTTTGCGTTTAAATTACAGGATTGACTATCATCTTCTGATATCTCAAAATTTAGTAAGCTTAAGGCTTTGTTTAAGAAATCTATACGCTTGTCTTAAGAAAGTCACCTACTATCTGGGTACCTTCGTTAATTTCACAATGTATGAATTGGTACAGAGACAATAAGTTTTCAAGCTGAGACCACCTGCTTAGCTTCATTTCAAAGGGTAAAATCCATTTCAAATCATTGTAAGCCAACAGTGGCGTAACTAACGCCCCCGCAGACCCCGCATTGCGGGGGGGCGCAGCAACGCCAGGGGCGCCCTCAAGGTCCTTGATAAAAAAATAAAACAAATGAAAATCGACGTTATATATAAAAAAAATCAAGAAATTATAAAATAATTGTTTCATTATCACAATATTAAAGTTAAAAATTAACAATAATGAATGAGAAACAATGTAATATGACTAATATGAGTCCCCTATATAAAATAGGGGTAACGTAAATCATGATTAACAATTTTACCCCAATAACAGTATCAAGGTTCGTACAAATATCCGCGCCGGAAACCCCGCGTGGGCGCCGCTACAAACACACACAGCATTTGTTAAAAACCCGCCAGGAGACGGATCGGGCCACCTTAAGCACCTTACTAATCTAATCTAGAGAATTAGAGCACCTTACTAATCTAGAGAACTAGCTACATGCGCGCGGCGTACGTGTCGCACCTTAAGATAAAAGCTTGTTCTCATGATCTCATGTTCAAATGAATGCCGCGCACCAAAATTCATATTTTGGCGCGCAGCAATAAGATGAAATTCGTAGTTTGGCCTTGACGGGTGATGAATAATCGTAATCGAACGCCGAACAGGAACGCATTTTTATATTGGGTCATTGTTTTATGGTTGTCACATAGGTTTCAGCAGTGCGCGTATAACCTCTCATACATATTTTAAGACTTTGTTTTCTTACCTCAGTGAGTACACAACTGAACTGTTAGGTCTGTTTTAATTATAACATTGATTTTTTAAATTGCAGTACATTATTTTTACAACAAAAATTGTTCTCTACAGTGTTCTATATCTTTCTATATTAAACAACGCTTACAAATGACAATATTTTTTACTATGGTATGACAGGTGCAAAATAGCAGGGCGCTTTCAAAATTTTGCGGGGGGGCGCACATGTCCTTAGTTACGCCACTGTAAGCCAATTCATTACCTTTTAAAAAAAAACCTTTACCATCATATCACTGAAACCTGATTAACAATATTTATACAGTCATTGGTCAAATCTAAACTATACAAATATATTTTTGAGTCACTTACAATTTTTACTTCCCAAAATTCAGAAGTATTAATTTTTTGTGAATATTTATTGAGATCGTCAAAACTTTTTATAAAATCTGATTGCTCGAAAGCTTGACTAAGTTGAGAGGTACGCTCTTGTTGTTCCTCGTTTCATTCCGCTGGACTTTTTCTAGGAATGAGAACAGTTTTTGACAAGTAAGCAGGCAAATTGGGATAAAAGCACGAAACAGCTGTTAAATTTAGACTTGCTTTAGTTGGATTTTTGTGGTGCCATCAGGCAAAAGATAAATATCCACACAAATATTGTCATTAGGGACCAAATGCTTAGCACAAACTACAGAATACTGTGTGGGCAACCAATTAGCTCTTGGAATGGCTTTTAGCCATAAAATTTTTTCATCTTTTGGGAAGTGAAAAACTAATACACTTTCTTCACCTGCTTTTAAAACACTTTTATAGTTAAAGTTACACCCAGGAATACAGCAGAGGATTGGCATATATTGATAAATAAACAAACTAAAAAAACAAAATAAATAGTACTTTCCTAAGTACCGAGGAATCTAGAAGTATATACTACCTACTTACGAACTATCTCTACTAGTGATATTTTAAAACTAATTCACATAATATACCTTCAAGCTTAATAAACACTTCAATATTTTTAATAAATTAACTGTAGCCACAAAACAATAAAGTTTATCCCAAAGAGCTAACCACAATACAAAAAACGCAACTTTTAAATTAAAACAAATAAAATTCTGCCGCCATTTATAAGACCAGTAAATAAACCGCCGTCCAGCCAGGCTGTTCGATTTCTCACTTTATTAATGCTATTAGAGCAAACCCGCACCGCAAATTTTTACTGGTATTTTGTAGAGGTTCTAAGCAATCATGTCACTTAAATTTTCTATTAGATATCAATCGAATACCGGATAAAATACAAATTAATAGGACACCTACTTCGCGCGTAAATTATATACTAAACCATGACTAACCTCAAAAAAGTCACGTGACACATGGATCTTCAAGCAGTGTTGTCGATGCTTCTGTTTCATGGCTTCTCTCAAGGTGCCCACGAGGTTAATTCCGGACGCCAGTCCAATGCCTAGGTTTGATTACAAGGGACGGTTAATATTATAAGGTGTATTTTAAGTTAAATTAATTTTATTTAGAAGTAAAATAATTTTTAAAAAATGTTTGGGAGGTCATTGACCAAATGACCATATGGAAGAGCCGCCACTGTAGGCAATCTATTTAATATTAAGTTGATGTAAATTTAATGCCGAACTATTAACTATAGAGTGACTTTTTGAAAATTTGCGATAGTTATATTTTTACACTAAAATTAATATCAAAAAACCAAAAATACCATTCCTACAAAAACGCGGGGGCATAAAAATGAGGTATTTTGGGGACCACCCTTACCCCACCCCTGAAGCACTACCCTCATCCACTTTAAAATTCTAAATGGCACTACACCACTTGTGACCCTTCTCTGGGAAGCTTATGAAAAATGGTTTTCGACAATAGATACCAATATTAATAAGATTTCATTGCAAAATATTGAGAAAATGTTGTAAAACTGGCTTTTACAAAATTTGGCAGGCAAAGAGACAAGCGTCTAGAGTCTGGTTGTGGACTTTTCAACCGTCCGATCAACGTTCGCAATAAAGCGCGGGAAACTTAAAAATAAATGTGTTAGAATGCGTACAATACTAATACATGATTGTCTTATTTCCTATTAAATTGAGGCGAAAAAATTGATGAAACAAAATAATAAACTAAACGAATTACCTTGATTTTCGCAGACGAAAAATAGTGAAATGTTTAAGGCGATAAACACCCTTAAGGGGTGCTTTCTCTTTTATAGTCGTTAATTTCTAAGATTAATTTGCACATTTAAAGAAAAACAGTTTTGAAAATGGAATTACGGAAATTCTCACGCAAAAAATTATTTAAAATTTAACCAGCACATGTGAAAAAATTTTTGATAATAATTTGTAAAAATATTCGCGAGCTTAGAGCAAGTTAAAAAATGGATTTAATTGAAAATTAAATTTTCAGTAGATACGCTTTTCGAATTAACAGGGCAGATTATTACACTTTAACAAAAATTATCATTATTTAACAGAACGTTGACTTGAGGATTTAGGATATACCTACTTATAATCAGTAGTCCGAATTCTTACTGTATTCGTAAACACCTGCGGTGAATGAATCATGATTCACATTTTTAAATAGGAGAAAGAGAAATTTTGTTAGTTGGTTCTATGAAAACAAGGTATGCAATGGTATATATTACGTCAATACCTTCTCATAAAATTAATAACATTCTAAATTAATTTTTTCTCTTTTGTAGGTTAATTTTGTATCCTGGACCTAGTATAGTATAATAAAATAGTTATAGCCAAAGAGGAAAGAGGAGTCCCTTAACCTGGCAAGTAGATCAAGGTAACCCTTTCTGTCTAACCCCGAGTCATCTTCTAACTACTTTAACTAGTGGCGGTTCTATAGGGTGGGCTACATGGCCCCCCATGGCCTAGTAATAATAAATACAAATAATGAGCAGCTCATTCTTTCAAATTAATTTAAGGCTATTGCAGCCTAATGGAATGTAAATTTTTCAGCACCTTGGCCTATATTAAACCAGTTTTAATTTTTTTGACTGTGGGTTCCAGAAACACCCACTTTAGGAAATGAATACATGCGTCCCGTATAGTTCCAATATTGCCAAGTTGCTCCATCGGTGCTTTGATTTAGGTACATTGGTCCAATTTAGGAGGCGGTATAAGGCAACCGTCACCTAATAAAAGTACAGTGGCGCACCAAGACGGGTTTTGAGGGCCTAGTAAAAAAAATATGAAGGTGCATATTAACATAAATTAAGGACGATTTAAAGTTCAGAAAATTGAGTTTCTAAAAAGTAAAAAGGTTTTATCTGAGATCTGGGATCTGGGTTTTTGAATATATTAGCGCATTGAGTCAACCAGTGGCAGATCCACAACATGACTAAGGGGGAGGGGGGCACATGACCTAAATTGTTTTTTGAAGTGAATACAATAATACAAAAAAAGTTAGTTCAAGTTAAGTGCATATATTTTAGGCAAGGGAGAATAAATACAACTGTGAATAACGTATACAAAACGTTACAGCGACCATGGTATGCGATTATACCGGAAGTGTCTTAGGTAAACTAAACTTGCTTATTTTAAATGGAGCACCCTGTATAATGTTTTTTTTTTGTGTTCTTTTTTTCATTTACAATAATTTTTATTAAAATTTTTGTATCGTATTCTAACCGTTTAAAAAATTAGTTTTTCTTAAATTTTGACTACTTATTTACAGGGTCACCTGAAATGGAATATGTTTTTAAAGATAACATAGGGAAACTCGAGATTCCGGTTGTGAAATTAGATAATATTATTGTCCTCGATAATGAATTATGGGAAAATGGAAATTTAGATACAGGGAAGTGAAAAAGTAATAAATTTTTATCGTTATCAACAAATTTTTCTTTTTAAATCGATAGACTAGATAGAACATTTCCTATCCGTCCACCTAAGATGTCACTATAATTAAATAGAATAGTTTTTATTCTTAATTACGGTTATTCCAAAAATCCCCCAGATAGCCTTATTTATTTTTGGCAAGAACGCCATGTAAACAAAGTATTAATTGCAACTAACAATGACACGCTAGCCGGCCGGCCGGGCTTTTTTGCTCAATGTCTTGGTTGCCGGACCAGGTCGGGTCGGGCCGTAAATGCAGGGCTCTAGGACACGCGTCTGTACAACAATTTTTTTCTTAGAAACTTTTGAATATAAAAAAAAATTACAACAAAAATATTATACGGGGTGCTTCATTTAAAATAAGCAAGGTTGAGACAATTTTCGGTATAACCTAAAATCGCATATAAATATGGCCTTCAATTCAAGTCTCCGAAAACCCCATTATCCAAATTTGCAGGATTAAAAACGCATACTTTCAAAAACATTCCAATAAACGATCACCGTGAGACACCCAGTACATACAGTGTCGCCAGTAAAGTCCGCATCATATGGGATTTTTTTTTATTAATAGCTTTATTCAAAATTTGACTTTGGCATCAAGTTCTGCTTCGATCGAGATGAAAATTAAGCAAAAAAGTGGTAGTCACGATATTATTCGCATTATCGGGGATAATACCATAAGTGCATAAAAATTTCCGAAAATTTTGGAAAATTAAATGTTTTTTGATAACTGCATGAGTTTATTTTCATCGTTGTTTCAAACTATAAATTGCCCGACTCCGAAGGAGGAGGGCTATTTTTGGAAAATAAACGAATGCGGTTTCCAAAAAACATTTCATTTTTCAGAATTTTCTGGAAATTTTTATGCACGAATGGTATTCGGTAGAAAATTTACAGAATAAATAGCTAACACGTTAACATTTTATCTTAGTTTTTTATTTATTAAAAGTAATATTACAATTGGTGGTCTTATTTGAGTCCATAATACATAGGTTCTCTTGAGTGCTTGATGTTTTTTCACTGGATTTTGGGGTGCTATCTGTTCTCATTTTTTCTACAATGGCTTCATGATGTTCTTGATCCATTTGAAGGTAGCTGGCAATTGGTTTGGAACTAGCATGACCAGTCATTTTTATAAGTTCCTGTTCTGCAATACACTTTTTGCAAGTTTTGACACGGCTGTAGCCCTAAGTGAGTGATTAGTAATTTTTGTTTTTTTAACGTCTAGTCCCACTGTTTTTATGTAATTATTATTAAAATAGAAACGTCAATGTTGACTTCTTTATTAATTGTTGCTATGGTTGCTACAGTGCAATTTCCAGTGATGCAATTTCCACTGTAATTCAGTGGAAATTGCACACTTCTTATGGCATTTTTTATACACGAGGGAAATTTTCACTTATAATATCACAAGAGCTTAAATTTCCAGGAATAATTTAAGCTCGCGTGGGATTCGGTAAGAAAATTTCACACCATAATTTGGAAAAAAAATTATTAATCAAACTCGACATTTTAAACTAATTTCACTGCTTGTCAAGTTGGCCAGGGTATTTTGACATAATATATATGTTGAATTGTCATTTTGTTTAACCGGTTCTGTCACAAAGCATAATAATAATTACTAGGTATATAGTTTAAAACGTCTGTACGTTGAGTGTTGAGTTTAATAAGTGTATAGCGAAATGTCGCGATTTGGTAAAGAAAATCAACCAATAATTAGACAAGAAATTCAAAATATAACACCAGATAACACCCGAAAATCAAAATCAAGTGTGTGGAAACAGTTTGTTGAATTTTGTGACGAAAATTTGTATAATATTCATGAGTGTATAAGTGTAGTACAGGTGGCTACTATACTGGAGGACTACGCATTTAATATGAAAAAGCAAAATTTTGAAGATTATAAGGAAAGCGTGGTCAAAGTGATGGGAAATGTTACATAATTAAGATATTTTGCATTATTCACAGGTATATGTACATTATTTAATGGTTGTAGATCATATATGTTTACCTTTTTAACTGTCAAAGAATTTCCAGTTAAATATCGTGGCGCCTCGAAAAAATTTCCGGAAATTTTTTTAGTTGCCATGGTAACTAGTCATAATGAAGGTATCTTATTGGTTAAAAAGTACAAGTGTGAAATTTTCTGTCAAATTTTAATTTTTTCCAAAAAATAATTCAAAAGTGGGATTAATTCTGAAAATATCGAAAAAAATTATTAGAAAAAGTTTTTTCAAATGCAGTTTCTAGCCAACATGCAAAATTTCAGCTGCATAAGATAGTTTTGATTTTTTACCTATATTTTGTAAATTGCACACCACTTTTGCACAATAAGACTCAACGCAACCTACATAAAACTTCTTAGTTTTGACAATGCTTTATTTCAGATACATTTTGTTTAAAGTAGCGCCATATTAAATGTGTGTTTTTCTACAATATCAAAATTGGGCTACTAAAATTTGGTCGCATATGATGCAAAGTTTATTTGTTTTTGACCCTGTATAAGGTAACTTCATAAAATAAGTATTTTTAAAAACCTAGTTTGTGCCTGAAAGTAATATACCTTAATATTAAGACAAATAAGAACACAGTGTCATCAGTAAAGTGTTCATTAGGTGGAAAATAAATTTTAGTTGTGGGTAAAAAATCAAAATTATTTATTAAGCTGAAATTTTGCATGTGGGCTAGAAACTGCATTTAAAAAACTTTTTCTAATAACTTTTTTCGATACTTTCAGAAAAAAACCCACTTTTGAATTATTTTTTGGAAAAAATTAAAATTTGACAGATAATGCGAGTCACTTGACTACTATTATTCTGCTTAATTTTCATCTTGATCGAAGCATAACTTGATGCCAAAGTCAAAGTTTGAATAAAGTTATTAATAAAAAAAAATCCCATATGATGCGGACTTTACTGGTGACACTGTATATAACCTTTTGTGAATAATAATTATTATAATAAAAAATGTAATCTATGTTTTAAGTTTGAGAAACGATTGATTATACAATAATATACATAAATGTACAAAGAATGGGGAAATGACCCCCATTACCCCCCCCCCCCCTCCCTTTATTCCTACACTATAGTGAACCCATCCCAGAGAAAGATTCTCGACGCGCTACTAAGGCTCCTTTTATACTGGGATTCTGAATGCGAGATTCGGTATCTGGGATTTAGAATCTCACGTGAATTCTAACGGATTCGGAATGCATAAGTACTTTTCTAATCTTGCGCGGTTTCGGCAATTTTGTGGAGAGGCGATTAATTCCAGGGCCGCACGCTTCTGTTCAGTGTTAAAATGAATGCAGCACAAGAAGCGCTGTTGCTATATTATTATTAGATCGTGTGTAAAAAAAAGAAAAAAACTTAGGAAACGTAGAATGTGGGTTTATCCAATAATCAGCGAACGTAATACAGCAAGAGGATACACTGATAAAAATGGATCTACCACTGTCGTGAGTTGCAAAATTAGAGCTACTTTAATGCACGTCTCTATGTTGTGCCAGCTGAGCCTACGAATTATCACAAATCATTTAAAAACGCTACAATTATTCAGCTTTTTTTGGTTCGCCTCAACACAGAAAAAGATTTTTTATCAACATTTTAAACACATCTGGGATTGCCACAATCCCTCATCTTGTAACCATTTTATACGTTACCCGAACTCCGTTTTTGGGTTGGGAAAACTTACTAATAGATTTAAAAGTGCCCTGTTTACCCGGATGTGCATTATTTTAACTCATCATCATGTGTAAATTATTTTTGGTTGGAATAATTCAGGACTTGTTTAAAATTAAGTCATAAAACGTGCTACAAAACCCCATATCGTGGGTAAATCACCGACCGAACAGTCACGGAAAGTTCCGAATTTGTGCTCGCGCCGGCTGGGTGCGGTTTTTTCTACTGTTTTAGTTTTAGTATACATTCGATCACGCGTAGGCGCAGAAGTAACTTAATGCACGTTGCGTCCAGCGGCGTTTCGAGCGACTTTAAAACATGGAGAATGCTGAACCGCATCCGAACAGGGGTTGCACCTGTTAAAACCAATCTGATCAAATGGGTCCTATCTCAACCAAATGACGACAAGTGTGACTGTGGCGCAGTTCAAACCATGAAACATCTCCTGATATTCCCGAAACTGCCCCCGCACGGTGTTCCCTCGACGACCTGTGGCTGGGCAAACCCGAAGCATTAGACGTGGCCCATTACTGGGCCGAGAAACTCATTTCGGACACGAAAAAGTAAAGTAAGTGTTAATGGAATGGGACCTTTTAAATTTTGTTGACCTATATTTGAAATTAAGTGTAAAATATGTTTTCTAAGAATAATATAACTTTACTGCAACACGCTCCGAGACTGATAAACTATTTAAGATTTTTGAAATAAAAATTGTCGATTTTTCTATCCATCTGTTAATATTCAAGAAAAACTATAAGCGTAGGTTTCGGAAAATCCTTCGAGAAGGATACTAAATTTCATATTTAGTTAACACGCATTAAGTACTCGTGTGTGTAAACTTAATACTTGAGGATGCACAAAAGATTTCACATTTTATGCTAATGACAGTTGACATTGTATTAATTTAAAAATCGCATGTTAAAAAAATATGTAATTTTATTTTTGAAATACCGAAAAAGTCAATTGGCTTAAAATACTAGTCATTCAGACACAGGAAGACAAAACTGACAAACAGGCAAACAAATTTATTGTGTTTATATTGATATTTTTGTTCTAGGATATTAGCAACCTACCTGAAAGGCTATAAAAATTTTTCGCTTTTCTTCGCTTATTTTTTGTTGCTTAAGATATGTATTCTATCAAGATTTGTAGATGTATTCCACATTGAAGTAACTACATTTAAAGCTATTTAGTGATATTTTTATTTATATTTATATTAAATATTATATATATTTCTTTTGTATAAAACATTTTTTTACTGTTCAACTTTTATCATTATTGTTGGTGAAGTAATTCTTTAAATTCGTTGGTTAAATGTAAAAATGTTTTTTTATTTCACTAATAAACGTACTTTAGCTAATAACTGGGTTTGAATTAAGTTTCGAAATACACTCCTAAAACACATCATTTAATATTTTCAAAAAAAAAGTACAGTATTTCTGACAGCCAAACGAGTGAGTTATTCTAGCCATCATCGTAAGCTAGGACAACTCAATAATCAAGTTTTCATAGCTCGACTCATAAATTAATCTAGCCCGAGTAGTAAACGAATCACAATTCACCTATTGGTCTCTAGCAGCTTCAACAATGAATTGCTTGCAGCCCAAGTCGCAGCTACGGTAGCCTTAGCTTACCAATGATTTAAGTCGGTTGGGTGAGCTATCCCAGTGCATAAAATAACACATTTTCTGAGCTATTAAAACTTATGAACAGTGATTTAATGCAATTTGTTTGATTTAGTTGCTGTAATTCAGAGGTCTGGGCTGTCCCCTATTGGCAACACGCGTCGAGCTAGGATAATTCATATTTGAGTTATCTCAACTCGATATTTCGCTCAGTGTACGTTTTACTGTATAAATATTTAAGAGAACACTCTGAGACATTTTTTAACTGTTTCAGAATGTCAATTCGGTCTTTTGACGAGCTACACAATATCTTAAAAGACAAAATTTCTTTAGCTACTTCCACCCAGTGTGCCTGTTTTATTGTTTTATTCGAATACTCTTCTGCCGAAGTATCCCATAAGCTTGGGCGTGCCTGTATTGACGATATGAACTTGTCAGTGTCGAAAAGAGTTTTCAAAACATCCATATTGAATTCTTTATTCGTAAACCTAACAGAAACGACCCTTAATACGGAGCTGGCACGAGGCTACTGAACAAGCATCGCAGTGAAAAGTCCTGGTGTAAGTATTCGTTGTGAAAAGTCTTACATATAAACCAATGCTAGACCTGTCGCCGATTCGAACTCCCGTCTAAACGCTTTGCTTTAGCGCTACGTTAAATGTGAGATTCCGGAATCCGAGATTCAGAATCCCAGTATAAAAGGAGCCTTAGGGTAACTGATTCTGGAACTCTCTTAAAGCAGAGAAAGAGTCCTTAATAATCTAGAATAACTTAATAAGACATAACTCTGAATTCGCAACGGCAATGCAACGAAAAAATAATTTTAATTTCTCTCAAGTCCTATCCTGCTTTCAGATTGTGGCTTGTATTTGTATTGACATTTTATTATTACAAAAATGGATATAAACGGTTTTTACATTAAATATTAAAATACCTGCATATGTTATAAAGAGCTGAAATATACCTACATATAGATATGCAACTAATGATAATATAGAACATAAACATATGTGTAGGTACGCAACGTTTTTTATGGTTATTTGGGTTAAATACGCACACCCATAGTGCTGTGGCGGATCTGAACTTTAAGTGGACTAGTTTAAATGCTATTTTGTTAATAAATTATTACTAGTTAGAAAATAATAGTCATACTTATTCATTCTAATGAGAAAAACCTAAGGTAGAGCAGTGTCGTATTAGGCGATTTAAAAAAAATTTAATGTATGTATAATATCAACAGGTTTTTTGAAATAGTATTATTTTTGCAAGTATTTAATACAGAATGAAGACGGTTAAGATACTGTGCGAGCAAAAATTATTTGCATCAAAGAGGGCCTTGCATCTAAGGACGTAATGCTTAGCCGTAGAGCTTAATACCTGTTGGGTGTCAGTAACTACCTGAATTAACAATCAATCAGTTATTCCATCATCTTTGACAGTCGTTACAAGTAATTTAGTTAACCTGCGACATGTTAAATATGCCCTCAGACATAATGACAAGAAAATCCAACAATGAACCGCCTTACAAAATTATCCACCCAAGAATGGATGAATGGGTCAGTAACAGCGCCGACCTGTTAAAGGCGGAATTTGGAATATTCACAGACGGCTCCAAAACAGAGGTTTATGCAGTTGAAATGTGTGCAAGACTGCTGATAGACCGACGGTATGCACCTAAATCAATCAAGATATTTTCCGACAGTCAAGCTGCATTAAAAGCTCTTGAATCAAGATGGTGTACCTCAAAAACTGTGTGGAGCTGTCACGAGGCACTGTCCGAACTAGGTTTGAACAACAAAATAACCTTAATATGGATACGGGGACAGATGGGTCTGGAGGGTAATGAAGCTGCCGACAAGCCCGCCAAGAGAGGTGCAGCTCTAAAATTCACAGGGCCCGAGCCGGTAATAAGTATATCTCATGCTACGGCCAGAACGGCAATACTAGCTGAAGCAAAAAGCAAATGGGAAAGACACTGGTTGAATTTACCAGGTCTAACACACTCAAAAGCATTTATAAACAACCACATAAACCAACAGTTAACTGACAAACTACTATAGAGCTCAACAGGTCATGCCTTAAAGTACTAGTGGGATTGTACACCGGCCACTGCAGACTGCGAAACCACATGTATAAAATTGGAATGGCCCCAACTCATAAATGCCGGCTTTGCATGGAAGATGCAGAAACAGCAGAGCACGTAATGTGCGCCTGCCCTGCAGCAGAAAGAATCAGATTCGCCCTATTTGGCGAGATGACTCTGCTGCCGGATGACATGACAAATGTCTCCCCTAATACCCTCATTACCTTAATTAAAAGGCTGGACTTATTGGGGGAAATATAAATAAGGTGTGAGCCACAATAGACCGCATGGTCGCCGCGGAGGGTTGGCTGTAACCCACTCACTTTCAACCTAACCTAACCTAACCTAACCTAACCTAACCTAACCTAACCTAACCTAACCTAACCTAACCTAACCTAACCTAACCTAACCTAACCTAACCTAACCTAACCTAACCTAACCTAACCTAACCTAACCTAACCTAACCTAACCTAACCTAACCTAACCTAACCTAACCTAACCTAACCTAACCTAACCTAACCTAACCTAACCTAACCTAACCTACAAGTAATGAACAATTCACACAATGGGCTTTACGGAACAGCACAAAACATTCATGGTTGAAGCGTATTTTCGAAACGGTGCTAGAGAAAATGGTGAGTGGCAATACAATCCGGGCTTGTGCATGGACGATTTTCACGAACATTTTCCTAACGTTGCTTTTATTGCTGGAGATTTTTAGCATTGCCTGAAAAGAACCGTGACTGTGTTTAGGGAAACAGGTTCTATATGTATAACACAAAAATGGAGCAGGAAGACCATCTGTAAGAACAGAAAAATTTGTTGCAAACGTTCGGGAAATAATGCAAAATACGCCAACAAATTGTATAGGACGCCTGTCCCAAGAAGTGGGAAGATCTTATGGAACATGCAGAACTATTCTTAAGAAGCAGCTAAATTTATTTTCTTATAAAGTGCAAGTACTCCAAGAAATACAAGCCGCAGATTTTGAAAGACGCAGGAATTACTGCAGGAATTTATGCTTGGAGCATGGCGGTGGCCAATTTCAGCAATTCATGTAATTATTTTTATTTTTCTTTCTGGATATTCTTACTTTGTTAATTTTGTAGACAACAAAAATAAATTTGTATTTGTCTACTTATTTTATTACTTATTAGTTTGGCATATCATGTCATAATATAAATTTGACAAAACTTTAACCTAGATTTGGTTAGATATATCGTCCCCATATTATTATGATCTGAACCAAGCCCTACGTTTTTTAATCCAAGCCCTCTTTGATACAAATAATTTTTGCTCGCACGGTAGTTATGAAAAATACTGCTATTAAAATGTGCAAATCAAACTTTCAACGCCTCCCACCTGTGTTCCCTATGTAGCGGATTTTTGAACTTTTATGCTGTTCCATTTTCATTACAACATAAATTTATGTAGAAACAAAAGAAAAACTAAAAGTTTTTCTTCAAAAGTTTATTAGAATAAAAATATTCAATCGAGGTCTCTATTATGTTTCGAATGTAGAAACGTCCATCATTAGGAGACAGAAAAAGCTTAGCTCATGGTGTGTGCAGAAGAAAAAAAATATTAGAAGGTACACTACTTACGTGAGACCGTGACTTTGCGTCTTTTTTACAATTCAATCTAAATCAGGTCTCTGAGAAAATAAATATAGTTTAAAAAAACTAAAAAACATGCTTTATAATTAATCAGACTAAAAAGCGGAAAATAAATATAGTTTAAAATAATTCTTGAAATTCTTAATATAAGCAGAAAATAATAATGAACGATAAACATTAGTATTAGGTATTGTGAAAAAAGCGAGGGCTGCTCGATATACGAAAAATATAGCACAAAGCGCCCCACGCTTTTTTGACAATAATAAGCATTATTAAAGCGTGTTTTTTAGTTTTTTTAAACTATACTTATTTTTCATTTTTTAGTTTGAGTTATTGTTAAGAAAAGCAGTTTTTTTGAGTAGATTGAGCTAGATTAGTAGATTATTGCATTGTCAGAGGTTCTTGATAACACTACAAAATTTAAATTAAATCTGACCGTTTAAAGTGGGTCAAAATCGGGTTCCAAGAAGTCGGTTACAAACAAACATACATACGTCAAATTTTGACAGGAGAATTTTTTGCGTATTAGATTAGATTAGATGTATTGTCAGCGGTTCTTGATAAGTCTACAAAATTTAAATTAAATCTGACCGTTTAAAGTGGGTCAAAATCGGGTTCAAAGAAGTCGGTTACAAACAAACATACATACAAACAAACATACAGGTAAAGTTAATAATAAAATAAAAAAAAAAAAATAAAAAAAAAAAATAAAAAAAGCGTGTTAAAAATGGACGATTTCTTCGACCTTAATGAAGTTTTCAAGGAATAAAAAATGTGTTGGGGTGTCAAATGAAAGGTGAAGAAAAAATGGTTAAAGATTTTTTTAAAACGTACCGAGTAGGTATACTTCACATGAAGTCAGGTGAGACGACGTAAATATTGGGGGTACGATCAATATACTGCATCACACACTGAAACTACAATACAAATATAACAAAATTTGTATTGATCGCTTCCTATACAGATATTCGAAGATAGTCCACGTGGACTTGACAAGTCTGTCATCAATTTTTTTTTTAGTTTTTTTGTCTGTCTCAACTAAGATCACGTAGACAATAAGACAAATATACCGTATGTCTACTAGTCTACTATCAAAATTTCCCAGTCATATGCGAGGTATATCAGAAATTACGAACTTTGCCCAAGAGTAAAGTACCTTTATTTTTGACAATAACAGAAGAATGGTAAGAAGAATGGTTATTTTTAATTAAAAGTTATATTTAAATATGCAAATACAAATATTTAGCATGAAAATTTAGGTTTTGAGATTTTTTACGTTTTAAATTTATAAATTATTTGTATTTATCTCTCTTATCTGTTAAAAAAATGATAACCTTTCCATGTGTTAGTGTTTTTAAAGAACCTTGCAACTTAAATACCTTATGAATACATAATAATTATTTATTTTAGAAAAGGTTATAATTTTTTAACAGATAATAGAGATAAATATAAATAATTTATAATGTAAAACGTAAATAATCACAAAACCTAAATTTTTATGCTAAATAACTGTAATTGCAAATTTGTATATAACTTTTAATTCAAAATAACTTTTCTTTATAATATTCTTTCTGTATTGTCAAAAATAAAGGTACTTTACTCTTGAGCAAAATTCGTAATTTCTGATATACATACTTCGTATATAACTGGGAAATTTTGATAACTGAAGATTACATTTTAAGTTTTATACCATGCAGAACTTTATATTAAAAAATAACTTTTTTCCATAAAACCAATAATAAAAAAGTTTTCCATATGGTTCCAACTTAAGTAGACACATTGTATATAGTAGAAAATTAGAACATAATGGTAAGTCCAACCAACTGAATGGAAGGGGAAGTAAGATAGAACTTCTAAAAATATTTTCTTAAAGATTGGTCAGAAAGACTAAAAAAAGCTTCGGTTTCCTACAAAGCGGCCGTAATTTGACTGCGAGTCTCGCCGCGAAAAAACGTATACATACGGGTGTTCATTTGAAAACTTCCCACCTCGATTTTCCTGCTTTAAAATGAAAATGTGGAAAATCGCTCTTACACGTCGATTTTTATTTCGAGGGGGACATCTTCTGCGTATATTGTCAATCTTGTTACTTCAAGCCCCTAGGAGGGAGGGGGGTAAGATCTAAATCTTAAATGGATACCCCTATTTTATATAATTTTTTTGGATTCTGCCTAAAATTCTGAACATTTTTTAATAAAAGCATTATTAGTCTATACTTAACAGTTTCCGAGATATTGACTCTTGAAAAATGACATTTTTGAACTTTGACAGCGTCTTTCTAACTGTACGTCTTAGAGCAAAACGGCTTACATGTCCCTATCTTCGATTTTTATTATCTTTCCAATAGTGTGAACTGTCGGTTAAACCGGATGTAAGAAATATAGTACTTCCGGTTTAACCGGAAGTTGACACCATTGGAAAGATAATAAAAATCGAAGATAGGGACATGTAAGCCGTTTTGCTTTAAGACGTACAGTTAGAAAGCTAGACGCTGTCAAAGTTCAAAAATGTAATTTTTCAAAAGTCAATATCTCGGAAACTGTTAATTATAGACTAATAATGCTTTTATTAAAAAATATTCAACATTTTATGCAGAATCCAAAAAAAATTATATAAAATAGAGGTATCCATTTAAGATTTAGATCTTACCCCCCCTCCCTCCTAGGGGCTTGAAGTAACAAGATTGACAATATACGCAAAAGATGTCCCCCTCGAAATAAAAATCGAAGGGTCCGAGCGATTTTCCACATTTTCAATTTAAAGCAGGAAAATCGAGGTGGGAAGTTTTCAAATGAACACCCTGTATGTACTTGCAAATCAAAGTATGTTTCTTTAGACCGTTCAGCGCAAAAAATACGACACAGTATTTCCTCTGTACGGTAGGAGATAGCGCAAGCACGATTTTTGACGGCGCGCTAGTATTTTATCAAATCGTATTACTTTCCAATAATATTCACCGTCCAAAGAGAAGTCTTTGGTCTGAAAGCAAAATCAGCAGTCAAATTACGGCCGCTTTTTTTCGGTGCCGCTTTGTAGGAAACCAAAGCTTAAGTGAAGCATAAAAATTTAAAAAAAAAATCCTTTAAAAAGATAGACAGGCATAATCCTGATCTTGTTGAAATGTAAATTAGTATAGTTAAAAAATCTGTTTGGGGCACTGAGTTTTGCTAAGACTCAGTAGCCCAGTAGTTAGATTGCAGGGCTGCAAATAAAATATACCAAAACATGCATCGGGATAATCTGTCTTGGTGTGTATTTCTTTTTAATTTCATACCTTGTTGGTGTAGCCTATATAGGCCTAGTTAGATGGGTTTAAATTGATTATAATAAAATAAAGTTATATATTAAAATACCACTACTCCATACTTAATGAAAATACAAAATATAATTCCCGGTATTTTACCCCTATTGGGCTTAATAAAATCATACAACGGTTTTCACTAGTCATTGTTTAAATTCCAATTCGAGTATCCGAGTCACTAAAAACACCAATATAATTCACTAAACTACACAAAAACTAGAAATCCGTAAATATTAAACACCTACATTCCACAATAGCAAAGAAAACAACAAGGAATCTATACAGAGAAAGAACTTAAGACACAACAACAAAAATGGCACAGAGCCGTTCTGAAGTGTATTTTGAGCATGTTATTAATTAGGTAATTAATTTAAACTAACCTATGTTTAAATGTCTTATTCTTAGATGTCAAGTGCTAATAATACTAATGAGTTCTATTATTTTACAATTAACATATGTATAATAACTAACTTCCAATACATTTTTTTTGAAAAAATCCTTATTTGTCAACAATTTCTCTATTTCCTATATTTGATATGGTAATTAATTAAAGTAATCCTTGGTATTGTCAGCGAACCATTATTGACGTCCAAATGTTGTTATTAATGTTGGTTAATACAAAATAAATGCACAATATATTTATTTTTTTTAGTATTGTTTACCTTTGTTTATAACATATTATTTTAATTAGCATTTTCAATCGTGTGCTTGAAATTTTTATTGATTGCTGTATTGATAATGATAATGATATTCTTAGGCAGAAGGTTGTAAACGTTGCATACGTTGAAGAATAGTATATTAACGTACACGTTTTATAAAGCATCATTTTATAGCACGCGTCCATGTTAAAAAACGATCCGCTTGCGGCGAGTTTTATAACGGGACAAATGCTTAAAACTGCTTTATATAACACGTACGTTATACTATTTTTTCTAATTTGTAGTTTTTTCAATAAAAAACACATATTTAAAAAGAAAATAAATCCTTCAAATTTTGTAAATTTTTATGTCTAAATTTTATGTTGGTAATACTATTTTTTATCATAGTAGCCTCTGGACAACAAAAATTATCTTGCGAACTGTCATTTTTTGATTTATTGACCCATTTTCACCACGAGATTCTAAAGTTATTTTAGCGATATGAGATTTAAAATTGGACGGAATACGTTGTGTGATCCTTGTACATTCGGTACATATACAGAGCGTTCGGAAATTCGGGCGATTTTGCTACTTTTTTTCGAATTTCAAAGGACGTGATTTTACGTCACGGCATTGCAATTTAGTATAGGGAAGATGAAAAATTCAAATAAAGTTGAAGTTAAAATCGACATTGGAAGGTTAGTAAATTGAATTTTGGATAGGATTTGGCAGAAAATGATAGCTTGACGCATCTACAAAATATTGATTTATAGATTTATGCAACCAGCATACATGACTGTTATCCACATAGAATAAAACAGTAGGTTATCAAGCTATTTTTCCTTTGCGAAAAATGGGTTTTCTCGTAAATCACAAAGGCCGCGCAAGTCAATGAAATAAAACATTTAAATGTTACCAACATCAAATAAAGAAAAAACGCGTATCGAAATAGCTTCATTACGATACGCAAATGCGTATCGTACTGAGCTTATTATGAAAGTGAGATAGAAAAAACTCATTATATGGAAATTAACTAAAGGGGTAGTTTTGATAAGAAGAGCGAAATAAGTGGGGGGCAAGCGGGATCTCATGTCTCGTCTCGCTTTTTCTCGTCTCGTCTCGTTCTTGCGAGACGAGACGAGTGTTTTTTCTGCGAGAATCTTGTGAAACGATGTCGATGTGATGACGTAATAAGGTGTTGATCCATAGATATTTACCTTTAGATACGTACAGCTTATCTTCAGCGCAAACAAAAGTTACGTTTTATGGGTGAACAAATGCGTCCGAGCGCACGGCTTACCGATCTGATCCTTCCCTCCCAGCAGAATTGTGCATTCGCACAAACCTCTTGTGATCGGCATGTCCTTTTTTATCGACATTCTCAAAATACACTCCAGAACCGACTCGGCGCCATTTTTGTTGTTGTGATTTAAGTTTTTTCTGTGGATTCCTTGTTTATTGTGGGTATTTAATATTTACGGATTTCAAGTTTTTGTGTAGTTTAATGAATTGTGTTTGTGCTTCTAGTGACTCCGATTGGAATATAAACAATGACTAGTACCACAGCCGTTGTATTATTTTGTTATGCCCAAATAGGGGTAAAATACCGGGTATTTCGTATTTTCAGTCCGTATGGAGGTGTAGTGATGTATCTTAATATATAACTTTATTTTATTATGATCAATTTAAACACATCTAACTAGGCCTAGACTACAAAATAAGGCATTAAAATAAAGAGAAATACTCCCCAAGACAGATTATCCCAATGCATACAAAGAAAAAATTAAATACCTAGGTATGTTTATATCAATCCAAATGGTGAAAGCATTCTATAGGTCAAGTTGTCGGACAAAAACTTTTTAAAATTCTTGAACAAAAAATTGTGCTTAAAAATGTAATAATTGTAAAAATCTATGCAAGTTATATACCAACTAATATTTGACTTAAGGTTAGGTACGCGATAGCATCGAAGATTGGTTATTATGCTGGTTTTGTTTGCTTTTTATATTCGATTTTATAGTTTAATTGACTTGTTCTCTTTCTTTTTAAACTAAAAACATGATCACGATTCATTTTTAAACAAATTTTAGAAACAAACCCTTAAAAACAATTTTCTATCCTCAAAATCTGATGAGGTTTGCAACTACTAAAAATGCCAGAAATAACTACCTTATTTCCCGACTTGATCAAAAAATGAGAAGAAATTCCAAGATAATTAAGGGCAAATTTTAGCTTTCCACACGTAAAAATAAATTGAAGGTCAACTTTTACCATTTCGTGAGCAAGAACTTAAATCAAAAAAATTTCTGAAAAGATTAGAAGAATAACCAAAAACTATAATATCAAAACAGGCTTTAAATCCGGAAATACGCTTAGAAGCTTTCTTACAAAAGTAAAACCCCCCAGTAATGAAAACACAAAAAATTGTATCTATCAAATCCCTTGCGAGTGTGGCGAATCGTACATTGGAGAAACAAAAAGACCTCTTCCCGTACGAGTTAAAGAACATCTGAAACATACTCAAAGAGGTAAAACTTCGAGATCAGGTAGGGAAGAGGCGGGCATAATGACATACTTAGTTTTTTATCCATAAAACCTAATGAACAAATGAGCTAAAGTTAATTATTTTAATACATGTCGATGACCAGTAAAATACTTTACAACTTTAGAAATAAATTTATTCTTTTTTTTTATGAACTTTATTTGGAACAGGTTAAACGTACTTTGCAACATAAAATCATTTTGTCCGCCCACGTCGGGCAAAATGGCATACTTGCTTTTAACCCGCCTATTTCGCCATTACGGACAGCTTGTATGGCTCTTTCCATATCGACATCATTCCAAACTCCTCTATTTATCGTTCTTTTATATGAATAAACCATAAAAAAAATAATCCGATAAAACTCTGAACAAAGCAGGCGGGCAAAATGACATACTATTCATTTTACCTGCGATTATGCTATGTCGTTTTGCCCGTCCTGATATTTTTTTAAAAATTTGGGTTCAAAAACACTTAAATTGCAATTAACTTTCAAAAATGTGTTATTAATTTATAGTGTACAACTGTGTGGTCAAGACAATGTCTTAAAACTATGGTAAAAATGAATTTTAGGTAGTTAAATAATATTCCAAAACGTTACTTACACTGAAGGTCAAAACCAGGCAACCACAAATAACACAATAAATCCGTCGGATAAAAGTATAGAGTCCGTACTAGAGCCAGTGCTGTGATTCCGGCTCTTGCACGTTATCACCCGAATTGGGACTTATACTGCTACTAGATTTGGCATACTAGAGAAAAGTCATTATGCCCGTCTATGTCATTATGCCGGCATCTCCCCTATAGCAGAACATGTATGAACTAACCAACATAATATACAGTGGTCAGAAGCCAAGGTTTTGGACACGGAATAGCACTGGAAAAAACGAAAATTCAAGGAAGCAGTTATCATGAATCAAAATACACATATATTCAGTAAACCAAGTATAGATATCCCCAATATCTGGAAGCCTCTTCTTGTTCAAAACCATCAGCTCAAACTTCACACTCCAATAAGCACGTAAGCGAAGTCATCAATCTTCATTGCACATGGATAGTATTTAAGACAGTAGCCTTAGAATTATAATTTAGTTTACAATTGAAAACGGTTAGAGATACTAACTAAATAAATAAATAAATAAATAAAAACGCCTTTATTTTCAACTCGGCGAAGGTCAGCTGAGCTGTTAACTTAACCGAGCATATAAAAATGGGAAATACAAAATATAAGTATAAAAAAGTAATAATAATAACAAGTTTTACATTGAGATATCATTCTAAAGAATAAATTATTATAAATTAGATATTAACAGATACAATAAGATATTACAGACAAAATTAGTAATTAGGTAGTAGGAGCTGTTTCTTAAAATCGGATTTAAAAGTGCGGAGAGGAGCATTCTTTGATCTACTAATATGAGGATAGCGATTGAGAAGCCTGGCAGACGTACAAGAAAATGCACCCCCAGTCATGGTCTTACAGGTTCTAGGCAACTGATACTGCATATTAAAACGTGTTTCACGGGAGTGGATGTTATGCCTAGGAATCAATTTTTCAAACAAGTATGAAGGACATTCAGTTTTTATTAATTTATGCAGAAAGCAAGCGAAGTGTAGTTTTTCTCTACCGGCTATGTTCAACCATTTTAAATCACAAAGTTTGTGACTCACGTGGTCACTTCGTTTAAGGTTATATATAAGACGAATGCAAGAATTCTGAACTTTTTGTAGCTTATATCTGGTTGAACCATCCAAGCACGGTCCATACACGAAGTTGCAATAGTTGAAGTGACTTAGAATCAATGCCTCACACAGATTTTTTTTTAGCCTAAAATTTAAAAGGTTTTTACACTTGTAGAGGTTGCGAAGATTAATATAAGCCTTTTGGAGGACCTTAGATACTTGACCGCGAAATCGAAGTTGGCCATCAAAGATAATGCCCAGATTTTTATATTCCTCGACTACTGGAACGATAGTCCCATCTATAGAAACATTCAAGCTTTTAGCCGCCCAGTCTCTGGCAGGACCAAAGTATATTATGGCTGACTTATTTGGGTTAAGTTTTAGACCATGATTCTGTGAATACTTAAACACCGATTCCAGACATTCATTAAGTCTTCTCGACGCTTCCACTGCATCAGAAGGATAAAAGGGGATCTGAATCTGTGTGTCGTCTGCGTATCTGTGGCCGATGCACTCTCCAAAGCAGTTTGACATATCCGCTGTGAAGATAATGAAAAAAAGAGGGCCAAGAAGTGACCCTTGAGGAACCCCTCTATTTACTTTTAAGGGCTTTGACCTACTGTTGTCAATCACAACTAGTTGTGATCTATCATCAAGATAGCTTCGAATTAGCTGGATGGTTTTAAATTTGAATCCATAGTGGCTTAACTTGGCGCACAGCATAGCGTGATTGATGGTATCAAAGGCTTTGCTATAGTCCAACAGGACCAAACCTGTTGTTTTACCCTCATCTGCCGCTAATAAAATGTCATCCAAGACCTTTAACAACGCCGTAGCAGTACTGAACCCCTTACGAACACCTGATTGCAGATTGGGTAACAGATTGTTGTTATTAAAATAATCAACGATTTGTCTATAAACAAGCTTTTCAAATACCTTGGAAAGTACTGACAACAGACTAATTGGCCTAAGTTCAGTAACAGATTTAGGACTATTCACTTTCGGTAGCGGAATAACTTCCGCCACCTTCCATTGAGAGGGGAAAATGCACTCTTCAATGCAATAGTTAAAGAGTAGAGTGAGGATAGGCAAGATGGTTGGGCAACATAGTTTTATCATTTCCAATGAAATCCCGTCCGCGCCGGACGCGTTAGATTTTAATTGCGAGATAGCCCAGACGACGACGTCCTCCTCTTTTATCGGTTCGAGCTCAAATTCTGCTGACGTGCATTTATTGTTAAGGTATTTAGCAATAGTATCATGGTCCACAGTATTTGCAATTTGTTTTACGGAGTCAATGAAATATGAGTTAATTAGATCAGGATTTTTCAGGTGGTTAGGAATATCAACGTTATTTTTTGACTTACTATAGACATTAAGATGGTCGAGGGTTTTCCACAACTCTTTAGAGTTTTTGGTACGACTTATATAATCAATGTACGATTTTTTTTCGGCACGTACTGCCGATGTAAAAAGATTTCTAATTTCCTTATATTCCTCCCAGTCTTGCAAATTTTTTGTACGTTTATATTTGGAAAACATATCATTACGATGCTTTTTCATAGCGCACAAAGCTCCAGTAAACCAGGGAGTGGGCCGTCTAGTTACTCTCTTTTCAACCATAGGTGCATGATTGTCAAAGAGGGTTAGAATAATGTCAGTGAGCAAAGCAGCTTTATTGTCGACACCATCACAGTCAAGAATTTGCCACCAAGGCATGTTGATAAGATCTTGATTAAAAATATTAATGTCAAATTGCCTAAAGTTACGATACCTAATAAACTTTGGTTTAAACACATTTAGCTTAAAGTTTAGAGTGCAGTAAATCAGCTGGTGATCAGAGTGATCGTGCATGTCGTGGTGATGGACATTGCCGACCAACAGACGTTCATCGGACAGGATAATGACGTCAATCAGACTGGCCATGTCCTGTTGATATCTAGTAGGATTTAAGACAACCTGCCTACAGTTGAAAGCGTCGAGAAGATCATAAAACTGATTAGTAATGTTAGTATGTCTCAACAAATTAATGTTAATGTCGCCCATTATTAATAGTTCATCCGTTAACGGGGTAATGTTAGCTATCGAGTCCTCAAGTTGGCGTAATGCGGCAAGCATGTTGTGACGTGGAGGGCGGTAAACTATGCCCAAACCGATTTTTACTTTTTCAATCTTTAAAATAAGCCACAGTTGTTCGAAACTTTCGGATTTGTTCTCTACAGCATCCAAAACCGTAACCTCAATATCTGATCGAACATAAGCCCCTATACCCCCACCCCGAGATTCGCGATCACATCGATAAAAATAAAAATTCTGTATGTGAATATCGGCATCAGTCACACTATCCGCAAGCCATGACTCGGACACTCCTAACTAACCGAAACGCTGTGTTAAGTAACAAAATAAAGACAATGGAAGTCCGACAAGGTAATTTTTTTGATATTACTTCATTGTCTACCACCTTCAAAAAAACACAAGAACTTAAATATTAAAGCCCGGACCTGTCTATTTTCCCATTCGTTAAACGATAATGTTGCAGTGCGCATGTCTAATCGTGTGTAGCTCTGTTTACATGCGCGAGGCCACAAATTTGCCACTTTCGTGATTATTGTGTGCTTATCTAAGGGTAAATATCTATGTATTGATATCTCAGACCACGCACTATGGTCTGAGGTTGATATCATGTTTTCAAACTTTCTCCTTTCGCCGCGTCTTTTTAATTATCTCTAGGAATTGTGACCCTCTCCTCCCCCTCTCTTTGGTCCACGAGTCCATCATGCAAAACCATTAAAAACGTATAATACAAGTTTGATGTAAAAGTAATAAGGGAGCCAATATGTGAGGGTAGCACAATTTACATAGCATTTCCCAGGGCCAGTCTTGGGGTGTATAGTGGATTTCACCTTAGTTTTTAATGGCCGCCGCTGACACATGTCATTTGTAACATTTCTTTTTACAGAACTTAAGGATTGGCCAGGGCCGGACTTAAAAATTATGTGTGAACATGGGTCAATTTATTTGTAGTTGTAATTATGGATGGATACGAGAATTACCTAAGCAATTTATAAAGATATTTCAAAAAAAAACACTGAAGGGGAATGGAAATAGGATAGAATATCAGAAAAACAATTTCATTTAATTTTTATTCATAATATAATAAAGTGCTGTTATTTTGGTAAAAACACACTCTTAATTTAGTACAATAAAAAAATATACAAGGGGCAGTCGTGAATCTAGTATCATTAATAATTAACTACGTTTTTTATTAAAGAATTATTTTGTTTTTTAATTTGATTTTAGACCATGCAGTGTTAAGTTGAAAAAATCTATATATTATATTTAATAGCTTATTGTTTACTTTTTTATTTTCATATTCACGGGTAGATATTTTTTTCTTTAGACTAGGTTCTAAAGAGTTTGAAGTTTACAATAGGTCTAACTTTTCGTTGGTTTATAATAAAACAATAAAAGTTTGTAATGTTATCGAATTAGGTATTTTTTTTAATGAATAAAGAAAAAATAATGTATGTAGATACAACAAAAAAAGATTTTTGTCCATGCGTTTGCAGAACAGATACCTCAAGCACTCTTCAATACAACTGTATGTAAAACTTATTTTAGCATAATGGTTCACTGTGGTTTTCAAATTTAATTTTGTTGCAAGTTCCCTATTATTTTTGGTCTTCATCTGACAAGCTGTCGATGTCGTCGTCACCGTCCGAGACATTAATAATTATTTACTTACTTTTGCATAAAAAGAAACACGTCACAGATTCACACAGTCTGGCAGTTTAAAACCAAAAAGTCTAATACGCACAAAATATAAGCAAAATGCTGTCTGAAAAATACCAAAAACAATAAAACGAACGATCAAGAATGCACGCGGTGCGCGGTGTGTCCCAATGCGGCTCTGTGATATTTAAAGAACGCGACGAGACAATCGAATTAGTGAAATACGAAAAGAGATATGCGAGAGCAAATGCGTAAGACAAAGATGCACATACTAACGGCATATACGAGCGATGCTGTGCTTCTGACGAGTTTGAGCTCATTGAAGGGCAACGTATTGAACTGTCTAGTGTGCATCTTCGTCATGTACATGTAACTATACGGTCAGTTATATATTCATCTCTTGTTAATCTAGCCAATGCCCGTGCCTGAAAGCCGTTTATAGAATTAGGGATTTTTAAATCACGTGTTGGCTAGTATGTTTGACAAGAGAGACGTCAAAGCATTAAAAACTAAGGTGAAATCCACTATACCAGTCCACCCGGTATGGTGTTTAAAATAGTAAAAATAAAAATAACTAAACTTTAAATTCGTCTAAACTTCACCTTAAAAATCTATTAAATTACGACTTGGTGGAACATTTTAATTACCCTAAAAATAATTAAAAACAACACGCTTTAGAATTAAACAGCGATTAATAACTAATCCTGCGGAGTCTTAGTTCTAATTACTAATTACAAAGCTAATAACCTACACGCCTGCTCTGCAGTGGCGCCTCCTAAGGTGAAGCCATTGTTACATTTATTTTTACTTGCGGCACGCAGCCCTTAAAAAGCTCTTGCCACAACCACCTTGAATAGATGCCATGCCATGAAGTGATATCGGGCAACGCCGCATCAGCTGGGAGTTGCGGATCCACAAGCTATTATTATGACGCTCGGCAACGGACGAGTTTTTATTCTTTCTGATATTTTTTGTGTTTTTTTGGCTCTGTTGCCACTATATTGATAAATGTACAAGTAATAAATAGTTTTTGATAACAAGAACAACTTACCTAATTATTAAATAATATTAATATTGCGTTGAGAAGCTGTTTTTGTTTCACTACGAGTAGATTTATTTGATCGATCAAAATTAATAATCTAATATACAAATTATTATCTTCTGCGTTTAAATTACAGGATTGACTATCGACTTCTGGAAGTCTCAAAATTTAGTAAGCTTTAGGCTTTGTTTAAGAAATCTAAGCTTGTCTTAAGAACCTATCATCTGGGTAACTTCGTTACTTTCACAATGTATGAATTGGTACCGAGACAATAAATTTTCAAGCTGAGACCACCTGCTTATAGTTTCATTTCAAAGGGTAAAATCCATTTCAAATCATTGTAAGCCAATCCATTACCTTTTAAAAAAACATTTACCTTCATATCAATGTCCACTGAAACCTGATTAACAATATTTATACAGTCATTGGTCAAATCTAAACTATAAAAATATATTACACTCTCTTCACCTGTTTTTAAAACACTTTTATTGTTAGAGTTACCCCCAGGAATACAGCAGGGGCTTGGCATGTTAATAAATAAACAAACTAAAAAAATTACGTGGTATCTACCTACTTCCATGCATGGTGCTTCATTTCCTATTTCCATGTAATCCGGAAAACAATAATATCACTTTTGTAGAAAGCGATTATTTTGGTGTATCTAATGTATGTTTGTAAAGCTTGACTTCCACGAATTTTATCTAAAGTAATCCATACAAAATTTTTAATTAAACAATGTTTCAACCCAAAAAAACACCCGTATTATTTAAAACTTTCCTTGAAAAATGATCAATTTTAATCTTTTTGTTTGCATTACATACAGAGATAAATGAGACTTTTGTTCTAGGGGATTTAGTTAATTATTTTTTTGCCGTTATATTACTATTATTTCGTAACAATAATTGAAACTTTTGCTCCTACACGTGTGTCTTTACGAACCTTCTCTTTTTATAAAAAAAAGTACCTAATAAAAGTGTTTTAAAAGGTTTATTATATTTAGACTGGATTAGATATACATTTTTTAAAGTTATTAATGACTTTTTAAAATTAGCCTCTACTAGGGTTATTGGGTTCTACCACAACTGCCTGATTTGTACAGCTTAACAATTGCACTTAGAAATATACTTTTTCTTCGCTCACTCAACAAGACTAAATCAATCTCCTTTTTGAAATGGATAACGAAGTCTTAGAAATTTCCATTCAGTTGGTTTGGACGGCGAATTTATTGAAATATTTTTCTACAAACTTATAAGTACGCATACAATTTTTCTTCACTATTCATGTATGATTCCAATACACCATTTTATCTTCGAATACCATCTACCCGTTTCTCTTCTGCTAATACCATCAGCAAAAACTTTTTCTCTCTCCCGATAATGCGCATTTCTACATTAGAAACGGCGGCTTATTGTACAGTAAGGCCACAGTGCCTTGGACCTACTTACCTACCTACCTGCCTACCCACCTACCTATCTGTACACAAAAGTATTTAGTTTTACATAAATTACTTTGTTTCTAAACGTTTAATTATTTTTGTAAATAATTTAAAATTTAAGACATTGATGCCTAACTGCTTATGGTGCAAAAACTCCCTGGAGCCGCAAAAACTTCCTGACGCTTCGTCGTGCCGAAAAATTCCATAATATGGCTAGGCCTGACCAAGCTATTAATTTTACAAAGGAGAGTGAGAGAGAGATAATAAACCACAATAAATATATCTCCCTCTCTTGCTGGCTGATTAGGAATTTTGTTCATTGGCCAGATCCCCAAATCAGGACGCGATTGGCGGATTTTCACGTGCTTTATTTTGACTACCTGTCTAGTACCTACCTATCGGGTTAGTTCTTCGCCTTTACTACCGCTATCAGATAGCAGATGTCAGCTGTTTTTAATACGGTTTTCCCTGTCGAAATATTAACTTTAAAATATATTTCTATCATAATTTAATTAGTGCTGTAGATTAGGCTGGTTAGTTGTTAGACGTCATACGTTGGTTTGTATCTTTACTAGCCAAGTAGTAGAAGGCTGTTGTTGAAGCCTACCCGAAGTTAAACGTCACTAAGATTCACTTTATGAGGTCATAATATTAAAAAAATCAACAATCATTTTGGTTTGCTTCTCGACTATACAGTTTGGTTTGTAACTTTGTTCCACGAGTTAAACGTTAAAATTTCACCTGTTTTTTTTTTAATGAACAGGCCTGTATTCTGTTTCACTTATTCCTCCTTAAATTCCAGAAGGTCTTGGTACAAATATTTAAATCATATTTCGAATATTTTCGAATTATATTTTTTGAACAAATCAACCACACATGTGACATGATTTATAACCTGGATGATCCACGTGCCTATGTGTAATACCTATATAGACATAATTATAAGTAAGTAAATAAAAAACATCAAAAAATCAATGTCAAAGTAAAAAACAAAAATTTCCAACATTATTTAAAACCTTGACAAGATATCCAGTTTAATATTTTAAATTGCTAGTACAAAGATTAAGAAAATAATTATTTGGTGTTTTTTATTTTCGTATTTTTCACAAGTTTATTTTTAATTACCTAGGTATTACGGCGTCATATTATGAGAGATATGGAGAGACCTATTATATTTTAAACTATAGACATTATTTACCTTTAGATTTATGTTTCGAAATTATTATTTATACCTATATAGGAAAGTAAGATGTTCTGGAACTTCTTGGAACTGGCTTTTTATAAACGGAAGGTTCTCCTTGATAGTCCGAACCTACATATGATTTGTGAAGTCCTTTTACAATAAAAATATTATCCACTAAACACGTCTTTATTCCTTATTTTTGAAGCAGACTATACTACTGCTACATTATATTATCATTGACTTTTGGAGACTGTATTGTTAGTACCGTAAATACCAATAAATTCGGTTCGTAATATATACCGGGTGTTTCTCAAAAGACGTTCACCCCTATAACTGTTTTATATTTATAGATATTAAAATGAAATTTTGAGATTATGCATAAGAGATAGAATAGAATAGAATAGAATAGAATAGAATAGAATAGAATAGAATAGAATAGAATAGAATAGAATAGAATAGAATAGAATAGAATAGAATAGAATAGAATAGAATAGAATAGAATAGAATAGAATAGAATAGAATAGAATAGAATAGAATAGAATAGAATAGAATAGAATAGAATAGAATAGAATAGAATAGAATAGAATAGAATAGAATAGAATAGAATAGAATAGAATAGAATAGAATAGAATAGAATAGAACTATATTACATACTGGGTTATAAATTATAACACTGTATTTTTGTACTAAAAGTACCTAATCTAATACAAAGTTAACATTTTCTGTAGGGTTTTACATTTGCACCTAGAGAACTAAATCCCTGTGTGCGCAAAATAAAAAATATTCTATAATATTTAAATTATTAGTTACATTTTGATTTTTTTTTTTAAGGAACTAGTTTATTATGTAAATACACTTAACCTAAAATAATTGCACTATTAGTGTGCATAAAGAAGAAAAATATTTATAAACAGCTATATGTCAGAGAAAAGAAAATTAAGAATTTAGAATAAGTCAGTGAATTTATGATTGTCTGTATATATAAATGTTTTCCTGAATTTTTTAATATTGTTGATATTTCTAATTTCTACGGGTAATATGTTATATAGTTTTGGAGCTAGGTAGCTAAAGAAGCGTAAATTAATATTTGTATTACTGTGAGGTATTCTGAGGTGTTTTTCAGTTTTGCTTCGTGTTGTATATCTATGATAAATAGGTTTTTTTAGTTCGGGTTTTTTGTGAGTGAATATTGAGACTGCTAATATGTATAGGGATCGTACATTTAAAGTATCTTCATTGTAAAGTAATTGGGTCTAGTAGCGTTTGTTTTTTTTATTAATTATTTTTAATATATAATTTTGAACATCATTTAATGGTTTTAGCGAATTTTTGTACAGGCCACCCGATGCAATTATGCCGTAATTTATTAAAGATTCTACAAGCGCTTTATATATGGATAGTAACAATTTTTTTCCAAGAATTTCCCTTGGGATGTAAAATTTGTAGATTAATTTCCTTATATTTTTCGTTAGGTTTAAGACATGTTGGTTCCACTTAAGGTGTTTATCAATAGTGATGCCTAAATATTTTGTGGTTTCTACTTCATGAATAGCATCATCTAGGCTAATAATTTTTATTTTATTAAAATTTGGACGATTATGTAAGGTAAGAGAAAAAGCTATACAGTTGGTTTTTGATGTCATCATCATCATCAATCAGCCCATATCTGTCCACTGCTGGACGTAAGCCTCCCTTGTTTGCCTCCACATTCTTCTATCTTGTGCCACCTTTATCCAGTTTGTGTGGACACGTTTTATGTCGTCTGACCATCTAGTCGGTGGACGACCTCTGTTCCTGTATGCCTCCTGTCTAGGCCTCCATTCCACAATTCGCTTGGTCCATCTATCGTCCTGCATTCTCGCTATGTGTCCCGCCCAGTTCCACTTTAGAGTAGCTATTCTCTCTACTGCATCAGTCAGCCCTGTTCTTCTGCGCAGTTCCGTGTTTGTGGTGTGGTCTCTAAGGGTCAATCCTAGCATTGATCTTTCCATTGCGTGTTGTGCCACTCGTATCTTCTGTACAGCTTTTTTTGTTAGAGTTAAGGTCTCCGCACCATATGTCAGAACAGGCAGAACTCATTGGTTGAATACTTTTCTTTTTAGGCAAGTTGGTAGATTTGATTTGAATATGTGCTTCAGATTTCCAAATGCGGCCCACGTCAGTCCTATTCTTCTAAGCAGTTCGCACGTTTGGTTATCTCTGTCTATACGGATTTCATGGCCGAGATATTTGTATGAGGTAGTTTCCTCGATTGGAATGCCATTTACGTACGCAGCTTCGCTGAGGACGAGGTTAGTCATTAGCTGAGTTTTTGACACATTAATCTTTTTTTTGATGTATTCAGTGTTAATTTAAAATGATCTAGCCATTGTTTTATTGTACTAATTCCTTGAATAGCATTATTTTTAACCCCCTCCCACGTTTCACCTTCAAAAATGACCGCTGTGTCATCTGCGTAAGATATGACGTTACCATTATTGATATGTATTTGCAGATGAGTCTGCATTTATTGGCATAATTTTCAATTTGTTAGCACTTCCGGTTTGACCGGAAGTGACCTTGACTTTGATATTTTAAATGGCACAGTTTGTATATTTTTACTTATTTGGGTTCAGCATAACATTATGAGTGAAATTACATTTCACTTGTCATTTGTTGACGTGTTATAACATTTTTATGTTTATTTTTTATTTTCAATCTAGAGTGCTACAAATTAATTAAATCTGTTAATTTATAGTCAAGTAGTATATGAAAATTAAAATCATGTCATAATAATTGCCTTTCTAAAGTTTCACTAGCGTTTAAAATTATTTTTCTTATTTATCTTCATTGAGAAGAAATTCCAATTTCTTGGCAAGAATTTGGGGCAAATTTTAGGTGTTTACACGTATCTAAAAATAAATTGAAGGTGAACTTTTACTATTTCTTGAGCAATAACTTACATTTTAAAGCCCGGACCTGTCTATTTTCCCTTTCGTCAAATGATAATATTGCAGTGCGCATGCCTAATCCGATGTAGCATTGTTTACATGCGCGAGGACATAAAGCTTTCGAGATTATTATTATCTAAAGGTAAATGAATATGTTAATATCACGTACTTTTTTCGTTTATTGTAGATGTCAAAAATATTTAAATAAACACCTTTCTTAACGAAACCTAACTTATTAAAAAGTAACAGTGGATACTATGATAATAAATCAAGCATATAAGACCTATTTTCAAGTCTCATTTTGCTGTACGGGCTCTCAGTTATGGGACACCCCGTATAAATTGAATAAATAAAATGAAAAGAGTAGTTTTTCCTGCTGTAAGTGACGGACTATTTAAAATTGCGTTTCATTATTTAGTACTTTTGAAGTTTATAGGTAACTAGCGTGTATCCGGCATGCGTTGCAACCCGCTGGTATAAATACAAACCCAAACAAACCCGATATATTAGTACCCGGCATGCCACTTTCTGAAATTGCACCCGTGCGAAGCCGGGGTGGGTCGCTAGTTATACATAAAAACCTTCCCTTGAATCACTCTATCTATTTAAAAAAACCGCTTCAAAATCCGTTGCGTAGTTTTAAAGATTTAAGCATATATAAAGTCGCCACAGTGGTTCTTTTCCCGTACGTCATCACTTTCACATCATCAAAATCGTATGAATCAAATCAAAATTACGAGACGAAAAAAGTCAAAACTAATTCTAAGTTCATAAAATGGACGTGCCTGCCTACCGTTTGACGTACCTACATAATATCCCGAAAAATTATTTATAATTCCGAGTTTTGCCCGGCATTCTCTATTATATCTAAAAGAAATTGACAAACAAATGTTAATACATTTAATACTATTTTTAAAGCTTAAAATCTAGAAAAGTTTGGTGTTTTATTGACTATTAAAATCGCCGTAAAGTCAAATTTTTGACATCCTTTTATTTAAGGGAATTTAGCCACTGCCGTAAACTTTTCAAAGAACTTTCACGGTTAGAATATTTAAAATAAATAAATTATTATAAAAATCCATAAATACTTATCGCCAAAACAGATGGTGGGTATAATTAGCTCTAAAAAGAACTATTTTTAGAATTAGGAACAGTTTTAAGGTACACAAATTTACAAAATTCGAATTAGATTGGCAGATCAAAACAATAAGGTTGACAATGACGTTCTAAAATACAACGGTAGTCAACTAAACAAATAAAAAAAGTAATTAATTGACGTTTATAGTTTTATTCTTGTCTAGCACATTATATTATTGCGGAATCTTGGAGACGTTCTTTTATGCTTTTATTCAAACTTGTTACTGTAATAAACAAGGATGCAGAGGTATTAACCACGTTGAGTCCTGATCGTTGATTGATGACGCACGGGCAAAGATCCACTGTGGCGACTTTAGTTTTATTCTTGTCTAGCACATTATATTATTGCGGAATCTTGGAGACGTTCTATTATGCTTTTATTCAAACTTGTAACTGCAATAAATAAGGATGCAGAGTTATTAACCACGTTGAGTCCTGATCGTTGATTGATGACGCACGGGAAAAGATCAACTGTGGCGACTGTAGGTAGAGACGGACAGACAGCGACAGCGACTTTGTTTTGTACTATGTTAAGATTAAGATTATCAACGACTTCTAATACAAACAAGGACTACAAGGAGACCCCAGTGTTTACGTTTGGTCCCGATCAGAAAACGTTTTAGCATAAATCAATGATGACAAACTTAAGCTGATTTCCGCCTGTGTTTGAAAACGAAGGTTATATTGATTATGTTAGATCCATTGTGATGCGTACCTATTAAGTTAAAATAATATATTCAAATCAAATCAAATCAAATCAAATCAAATCAAATCAAATCAAATCAAATCAAATCAAATCAAATCAAATCAAATCAAATCAAATCAAATCAAATCAAATCAAATCAAATCAAATCAAATCAAATCAAATCAAATCAAATCAAATCAAATCAAATCAAATCAAATCAAATCAAATCAAATCAAATCAAATCAAATCAAATCAAATCAAATCAAATCAAATCAAATCAAATCAAATCAAATCAAATCAAATCAAATCAAATCAAATCAAATCAAATCAAATCAAATCAAATCAAATCAAATCAAATCATTTATTTTCATGTGAACATGCTAATGCATTTACATACGTCATATATTTTAATAATATTATATTTAAGATAAAACACTTTAAAACCATTTTATTTTTAAAATAAGACCAAAACACAATAAAACAAGTTAAAATGCACAATTAAAAAATTCTTCAAATGTATAGAAGGCCCCATTAATCAACAATTTCTTTACGTTCGCTTTAAATTCCTTCAATGGTAGGTTTCTTAGATTGTGTGGAAGACAATCAAATTTTATTGCAAGGTATCCAGGGCCACTCTGACATCTCTTCAATCGGCAGTATTCCGGAACATAATTGTCTGAAAATCTCGTGTCATAGCTGTGGATCTCACTGTGCATCCTATAATTGTTTAGGTTGATCTTGGCATATAGTAAATTCTCCAGAATGTACTGAGATGGTAGAATACCAAGTTCTTTAAAGGACTGCCTACAGTCATCTCTATATCCCAGACCAGCCATCACTCTAACAGCCTTTCTTTGCAGACCAAAGACTCTAGCAGACTGAGGGGCATGTCCCCAGACGAGCAGAGCATACACCATTACCGAATGGAACAGTGCATGGTAGGCTGCATGCAGCACCCCCCTAGAGACCTGTTCGGCCAGACTGCGTAGCGCAAACAAACCACTCCCAAGTTTTTTTGCTACCTGATCTATATGTTTGTCCCATTTTAGCTTTGAGTCAAGCTGGACTCCTAGGAACTTAACATATGGTGTATCTTCATTCAGGTTTTCCGTGTCACGAAGTGCAAATACAAGCTTGTTTGTTTTTGCTTCATTCAGGAGTAGTTTGTTCGCGCTAAACCAGTCTTTTGCAGTCGACTGCGCTACCCCCAACCTCTCCACAGCCTCGTCCAGGGTATCCGATGAGACAGAGACAGTGGTATCATCAGCAAAGATGGTATGATCATTTAGTGCATTCATGGGCAGATCATTTATGTATATTAAAAAAAGTATGGGCCCCAGGACCGAGCCCTGGGGTACACCTATCGTTATATTAAATATATGTGTGCGTTTTTTTCTTAATTTACTACTAAAATTATTTATTCTCAAATTAAGTAGGTAGATACATCAAATTATAATGTTTTAGGGAGATCATATGACAACAATGTATGGCCGCTTTACTCCATTTTACGAATATTTTTACTACGCGGCGGCCTTGTAGCAGTAATCATGGCGGGGTTCATTCCAGAGAACTCGTCATTCATTTTCGAACTGCGCGGTGTTGGTAGGCTGTTGGTTTATAAATATTTTTCTATGTAACATGTAAGTATTTAGTGTTATTTCTTAGCTCAAAATAATGGATCGCCAGTGAGTGGTATGTAAAAAACTGGATTATTCTAACACCGGATTAATATATCCTAATAGTCTAAAGCATACAGCGTTGCCATTTTGCCCAAGGACGTATGATCGTAAACAAATCGCGTTTTATGAATGAAATGTTTTGTCTCCTTATTTATTAGAAGTCTTTGGTAATTATAATGTAATTTAATAGAGGTATTATAGTCTTTAACTATGTTGCCACTTTATCTTAAAACAATATATATAAACTCATATTTATTATTACGCGTATGCGACAGATCTACATTCCTAAAAGCACTTAACAAAAATAAAAATCAAGAAACCTTTGATATTAGGAAGAGTCAAATTTAAGTACTGGAAATTTGGTAGCATATCTTTTTACCTAAAATAAAATTGAAACATATTCGTCTTATCAATTTTCTGGTAAATTCTAGTTTCTTAAAAATTTCTCAACAAAATAAAACACTTCACATACATATTTTGTACTAAGTATTTATAAATGATATCTATGATTGTCCGCTGAAAAGGCATTTTTTCTAATCTGATAAAAAATATTACAATACATAGGTATACATTCTTGTCTTGTAGCAACTGTTTGCAAAAAAATTCATTACCACTACTTGATTGCAAACACCAGATAAAAATTATTATAATTATTTGTCAAATAAAAAAACTTCTTTACGTTTTTAATTAATTTCAAAGTACTACATATCTAACTTATGGTTTTTTATTTTGCAACATAATCATCCTGAAGTTCAACGCTCTTGCCCGAACGCATCTTTGCTTCTAAATTTTTCCAGTTAAAATCTTTTACTTTTGGATAGTAGACGTAAAATAGAAGAAGAAGTGTGACGAAGACAATTATTGAGAATAATACCCAGACAGCACACAATGTCTTAAAGACGTCGATTTTAGGTCTTAATTATGCCTGAACGCCTGCAGACCTACAAAAGACATCTTAAAGACGTTTTTTTCAAGACATACATAAGATGTTGTAAGATGCATGACGTCCATAAGATGTCGCTAAAATATCGTAAATATGACGTTCGTGTTTTTTTTAGGTTATAGCACAGAGAGAGATTTGTCTCTCTTCTGTCTTTGTAGTATCCCTGTCTTTCTCTAGCTTACATAATTTAAATGGACACTTTGGATTGCCGCCATCTCGGATCGTCAGCTCGAACAAACCCGACCGTCGCCGTTCTCAGAACTTTTATTATTTTTTTGTATACTTGTCTAATCGAGTTTAAATGATTGTTACCAATTCGGACGTTTTCTTGAATCTTTTTTTTTTTTAAACGACAAACAATAGAGTTAAATTTTAGAATCGGTAAATTTGGCAACATCGCGAACAACTTAGGATTGGCAACAAAGCGCTCCCCTTTGCCATTTGAAATTGACGCAAGGTCAACACTGTCAACTGTCGATGGGCTTGATTTTTGATAGTTTTGCTAATGATGACTTGTAGTTTTTTACTTTCTACTTAGTGAACCGTTAAAAGAAAACGAATTGTAGATTAAAAAACGTTTTGTATGGTACATATTTTTCTGTGGTGTGGTGTTTGTTTTTAGTTTTCGAATAATTAAAATTGGTCTATAATCAGTGGATGCAGTGTCAATAAATCTGCTGACAAAACATGGCTTCAAAACAGTAGAAAAGATGCCGAGGATGCCATCGCGACGTGGCTAAGAAGGGCCACAGATAGGCGAAATTCATTATTAAAAAAGTTTTAATTATGTAATACGTTAATAAAACCAATTATTAAGCAATATGATGTTTCATGTTTAACAAACAAAACAAAATGTTTTAGGGCTCTGCGGTTTGGCCTATAAAATGTATCTAAGGTGTCCATAAGACATGTATAAGGTATCTATGAGACATCTATAAGGTGTCCATAAGATATCTGTAAGCCGTCCATAAGATGTGGTATAGACGTTGGGTTTTGTAACATACGACCTTTTTAAGATATCCATAAGATGTCTTGATGGCGTTAAGAAACGTCCATAAGACGTCATGAATGTCTATTGTTGACATCTTTTGGATATCTTTAAGATGTCTTTGTGCTGTCTGGGTAGTAATTATAATAGGGTGGATAAGAAAACATTTCAAAATTTAATTTTGTTGGGAAATTGTATACTTGCACTTTTGTTCTGGAGTGAGCAAATGGGGCACCCATCACGCTGAAAGATTTTTTTTAATCCCAACTCATTATGTAAAATATTAACAGCCCCAATATATCAGATGCCTATAGCTCAACAACTTCACGACCTTTTACTAACATCATAGCGTGGATCCTGTCAGAAGCGTAGCCCTCAGGGGTAGAGGGGGAAGGGTGATCACCCCATCTTTGCCACGTATGATCGACGCCCACCAGCCACGACCATTCGTCGAGATCTATACAAATTATTACCAGAGAACTAGGTAGGAGTTCTCTTTTATTACGCGTAGGAGACTCTTTACTGAAATAATTTATTTTGCTAGAGTATATTTTGATACTTTTGTTTAATTATAGGGTTTCGCCCCTGATCAAAACGATCAGAATTTCAGATTATTCTGGCATTTATAGGAGACCGGTTATTTATTTGTTTGTTGTTCGTCATAGCCTACTATGCAAAACTATATTGTTATATTGGAGGAACCAACGGTTATATTATGGTTATTTTTAGCCAACAAAAAAGGAAAATCGTGAAACAAAGTATCAAACTGTATAGAACATAACCCGTTGTACCTACTTATTCTTATATGTTTTTTATAAAAAAATTTTTTTACTCCTGGAAATCAGTTAATATTATTGGATATTAATGTTCATTTCATACCTAAATAGTGTTTTAGGTTAATGAAAAGAAAGGGGGCAAGCAGGAATTATAAGGCGTTTTTATAAATACCTATCTGTTTTAGGGAAGAGAGTTTCTGATGCTTTGGGAGTTTCGTGTTCAACAATCAAACGAATTAAGGCAAAGTGGATAGAGAAGGATGTGATTTTAAGAATCGTAATAATGTAGGTATTTTGTCTTCCCGTGGTCGACAACTTCACGAAATTGATGAACATACCATAAGAGAGCGTATTTATGGGATGTATAGAGCAGGTAAACACGTTACCATTCGGTCAATACAACTAATCCTTTAAATCATTGATGGTGTTGAAATATTCACTGGTTCATTAGCAGACTTTTTAAAAAAATTTAATTTTAAATGGCTTAAATGTACTGTTTCCCTTAAAACCTGTTTTTCTGGATGACACCTGGATATACAGTAAAAGGGCTTTTAGGCGAAGTTGGCAAGATGATACTCTTCATTCAGTAAAAAAAAAATCGTCAGAGGGTGTACGGTATATTATTTTACATGCTGGTTCAGAAAATGGATTTTTGAATATTGCAAGTTTGATATTCAAGCCTGGCCTGAAATCTGGTGATTATCAATATATTATATATATTATATATTATCGATGAATAGTGAAAACTTTAAAAAATGGTTTGACGAAAACGCTGAATATTATTTTTTTAAACATTCCTCCTTTCATACCGTTTATTTTGTTAAGTTTTAATATTGTAAGTAAGGGGGCAAACAATTTAGGAAATATCGACGAAGTTTTTACATTTATTTTGTTAATTTTAGCCTTTTTTATTATTTTAAAGCATTTTAAACAAAAACGTCTTATTTAAAAAAACAAAATAAGTACCTAGGTACGTGTTAAATTCAAAGACTTATAACTGAATACCACATATTTATTTTATTTACCAACAAAACAAAATCTGTTTCTACCTATAGCATCCTATAAACGTTTGTAGCTTATTTGCAATTATACTTGTAAAGCATGTATTTTATTTCATAAATCTAATATATGTGATTTAACAGTACGTTTGGCAACATCTATTCTTTTGATGCATGTGTTAAGTATAGTGGACCATGCAGCTAACCAAACAAATTGTGAACCTTGGAATCTTTGATTGTTTTAAAATGTAAACAATCCGGTCCTGGTCCTTGTATAAGAGGTCTTTGGTTAAAATATGTATCTTAAAACGTACAAATAATTCCCTACATGACCTTGTTTGCTTGATAAATATATTTTTCATATCGTTTAAGGACCAAAGTTTTAAAGTTCCAATACTCGATCTTAACGATCACAAATAGGTACTTATGAAGAACAATAATAATTTTAAAACAAAAATTTTACAATTAGGAATAAAGAAAGCACTTAACGACTGATCCAATTTTGTTATTGATTGACAATAACGCCGATAATACTTGTGGCTTAACAACAGTCTTTATACCCTTTTTCGCAATCATTGAAAAACCTATAAGTACACGGTTTTTTTATCAAAAATTCTCTTTGCAATTTTGTTTTCTAGTTTTAATAAGCACGAGTTTGGCTTATGGTATTATTGAATTTCGATGAGTATCCTGGGGATTGCTAATCTTAGATCATTTGATTCGCTGTTGCTAACTGGCTTATCTACAATAAAAACACGGTTGAGGAGGTACACTAAATCTATTTATTAACTGAGGTTAGGTAATTTTTTAAGGAAACCATCATATTGTAACATTGTAACACTTACTATATAATGAGATAACTTATGTCAACCATGTGCTACAGATAATTTTGATTTTCAAGGTGATGGTATTGGTATGGTAACAGATTATACGGTATACATGTCATACTTTATTATTGACAACCATGTAAGTACATGGTGGCGCACCGAAAACTTTCCACCCAGGTTTATTTTCTTGTTAATAAATAAATCAAAATTCGCTCGAACACGGGAACCTTAGTTCTCAGGGGGACATATTTTTTTGCTATTTTCACCCCCCCCCCCCCCCTGCTGGAACTCCTACGACGGGGTGACTTCCACCCTTAAAATCTTAAATGGAAAGGGGGGTTGAGTGATACCTTATTTTAAAGAGAATCGAATTGAATCGAGTGAATAGTTCCTGAGAAATAGGGCTAAGGGAAAGTTTACGGTGCGCCACCCTGTATAGTAAAACACCAATACTTTCTGGGATTAAGGAGGAGTAAGTGAAACAGAATACAGGCCTGTTCACTAAAAAATGCAGGTGAAATTTTGACGCGGACTACGTATAGTAGTACGTAGGTCAAAGCCTTCTAAAGTCAAATTAATCCAAGAACACCGCCACATCACCTGTCATTAATGGCACCCTGTTGAAGCCTGGTATATTTTACGTTAAGCGGTTGGCTACAGATACAGAACCGGTTTAAGTTACAGATACAGGGTGATCCAAGTAAATATTTACTTTATAAAATTGGGGATTCTTGGATGTTAAGCGGATATGAATCAAATTGAGTGTAGTTATGTTTTTGAGGGCAAGAAGATATGTCTTAGAGAACGCTAGCTACACACAGTTTGATAAATTTTTGCATATATTTTTTGTCTCTCACATTTCTGACCACATTACCTCAAATTATGGAAGATGAATCTTTTATATGTAAAAAAGGTGTACTTCATTAATCTAGATATTTTATTTCCCACTAAGCAAAAAAACAACCCAATTTCGTTAAATTTATGTTTTTACGTTACATTGTTACGTTGTACAAAAAGGTTTTGATACGGCGCTATTTCGAAACGTACTGGTCGTAATGTCCGCCAACATAACAAAATCGCAGTTGCATTTAGAAATCAACGTGTTTGATTCGAAAACTATAACAAACTGGTTTCGTTTTTGAGATGTTTATATTAAGGACTTTTCAAAAAGTTACAATTACGTTGCTTATAAGATGTTTTTGTTTCGAAACTATAACAAACCAATTTTGTTTTAAAAAGGCAATAAATGCAGACACAATAAACATTATATTATTTAAAAATGTTTTTTTAAATAGACCAGACGAAACTGGTAGGGGCAGCTTAGCTCTACAATTTAGCACAATAATTTTCAATTATAGAACAAAGCTGTCCCTACAAATTTTGTATAAGAAACTTTTTGCATTTTATATCGTTTTCGAGCTATAATAGGTCCTTCACACATCGTTGGGTTACCCTGGGTACAGCCATTAAAAATGATGAAAATAGTTGGGACTTTTTCAAGACGACGTTGATAGATTATCTCTCGAGGCATTCCCAACTAAGCCCATGTTTTAGCTTTTATTTGAAGCGTCAAAGAAAATTTTAATATTCGTTAACCAAACACCCCCTCCCCCAAACTCTAGATATTTTTTTGGGATAGGTATTTAATAAACTGTCTTTTAAATTTGGCATTATTCCCAATAATATTTAAAATAAATGATATTGGATTAAAAGATTATATTAAAAAAACATATACATGTAATGTTATAAATATGTAATTAAAAAAGTAATAAATCAACGTCTTGTGAACCTGAAAAAAAAATTATAAATTAATATACTTTACAATATAATCAGCTACAAATAAATTTGAAGAGCTTAAAAGAACCCCGCACTTCTCTTATGGAAAATGGCCCTCGGTCAAATTTTCTAAATTTTTAGTATGTTGCAGAGAGTGCCATTCTGATCAAAAGTGTTCATGGCCAAAACAATATCTGCAGACCATTTTTCAGATACAGGGTGTCCAAGTTGCAAAATATAAATTTTCACTACATTATATTTTCGTAGTTTATAATATGAATTCGTTTTGTTTTACTAAATTTTTGATGGCCCTGTCGTAGATAGAACAGAATACTATAAAAATAGTTTAAACTCTTTTATTATATACCGGGTGAGTGACGAAGATTATTTAATATTTTTTGTTAAATCATTGTATTTTCGGCATTAAATTAAATGTTTACAAAGTAATACTGTAGATGATATTAGCTTGGAGCAAGCTATCAGAATTTATATTATTTATATTTATACAGGGTAAGTTAAAAAAGTTAAAAAAAATTTTATTAGTTTTGAAAGAAATTTTGTAAATATTTCTTTATGTACTACTTGTCGCTTATCGTATGCTTCCAAATATATATAATTATCAAGGTTATACAGGGTGTTTCCGATGATAAGCGATAGAAAAATAACAAAAAACTGCAAGTATTTATAAATCACCCGGTATATAAAAAATAGATCGGTTAATTTCGTTATTTTTTAATATTCTTTGCTTGAAGTGTTTTGCTAACATGTTTGCTATTGATTTCCCTTTTCCTATGACCAGTTCTTTAGTAATTTGTATTTGTTTATTTCATGTCATTACAAAAAAATTAAGATATACAGCGTCGAACAGACTCAAAACTCAAAAAATAAGCAAATAAAATAACAATTTTTTCTTAAATTTCAATAAAATTTGTTATATAAGTTTATTTTATGGTTAAAAATAAATATATTTAATGCTATACAGGGTGTTTCAAATAATTAGGGGCCTACTTATTATTTTTGGATATAATAAATTGTTCATAGTTTTTATAATAATAAACTTTATTTTTCATATTGTGTTAATACATCATAAAAAATAACATACCCAACACAAAAGAAATGGCATCAAATATATATATATTTCTTATTTGCAATACAGTGTTAGAATCTCATAATTATTTGAAACACCCTGTACAGCATTAAATATATTTATATTTAACCATAAAATGAACTTACATAACAAATTTTATTGAAATTAATAAAAATTGCTATTTTATTTGCTTATTTTTTTAGTTTTGAGTATGTTCGACGCTGTATATCTTCAGAACTGGTCATAGGAAAAGGGAAATCAATAGCAAACATGTAAGTAAGACACTTCATGCAAAAAATATTAAAAAATAATGAAATTTAACTGATCCATATATATACCGATTTATAAATAAATGCATTTTTATGTTATTTTTTTATCGCTTAGCATCGGAAACACGGAAACACCCTGTAAAACCTTGATAATTATATATATTTGGAAGCATAAGATAGGCGACAAGTAGTACATAAAGAAATATCTACAAAATTTCTTTTAAAACTAATAAAAAAAATATAAACTTTTTTGAGTTACCCTGTAAAAAATATAAATAATATAAATTCTGATAGCTTGCTCCAAGCTAATGTCATCTACAGTATTACTTTGTAAACATTTAATTTAATGTCAAAAATACAATGATTTAACACAAAATATTAAATAATTTTCGTCACTCACCCGGTATATTATAATAAAATTTTTTTAACTATTTTTATAGTATTCTGTCCTATCTACGACAGGGCCATAAAAAATTTAGAAAAACAAAACGAATTCATATTATAAACTAGGAAAATATAATGTATTGAGAATTCATATTTTGCAACTTGGATCTCAAAAACTGGTTGGCAGATATTGTTGTGGCCATGAACACTTTTGATCAGAATGGCATTCTCAACATACTAAAAATTTAGAAAATTTAACCGAGGGCCATTTTCCATAAGAGAAGTGCGGGGTTCTTTAAGAAACTAATAAAAAAATTTAGAAAAAATACTTCGCAACCAAGATTCTATATTTTTATTATTTTACAAAATATTCCAGTGTATGACAGCTGAAGCCAATAAGATTTTGGTAAAAAAAAACGTATTTTTTTTTTATTTTAAAGTCTTAACTAAACATTAAAATTCTTTAATAGTTCAAGTAAAAATATGTACTTTTAAATGGTGATTATTAGAGCAATAATTTTAAGTTTGATTAGTAAATTATATTACTTTCTTATTAACTACACATACCTCTTCTCTCTTGAGTCGTTAATTGTCGCGACGAAACCACTCCATGATGACTGACTCCCTGACTCTAGGTCCCGGTCGTTGGTTGTGAATACTTGTTGTACTGCATCTAAATATTTGGAAATTAAAACTTATTATAATTTATGTTAACTTATTGATGAATAATTTGGCAACAACTTCTCCAGGTCAAACCTACCTATTGCTTGGCCCTGGCAAGCCTAGACATTAATCAAATTAAAAATCTCCAGGTCAGACCAAGAGGAAACAGTAGCAACCCTCAGTCATACATGTAGACTATATATGCATGTTTAGCAATTAATTTAAAGATAGTTTTAAAAATATTTATAGGGGCAGGGCTATTTAAGTTCAATAATTCATACATGTGGTTTATTCTTAACGAATTTTAATGGCTTTCAGTCTCGGGTCTTGGCACTTAGAATTGACCAACCTGTACGTTTACTTGCAGACCTGTACCAAACATAGAAACAGACAATTTCAAATATAAATGCAGCACTTTAGAACGAGACCTTAATTTACTAGCATAAAGTTTAAACTAAAAGAAAATTATAGACATGTATTTTGTAGCCTCGCTGGTAGTAGGTACCTATGTAGGCGTAGCGGCGTAGGTTGTAGGTTACAATGCAAATATATCAATAACTTTTGTTTTATAGAAACTAATGCAATGTACTTACCTTTCTAACCATTTTTTGTTCTTTTCGGAAACCTCCAAAACCACAAAAAATAAATTATAGCACAGCCGATGACAAATAAATGCAGACGCGTGGGACACGAAAAAGTGAGGTTCGGTTAGTTTAGTTCGGTGAATGGTTGTCGTCAACGGTGGAGTTCCGTTCAGGGTTGCGTTTAGAAAACGAAACTGACATGAAACTTGTTTTACATTTTTGCGACGAAATCTATCAGTTATCTCCCGAACATAACGGGTTTAAAAATAAAAAATCATTATAGTAACGGTGCACGGGTAACGTTATCTGTTTAAACAAAATAGTTCCTGATCTGAAACGTTTAGAAAAAAGCATAACGAGCACGCAATTAAAAGAGCGTTCTTTTAATGGAAACATGTTGACGTTAATAAAAGAGTACATAAAATATACGGTTTTAATATGTTTATTTGTTCAATGAAACAAGTACAGTAACGAGATTATGTTAAAGAGACGTAAATATTAAATACGTTCCTAGAAAATGTAAAAACGATGATAAAAGAACGTTTGAACTAAAACGTTATATAAGTTACTTTTAAAAAACGTTACGAAACGTACCAAAGCTGTTTTTTGCTTAGTGGGTTAGTTTTTGAGATAATTGCGTTTAAATGCTAAATGGCAAGATACATTTAAATAAACACCTTTCATAACGAAACATATTAGTCAGTTGAAGTACAACCAATACGTAAGCAAATTTATGCACGTTATTTGAGGAGTTAACGTGACGAACCGGTGGAAAGAATTTTAGTTGAAGTGCTTATCTTCTGTGTCCGTTAACGTAACCTACAAAAAATGCAAATTTTACATTTGTCATATTATTAGAGACTTTTTGCACCTCTTAATTCGTCATTATTTTGTGGTTATGGTTATTCTGAGCATGCGCAATATCAGAAAGGTGATCCGCTATGGTTAATAACCATAACGGACTCCGTTAGTTACGGAAGGATAAGGAAGAGCTTATCGTTATCCTTATGGTTATGCTTAAACTGCATGGTCGCCGGAACATACAAAAGTTATGAAGCATCATTGCTATGAATTAAAATTGTGAGAAGCAATTAATTAAAATCCAAAGCAATAGTAGCTTTACATTAAAATATACAACTTAATCAAATTATTGTTAGGTTAGGTATTTTATTTTGTTTAGGTGCGCCGGCGCCAAATTAATAACTACAGACAGAACGTATAGGCGCTGCAAAATCTCTGGTTTTAATAGTGGCGCTAATCGTTATGTTTAATAAAGTAAACCATAACGGAGCTAAAAACTGATATTAATTTAAGAGGTGCAAAAAGTCTCTAATATGTTAATTTTTTACCTTTATTTTTTTGTTGATTTTTTAAAAGTTAAGAAAATTTCATAAAGAAGGAAGAAAAGCAAAAAGGAGTATGGAAGAGTATAAAACTTTGTTTTATTTTTAAATCTTCTAAAAATACAAATAAAATGGAACATACCATCGATAACAAACTTAAATCTATACTAAACTTATAGAGAAAAAAAAATTCAAAAGTATCTCTGATGAACTAAAATCACAATTGCATCACAAAACTTACGATAATAAAAATACTTTTATTTTTTATCTAAAAAACATATAACTCGGATTGTTAATAAATTTTGAGTTTTTTGATTACTGCAAAATTATTTGCGATTTGTTTGTTATGTTTTGTGGTTAAGTTATTCATTTAGAACCATAGAAAAAACTGTTTGTCAAAAAATGACATTTCGGAAATAATCGGTTAAATTCGGAGGTCCTTCGGGTAACGGAACGTTCATTTTTCACGCCCGTAAAACGACGCAAGATAACGTACGCCCGTTGAACTGCTTAAAACATGTACGTCAAAATTTGATTACTGCGCATGCGTAGCTGTCAATTTGTACGTATACGTTAACATTCGTGACCGCACTTCAACTGCCTATTTATTGAAAATTAACCGTGCGTTCTTAAACATAAATGACATATTTTCAAATCTACTATCTCCTGTTGCTGTATTTGCCCATTAGTTATGAGACATCCTGTATATAACATGGTTTAACTAGGTACTTTATTGATTTCATAATAGATGAGTTAACCAAAATGGTGTTTATAACACCAAAATTGACAGAAAATAATATGACGCAACCTGACGCATGAGCTTGCTACGGCCAAACGGCCCATTGCTGATCTGGGAATTTTAACGACGAAACCAGATCAGCTGTTAATGTCAAATGTCGTTGCCTTTTGTCAAAACGCTTTGTTTTAAGAATAAGTTAACTCTACTAATCGGCTAGTAAAGATTCAAACCAATTGAGAGTTGAGACGGCTACATTGAAACCCTTCACACCAAAAACAAAATCACTAATGGTCAGGTAAGGTCACTGCTGGAAATGATTGACACTATCGACTGGAAAGCACTAAGTTTTACCCAGGGTTAATACCAACCACGGCTGGCTGCCGGATGATTTTAATGATCGCCTGTGATGGTACATTTCACCACGATATCTGAGCACTTATAGAAGAATATTATTTACAAGTACATCTGATTGGGTCGGCTGTAGTCTGTGTTAAACCCATTTTATATCACTTGGTTTTTCTTCACAGTGAAAGGGGACCTTGATATAATAATAATGATCTCATTGGATTGTGTTGTCAAGACCAGGGGCCCAAAATAGATATATTTTCGAACGATTTAATCAGTATTTGCTTGGATTTTAGATGCTCCCCATATGACGCCAGACATGTCTTGGATGGGTACAAGCTATATCCATTAGTATATAATTGCTGTATACAATGTAATGTAATAATATGTTGAGGATTTATTTAAATAATTTATATTATTTTATCTTAACCTATCATCTTGTCTTGTGATGAGTACTGATGAGTGAACTAAAAGATAAAATTAAGAAACATTTGTTTTTTAAATCATAGTTAGCAAACTTCATAAAAGATGTAGGTACATTTATAAAATATTTTTAGATTTTACGTAAATAAGAAAGACAATTATTGTTTAAGTTTACTTTAAAGATAATACTGTCTACTTTTCATGTAAATAATCCAATAAGTACGTCAGCAGAATAAAATGTTGTTTATGAATGACGAAATTTTAAAAATAATTATTGTAGGTTTTTTTCTCGAAATAGAATAACACTTACGTAAGGGTTTTTGAAAATTAATATTTTTTGATATAAGTTATTGTTTAGAAAAAAATAAATTGTTACTTATCTTTCTGTATTATTTTCAGACCCCTTCCTGCAACCCCTTAACCTCTTCTAGCTACCCTAGCTTTTTTTTCAAATGTAGCAGCCTAGGTCATGTTAAATATTGAATCACATGATACCAACAAAGTATACAGTGTTTTTTTTCCCGACGGTCCGTCCATGTGCCACATGCACACGTTGGCTAGGTTTGGCCCATTGTGTTCATCCTAGTTGGTCTTACACCCTCGTTTATCCTAGTTTATTGCACTACTTTGTGTAGGTCAGCTAAAAGAGTGTTGGTACCGTGCGAGCAAAAATTATTTGCATCAAAGAGGGTCTTGCATCTAAGGACGTAATGCTTAGCCGTAGAGCTTAATACCTGTTGGGTGTCAGTAATTACCTAAATTACCAATCAATCAGTTATTCCATCATCTTTGACAGTCGTTACAAGTAATTTGATTTATCGCTAGTTTTTCCAATTTTTTGAACAATTCACACAATAGGCTTTACGGAACAGCACACAACATTCATGGTTGAAGCGTATTTTCGAAACGGGGTTAGAGTAAATGGTGAGTGGCAATACAATCCGGGTTTGTGCATGGACGATTTTCACGAACATTTTCCTAACGTTGCTTTTATTGCTGGGGATTTTTATCATTGCCTGAAAAGAACCGTGGCTGTGTTTAGGAAAACAGGTTCTATACAACACAAAAAAGGAGCAGGAAGACCATCTGTAAGAACAGAAGAACTTGTTGCAAACGTTCGTGAAATAATGCAAAATACGCCAACAAATTGTATAAGACGCCTGTCCCAAGAAATGGGAAGGTCCTATGGAACATGTAGGACTATTCTTAAGAAGCAGCTAAATTTATTTCCTTATCTATAAAGTGCAAGTATTCCAAGAAATACAAGCCGCAGATTTTGAAAGACGCAGGAATTACTCTCAATGGTTTACCCAAAATTTATTGAAAAGAAATGATTTATTAGACCTGACATTTTTTTCGGATGAAGTCTGGTTCCACCTCTCCGGTTATGTGAATTCTCAGAATACATGTAATTATTTTTCTTTTTCTTTCTGTATACTTATTCTTACTTTGTTAATTTTGTAAACAACAAAAATAAATTTATATTTATCTACTTATTTTATTACTCATTAGTTTGGCATATCATGTCATAATATGAATTTGATAAAATTTTAACATAGATTTGGTAAGATATATCGTCCCCATATCATTGTGATCTAAATCAAGCTCTACCTTTTTTAATCCAATCCCTCTTTGATGCAATAATTTTTGCTCGCACGGTATACCCTCTGGTTGCAGTCTTGGTTGCCCGAGTATTTGGTGCCTTTTTCCATCCAGTGTCTCGCATTGGCAGATTAAGTGCATAATCTGCAGCTTAGGTATATCCATCGTACAGTTGCATATGATGCAGGTGATTCTCAACAGTCATGTTTCCTGTCCTATGGTTTAATGTCTGTTTGTTGTCCAATATATTTGGTGTGTATTCTTTGTTCACCGTTCAGGGATGATCCAGATATTCCCTATGAAATAATATGGTTTTAACAAGATGTCTCACGGCCTCATTTTGTAGTAAATGAAGATAGTTAAGAGACAATTTTCGAAATCGAAATCGCTTGATAGGTCGACGGAGCGGACGAGGTCTACTTGAATGGCCCTCAAGGTTTCCTGACGTTACGCCCTTGGATTTCTTTCTAAGGGGGTGATTGAAGGAGAAAGTGTATAAAAATAGACCAGATAACATTGAGGACCTAAAAGATAGAATAAGGATGGAAATAAGCAATTTACCGGCCAAAATTATTCATGGTGCGGTAGATATTATTTACCACAGACCTCATACATGTCAAGTAAAAGGTGGATGTCACTTCCAGCATTTGTTACATTCCGTCGAATCAGATGAATGCTAATATCTATAGAAAGAGAATTTTTTCTTTAAAAAAATTTACATGGACTTACTCGAACCGCAACGAAATGAGCTAACCGCTATTTTTTGTCACTATATGTGATTTAATTTCTTAATACCTTTTCATAGAGCCCCCTCCCCATGACCTGCGTTGCGTTTTAAAAAAAAGTACCTAACGATAATAACGGTTTTATATTAAATATTTATTTTAAATCGTATTTTACCAATAGGGAACAAATTTATTAATTATAACTAACAGCACAGCTGACAACAATTATATGCTTATAAATCAAATTAGAAAATGGCGGCAAAAAAATTAAATAAGACAGAAGTAATTACAGTGGCCAACGACAATGATCAATAAATCAAAATAAATTAATACCAATAGTGACCCAATTTTTGCTCAGTACCTATATCTACTAATCACTTGAGGAAAGGTTACGATATTTTAATAGTCTTATTAAACCTTAGATTCTGATATTTAGATATCTATATCCTTATGACGTCACACACAGTGACAATATTATGCGGAAAATCCTGGCTACGGGCTTGCCTGTTTCTAAATACAAATAAATTTTTTTCCATAATTTTTATGAGAAATAATAATACAGTTTAAATACTGTTTGAAACGGTGCCAATAAAATAAAAAATCTGCGCCTCAGAGTAATATGATGTAAAGTGATGACTTTGCGGACTAAAAAAAAATAACGAATCAAATACAATGTAAGGTACCTACCGTGCGAGCAAAAATTATTTGAATCAAGGAGGGCTTGGATTAAAAAACGTAGGGCTTGGTTTAGATTACAATGATATGGGGACGATATATCTAACCAAATCTAGGTTTAAAATTATGTTAAATTCATATTATGACATGATATGCCAAACTAATGAGTAATAAAAATAAGTAGAAAAATACAAATTTATTTTTTGTTGTTTACAAAATTAACAAAGTAAGAATATAGGTACAGAAAGAAAAAGAAAAATAATTACATAAATTGTTGAAATTGGCCACCGCCATGCTCCAAGCATAAATTCACACGTCTCATCATATTTTCGAAAGTGTTGACCAGCATCTCTGGAGAAATGTTACCACATTCTTGGATAATGCTTTCTTGTAATTGTTCTAAATTTGCAACTAGTGTTTTAAAAATAGTGTTCTTTCAATGAGGAAAAACGAAGTAATCCACAACCGGTAAACAAGGCGATCTAGGTGGGAATTCAATGTCTGATCGAAAACTGATCAATCTGTCTTCAAAAAAATTGCGTAAGTAGTTAATAGTTTCGGCGGCTATATGGGCGGTTGCACCGTCCCCTGTTGAAAATATCCAAAACGTAGTCCGTCGTCAAGTAATTGCTCCACAAATGGATTCAAAATATTGTCTCTATACCACTGTGCTGTAACTGTGTCGTGGAAAAAAAAAGGACCAACAATTCTTCTTCGGAAAACAGCTAACCAGACACCAATTTTTTGAGGGTGCAATGTGGACACATACAAAAAAATGGGGATTTTCACTACTCCACATGCGTGGATTCTGAGAATTCACATAACCGGAGAGGTGGAACCAGGCTTTATCCGAAAAAAATGTCAGGTAAATCATTTCTTTCCAATAAATTTTGGGTAAACCATTGAGAGTAATTCCTGCGCCTTTCAAAATCTGCGGCTTGTATTTCTTGGAATACTTGCACTTTATAAGGAAATAAATTTAGCTGCTTCTTAAGAATAGTCGTGCATGTTCCATAAGATCTTCCCATTACTTGGGAAAGGCGTCTTATATAATTGGTTGACGTATTTTGCATTATTTCACGAACGTTTGCAACAAGTTCTTCTGTTCTTACAGATGGTCTCCCTGCTCCTTTTTTGTATTGTATAGAACCTGTTTCCCTAAACACAGCCACGGTTCTTTGCAGGCAATGATGAAAATCCCCAGCAATAAAAGCAACGCTAGTAAAATGTTCGTGAAAATCGTCCATGCACAAACCCGAATTGTATTGCCACTCACCATTTACTGTAACCCCGTTTCGAAAATACGCTTCAACCATGAATGTTTTGTGTTTGTGCTGTTCCATAAAGCCCATTGTGTGAATTGTTCAAGAAATTGGAAAAATTAGCGATGAATCAAATTACTTGTAACGACTGTCAAAGATGACGGAATAACTGATTGACTGTTAATTCAGGTAGTTACTGACACCCAACAGGTATTAAGCTCTACGGATAAGCATTACGTCCTTAGATGCAAGGCCCTCTTTGGTGCAAATAATTTTTGCTCGCACGGTATTAGCTATTGTACGAACGTGCAGAGAGTTTAGAGGGATCCCAGAACTTTCAGGTCACTATATTGATATTTTTTATCTAAATCTGCATCAATTTAAATTAGGAGTAAGAAGACTTTTTTGCAACATATTCTTGTTTAATATCCGAGGGAGAGTCTGTTGTACGCAGTTTTTTAACAAATTAAAACATTTTTGTATTCAGCGTAAGTTTTTAATTACCATTGCCTAGTGCTTTCGGCTTATTGATAGGCCGTCATTAGGGCTTAGAATTCGTCAAGTTATGTCCAGGAGACAAGAAAGAAACATATTGAAAATAATTAAAAATTTTATTAAACAAATTTTACAACGTACACTGAAAAAAAAATGTATTAGATCTAGATCAAAATACACTTACACTAATTAGGGTCAATAAAAAAGTCTTTATAAAGACCCTTGAGAAAGTTTTTATATAAAACGAAACGTTGGGATAAATACAATTGTGTAATTTCATTGCCTGTCCTCATTCCAGCTATACTTACTTATTCGAATTTATTTTATGTATTTTACTTTTCATGTAGTTAACTAATTAATTATTCTTCGTCCTTCTATGATAGTATTTCTACATGAATACGGTCGAAAAATATACAAAATTGATAACGTGTCATAATTGATTTGGCAAATGCTACACTTTGCCCGAACTAACTAATCAAGGTTTAAAGTACCAATACTATCTTTTTTACAATATTAACCTAATTTATCAGATGTTATTAATTTTCTAGTTAAAGATTAAAATAACTTATCACACCTGTAATTAAATTGTGAATCATGAACAGCGTCATTTTTCCTCACTAACAGCGTGTTCTATTCGAGATGTACGTTATGTCATTCAATCAAAGGTCATATTTATGTGGATATGCTAATGTTTTCAAGAACTTGAGATTTATAGGTGTAAAGAATGACAATAGTATAAAACTTTTAAATCAGGTGATGAATTTATGATTAGTAGATTAATGTAGGAGACATAAAATTAAAACAAAAAAGTAATTACTATACGGTTTCACTTGACGAACCCAAATTTTTGCGATTGAAGTAAATAACACTGTTTTTGTTGTTTGTTGTCCTTAGTTTTCATAAATTTTATTAAATAAAAAATGCTGTAATGCAAAAACACTCCAGCGTTTAACAGGATATAGGAATCATTTTTTTTTCGATTGTGGAGGTAAGTGTGTTGAGTTTAAGACCAAAGTATGCCCAAGGGGCATGAGAATTCAGTATTTTAGCCATATTTCTCTTCTTAAATTTCAAATTTGGCCACAATTAATTTCTGAGAAAATATAAAACTTTAGATCTTCCCATAATTATTTTAGGTTGCTTGGAACAACAAATATCTCCAAATGCAGTATTTTGCTTTTATTGTTAGGGAGCATCAGGGGCATCGCTAGGAGGTTAGGGGTGTTAAAACCTTTCTAAAAGTATATTTTTTTGTCTTTTTAGTTGCTCATAAGCAGAAACAGTGGCGTATTTAGAATATTGCCACGGGGGGGGGTCTATACCTTTCGTGTTATCTTTCTTTCTTTCTTTCTTTCTTCCTTTCTTTCTTTCTTTCTTTCTTTCTTTCTTTCTTTCTTTCTTTCTTTCTTTCTTTCTTTCTTTCTTTCTCTCTGTCTGTCTGTCTGTCTTTCTTTCTTTCTTTCTTTCCTTCTTTCTTTCTTTCCTTCTTTCTTTCTTTAAAAAGCGCCGCAGGCGAAAAATTTGTCGGTGCCACGCCCTATTTTGAACTATAAAAATTTATAATTTCTATGTTGTGACAGGATTGATCTGGTATATCACTAATTACTAGTTAATTACGCGGTAGCGTTCTGACTATAATAAACATTATTAATTATCAATGGTAGCGTTTCTGACCGAGAATACCAGACCTGGTCCTTTCACATAAGGGTAGAATTACTAGTATAAATAACTAAGACAAATATATAGCAAAGGCACTCTTGGAGATGATGGAGTTCTTTATGATAACGTCAACGTCGTCTCGTTCTGTTAGTTGTATCTACTGTTAATACCAAACGACTTACCAATGTCGACCAAACAGCAATATCCAGGTGATGATGTTAACAATAACGTCGCAGCGACGCGTCTTTAGGGCGCGAGAGTGAACCGTTCAACCTTTGTTAATGAAACCCTTTATATTGATTATTACAATAAAACAACACCCAGTTTAAACAACAACTTATAAATCTATTAACAACAATTATAGAAAAAAAGGTAGAAAGAAAAGTTACTGAACAAGAAAAGCTACTATAAAACTAATACAAAATATGTATTTAAGCTAACTAATAAAGAGAGATTGTTCTATTTAAATGCGTTTACTGTACGAATCCGAACATTACCCATTTAATATTTAAAACCCTGTGAACAGATAAAAATTACTATTTTTAATTCAATACAACCCTGTAATTTAATCATCCAAAGATTAATTTATGATAATCCCCGAAAACTGAAAAGTCTAAACACTAAAACCCTGAAACTTATAGGTAAAAACCACAATGATACTTAAAACCCACAATTTAACTTTACACTTTTAAGAAACAAAGGATTCACTACACAAGAGGTATATCAAAGAGAGAAATGAGTCCGAAACTATGTACTCTTAAAAACCCGCCTAGTTACACCTGAAAATAAAGCCTCTTTGGTACTTGGTCAAACCGAACCCGATAACAGAAACTTCGGAACTTAGTAAACCGAACACGACAATAGAACTTTAGAAAACTGAATTGTGAAATTCCCCGATTAAGCATCTAACTTCTAAAGACACCCCTTAAATTATGCCAATTCAAATATTTAGCTATTCCATCCTATAAAAAGTACTAAAATTAATATCATCCCTCGGTACCAAGTGATAGTTTATTCTATCCAACCAATCAGAAGTAATTTCTCTCTGAAACTCTGCCTTAGATCATAAAACAGGGTCGTCCCAATATATGATTGTAGACATTACCGCTAGGTGACTCTAGTTATACCCTCTCGATATTTAATTAAAACCTTTTCTCTCTTTATGGACATTTTACCTTAAAAATCATATCTATAGCTAAACAATACATTCCATACTTATAAAATAACCGTAAAAACGGTCTTACAAATAACATTCCTAAATAACCTTAAATTTAAAGTACCGCAATCAGATTTACTTAAAAAAAAACCTTTTAAGCTGTTCCAGGGAAGAATAAATCTGATCCGACTTTTACATACATAGAATGGTCAAAATACAAATCTGCGTTGCTACCTATATTTTCCATTTTTTCCCTCAATGCATGGTTCATTAGCTCATTATAATGGACCACCCACGAAAGTCCCTTTATTTATTATTCCCATCTGTTTTATTATAGATTCTTATAAAGTTTACATTATCTTTGACAAAACGTGCTCTTCTATAGATTCTATTATTTATTTGAGTTTTTGCTAACAACCAGCTTTTAGGGTATTATAGAAAAATAAACTTTATGACTTAACAAATCTTTAGGATAACTTGGGCAATTTATTTGTTTAAGAAAAACCGTTAGTATTTGTTTAAAATAGTTATACTACATTTGGTTTTATTATCATGTTTATGCTTGGAACAAAGGCTTTTAGAGCCCTTCTTTGAATTTTAAAATAGGAAACATATTGTTTTGCCTGAGAACGCACTTTAAATAAAAATAACTTAAAATAAAAACATAGATTTTTGCGTTCTATTACAATGTTTTGATAGCTGAACCCAAAAAAGGAAGAAATTAAGAAATTTTTAAATATAAACGCAATAATGGGAATATATATTTTTTTAAATATTTATGTTTAAAAATATATATTTCTACATAATAAGACCGATTCCGAAAATGATTGGTTTTCAAGTTATTTTTGCCATTTTTTTTTGCCAAGTTTGGCCATTTTGTTTTGTTATCTGTGACACAGTTACTTAATTATTTGCAAAAACAAAGTATTGCTAATAGTTCTAGTTTGCAAAAAAATTACAAAACTAAGTGAACATCATTTCAATTTTTTTAAATTAAATAAATTAGACACGCAGGTAAAAAACAAGAAAAAAATTGAAATAACTCGAAAACCAAGCATTTTCAACAAATTACCTCCTGCGAGGAATTAATCGAATTATCAATCACCATGTATATATTATTTTACTCACTTAAATTAGAAATTAAATGCAACAAGGCATCTGATCTGTTCTGAGTTTTTTTTTAATGTTGAGCCCACGGGGGGGGGGGGGTCCAGAGGGTCCAGACCCCTCGGCCCCCCCCCCTAAATACGCCACTGAGCAGAAACAAGAAAGCAAATTGTTTCCATATATCCACAGGGCTGTCACAATATCGGTTTTGTGATTTAAATCCTTTTTGTCATTAAAATAATTTACTTGTCTTTAAAATAGTGTTTAATTCTTTATTTAGAATGATTTTAACCTTTTGAAACCGTTATAAAAAATGAAAAAATGTAAATATTTTTCCAAAGATTTAAATCTTTATGAAGTGATTTGAATCTTACCAATCACACAACTAGAAAATCACCTGATGCATCGTTCTCATGCCAGAATAATACTAGTCAGTCACATTTTTAAAGTTTTCAAATGACAAGTTTACAATTTGACATGTAGTTGTCACTTAAATGTTTCTTTACATACAAAACAATCTAGATTTAAATCATTTTTAAAATGATTGTCCTAATGTCCTCACAATTCAGAAGCAAACGATTTATTTGACATTATTTTGCTACTTTGTTTCTATATAGGTATTGTTTAATCGGATTAAGGTTTTAAAGTTTTACTTTTAAACGTATCTGTCATTGTTTTGTTCTAATTTATTTATGTATTTACAGCATTTTAATTCTGTGCTTTCTTATTTTTACAATCGCTCTGTAGGGGAAAGAGAGGCACATTCAACCACGAGGCACATTCAACCAATAGGTATATCTTTGTTTGTATTTGAAATCGGCGCCCGGAAATGTCACACAAATATCGGTTACAATCGGCCATCCATCTCCTTGAAATACAGTTGTTTTCTCTGGTTTGGTGGTTGACAAATAAATTTTATAGTATAACTGGCTGTTCAAAGTAAGTAATTAACTAATTTTATTTTACTGTTAGTTAACACATTTTTGCTGTAATTTGCACGGCTTATGAGTCGGTATTGTTTACTATTATTGGAAATAAAGCTGATAAAGGTTTTCTAAGCTTAAAATTCACTGGCTAAATTTAACTTATTAGTTTCTGAAACATATAGGGCTGGGGCACTTTCAACCATACATATAAGTATACTGGCACGTTCGACCAGTGGTTGAATCTGCCCCATCTCAGAAAGCAATAAACAATTAAATTATTTTATTTTACTTTAGATCGTACGTAACTATAACTGACGTTCAATATTTTTAATAGTTAGTTTATTACTAGAGCTGTTATGTTGCAATAAAAATATCTCTTGTTTGTGTATTTTAATCAATTATTTATATATGGTTGAAGCTACCCCAGCATGTGGTGGAATGTACCCCACCGGAGGGGCAGTTTCAACCGTTTGTAATGATTTTTTTAATTAACGCTATATCCTGTAAAAAAATCAAATTCTTGAATATTTGGATTGGTAAAACAAAGATATAATGTTTGTTGTGGTGGTGTATACATGCACGTCTACAATAATTAATTATTAACCAGTTGGTCGGCCATTTTACAAAAATTGGTTGAATGTGCCTCCCTTTCCCTTATTGTGTGTTTATATATACAATGTATAAGTAGATATGCCATGTAATATGTAATATGTAATATATATGTGTAATTTCTAAAATTTGGATTTTAATTAGCAATTAAGACTATTTTCGTTTATATCGTATTTAATGATAGCTCTGTTTCTAATGTTTCTTTTCTCTTTTATTAGTATACTAGCAAGTACCCAGCATGCGTTGCAATGCCAATTTTCCCGGCATTCGTCCCAGTATACGTCCTGGCATGGTCGCTTCCCCGGAGATGCCATAATAATAAGGCGGGTTCATCATCGCGTCAAGTAAAGTTTTTCAGAATTATTACATTTATTTATTATTACCCGGCATGCGTTGCCATGCCGCTTATGCAGAAACCTTCCTCGGCGTGCATACAATAACTCACCAAGGTTTAATCGCAATCGGATGAATGGTATAGGAAGGCACACTGGACAAACATACACACAAACAAACATTTTTATACAGTGAGGACAAAAAGTATGGAATACATTCATTATCTAAAAGACGATTTATTTTATCAACAATCGCTCGGACACGTCAACTTTCTTTTTATTTTCTACATATTTTGAAAATATGTTTCCTTATACAGGGTTGCCCAAAAAAGTAGGGCACAAGTCAACTTAATTTTTTTAAATAGAATACCCTATATATTATTACATTTTCGCATTCTACGTAAAATTCTAAACAATTTTCGTGTAGCATGTGATATACCTATGTCGAATAGTTTCAGAATTACACAGGTTGAAAATTAATTTAAATTCTTATTTTCTGTGGTGTAGTATCGTAAAAAAACGAAGTTATTAATTACTGCAAAATCTTTTCCAACATGACGGAAATGATAAACGTCTGAAAGTTATCTAAATGGATTTCAATATATGTTTTTTTTTTTTAATTAAACAGGGTCGCTCAAAAAATAGACATTGAGAAACTTTTTTTAATAACAACAATGCTAAATTTCAGAAAAATTAACAGTATTAACACTAATAGTAAGTAATGCATAATATTGGATACTCTGAAGGTAATTTAATGGTATTTAATTAGATGTTCAAAATGTTCACCGTTTGCTACTTGGCAATATCCAAGTCTATTTACAAACTCATTTTGATTGTTATGCACTACACTAGGACGTATGAGTCGAATTTCATTTCAAATGTGAATTTTCAAGTCCTCAAGATCTATAGGTTTTGTTTTGAACACTTTACTCTTCAAATAACCCCATAGAAAAAAGTCCAAAGGTGTCAAATCAGGTGATCTCGCTGGCCACTCAATAAACCCCCTCCTCCCGATCCACCTGTCTGAAAAAACTTCATCATTAATATTTCAATTCTTTCTGTTTCGGTTAATTTCATTTTTATTAGATGAAATTAATTCACGCAATTTTTGACTAGAAAAAATTTTGATGTTTCTTCTTTGACAGTAAACTTTAATGAAATAATTTGCTGACATTGCATTTAACGCTTTGTTTCTTTTCGGATTTCCAAAGCCTACCTTATTAATAGGTATTACAAATTAATTTTCAACCTGTGTAAATCTGAAACTATTCGAAATAGGTATATCACATGCTACACGAAAATTGTTTATAATTTTACGTAGAATTCGAAAATGTAATAATATATAGGGCGATCTATTTAAAAAAGTTAAGGTACTTGTGTCCTACTTTTTGGGCAACCCTGTATAAGGAAAAATATTTTCAAAATATGTAGAAAATAAAAAGAAAGTAGACGTGTCCGAGCGATTGTTCATAAAATAAATCGTCTTTTAGATAATGAATTTATTCCATACTTTTTGTCCTCACTGTATAATATTATAGATTTTTTAATCTACCCCTTATTGATTTTTGCTTTGTTAACAACACCATGCGTCTTAGACAATAAGCTGTTTGAGTTTGACTATACTCATTTTCTGGCTTTAAGTAGCTTGTTAATATAAATAATTTGTGGAAAATTTTTTTTTGCGGATGATTTAAAGATATATTTATCCATTGAATCTGTAAATGATTGCACACTGCTACAAGAACAGCTAGAAGTAATTCAGGGATGGTGTGAAAGAAACAAACTCCACCTAAATGCAACCAAATGTAAAATCATAACCTATACTCGTAAACCACAATCATTGCTCTATCCATACTCCATACTTGGAGAGGTTTTGGAACGCCCATGATGTGTTAAAGGATCTGGGAGTAATTTTTGATGCTAAGTTAACATTTATTGATCATATTAATAAAATTATTTTAAATGCGGGACAGACCCTTGGTTTCATCGTGCGCAATTGTAATAATTTTAATGACCCTAAAGTTTTCAACACCTTATTTTTTTCTTTTGTACGAGCAAAGTTGGAGTATGCTTCAATTATATGGAACCCTTATTATTTATGTCATATAGATAACATTGAAATAATTCAAAAACGTTTTTTAAAGTATGTAACTTTTAAGATAGAGGGTGTCTATCCGGAACGGGGTGTTGATTATAACATGCTATTAGAGAAATACAACTTTGATAGTTTAGCGAAGAGACAGGTATTTATTTACCTCTCTGGTTTTTTTATTTAAATTGCTGCACGGTGGTGTTGTCTGTCCGGATCGGCTATGTCAAATTAATCAACAGTAGACAAGACAAAGTGTAAAATTCTTATGCGAAAGGGCCAGGATAAATGTAATGCTTAAATCGCCAATTAATTTTATGTGCTCTAAACTTTAATAAAATATGCAATCATTGTGCTATTTTTACGTGCAACCTGCATGAATTAAAATCTGTGGCAAAAGCTATTTAAAACTTTTTAGAGTATTTTTTGGGTTCTTTTTCTGTGCTAATGTAGTACGGTGATGGCAACATCTGCTTTTATTATTATTATTGTTGCTTTTTTTATAGTTTCTTTTTATATTATAGGTAATATGTTTTATACAAATTTATATTAATGAATTTTTGTTTTAATTTTGTTTTTTTAGGTATATTGCTTTGTAAATGGATAGTTGTTGGGCAATAAAGCTATTAATATTATTATTATTATTATTACCATAGACATGTAATACATAAGGAGACCGAATTGTTTACATTTTGTCCCGATCAGAAATTGTTTTTTTACAAAAATCTTCTGCTTATGCTTATTGCCTTAGATCCACCGCCTGTGTTTAAAACGAAGGTTATATTAATTATATTGAATACATTTGTGGTTTGTATCTACCTATTAACTAAAAATATTATACTAAATATGTGTGTTTTATAAATTTTCTACCAGTCAAATTATTTGTATCCATTGCACAGGAAGAAAAAATAATAACTACTTGTTATGTTTCACAAATTTGATCAGTTTTCTGACACGTGTTTCGGCCCTTTCGGGTCATTTTCAAATTATGGATGTCCTGAATTTTTTTACTATTGCCACTAGTCGAAAATGAAAAGGAGATACTTAAAAGAAAATATATACACAATAATATATTAGCGATTCATTCACACTATGAATGGCTAACAAATTAGGCGAAGCACAATGGAATTTATTCTACGCTTGGCTGACTTTTCTGGCGATTAGTTTTACAGCACCTTAATTTATGAGGTAATTATGGTGATATTTTTTTATTAGTGAAAGTCGATAAGCTCACTAAAAACACCAAAAGTGTTAAGGGCTACTATCCATTTTCGATGTTTTTTATTCGCGTCTTACATTTTTACTGTTTACTTAGAAACGACTAACGCCACAGACCCGTACTATACAGGGTGGAATATTTTTTAATGGAATAAATCCATTACTCGAAAGCTTCTTTATTTGCAAAAAAAATACCGAACTACGGCTGCGTTTATTTTTAGTTTGGCATACTTTTTTCCTATCTTCATGAAATTTACTCCTCTTTTGGGGTAAAAACCTCCCCCAACTTTTTTTTTTTCAAATGTAAAGTGATAGCTCGTTGGAAAGGGCATAAAAAGGGAATACTTTTTATCCTCTATGCCCCCACTATTTACTTTTACATTTCGGTAAAGTAGACGCAATTTGTTTTATTTTAAAAATTATCGAAAATGTTTTTTTTTGACAAACGCCCTAATCCAAAGTAAAATTCATTCTTCACATGCATTATGTATCTACCACACCCGGGTTGATTTGGCGAATTTCGTGTATAAGTCGTTGCCTAAGTTCCTCTAAATTTTCTGGTTTTGTTACCTTTAGGTGACCCTATAGGAAATAATAATCTAGAGGTTTAAGGTACGGCGATCGGGGCGCATATACAGTAACAGCACGCGGGCTGGAAAATCCTACTTTCCGAAGTCCTGGCTAGTAACGACACTCGCGCTAGCAGCAGTTATAGTAATAGCACGCGAGGTATACCTTTTTATACCTCGCGTGCTATTACTGTAACTGCTGCTAGCGCGAGTGTCGTTACTAGCCATCACTTGAGGAAGTCAGATTTTCTAGCCCGCGTGCTACGCATTCTGCTGTCTAGCACACGTGCCATTACTGATTATGATTTCGGCGATCCGAGCTGAAACGAAGTTTCTAGCCCGCGTGCTGTTACTGTATATGCGATCGGGGCGGCCCAATCAATTATGACAAATTTCTGCTGATTGCCCTTGATCTACCTCCTGTGTTTAATAACGAAGGTTATGTTAATTATACAGTGACCGGCAGAAAGTGCGCAGCATATGGGAAAGTTTTTTATCTTTAAGTTTAGAAAATTAATTTTATTTTAGATAGGTTCTGCATGTTCTCAAACCAAAATAACACCCATTAAATCCGGTAAAAGTCTTATGGTATACGAGGTAGGATCAAAAATTTGAAATTCCGCTAAGAGTAAAGTACCTCCATCTTTCATTTTAGAATATTTTTTTACCAAGAATTATTGTAATATATTTTGTTCAAAGTTATACCCAAATTCCAAATTTCGCTTATTTTGGACAAAAAAATGAATTTAATCGTGTTTTTCGAATAACCCTGTATAAAAAATGAATGGCAACCGAACAGTACCAAAATAAGATTTTCTGTAGACTTTGTTCGAAATAACCGTCTATCATAAGTCCGATTAGTTTGTTTTCATAATATTATGGGTTTTTAAAATAAAAACATAAAAATATTAAATATTTTTGCTGCACACCGTATTTTATTTTCTGAGAGAACAAGGTAACTTTATTTAACTGATATTTTTTGATTTACATTGACTTAAAGCATCTCCTTAATAGTTTTTTATACATTGAAGTATGCATAGAAAGCTTCCTTTTGATTTATAAAGAAAAAAATTTAAATTAAAAATATGTTTGAACGGATTTTATTAGTCACGCAAAATAAGGAAAACTCTATATAATGTATAAAAAACTATTTAGGAGATATTTTAGGTCAATGTAAATCAAAAAATATTAGTTAGATGAAATTAACTTGTTCCTTCAGAAAATAAAATACAGTGTGCAGCAAAAATATTTAATATTTTTTTTTTAATTTTAAAAAGCCATAATATTATGAAAACAAATTAATCGGACTTATGATCGACGGTAATCTCTAACAAAGTCTGCAGAAAATCTTATTTGTGTACTGTTCGGTTGCCATTTATTTTTTATACAGGGTTATTCAGAAAACACGATTAAATCCATTTTTTTGTCCAAAATAAGCAAAATTTGGAATTTGGGTATAACTTTGAAATTGAAACAATAATTCTTAGTAAAAAAATATTCTAAAATGAAAGATGGAGGTACTTTACTCTTAGTGGAATTTCAAATTTTTGATCCTACCTCGTATGCCATAAGACTTTTACCGGATTTAATAGGTGTAATTTTGGTTTGAGAACATGCAGAACCTATCTAAAATAAAATTAATTTTCTAAACTTAAAGATAAAAAACTTTCCCATATGCTGCTCACTTCCTGCCGGTCACTGTATATTAGATGCATCTGTGATGTGTACATATTAAGTAAAAATATTATACTAAATGAGTGTTTTTTTTTTTTTTTTTTTAATTTTCGAGGAGTCAAATCATCAAAATATCAAATTATAATGTTTTAGGGAAACCACAACACTGCAGAATTGACACATGACACATTCGCCAGTTTAAAACTTTTAAATGGCGTTTGACAAGTGTAACTCACGCTACAAGTCAACAGTTTTATGCTTTTGTTTTGTGTTGAATCATGCATAACCTAATGCCAAAAACAGATTTGCAAAAAACACGCATAAAAAAAGTTTTCCATATGGTGCAGACTTTTACGCAGACACTGTATATTACATGTCTGTGATCTTTACTGTTTACTCAGAAACGACTGAAGCATCGAACCTAACCAGCACACATTTAATTTGTGCCATTTTACACTACAACAAAGAAAATCAAACAAAAATTATGTTTTAAAATAATCTTTATTTCTTAAAATAAAATAAATAAATAAGAATAATAAATATAACCTCTATGTACAAAGCAAAGTAAACCTAAAGTTCTAAAACCTAATCACTTTTAATACAAATGTTACAATACATAGCATGATATGCATGTTACGTTAAAAGTACAAAACTCAGAAAACGATTAAAATCACACAAGATAGTACGGAATATCTTAAAATTTATCATCCTACCTACATATTATGCATATGTATATAAAAATTATTTAAGGAGTTTCCCTAATAAATACAATAATTAAAAAGTTCATATGCTTATTTTTCACAATTTAGATATTGTGGCCGGTTTAGAAGCTCATGCAATATGTGCCAATTGGCTTGTGTACGCAGATTTGTGCAAATTAATTTAATCGTTGAATTTTAAACTGATTTGCGCATGTAAATTTGCACAAATAAACTTAATATCAACGATCACTTTCGAAAGCACGTGCGTCCTACGCTAATTTGTCACCCATGTTGGAGCTTTGTTTCCATGCTCATGCAAATACACCAATCTTATGCAAATTACCTGACAAAATAGATTTACTAAAGCGATTTTTTTTGGCATGAGCAAACTTGATGTAAACTTGTATGTAAGTGACTTGCACAAGCCACATTGGCGCAAACTGCATAAGAGCCAGTCTGAACTAGCCTTAGTATGTATCTATATTTTAAATAATACCATGCATAGTTGTATAACTCTTCAATTTAAATGGTTAACTCGACAAAGAGTGATAACCAGCTTTTCAAAGCCTAATCGAGGATATTAGCTTCGTTCATACAACGGTCAGAAACCATCAGCAAATTAACGACGCGTGCGCACGTCGTTAAAAGCGTTTGCACACGACAAATCCCAAACCGCTAGCAGAAAATCCTGCGTTCGCAGAAGCAAAATTGTGGTTGATCATGGATCCGTTTCTAACGTGTTTGCAAAACAAGAAAATACAACTAGTTTGCAACCAGTTAAAAACCATGCATGCGCAGAAAAAAATTGTAAATGGGTTGACAATTGGCTTGTACGAATGAAGCTAATATATTTCTCTAATTTTTTTCAATCTGCATGAGTGTGCGAATCGCCGATTAGGGACCCTACACGATCAGTACTACTGACAGAGACAGATGTCAATCCTAAAATGACTAAAGTACCTAATATCATTCGTTACTAAATAGATGACAATATTGATGCGATTATTTTGTTAGGATTGACAGAAATACTGATGCATGGATCGCCAATTTCAAAACAGAGATTACATTTTTTTTTTAATATTTTAAATTAAGCTTTAAATAAAAGTCCTGGTTTTAAAGGTATAAACTAGAAAAATGCCTAGTCTTTTTTTTTTTCAACACGTAACATTGTGTTAAATTATAATATAAAATAAGTAGGTTCCTAACTTTTGTTTTTAAAACAAAACAGAGTTGCAACTTACAAGTCTAAAAAATTATTAATGAACTGAGCGTTTTTATATAGACCATAATCATAAAAAAAAAATTAAACAATAATAAATTAGAAGAAATAGTCCATGCTTAGACTGGAGTTGAAGTATTCCTCCACAAAATTTATTAGAAAAAAAATTTGTTCAGAGGTCTCTACATGTTTCGAACGTAGAAACGTTCATCATCAGGAGAGTATTGCTGATGGTTTTAGCAGAAGAGAAAATGATAAGTGGTGTATAAAACCTTAATGGAGCTTTTATGGAACTAAAAATTGGTGTGTCGAAATGACATAATGTGAAGAAAAATAGAAATAAGTTAAAACATACTAAGTATGTGAAAAAGTTAATTAAAAGGGTCTAAAACGACCAAATAAACCGGGGAAGAAGAAAAAATCACTTCTTAAAAGAAGATGTCAAAAGGGTGTTTTTATGTTTGTCTATAAGACATTGTAAAAATTTAAAACTTGCCATGTATAGAAAACAGGTATCAAGAAAGTATCATGCATTCAAAATAAACAATCCTTTTAAAGAAGGGCGGTTTGGGGCACTAAGTCTTGGGTTAGCTACTGAGTTTTAACCCCCCTTTTATTTGAATTTTTCACATACTTAGTATGTTTTAACTTATTTCTATTTTTCTTCACATTATGTCATTTCGACAGACCAATTTTTAATTCCATAAAAGCTCCATTACGGTTTTATACACCACTTATCGTTTTCTCTTCTGCTAAAACCATCAGCAATACATTTTTCTGTCTCCTGATGATAAACGTTTCTACGTTCGAAACATGTACAGACCTCTGAACAAATTTTGCTCTATTAAATTTTGTGTAGAAACACTTTTAGTTTTTCTTTCCTTTTCAATATTAATGGTAAGTGTTTATTAAGACGCAATATTCCCTATCAATGTGTGTAAGGAGGAGAGACGTATCTTCCTTACACCTATTGAAATTGTAACGACTCGCGGAATACACGAAAATAATCAATACCAATTGAATTGGCTAGTAGGTACGGCAAAATACCTGTGCAACCGACTTTACTAAAAGAAAGGTGCAGAGGTGATAGTAGAACAAGTTTAGTAAAGAATACTTTACGCCTAATTTAATTCAGATTGGAAAGCTTTCTAAGAGAATATCGAACCTAAACGATTCAGTAGAAAGTAGTAGAGCTTGCACACAACAGAAATGTTAAATGTTCTTGCGAAGAAAATTGCAAATGCGTAGGTGTGAGAGAGATGGAATACGATATTTTTCTTGACGATCGACATTAAAGTAATTAATTATTACAATTTTGTTTTATGCATTTTTTTTAATAGAAACAAATAACGTTCCATTCTTTTTCTGGCGATAAGGTATTTTACAATCTATTAACGTACAGGATGGAAATAACGTAGGTACTATAATTAGACCAGCAAATCCTGGCATAAAAAGAAAATTATATAGGTAGGCGCATAATAATTGTGATAGTAAGAGCATTATGCAATACTACATAATAAACGCAGGTCAGTTATAACTTTTCATACAACAACGAGGACTATTATGAATTCGCAACCCTCTTGTTAATAGGTTTTCCTTGTTTAGCGACAGCCTCCAAATACATTTCAGAACCCGCTCGGCGCCATTTTTGTTGTTGTATTTACGTTTTCACTGTGGGTTTTTTGATATGTGTGAGTTAACAATGTTTATCAGCATCGTTTAGGCAGCAAAGATTAAAATTGTACCATTTGGATTTATCTTTAACAAATTACCCCAAAGGGGCACATTACCTGCTATATACCAATTTCCAAAAAACCGGAGAAAATTTTTTTTTTATTTAGTGGCGAAGATTAGAAGTATACCCCTATGGGGTAGTTTACTAAAGACGATAAATCTAAATGGTATTCTATGTTTCAAAGAAATAACTAAAAATACGCTACGACGTAATATCTGATCAAAATCACTAGCAAACTCCCGGACCATCTAATGTCGTGCCGTATTGCCGTTACTATGGAAACGAGAAATGTCAATATATCTATATATACCGTGTGTTCCCGGATGGAGTTGACAAGAGGAAAAAGATCTTTAATTATTGATTTTACGACGAAAAGTTATTTTTTATAAAAAAATTCTGCTTGTCGAGAAAATTAATTTACCATATAAAAATTTTAGATCAGATGGATAAATTAAGAAAACATGAAAATGCCCTAAGAGAGAAGTACCATTATTTATTATTCTAGACAAAATGTTTATGAAACAAAGTTGTTTATAATCCAAAATAAAGCCTAAATACAAAATTTGAAATATGAATTCTAATTTTTGTTTTTTATTTTTTACAATAGAATTTATGAACATTCAAAATGTACAATTGTGGAAAAAGTTATTATTCTACATATCCTCCTCCAACCTGCACACATTTCTCCAAATTAGAAATAAATTAAATAAATTGGTCAGTACTCTCAGGTTTTCATTTTGAATATTCATAAATTTTATTGTAAAAAATAAAAAACAAAAATTAGAATTCAGATTTCAAATTTTGTATTTAGTCTTTATTTTGGATTGTAAACAACTTTGTTTCATAAACATTTTGTCTACAATAATAAATAATGGTACATCTCTCTTAAAGCATTTTCATGTTTTCTTAATTTATCAACACCCTGTACATCTGATTTAAAATTTTTATATGGTAAATTTATTTTCTCGACAAGCAGAATTTTTTATAAAGAATAACTTTTCGTCGTAAAATCAATAATAAAGATCGTTTTCCTCATGTCAACCCCATCCGGGGGGGGGGGGGGGGGGGGGGGGGGACATACACTGTATGTTGATTTAAATGGTAAAGATTCGTTTTGTATGTTTAATAAATAATAATGAATTTTGAAAAAAAAATAATTTCTACTTACTCTTTTATCTCGAATTTGGGAAGCTAATCTACACGTTGTGTAGATCTTCTTGAAGAAGAAAATTCCTAACACTATCGATTTTTATATTCATTGATTAAGGCGGTGGTTAAGTTGCTTGCAAAAATCATGTCAAAACAAACGAAAAATATATTTTGTAATTACCGACCATAAACAGAACGATAAAAATGCTACAGTTGTTTTGAGTAAAAGGATGTTTCCGTTTCGCATAAAACAACCAATCACATTAAAAAAACATTCATTTTCAAACGAGTGTTCGTTCCTCATTAAAATGCTATAATGCATATCAGACGTTCATATTTTAGCATAATTTCTCATTTTCATCAGATTTCTATTTTTTATTAACTTTTTTTTAATTGGTAACAAGTCTCGCGATGGTGAACTTGAAGAGAAAGCATCTAGATTTCGTAAAATGTAGGACGACAATAAACTATAAACATTTCACGTTTTAATCAAATTAATAAGTTCCGACCCATAGAGTTTCGATAGGCCTGTATAAAAAAGTATAATACTTCATCCCCATAAGACATGTATTATTAAAACAGCATCTCTAGGAAATGCTCTCTTAACGAAGAATTGATTTTTTTCCATAGAAAAAAGTATGTATTAAGTTTGTTGAACAATTTGTTGTTATTTTTCAAAACAATAAGTATTAACAATGCCACTGTGTTTAGTGCATTATTGTTTTAATTGTAAAAAAATTGCGGCAGAGGATATGTCTTTCTACAGGTAACTTGTTTTATTAAGATATATTATAAATATGATGAATTGTTTATGATAAACTGATGTCCAAATGTTATTAGCTAGTTTGATTTTTTTACCTTTCAACAAACCCAAATGACATAACCCTGAATTTTCAAAGTTGGCGCGCGTCGATCGCTACGAAATTAGTCAGTTGGAATGATGCTGCCAACTGAAATGAGTGGATCGCAAACTATAAAAACCAAAACCAATAGATAGATCCGGACTTGACCTATACAACTGCACCGCCTTTGAAATATTTTAGCGTTTTCTAAATGTACTGATATTCCTCAACATTGACTAACAGTACCTATGTAAGTATATAGTTTCATTTGATCCCAAGAAATTCAAAGTTACTTGTGCACTCTAGCAAGAAAGCTCATAGATTTAATTGAATAAACCGCACAATAGAAATTCAAATTCTTTACCGTTAAACAACGTTAAAAATCTTGGTAAAGGTGTTTCACCAATGTAACCAGTACACTCAGTAGTTTGAAAAAAAAATAATTTAATCGTTACCACGTTCTATATAATATCAGAGACAGTACAAAAGTTTATTTTTTTTTTAATTAGACCTGAGATTATTGACAATAACAGGTTAACGAAAAAATATCTGAAGTATGTCACAAAGAGAGAGATTAAACTACGTGTTTGTGCACTTTTGTACATTTTAAGCTTGTTAAGTGTCAAGCTTAGACCAACAAAGTTCATTTTTGTTTCATTATTAATGATTACACATTAATGACAATTTTATTTGTCACATAGCTCTAGATCTTAACAATCGAATGTGAAGCATAACAACTCTTTTAAAATAAGTGCTTGCAGAGTTATTGTTAAAATACATTTTAAATAAGATATTATCGATAATACAATTATTACCTTTTTTTAACAAAACAATCTAAACAACTTGTTTATTGATTTTTTTTTAAACCAAACTCTCAATTTTAACCGAAACAAAAAAAAACATAATATAGAAAAGAACTGGTGAAAGCATTTCATGGGATTCTAAAACAATATAACTTGTGCTAGATAAGCTGTAGAACATAAATAAAAAACTATACATTTCCACGTAAAACAACAATTTAGTAAAAGTACGTGTCAAATACTATTATGTTATTTTGATGTAATGAAGTTAGTAACTTTTTAGTTTATTCCTCAGCCTCAGCGAAATATTCAACAATAATTATTATTGATATCTGTCGGCGGACTTGAGAGTCAATTTTGTCACGTTCTAAATTGCATTTTGTTTTTATGAATTGTATAAACAGTGGCCTGGGCTTCTTAGCTACGTTCTTGATTAACTAACCACCAGGTAAGAAAGTTAATAAATATTCCTTTGATCAAAGTGTCTGGTTAGTTAATTATTGTTTAATATCTTTGTGCAACCCAACATGAGTCTCTTTCTTGAGTCAAAAAAACTAATTTAAAGGAGGTTCAGTACGCAAGAAACCGTAAAGTCTTCTGTCATTGCGTTATGCTACTTAAAATAAAAAGTTTGAAATTAATTGATAAATATATAAATGACAAATAATTGCGTATTCTTTGAGAGTACCCTGTAGAACTGCAAATATAACATCAAGTTAACCGTGGCACCAACATTTTGGGTCAACACTTGATCTGGTAAATTCATTGAACCACTCTTTCAAGGTCTTTTTCAACGGTAAATGTCGATAAAAAAAAGAGAATTATGAATCACAAATTTAACAAATCATTCTTAATTCGAGAGCAATCTTACCATGTGATATATGAGAAAAACCTTGAGTTTCATAAAATTAGACCTCTTTGAAAAATTAGTTGTTCTAATCACACATAAATTTTAATATATTTTTGAACTAAAATATAAATATATACTTTTGAAGTTGCCAGTGAAACAAATAAAACATGTCAATAATTCTGTTTATCTTCTTGGATCCCAAGTCTTTTCACCAATTCAAATATCGAATAAATCTAATTTTTCTCTAAAATATGACGTCAAATATACCTATTTCTAAGAGATTGCGGTTCAATAATTGAACCTTCTTGTACCATCATAAATATTATTCAATAAAAACCTTGATCAATTTGTAAATTCAACAACAAATTGGACTTACAAAACTATAAATTGTATTGTTTTACCTTGAATTGGAAACGGAACATCAAATTGCGTAAGGACGTGTCAGTTATTGGATTACCTATTTCTGTTTATGGAAGAGCAATAAAAGCCAAATGTCAAGAGAAGTTTACACGTTTTGGAATTAATTTGAGCAAAAAGCCAACAATATTAACAATTATCATTGCACGTGTTGCCTTGAATGGGGTATTTTTTGCAAACCACCAACCACTGCCACTAAAAAATGTGTGGTATATTACATTAGTGTGTTTTAAATATTTTACCAGTCTTTAATTTTTTTTAACAGATTTTTTACAATTGTTCAACAAATTCATAAAACATGACGTATCTATTAACTTACAATGCTTTTTTTTGCTTTTTTATGGTTTGTGCAAAAGCACATCAAATGCATTTTTAATTGTATTTACTTTACGAAAAGAAATAATATTTCCAGTTTACCTATATTAACGCTCAGTTCCACGACTACGAAAAATGAATTTATTAGGTAGGTCATACCAATAAAGTTTTAACTTAAAATTTAGAAGTTAACAACGAATAAAACGAATAAACAGCGTTTGTTAACAAAAGCGTCTGCTCGTACCTAAACTTGGGAAAAAACTTTAAATTTTTCCAGAACCCATACCTCTGTCCAAACACTTCTCCTAAGCCTCATTTACTTCAGAATTATAAATCTCAGTGAAAAATTCAACCTACTAATCTAAGCTACTGTACAACTGTTGGTAAACTAGGCCTCTGTCTGCAGAATCCTCTGCTACCGTCAGGCCCTTTAGGTAACCTTACCACGTTTTCACTATTCTGGAAAGCAGTACTGTTGCTCCTCGATCTAACATTTCCATTTACCTCCGACACCTGACTAATAGAAGACATTCTTCTGTTGTAGAAGCTGTCATTACTGGATATGCTACAAGCGCTCATTCTACGTGGAAGAAAGAGGCTCGAGTCGCTGGAATCTCGTGAACTGTAGGATAGTCGTCTAGGCATGTAGAGGAAATTAGCTTCGGTGGAAGAAGCTGAAAGGCGTCTCTGGAGCCAAGCTGCGGGTTCGATAAAGCGGGAGGGAAAGTGGGCTGAAGATCCTCTACGCATTTTTGCTAAAATAAAGAAATGAATTGTTAGCCAATAAAAACTTTGTAACAAAGACAGACATAACCGGAAATATAATTACTTTAACTATGGTTTATTTAAACAGACAATGGCCACAAAACAGTAAATGTTCGTAAGATAGCGGTGAATTCTAGGTAAGTAAGTGTAAACATGGGAACGAAAGAAAAACAAATTGTCAAAGGTCTCGACACGCAGAAACGTTCATCACCAGGAGACCGAAAAAGTTTTGCTGATGGTATTAGCAGAAAAGAAAATGGTAGATTATGGTATCCAACCTTAATGGAGCTTTTATGGAAGGTTGGTTTCCATTTTTCTTCTGCTAACATCATCACCAAAGCTTTTTCTGTCTCCTAATAATGAATGTTTCTACGTTTGAAACATGTTGAAGCCTTTAATAGAATCATTTTTAACTAGCTTTTATTAGCTTCACCTGTATGTTTGTTTGTTTGTCCGTAACCGACTTCTTTGAACCCGATTTTGACCCACTTTAAACGGTCAGATTTAATTTAAATTTTGTAGACTTATCAAGAACCGCTGACAATACAATAATCAACTAATCTAGCTCAATCTACTCAAATTTTTTTTTTTCTTAACAATAACTCAAACTAAAAAATGAAAAATTAATATAGTTTAAAAAAACTAAAAAACACGCTTTAAATCAAACTAAAAAGCGGAAAATAAATATAGTTTAAAATAATTCTTGAAATTCTTTATATAGACAGATACTTCGTATATCGAGCACCCCACGCTTTTTCACAATAATACTAATGTTTAACGTTCATTATTATTTTCTGCCTATATTAAGAATTTCAAGAATTATTTTAAACTATATTTATTTTCCGCTTTTTGGTTTGATTAATTTATTAAAGCGTGTTTTTTAGTTTTTTTAAACTATATTTATTTATACTAATAAAATTGTGGAGTAAGACTTTTTTTTTTTTTTTTTTTCGTTCTCATACTTTTAACTCGACTTTGACTATGGACTATTTCTTCAAATTATAAGTTTAAAGATTAACTTATAAAGATGGTAAAATTCGTCTGCTTGGTCTATTTGTGGTCACATGATCATTGCGTTCAATAGGAAAAGTGACGTTCATATTATGTTCCGTTTAGAGTTACAGATAGTACCTAGTTACTTTTTGTCTCCATCTTGGGCTAAGATCAATAATTCACTTATTGTGAAGATTACGAGGTATATTTTCCTAACTGTTCCATGACGTAAAAAACCCTGTCAAGTTCTCTGATTATATTATTATTAAGTAAATAAGTTAAGAATATTATGTAACACATAATTATTGTGTCACTTTGTTAAGTTTAGAATGATTTATTTCTCGTTAGGCTTAATTTTTAAAAATTAACTTTTTGGAAGAAACTACAAAATTTATTGCGCTGTCATCTGTTTATGCAAAAAAGCACAAATGTCATCCATTTAGTTGCTTTAAAGAGAGACATAAAATATTTTTTTTTTAAATTATTTATTTACTTATTGGGCTTATTTTTTTAAAATAAACTATTTGGCCGAAACTACTTAGGTTAGGTTAGGTTAGAGTGGCAGACTTCTGGAATTGACCAAACAGTCACACGTAGTCCTATAGGACCGTTGTGGTACCACCCATGTTCCGCCGAACCTATTGCATCAGTTTCCTGATGGTTAACACAATCGTAGAAGAATCTTGACAGCTCATTCAAACCAGCCACTGCTGTTAATAAACTAAGTAAGTCGACTTAGTTGCAGGCTGCTCACTTCCTCCAGATCATTAAAAAATGGTTCGCCCAGTGCATTGAACCTTCTTCTCGCGATGTCGGGGCATTCACACAAGAAATGCTGGATACTTTCCTCCTCTTCCTTATCTCTGCAACTTCTGCAGAAGTCGTTAGTTGGTATTTGCATACGTTCAGCGTGTCTACCGAACAAGCAATGTCCGGTGATTACGGCAGTGATGTTTCTTAGGTCCTTCCGACTGTGCTGTAATAGCGCTGCGGTTTTCCTGTTATCAAGTAGGGGCCACAATTGCCTGGAGATGCTACAAGTTGTAAGCCCTGTCCATCTGCTTTGCGCAAGTTGTTTAGCTGCTCGATCTATCTCTTCTTTGACTGATCCCAGTGGTATAGCCACAGTATTCTCTGCTAGCTCGACAGAAATGCTTGCGCCCTCCCTGGCGAGCGCATCAGCAGTCTCGTTGCCATATATGTTGCTGTGTCCTGGAACCCAACACAAGGTGATTCGATGTTGAGCACCAAGTGTGCAGAGATTGTTGCGACTTACTAATTTTGACTTAGTGCTGCTGGAGCAAATTGCCTTTATTGCTGCTTGACTGTCTGTATAGATAGCTATAGACGCAGTTCCTCTCAAGCCAGGGTGATCCCGCAGGGTACTGACTGCTTTATCCACTGCAAAAATTTCTGCCTGGAAAATGCTGCAGTAGTCAGGGAGTCTGTATGACCTCTGTATTAGCATGCTCTGGGATAAGATGCCAGCTCCCACCCCGACGTTCATTTTTGAACCGTCTGTGAAGATCGAGTGATCCGCTTCCATTGTTACTTGATTGCCTTTCCACTCTTCCCTACCCGGAATAAGCATAGAAAAGCCCCTTCCAAAGTCTGACAGCGAAACAGTGTAATCGGTCGGCTCTCGCAAATTTTGGCCTGGATATATCCTTAGTATGCTGCTGTGTCCGTAGTTGGTACTGGTCCAGCATTTCGACTCTTTCAGTCGTAGAGCAGTTTTTGCAGCCACACTTTTTCCGTAAATATCCACGGGTATAAGATGCAGCATCACTTCCAGTGCCGCCGTCGGTGCTGAGTGAAGGACACTGGTCACCCCTAAACAAGCTGCCTGTTGTACCTTCGTCAGTTTCTTCATGTTTATTGCTTTTTCCAAAGCAGTCCACCAGATCAGGAGCCCGTAGGTTAGTATAGATCTTACAATGGCTGTATAAATCCAGTGTACTATATGAGGTTTAAGTCCCTACTTCTTACCAATAGCTTTTTTGCAGGCATAGAACGCAACTGACGCCTTTTTGACTCGTTCTTGTAAGTTCATGCCACAGTTAAGCTTGGAGTCGAGTATCAATCCTAGATACTTTGCTTTTTCTTTCAGCACTAAAGTACTGTTGTCCAGGACTGGGAGCCAGAAGTTCTCAATCACCCTTCTGCGTGTGAATAGAATCAGCTCCGTTTTTTCTTGGTTGACTCTCAAACCACATTTCGCAGCCCACTGTTCGAGTTTTCGTAGCGCTGTTTCTGTTAGTTCGCTGATGGTATTTAAATATTTGCCCGACACAAGTATAACTAAATCGTCGGAATATGCAATCACCTTGAATCCAGCCCTTTCTAACGATCTAAGAATTTTGTTCATTACTCTTAACCACAGAGTTGGCGACAGAACCTCGCCTTGTGGAGTTCCTCTTCCGGCAATCCTGGCTATCTCACTGCTTCCTAATTTAGAGCAGATTTTACGGCCTTTCAGCATCTTGTGAATCCAACGGCAGATGCAGTTGTCGATCCCTGATTCTAATAGGGCATCGCAGACTGTCTCAGTCGTGAAGTTATTAAAGGCTCCTTCAATATCTATGAAGGTTCCAAGAGTGTACTCTTTGTTTCTAAGTGATTTTTCAATTGCGCCTACTACCTCATGTAGGGCTGTTTCCACTGATTTGCCTTTTGTATAGGCGTGTTGAGACGAAACTACTTAACTTATTGTACTGTATTGGGATAATACGAAAAAAGCATAAATTTCCTCCGGTTAGTTATAAAGCCACATAAAATAATTTTTTTTAAAATGATTTATTTCTCGTTAGGATTAATTTTTAAAAATAAACTTTTCGGGCGAAACTACCAAACTTATTGCGCTGTCATGTGTTTATGCAAAAAAGCACAAATTTCATCCATTTAGTTGCTTTAAAGAGACATAAAATATATTTTTTTAAATTATTTATTTACTTGTTGGGCTTATTTTAAAAAAATGAACTATTTGGCCGAAACTCCTAAACTTATTGTACTGTAATGAGATAATACGAAAAAAGCATAAATTTCCTCTGGTTAGTTACTTTAAAGCCACATAAAATAATTTTTTAAAATGAACTTTTCGGACGAAACTACTAAACTTATTGCGCTGTCATGTGTTTATGCAAAAAAAAGCACAACTTTCATCCATTTAGTTGCTTTAAAGAGAGACATAATTTTTTTTAAAATTATTTATTTACTTGTTATATAGGCTTATTTTTTTAAAATGAACTATTTTGCCGAAACTACTTAACTTATTGTACTGTATTGATAAGATAATACGAAAAAAGCATAAATTTCCTCCAGTTAGTTACTTTAAAGCCACATTAAATAATTTTTTTTAAATGATGTATTTCTCGTTAGGCTTAATTTTTAAAAATAAACTTTTTAGAAGAAACTACTAAACTTATTGCGCTGTCTTGGGTCCATTTAACGATAATTAAAAAAAAATTAATGAAGCTCCCATAGAAAATTAGAAAATAGCATAAAATATTTTTTATAAATAAATGCAAAGATAAAGAGGTGCTTAAACCCTTATTAAAGTGTTTGCGTGTTTTTAGGACCCTTGACATTTTGAAAGTTTTAATTTATTTATGAGTCAAAATACTTGAGAGGCAATTTTTAAAAAACATGTTTATATGTCTACAATAATTATTATATTGATTATGTAGACGTTGTTAATATTAATTAGCTATTGTTTTTCTAAAAACAATTTCAAAAATTTTATTTACCTTTTATAGCTGGTAATCATGGCCTCCTAGGATGTTTAAGAGTAGACAAAGACAAATCCGCCACGGCAAAATGGCGTTTTTGTATTGATAAGGTTGAAGGACGGAGTGACACCCGGGATTCGCTTATCAAATTGACAATTTATTAATAAAACAAACCGATGTCAACGTTTTCTCAATGAAGAACGAACCTCGGGCGTCTCTCATCACCCCAACATCCCTACTGATATCCCTTTTGCCATGGTCTGAGAATTATTTCTTTGTTTTTGTATACGGTAATGCTGATAAGTTGATTTATAACAAATCAAATTTTGAGATTTTTTTAATCTACAACTTGGAATTACTTTTCATATCCGGCATGTCACGTTCTTGTGTCATAATATTAGTTTCGAAAAATCAAGTATGTCTTGGACATTTACAAAAAACTCCTTTTTTCCACTAATCTTGTAAAATGCTTTTATTCTAAACGACCGGAAAGTAACCACTTTCTAGATAATTTTTTAACCGGAAAATATAACTTTGTCGGTCTAGACCGGAAAATAATGAAAGAGGAACCGGCAATAGTAATTTACGTTACGAGACAAGCATTTTTAGGGCGAGCCGTAGGCGAGTTCTGGAAGCTTGGAGAGATCTGCAAAATACTAATTTTCGGTTGCGTGACGTACAATATTTTTTTTAAGACCGTCACTTCGATAAATAGATTAAATTCTCTATTTTATATTATTTTTAAATGCGTCGTATGACTTCTCGTAACGGGCTTTTGATTTTACTGGCAATATATCGTAAGTGGCTTTCCTTGCTGCTTCTAAACTTTCTTCTGGAATCTCATATTCCGTGTCGGATAATTGAAAATCTGAATTCATATTTTTAAATTTGCGCACTCGCGAAACAAGTTTGACATAAACAACAAATTAAAAATCAACGAACTGTCACTCGACAATACATCTAAATGTTATCACAGTAACGAAATCAAGGTAGATTGTATTATCAAAGAGCGATTGGAAATTGAAGAACAGGGATCGAAATTTTTTTTTGCCGGTCCCTCACGTCCATTTTCCGGTCTTGATCGACAAAACGTTATTTGTCCAGAAAGTAAAAAAAGTACTTTTTTTAAGACCGACCAGAAAATATACACTTTCTGGACAATTTTTAGTCCAGAAAATAACGTTTCGTCGGCAAGACCGGAGAATGAACGTGAGGGACCGGCAAAAGATTTTTCCGGTCTCTGTTTTTTCATTTTTCCAATCGATCTTTAATAATACAATCTACCTTGATTTTATTACTATGATAACAACATTGCGATGTATTGTCGAGTGAAAATTGATTTTTAATTTGTTGTTTATGTCAAACTAGTTTTGCAAGTGCGCAAATTTAAAAATATGAATTCAGATTTTGAATTATCCGACACGGAAAATGAAATTCTAGAAGAAATTTTGGAAGCAGCAAGGAAAGCGACTTACGATATATTGCCAGTAAAATCAAAAGCCCGTTACGAGAAGTCATACGACGCATTTAAAAATAATATAAAATAAAGAATTAACTGTATATCGGAGTGTCGGTCTTAAAAAAAATGTTAGTGTTTTGCAGGTCTCTCCAAGCTTCAAGGGCGAGCCGTAGGCTAGGGTATTATGACTATCAAAAATAAATGTGTTATTGTTGCACTGTACGCACATTTTCAGTATTCGAACGTCCGGTTATACCAAAAGTTAAATAGTTGCGACTCATTTATACGAAATACCTAAAAAGAAGTAAAAAAAATAATATTAATTTTTTACTTATTCATTTGTTTTTTGTAAAAACAATAAAATGTGTGGCCAATTTGACAATCTCAATTTTCTAGGTATAGGAGATGATATATATGTTTTATGCTTGGAATTCTTCGTAAAATGCATATTTTTTACTATACAGAGTGTTCTATTTAAAATAACAAAGTTGTGTGCACTTCCGGTTTAACCGGAAGTGACAGACATTTGAAAACTGAAAACGTGCGCACAGTACACACAGTAGACCATATAACCTACCAAAATTTCATATTAATGTTTTATTTGTGTGGCGTAGCTACCGGGGGGCAACGCCCCTCGGCGCCAAGAAAAAAAAAGGCGCCAAAGGCGCCGCTCCATTTTTTCTTAATAAATCAGTTTAACTGATTTTTTAAATAATTTTAATATAATCAAACTCGGCCTTCGTCCGATAGCCGCCTACAGCCTAGCCTAATTAACAAACACTACTGGCACATCAGCAATTTGTAAAGGCGCCCGCGTAAGGGAGGCAGTCGGCTCGTGACGCTCGTGTGACGTGTCGGCAGTAGGCATTCGATTTCAAAGACAAAACAAAAACATTCGAAAAATCATCGGCGTTTATCGCGGTGGTGATTTTTTTTTGTTTGTTTATATTAGTTAAGACATATTAGGGAATAAAGGCGAAGGTAAGTAACTAATATTCAAAGCAAAAACTGAAAATTATTTATCCACTAATAGGCATATACTTAAGTAATAATTAATAATATCATTTATTTTTCTGATGTTCAGAAAACCAAATATGAAAAAAGGCAAAATGAAGTCGAGTGGTTGGGAAAATTTAAAAAGAAAAAAAGAGCAAGAAGATAAAAGGGGAAAGTTGCCCAAAATTACTAGTTTCTTTTCATCTAAGGAGGTGGCATCTGGATCTTGTTTAATTAACTTAGGTAGCTGTGACCCAAAATATAGGTTTATTTTAGTAATAGGTACTCCCATATGTCTCGTATTATACCGGACTACTGTAATATTATTTTTGACTAAATATTGACATTAAATGCCGTGAAAAGACCCAAGAAAGGGCGTGGCACCCAAAAAAATTTTGCCTCCGGCGGGTTGCCTCCAGCGGGCCTGCCGGCAGCTTAATTATTTGGAGCTTGATTAATTTTTAGGCGCCAGCCTGTACGTTTGCCCCCCGGCGCCCATATTTCTAGCTACGCCACTGTAAGGACGTGACAAGCTGCGTAGTAATTTCGTTGTCACACCGTATATTTGCGTCATTAATGTCTACATCTACAAATTTGAGGTTAGACAACGAAATTATTGTTATTTTTAAAATATTTATAAGCTAAAGGTTCATGTTGTCAATTGGTTTAAGCGTTGTTTACGACCTACGACGACAAGTATAAAAGATTAAATTTTTAGATATAATTATTAGGTAATAATAACAATAACAATTGAAAAATGCCTTGATAAGATTGAGGACGAGGAACAAAAATAAAAACAATTATCGTACGTGCCAAAATACCAGTGCAATTTTATTGTTTTAACTTTGAACGAAATGATAAGTCTTAATAAGTATTATATTGAAAAGCATTTAAGAGCTCATAAATTCAATACTGTTATTCTAACATGTTACCATAGCAACCCAATTTTTTCTAATAATCTAGAGTGTTCTAAAGTTGGCATGCAGAGAAAAAAAAGTGGTATTTCCAAACATGATACACTGAAATTGGCAAACAAATCTGAAACTTATATTTAGGGCAAATGAACTTCCTAATTTATTAAAGTATAATTATTCCACTTGGTTTCACTACTTGTTCCACTTGAATAATAAAGGTGAATAAACGCTTAACGTTAGTATGCAAATATCTGAAAAACGATTAACACCATTAAAAAGTATCATTGAATGATTCCGCACCCGTGCGTGTAAGACAGTTCAATATAGTAAATAAATCATATTGTTGTCATAATTAATAACTGTTGCCTGTTCGTTGTTCATTTTAAACATTTTTTCAGAAGAGTTTGAATTTTTTGCCGCGCAAGTTTCTCCTCTTCCCCCAAAACAGATTAAATGAGATTGGCAAAAATAATTTTTGGACAACCAATGGTTAAGGTTAACCTAAACCTTGATTTACTAATCAGGAATTAGGCAACTTTGACTATGATGAGCAAATCATTTCCGCCAATCTCATTTATGTCACAGTTGCCTGGTTAGTTAATAATTATACTGCTTAAAATCATTGCCGTCTATGATGTAAGTGAAGATATAGACTGAATTCTCAGGCCACGGCATAAGTGGGGTGGTTGGGTTGGGGTTGGGGGGAATGAGAGACGCCGGGATTTAGTTAATTAAAGTCAAGTTGACAACTTGTTCACATCTGTTTGTTTATTATTGAATTGTCAGTTTGACACGCGAGCCCCGGGCGTCGCTCCTCCCTGGTTCCGGGATCTGTCAAAACGCCATTTTGCCGTGGCCGTATATCTGTCTTGGTCTAGTCTTATACGTCCTAGACCTAGAAGGCCATACCTAAAATATTTGTGCAACCCAAAGCTAGCAATCCATTTTTCAAAACTAAAGAAATTTTTTCCACAAAACCCCCTGCAACAATGTTGGGAAAAAATATATTATTAATGTTCTTGCCAGCGTGTTGGGGGCTTAAAAAAAGTTTTACTTATGGATGGCTGTCATATCTGTGTTAGAACACCTTGTTGCGTGTATGTATATCTTAAGCTCGATCTTAAGAAAAAAATAATTATTTTTATTTCTTTTAATTTGTAAGTATATTCCTCGGTATATTCGTAGTACCTATAATATACAGTGTGTCTATTTAAGTTGGAACCATAAATATGGAAAACTTTTTTCTTATTGGTTTTATGGAAAAAAGTTATTCTTCATAAAAAGTTCTGCATGGTCTAAAACCGAAAATATAACCTTCAGTTATCAAAATTTCCCAGTCATGTACGAGGTATATCAGAAATTACGAACTTTGCCCAATAGTAAAGTACCTTAATTTTTGACAATGCAGAAGAATGTTATGAAAAAAAGTTATTTTGAGTTATATTCAAATATGCAATTACAGTTATTTAGCATGAAAATTTAGGTTTTGTGATAATTTACGTTTTAAATTTATAAATTATTTGTATTTATCTCTCTTATCTGTTAAAAAATGATAACCTTTCCATGTGTTAGTGTTTTTAAAGAACCTTGCAATTTAAAATGTATATGAAGTTAGCAAAACAACTCCGGACAACCAAGTTAAGTGTAACGGTAAAATTTACCGCTAATTAGCCGCTAATTAACCGTAAAAAATATAATTTTGCCGCTCGTCTTTTTAAAAAAATACGAGGTGTTTTGCCCCAAGTTCATATAAAGTTGGCAAAACAACTTTGGACCGTGCAATATTTTTGGGTGTTCAATACTATGAAAATTTACCGTTAATTAACCGCTAATTAACCGTAAAAAAAATAATTTTGCCGCTCATTTTTTTTAAAAAATACGAGGTGTTTTGCCAAGTTCTCGAGAAGTTGGCAAAACAACTTTTTTAGACTAGCTAGTTAAGATTTATTTTTATACTACCTGAACAAACCCGAACAAACCTGAACACCTAAAAATATTGCACGTTCGGGTTTGTTCAGGTAGTATAAAAATAAATCCTAACTAGCTAGTCTAAAAAAGTTGTTTTGCCAACTTCTCGAGAACTTGGCAAAACACCTCGTATTTTTTAAAAAATACGAGCGGCAAAATTAATTTTTTTACGGTTAATTAACGGTAAATTTTCATAGTATTGAACACTCAAAAATATTGCACGGTCCAAAGTTGTTTTGCCAACTTCTCGAGAACTTGGCAAAACACCTCATATTTTTTAAAAAAGACGAGCGGCAAAATTAATTTTTTTACGGTTAATTAGCGGTTAATTAACGGTAAATTTTCATAGTATTGAACACCCAAAAATATTGCACTGTCCAAAGTTGTTTTGCCAACTTTATATGAACTTGGCAAAACACCTCGTATTTTTTAAAAAAGACGAGCGGCAAAATTAATTTTTTTACGGTTAATTAGCGGCTAATTAGCGGTAAATTTTACCGTTACACTTAACTTGGTTGTCCGGAGTTGTTTTGCTAACTTCATATACATCAATTTAAATAAGTACGTTATGAATGCATAATAATTATTTATTTTAGGAAATGTTATCATTTTTTAACAGATAATAGAGATAAATACAAATAAATTAAAATGTAAAACGTAAATAATCACAAAACCTAAATTTTCATGTTAAATAACTGTAATTGCATATTTGAATATAACTTTTAATTCAAAATAACTATTCTTCATAACATTCTTCTGAATGAAAAATAAAGGTAAGTACTTTACTGTTGAGCAAAATTCGTAATTTCTGATGTACCTCGTATATGACTGGGAATTTTTGATAACTGAAGGTTACATTTTAAGTTTTAGACCATGCAGAACTTTTTGTGAAGAAATAACTTTTTTTCCATAAAACCAATAATAAAAAAGTTTTTCATACTTAAGTACCTACCTAGTTCCAACTTAAGTAGACACGCTACTTCTATTTCTTTTTAGCTTTGTTGATAAGAATGATGATTCTTTGAAACAATAATGCATATTGTGATTTGATTTGCTTTGATATGTACATTTTAAAATTTCTTTGAAATCATAGACATATCCATAAATTAGGAATAGGGATACTTTTCTCTAAAGTGAACTAATATATTGTATTTAATAAAAAAATTTAATATAACCTTAGTTTCGACAATAATATTTTTCTTACATTTACTATAAAAAGGCATGTAAGTTGTAAATTAGTTAGTTCAAAATATTATTGAAAATATGTTATTTACCTTTCACGAATAGTAACATAATAAATCATATAAAACTTAGTAAACATTGAAATTTTATTATTATTTTACTGGGAAAAAAATTGTAGGTACATAGATAATAAGATAATTGCACTAACGAACTGTTGTTTATTGCTAGTACAACTTTTTTAAATGTTAGGCATTTTTGTTCTATTAGTCGCTTGTCAGGTGATATTAACCGGTTTAGTTTAAAAACATGTTTTTACGCTTCGCAGCTAAGGAAAACGTTTTAGCCCCTATTTTCGAAGACAATATGGAGGCTACACGATAAGTACAGTATCAGTGTTTGGTAAAAAAAAAAAATAGCTTTGTCCGTACAGAGAAAAATTGGAAATCGGTTGAAGCTAATATTACTTTAGTCATTTTAGAAGTGACATCAATAATTTTTTCAGTATAAGTATAAGTATTAAAAACCGAAATAACCAATGAAACACTGGTCCTAATTCTTAATTGAAAATTGATCACTTGAAATACATCTTTGGAAATAAAAAAAAACCAAATTCAATTTCTATGCCTGAAAATGGACAACTATTAGGTGCTCTTTCGCTGACGAAATCGTGCATTAATGAAAACACGTATATACCCACATTCCAATCAACTGAGACGTTAACGAACCAGATTAATTAGTTTGGAAAGAAAAATTGAAAACCTAAATCATCCCCGCAAAATACTCTAGTTTTTTTTCAAAAAATTACAACGAAGCCATTTTGGCCTTGTTCAAAAACCTAAAACTAGAGCATTTGACCCACATCCCTTAACTTTTATAATAATATTCTCTTTAGTTTTTGTTTTAATCAAAGTGGTCATCTAATTCTTGCCTGGAATATAAACCGTTGCAAAGACACCAACCAGCGAATGTTTGGTTGGCAAGGGTTTATATTCCAGTCTGGAACTAGATAACCACTTTGAATTCAAACAAAAACTACAGTGAATTTAAAAGTTAAGGAATGTGGGCAAAATGCCCCAGTTTTAGTTTTTTGAATAAAGCCAAAATGTTTTTAATTTAAAAAAAAACTAAAAGTATAGCATTTTGCGGAGAACATTTTAATTTTTCTTTCCAAACTAAAAAGAGGCCAACGTATTATTGTAGAATAGAAATGTCGCCAAAAAGCAAATGTGATATACCTAATACCCTTAAAAAAAATGAAGAAAGCAACTACGCATGGATGACAAATAACTATTGACATGTTCCACATATTATGATGAGAATAATCAGGTATTCAGGTAATCAGAACCTAAAGCACTAGACTTTATAGTAGAAGTGGGTAACCCATTGTAAAACATATCAGCAGGGGATCATTTAAACAATACTTACTTGATTTTACTAATGTTTTCTATATCTATATCTATATAATTTTGAAAACTTACCCCTAGGATCAAATTTCTTAATATCCTCAGCATCTGAACCACTTTGGCAAGAAGATATGTAATCAGACTCGGAAATTAATCCTTTATGGTACATGTTGTTATTAATATTGTTGTTGTTGTTATTGGAGGTCTTTTTATTGCTTGTCTTCTTCTTCCTTTCAGGATGAGGAACATTGTTTAATTCGTACACCTTCATAGGTTCTCCCAGGGTGTTTTGAAGTTGCATGGCATTTCTAGCTGATTCCGATAAAACAAATTCAACTAAAGCGCATACAAGCCCAGCTAAAGACGGGTTCTTGTTAATAAATTGCCTGACATCAGCAGGAATTGGGTTTCCAGGTCTTAGAATTCGAATCAGAGCTATTTCCCCGCAGTTTTTGAAGAGCTCAGCGACGTTTTCGATGGTAGGTTTGTCGATTGGCATATGAACAGCTACCACAGTTCTGGAAGGAGTAGTTTCATCGTATTTAGGAAGAGGTTCCAATCTTCTAAGCTTGGTGCCAGCCTCGTTAATTTCCAGTTTATTTGAGCGTTTCAGAGCATGAGCTACCACTCTCCAGTCTTTTGTTATATGCTTTACTCTTTTGAAGCTTGAAATCAGCTTTAGGGAAACATATCCTTCCTTGTTTCTTTTGACATGCTTCAGCAAAAAGGCATCCTTGGTAATGTTAGCATCAGAAAAATAAAATTCGACTTGCTGGACGATTTTATCAGCTAATTCATCACTTGGGGGAGTGAAAGGAGGTTCCGTTACCTCAGGAGTTACCTCGCATCCGGAGTCTTTACCACCTCCAGCAGATCCAGTGTCAGAGGCACTATCGGAAAGGTCAGCCATATGAGCCCCTTCGTCTTCATTCTCAGGGACTTGGGTATCACTAAGGCTACCCTTACGGTCATAAGAGAGACTTACGTCGCTGTCAATAGACGAGATCGAGTCCCTGGGATCCAAGACCTTTGCAGAAGGCACTAAATCTCCAAGCTGATCCTGCTCAGAGTCGATGTTGTTGTTCTCCATAATTTCTTGCACTGGGGCCGGCATAGTTAATTCGCGTTAGTAAAAAATAAATTAAAGATTCCTAAATGCTAGTATCACACAAAATATCACGTCCTTTTGAGTTAAGGCTTTAAAGAGAGTTATTTCTGGGTCAGTCTTCTTCGAATAAGGCACTAACTTAATCTTTAAGTCAAAACACAGATGTCCTAGTACACTGTGGACGTAAAACTGGGTCACACGTGATGATCGGGTTTGCTACTGCCACAACGCGTTGTTGTTAGACCTAGCTATAGCGTACTGGAAGCAGCTCGAGCGCGCACCGTATTTTATAGATGCCCTAGGTCGTTGCCCACACCACGGTGCCGGTGTCATACGAAGCGGTATCGTATTGTAGTCTGCGTCCTCCAGGTGAAAATTTGCGGAAAATAGAGTTTTGGACTTGTTTGCTTATTAGCTGAGAGTTACAATTTGATTTTTGGGTCAGGGATTGAGGATCTTAATGTTGGACAAAGCAGAGCGGGCTAACAGAATGATAATTGACTTGCAGTAGTGTCGTTTTCGTGCAAAACACTGTTGTTTTAAAAGTAACAATTAGTAAAAATTCTGCTCCTTAGATTCTTTGAGGTCAAATTTTTATTTTAAAACCCGTTAAAGGGGTAGAGGACAAGGGTGGACCTCGTTCTCAAAGTAGGTAGATATTTTTATTATATATTTATAATATATTGAGTATTTTTATGCGGAAGGCGTTAATGGCGTTGGACTGCACGATTGAAATATTTTGATTTTATGCATCATATTCAGTGTGACCAGTAAAGTCCGCATCATATGGGATTTTTTTTTAATAATAACTTTATTCGAAATTTTACTTTGGCATCAAGTTCTGCTTCGATCGAGATGAAAATTAAGCAAAAAAAAAGAAGTCAGGTGATTCGCATTACCTATCTGTCAAATTTTAATTGTTTCCAAAAAATAATTCAAAAGTGCATAAGATAATTATGATTTTTTACTCATATTTTGTAAATTGCACCACTTTTGCAAAATAAGACTGGATGCAACCTACATAAAACCTCTTAGTTTTGACAATGCTTTATTTCAGATACATTTTTTTTTAAGTATAGCGCCATATTAAATGTGTGTTTTTCTACAAAATCAAAATTGGGCAATTAAAATTTGGTCGCATGTGATACAAAGTTTATTTGTTTTTGACCCTGTATAAGGTAACTTCAGAAAATAAGTATTTTTGAAAACGTAGTTTGTGTCTGAAAGTAATACACCTTAATATTAAGACAAAAAAAAAACACAGTGTCTTTAAATGTTCATATTTTTTTAATAACTTTTTCGATACCTATTTTCAGAAATACCTATATACCAACTTTTGAATTATTTTTTGGATAAAATTAAAACTTGACAGATAATGCGAATCTCGTGACTACTATTTTTTGCTTAGTTTTTATCTCGATCGAAGCAGAACTTAATGCCAAAGTCAAATTTCTAATAAAGCTATTAATAAAAAAAAAATCCCATATGATGCGGACTTATCACACGGACTGGTCACACTGTATGATTACTAATATACTTATTAATAATTACAATATTTGAAAATAATTGCTGGGAAATATTTGCATTTTATGATCGATGTTTTTAAATGTGTTCTGCGTCTTGGGCGTTTTCCCATTAAAAATAAGATAAATAATTATCTTGTACCTAAGCGCATAAATAGCTTTTCTCGGATAAGTTACAGAAAAATATTCAGAGTTTCTTAAAACTAATATTACGTAGAATAAGTATCAATACGAATAAATAATTAATAATTGTTTTATGTGCAATTTACATCTGAAAATATACAAACCATTTATGTATACCATCAGTAAATTATAATTAACATGAATAAATTGTTTACTACTGAATATCCCAACATGCTGGCCTTACCTGATTTATTTCTGCAAGTACCAGCGCCATCGCCGTTGGCGCCGTTGCTAATTATTAGGTTTTAATAACACTTAGCAACGTATTTTTATTCAAATTATGTTTAGAACCTATAAGTGAGTAACACTACAACGGATGTACTGGTTGGGGACAAACCAACAGAGCAAAGATAGACATCTCAAGTATGTTACAAACAAACATACATACAAACCCGAACAAACGACAAAAATTTTCAAAATTTAAAAAAAAAATGGTGTCAAAATTTTATTTTGACGGGTAGAATTTTTTTTTTAATTTTCTCTATTCTTAGCGACAATATCTATACGACCCAATGATCTGCTACCTATAGATGCCGCACGCCATTCATAAACGCTATTTAAATCTGCTGCCAAAATCGTTTGTAGGAGAGAGGAGGTGAAGTACTTCCCCCCGGCCGGGAGTGGGGATTACGTTGCCGCCATTAGAATTTTACCTCGTTACTATGCGCTATCATATGGTCACAGCGGCGTCTCGTGTCAGGGTTCACAATAAAATATAATTATCCAATCTGAAATCAAATATTTTTTTACGTTTGTAAAAAAAGGGTTTGTTTTGGACTTGAAAATTTAACATGTGATACCTTCTAAAACAATTGATGCAATAGTCTCATCGGTTTTACCGCTTTAATATTGCCAAATAATAATAATTATTTATTTTGAAAGTTTTGTTCTATAAATATTATAATTTAAGGTAGGTAAAGTCGATTCAGCCAGTAAACCTGCAAGATGGCCGACCTGTCATATGACAAAAGTAATTGAAAATGCAAAAATCCATTTTATTTAGCTGGAATATGACTTTTGTCATATGACATGCCGGCCATCTTTGCAGGTTTACTGGCTGAATCGACTTTACCTAATAATAAACATGAGTTTTTATATGGTTTAAAGATAAAGTGTCAAAATAGATTTAAAAACTATATTATATTACAATTACCTATTCAAACCTTGAAAATACTAAATTAACTGAAACGCAACTTTAAATAGGATTCTGTCACTCATATTTACAACAGAATTTTTTTTGTTTTATTTCTTCATATTATACCCAGAGAACTCAGAGCCAACTAATATTCTGTGATTATACCTATCTATAGGTAAAATACAATACCTACAGTTCAACATAAACTAATTGAATTCAGTCAGATATTACATTTTTACTGTCGAGGAAATCCCCATATATGACTTACATAAGGTACGTAGACCCAAAAGTGGTTTTTATGAAATTTGATGGTTATGATACAGTTACATTTTTAAATTTGTATGTGGGCTAACGTAAAGTTAAAAGCTTCAATTTAGCCAGGGATTTAATTTTTCTCTCAATGGAAACCCCAATTTAACAGTTTTTGACTTACGTAAGGTACGAAGACCCAAATACGGTTTTTATAGAATTTGTTGGTTATGATACAGTTACATTCCTAAACTTTTATGCGGGCTAACATAAAGTTAAAAGCTTCAATTTAGCCAGGGATTAATTTTTCTGTCAGTGAAAACTCTACTTTAACAGTTTTTGACTTATTACGTATAAGGTTTGTATACCCAAAAGTGGTTTTTATGGAAATTGTTCTTTAAAATGCAATTTATTGATACGGTTATATTTCTAAACTTGTATGTCGGCTAACTTAATGTTAAAAAATTTAGAAATAAAACCAGCATATAATAATAATCATAGGTACCTAGGTAGGTATATATCTTTATTCTCAAGTAACTATAGTTTATTACAGGAATTAACTTACATATCCAAGTAAAGTATTTTTACCAAATAATAAGTAGGTTCAAGAATTAACAACTTATTAAAACAAACATTATCTAGGTACTAGATACCTACATAAATATCTAATTCAAAAAAGTTTTCTTTAAGAGACCTGATTTGAGTACAACTAATAAATTTCACAAAGTCATAGTCTCACACGAATATTTATTTTCCAAACAGGTTAGGTACATGTTTCGCTCGTAGGTACCTGAGCATCAGAACAAAATAAGCCTAACATTGGTCTGATGATGCTCAGGTATGAGCGAAACATGTAGGTAACCTGTTTGGAAAATAAATATTCGTGAGACTCTGACTGTAAATTATTATATTAATGTCCTATTCCATGAAACAAAATCATTATTTTTCCAAAATACGATATTTGTTGCCACATGCTTTTGAATAATGGGCTAAAAATAATAATATAGTGGCCGGCTAAAATTTGGCCGCATATGGAAAACTTACACAAGTATTTTGTCTGGTACCTACAACATATTATGAAATCCCATGCAAAATTGAAGAGTTAAAGGCATGAACCCACGAACGTCATAAATGACGTTTATGGTTAAAGGTGATCAAATAGTGGCTTCCTTGTTTATTTTAGACTAAGAGTGTATCTGAGTTGTTTAAAGAATTCAATAAGCCAAACCATTTGCAAAAGTTATACCTATACAGTCTATCCATAATGTTCCTTAAATAAATAATACGTTTAATAAAATAAAAATGTAAAGTTTTAATTATTTTTCCCCACCTACCCACGCCTATGAATAGTTAAACCTAACCTACAAATAACCCAACTTTTTATGTACTCACCTATGAATAGTAACTGCAGAATTATTATTATTATATTTCGCAGTCTTGCACACTTCAAGCCTGTGACCCATATTAATTAGTCTTGAAAAAAATATCACAAAACACTAACAACACAGCAATTAATACACAAAACCGATAAACCGAAACAAATTTCAAACAACTTTCGAACGAAGAACGACCAAACTAAACCCTTAATTTCTCTGTGGACCACACGTCAAAGAAATTATGAATGAAAAAAGGCAGGCTCTCTTCTGACCAATAGGAACGCAACGTCTTTTGTGTTTGCCAAACTGCATAATTTTTAAGGGAAATGTCTATGGGTTTTTAGACAAAGATTTAAATTTACCACATAACGTCATATTTTTTTCTCTTCTGGAAGGTAAAACCTGTAGATTTATGGCTTTAGGGATGAATAATATGTAAAATTATTAAATAAGTGTTGTTATTATTACTTTTAAAATATTGTTATAGCCGTAATTTATATATTGGTACTCTAAGAGTGTTAATACCTACTTTTAAGAGGTACGTTTGGCAAACAAAGTGGAGGGGCGCAATTTGCGACAAAAGTTACTTCAGAATGGTATACGATTTTGGCAATAGGTTCGTTTGTTATTGCTTCATCTAATCATTGATACGACCCCACTTTTGTTTCATTCTTATCGGTTATTGTAATAATTCTGACATATTGACAGGTGTCAAATTTTGACAAAAGAATTTATTGCGTATTTTTTTCAACTTTCCACCGTCAATATACATACGACCTTATAGTTTTTTCATTAATATCATTTTTTTTTAAACGATTTGACATATTGACAGCTGTCAAATTTTGACAGGAGAATTTTTTGCTTATTTTTCCCGAAGTCTCCGCATCGAATACTATACGACCCCATAATTTGTTTAAAGTCGATTCAGCCAGTAAACCTGCAAGATGGCCGACATGTCATATGACGAAAGTCATTGAAAATGCAAAAATCCATTTTATTTAGCTGGAATATGACTTTTGTCATATGACATGTCGGTCATCTTGCAGGTTTACTGGCTGAATCGACTTTAGTCAAAATCGCTTCTTCGTTTTATACCTGACAGCTATCAAAATTTGACAGGATAATTTTTTGCGTGTATATTTTTGTATTGTCAGCGGTTCTTGATAAGTCTACATAATTTAAATTAAATCTGATCGTTTAAAGTGGGTCAAAATCGGGTTCAAAGAAGTCGGTTACGGACAAACAAACAAATATACAGGTGAAGCTAATAAAAGTGTGTTAAAAAAACATTTTCGCCATTAGGTACAATACTTTTCCGGTGAGGAAAATAAAAAACGATTATTTCTATGATAAATATTCGCAGTCTGTATAGGATATATATTATTATACTAATAGGTATTTATGACTTATATGTATTGTTTTTAACGATAAATTAATCACAACCATATAACATTTTATTGAGAGATTTATGCTACAATTTAAAAAAATCCCTAAATTAGACTTTCTCACGAGGGTCAAAGAAGCTTAAGCAAAGGTCTTAGTGCTAACTGCTAATATTATTTATTAATTTCAGGCATTATTATTGTCAATATACATTTTTTTTATTAATAAGGAATTATCTATACATCCCCCGTTTTATAGAGCTATAATAATAAAACGCATTGCAATGTTCCATAAAAAGAAAACTTTATTAATCCACAAAATAATATTTAAAATATTTTTAGTAAACAAGCGGTTTTAAAAAATCCCACTGACATTGGAGCAGTCAAGTTAGTCAACGACGCGACGCGACGTTTCGTCGGCTGTAAAGGGAATCAAAGTAATAAAATACAGCTTTATTATCGGAAGCATTACCACGGAGTGCCATAAAAATTACCGATAATTCTGAAAAAAGTGTGTCGAATGAAAACCGTCTCTGTTGTTGGAAATCTAAAACTTTTTCTAAAAATTAGTATGACTTTAAACTTCATCGTCATTTTTAACACGCTTTTATTAGCTTCACCTGTTTGTTTGTTTGTTTGTTTGTCCGTAACCGATTTCTTTGAACCCGATTTTGACCCACTTTAAACGGTCAGATTTAATTTAAATTTTGTAGACTTATCAAGAACCGCTGACAATACAATACACGCAAAAAATTCTCCAAGTATAAAACGAAGAAGCGATTTTGACGAAACAAATTATGGGGTCGTATAGTATTCGATGGGGAAACTTCGGGAAAAATAAGCAAAAAATTCTCCTGTCAAAATTTGACAGCTGTCAATATGTCAAATTGTTTAAAAAAATGATATTAATGAAAAAACTATAAGGTCGTATATGTATATTGACGGTGGAAAGTTGAGAAAAATACGGAAAAAATTCTCCTGTCAAAATTTGACACTTGTCAATATGTCAGAATTATTACAATAACCGATAGTAATGGAATAAACGTGGGGTCGTATATAGATATTGTCGCTAAGAATAAAGAAATATTTAAAAAAAATTCTACTCGTCAGAATAAAATTTTGACAATTTTTTTTAAAAAATTTTGAAAATTTTTGTCGTTTGTTCGGGTTTGTTTGGGTTTGTATGTATGTTTGTTTGTAACCGACTTCTTTGAACCCGATTTGGATCCGCACTTTAAACGGTCAGATTTAATTTAAATTTTGTAGAATTATCAAGAACCGCTGACAATACAATAATCTACTAATCTAAATAGCTCAATCTACTCAAAAAAATTTTTTTTAACAATAACTCAAACCAAAAAATGAAAAATAAATCTGTACCCCAGAGGAAAAGTGTACTATGTCACATAAAGTAATTTTTACAGGAAAGCGAAATAAAGAAACTAAACCATGAATTTAGTCTACTGCCAGTGGCGGATCCAGGGGGGGGGGCAATGGGGCCCGGGCCCCCCCTAAAGCCCGTTGAAACATTGAAAATTCTTTTTTGTTTACCTGTTACAAAAATGTGTGTTACGTTTTTCACAATATAAAATATAAATATACTGATTTTTTGCATACGGGCCCCCCTTAGGAGTATTTCTGGATCTGCCACTGTCTGCCGCTGTTTTATACAGCTAGTTAGGGATAAGTAGTTCACACTGAGTCCATAAATAATGTATTGTTTTATGTACAATAAAATTAGTTTTCAAAAAAAACTTTTAGTTTTTTATCAAAAGGACTTAGTATATTTTACCACTGAAATTTTTAATAACCAACGTGGACTTGGTACAGTTCAATTTATATAACGGAAGTTTTTTCGGATCAAAAGTCATAAATGTTAAAAAAAAACGTTTATTAAACATATTTTATTTATTTATTTAACCCTTTACTAAGGAACGAGGCTAAACTTAGGATTAACAAAAATATTATACATAATATAAAAGTATAAAAAAGTAAGTGAAGCCTTAAATATTTTACGAAAAAGGAGTTTAGAAGCATAAAGAAAAAATGGATTGTGTAATTATTATATTTCAAACGCGATGCTAATCGTTAACATCTTCAATGGCTTTATCAGTATGTGACAAGTTTTGATAATATGGGTGAAAAATTTTTGGCACCCATTGTAATAAAGTTTGTAAATCCTTGTACTTTTTATCGCTTATAGGCTTTGGACCACTTCTAATTGTCGGAATTTCTTTAGGAAACCGTGCACTTCGAGACACTCGGTTAAGATCAAGAACCACGAAATCAGTTTGGCCAAAGTCACTTTTACAAAAAACAAAAACTTTACCGGGCTGTTCGGATCGTACCTGAATATTATGGACCAGTTTAGATATTTTAAAATCCTTTCATTCAACAGGAATTATACTCCGCAAACAGTACTAAGTCCATGGGTATGGGACATATTATATGAGTGATACAATACTATGTCCAAATTAGTATAGTTTACCTCTGACTGTTGTTGTGACTTGGTATTATTTAAAACTAACTAACTCCTCAACAGACGCAATAAGGTGTATTACGGATTTTTTTCTCAATAGAACGTAAAAATCCAAGTGACATAGTACAGTTAACTAATTTTTAGCGCAAAGTGGACTTAGTAGTTAGTACACTTTACCTCTGGGGTACAAAAATATAGTTAAAAAAAACTAAAAAACACGCTTTCATAATTAATCAAACTAAAAAGCGGAAAATAAATATAGTTTAAAATAATTCTTGAAATTTTTAATGTATACTTATAGGCAGAAAATAATAATGAACGATAAACATTAGTAATATAGTGAAAAAAAGCGTGGGGCGCTTTGTGCTATATTTTTCGTATATCGAGCACCCCACGCTTTTTTCACAATAATACTAATATTTATCGTTCATTATTATTTTCTGTCTATATTAGGTCTTTATGGGTTCATACATGGGCCCTTTTTTTTCTTTTTCAAAAATACTGCCTTGATTTCCAGATATTTATATTAAAAATAAAATGTCCTATTTTAAATGCGTGCCAAAACGCCTACTTATACGTGACGTCAAAAATCAGTAATTAGCAATGTTGCCAATAATGCCGTTAGTACAATTTAATTCACGTACAATCAAATGTACTAAAGTATATAACCTTACTTTTTATTATTGTTTATTTACTTTTGTTATTTTATCTATGCGTGTTAAAGTACCTATGTATATGTTGCATTCAAATTTACCTAATAAAGATATAATTCACTACATTCGACAAAAATAATGAAAATAAAATCGTTTAATATTATGAATATACGTACCTATCAGTTTTTTACACCACTAATTTCTGCATCGTTAAAGAAATCACTGTTAGAAAAAAACTGTGCAATCATAAAAGCATCTGCTTTTGGCAAATTGTTCGAGTCGGCTTTAATAAAGCCAGCTTCAGTTATAATTTAAATAATTAATTAACAACAACAAAAAGTTTTATTGACAGGTCAAAGCAAACCTAACCACAAATCACAACAAAAACTTTATTTTTGATTGTTATTACAGCTACAACGATCGGACAACACTCGCTACTCGAAACCGCCGGCGACCAAAGTTTATAAAGACTTGTTGAATATTATTAGGGGTGTTACAGTGGAACTGGACCTGTTCTTTTGGAATAGGTATCATCTGCCTATTCCGCGTACCTATTACCTATTACCAGGTACCTATTCCAGGTCCGTTGGCACTGTCACATGTTTGATTCTCTGGTTTCATTGTTATTCCTTTTTCAAGTTGTCAGGTACAGGTACGATATAAGGAATGGAACGGCTACAGGTTTTGCTTTAAATTCATATAATATGGCGAATTGGCAGTTAAGAATTTTAAACGTTGCCTACAAGCACATTGCAATAATTAAAATAATCTTACTAAAAAAAGATAAAGGGAAATAGTAAAAAATAATAAATATTTCTAAAAATATTGTAATAATTTATTGGGCAACAAAATATAGCGTATTTAATGTAGGATATGCAACCAGCAATGAGGAATTAGTTAAAAAGGCAACATATATGGTGTTATGCCTGCCTCTGCCGCCCTGCCTATTATGTTAAGTGTTAAGTTGAAAAAATCTATATATTATATTTAATAGCTTATTGTTTACTTTTTTATTTTCTTATTCACGGGTAGATATTTTTTTCTTTAGACTAGGTTCTAAAGAGTTTGAAGTTTACAATAGGTCTAACTTTTCGTTGGTTTATAATAAAACAACAAAAGTTTGTAATGTTATCGAATTAGGTATTTTTTTTAATGAATAAAGAAAAAATAATGTAAGTAGCTACTACAAAAAAAGATTTTTGTCCCTGCGTTTGCAGAACAGATACCTTAAGCACTCTTCAATACAACTGTATGTAAAACTTATTTTAGCATAATGGTTCACTGTGGTTTTCAAATTTAATTTTGTTGCAAGTTCCCTATTATTTTTGGTCTTCATCTGACAAGCTGTCGATGTCGTCGTCACCGTCCGAGACATTAATAATTATTTACTTACTTTTGCATAAAAATAAACACGTCACAGATACACACAGTCCGGCAGTTTAAAACCAGAAAGTCTAAAAACGCACAAAATATAAGCAAAATGCTGTACAAATACAAAAAACAATAACACGAACGATCAAGAATTAACAGCAGACTGCACGCGGTGCGCGGTGTGTCCCAATGCGGCTCTGTGATATTTAAAGAACGCGACGAGACAATCGAATTAATGAAGTACGAAAAGAGATATATGCGAGAGCAAATGCGTAAGACAAAGATGAACATACTAACGGCATATACGAGCGATGCTGTGCTTTTGACGAGTTTGAGCTCATTAAAGGGCAACGTATTGAACTGTGTAGTGTGCATCTGCGTCATGTACATGTAACTATACGGTCAGTTATATATCCATCTCTTGTTAATCTAGCCAATGCCCGTGCCTGAAAGCCGTTTATAGAATTAGGGATTTTAAAATCACGTGTTGGCTAATATGTTTGACAAGAGAGCATTAAAAACTAAGGTGAAATCCACTTATATAGGCAGTTTTTTTTTCAATTTATTCCAGATTGTAAAAACTGACCTAAGTGCTGAGTACTACCCATTTTTTTTGCTAGTGCGATATGCATAGACATGGACATCATAATATATTTCATAAATTTCTATTGCAATATTTTCCACAAGAAGAGTTTTTTCTTAAAATCGTGACAGGATGTTATGGAATTGATTTAATATATTTAAACCCGTATATTCTCATACCATACATATATATGTTATATGTCGCATTGCTATATATAACAGACTATTGCAACAGCTGGTATCCAAGTGTAAACGAATTTTTTGAATTATTGCTCCAAATTGTCAGAAAAACAAAAGAATATTTCTAGTTGTGGTCACCAGATGTCAGTTTTACTTTAATGAAGCTTTAAGAAAGGAAAAATATGGAAATTTTTAATTCGGTAAAAAATTTTTACAAAAATATTCGATTTTATGTTTTTTCAAGTAGATATCCCAAACATTGTATTTAAGGTTCTAATGGAATTCTAAACACTTTTTATTCTTGGAATTTTTTCGATATCTCAGCAACTTATCTGATTTATGATGATTTCATATTGGTTTCTTCAACTTTCCCGCCATACCATTGGTCACGTGACGTATGTCAAAATCGATTTTAAGGTTATGGGACATGCACATCCAATCCCCAAAAAAGTTTTTTCAATATTCCGCTAATAAAAAGTTTTCCCATATGTTGCGAACTCTTTGCCGGTCACTGTATATTTGCAACTGTCGTTAGGCTAACGTCAGTCAAAGAATTTCTTTTATCAGTATAGAAAATAATATATTATGCTGAGGACAAATAAATACTCTGGAAGATGTTTTTTCATCTAATTTTGCATCAGCCTCTTACCTATATATAAATAGGTATTACCTAAGTTATTATTAAAAACCCAAAATCTTAAATGATAAGTACCTACTTAATATAAGTACCCTACGTACGTGGAGTCTACGTGGAACCTAATTTTTATCGGTAGTTGTTCCAGGTAATTATCGTACGATGACTTACTAAAATTCTTTAAAAATTAAGGAATTGAAAATAACTCCGAGACACTCATAGTTGGTAAGCCTCTCCTCTCGTATAATCTACAAAAGCCCAAAGTAAATATAATGACTAAAACCAAAAATATGTAATTTAGGTATTGGTTTTTGGCTATTACTATTAAACAGGTGACTAACGATATCCAGACTAAAACTAGCATTACTGCCCTGAGTGATATCAATAACAAGGAGTTGTGTGATCAACCATCTATTGCCGACAGTGGCGCAGCCAGAATTTTGTATTAGGGGGGGTTTTCAAAAAAAAGAACAGGATTTCAAAATTTTAAAAACTAAAACTAGACCAGGGTCGATAATTTTTGAAACCCAAAAAAATAATAGTAGGATGAAACCCCTTGGAAAAGGAAGAGAATATAATAAAAATGAAAGGAAAAATAATTTACGGGCGATTCGAGGTCGGGAAGTGGAAGGGGGTGAGTTTTTAAGGGTAGAAAACGATTTATCTCGATTTCCGGCAAAACTACGAGTCCTATGGAAAAACGTTAAATGGCAAAGTTGTAGGTAATAAAAAGATCTACAACTTTTGTATTTACACTTTTTTCACATAAACTCAAAATTCATGTGAAAAATTCAAACAACCAAGTTTTTGGTTTTTTATTTTTATCTTTTACAAGAACATTTTTTTTTACGAAATTTGGTGAAAACTTACCTTTTTATGTCCCAAATACACTGTAATTTTTTTGATTTAAAATATTTATTTTTCACCTTATTTTGACTTAATATCGAAAATTCTCACGTCAAAATATCTGCTTTTTTAAAAAAGTCAGTGGGCTTTTTGTTCGTTGAAATCTCTGCTTTCTGATGGTGTAAAAAAATATACATTACTATGGTAAATGTTCTCAAAAAATGCAAAGAAACGAAAAAAACTCGAATCCGATTTTTTAAAAAATTATTATGTACAATTTTGAGCTATTTATTAAAATGTATACTTTAATTATTCGAAAAACGTAAGATTCCATGTTACATTGATAAACAAAAAAATTACAAATTCATAAAACATAAAAATCGCAAAGAATATGCGAAAGTAGTTGTTCTAAATATAATTAAAGGTAGGATTTAAAGGAGATTTCATCACATTTACCATAGTAATGTATATTTTTTTTACACCATCAGAAAGTAGAGATTTCAACGAACAAAAAGCCCACCGACTTTTTTTAAAAAAGCAGATATTTTGACGTGAGAATTTTCGATTGAAAATTAGGGTGCTTTTTCGATATTAAGTCAAAATAAGGTAAAAAAATAAATATTTTAAATCATAAAAATTACAGTGTGTTTGGGACATGAAAAAAAAAATTTCTTGTAAAAGATAAAAATAAAAAACCAAAAACTTGGTTATTTGAATTTTTCAAATGAATTTTGAGTTATGTGAAAAAAGTGTAAATACAATAGTTGTAGATCTTTTTATTACCCACAACTTTGCCATTTAACGTTTTTCCATAGGACTTGTAGTTTTGCCGGAAATCGAGATAAATCGTTATTTACCCTTAAAAACTGACGCCTTTCCACTTCCCGAACTCGGATCGCCCGTAAATTATTTTTCCTTTCATTTTTGTTATATTTTCTTCCTTTTCCATTGGGTTTCATCCTACTATTTTTTTTTTTTCACTTTTTACCATTTTCAAAGGCTTCAGCCCTGGTCTAAACCGTAAAAAAACATCTTAGTCTGGGCGTCTGGGGGGGGGTTTTAACCCCTAAAACCCCCCCCCCTCGCTGCGCCACTGATTGCCGATGAACTTTGTAATTTTTTTAGTACTATAGGAGCAAGATTAGCTAATAAAATAAGTAGGCCAACTAATGTGCCGAATTTCTTGTTGAATGAAACCCAGTTTCCCGGCTCCATGTTTTTGTATCCTATTATCGATGAAGAAATTGTCGGATCAATTAACTCTTTAAAACATTCTTCATCTTTTGATGGTTTTGGTATGTCTAATACAATCATAAAATCTAACTATAAATATCTAGTTAAGCCCCTGGTTCATATTGTGAATATAATTTTTGAAACTGGTATTTTTCCTGACATCTTTAAAAATGCCTTAATCATACCATTATATAAGGGAGGAGAAAAAACAGATATCAATAACTATAGACCTATTGCCCTTACTAGTCCTATTTGTAAAATTATTGAGAAATGCATAAAAAAGAGACTATGTAACTTTCTTAATTCAAATAAGCTAATGTCAGATTCGCAATTCGGATTTAGAGAGGGAATGGGTTCCGATTCTGCTTTATATGAAGTCACTAATTATATTATAAATTGTTTTAATAATAACTATAAACCTCTGGCCATTTTCCTGGACCTATCTAAGGCCTTTGACACGGTTGATCATCGCATATTACTGCACAAATTGGAATTAATTGGAATAAGGGGTAAAGTTCTTCAGCTGTTTAATTCTTATTTAATTAATAGAACACAAAAAGTTAAACTAAATACAGTATGTAGCTCTTCTAAAGGTGTAGAGTTTGGTGTTCCGCAAGGTACAGTGCTTGGCCCGATTCTATTCTCTATATACAGGGTGTCTCACGGTGACCGTCCATTAGAATATTTTGGGAAGTAAAGCGATTTGAATCCGGCAAATTTGGATATTGGGGTTTAAAGAGATGCTCTTTTCAGAGGATATAACGGCGACCTTGTGCGACTTCCGGTGATGCCGGAAGATGTCTCAAACTTGCTTATTTTAAATGAAACGCCCTATATAATATACTTTTTTGTATTCCTTTCTTCATTTCCAATAACTTTTATTAAAAATATTTTTGCCCTACTCAATCCGTTTCTGAGATAAAAATTATTTTCCTTAAATTTTGACTTTTCACAGGGTGTCACCTAAATTTGAATATCTTTTCAAAGATCAAAGAGAGAAACTCGAAATTTAGGTTGTGTCATTAGATAGTATGGTGCTTGATAATGTATTGTCGGAAAATAAAATTTTATATACAGGGAAGTGGAAAAGTAACAATTTTTGATCTTTATCAAAAAATTAACAAAACTTAATTTTTTTAAATACGATGCTATGTTGTTAGTTCATTGAATGGATAGGCGATAACATTTCCTATCTTTCCACATATAATATCCCTATACCTAACTAGTATAGTTTTGTACTTATTTACGATTTTTCGCAGAATCCTCCAAATATCAAGCAGTTTTATTGATTTTTGGCAAGAAGGCCATGATAAATAAAAAAATAATACGCATCTATACAGACGCGCGTCAGTTGCAATTATTTATTTATCGACGTTTTGATACCGAGTTTATTCCAGAGAAATATTGCTGAAAAATGGAAAATAATACGTATACAAATGCTGTCATATTAAATTTATTTTTTATTCATGGCGAGTGCAACAGAATCATAAGTCGAACATGCAGAGTTTTCAACGAAAGGTATCCGAATTTAACACCAATGACCAGAACAAAATTTAGAAACATTATGAAAAACCATCTTAATTATGGAACGATTAATGCAGAAAGAATTTTACCCAGGCATTATTTTTTTATTTATCATGCATGGCCTTCTTGCCAAAAATCAATAAAACTGCTTGATATTTGAAGGATTCTGCGAAAAATCGTAAATAAAATCAAAACTATACTAGTTAGGTATAGGGATATCATATGTGGATAGATAGGAAATGTTATCGCCTATCCATTCAATGAACTAACAACATAGCATCGTATTTAAAAAAATTAAGTTTTGTTAATTTTTTGATAAAGATCAAAAATTGTTACTTTTCCACTTCCCTGTATATAAAATTTTATTTTCCGACAATACATTATCAAGCACCATACTATCTAATGACACAACCTAAATTTCGAGTTTCTCTCTTTGATCTTTGAAAAGATATTCAAATTTAGGTGACACCCTGTGAAAGGTCAAAATTTGAGGAAAATAATTTTTATCTCAGAAACGGATTGAGTAGGGCAAAAATATTTTTAATAAAAGTTATTGGAAATGAAGAAAGGAATACAAAAAAAGTATATTATATAGGGTGTTTTATTTAAAATAAGCAAGTTTGAGACATCTTCCGGCATCACCGGAAGTCGCACAAGGTCGCCGTTATTTCCTCTGAAAAGAGCATCTCTTTAAACCCCAATATCCAAATTTGCCGGATTCAAATCGCATTACTTCCCAAAATATTCTAATGGACGGTCACCGTGAGACACCCTGTATATTAACAGTCTAGCAAATGCAATGCCTAATGTAAAAACTGTTTGCTTTGCTGACGATACAGTTCTTCTGATCAAGGGGTTAACATGGCACAATGTATTTGAAAGGGCAGAGAGGGCTGCAACCTATGTAAAGGTTTGGATGGACTATAATCTTTTAACTCTTAATGTAAACAAAACAAATTTTATGTGTTTTTCAATGAATAAGAGTGGGTTACCTAATGAAAATGAAATTGTAGTTCACTCAAATGTTTGTGACTTCTCTGAGAAATGTTCATGTAGTGGTATATTTAGATCTGTGGAATGTACAAAATATTTGGGTGTGTATTTTGACCAGTTTTTAAAATGGTCTGCTCATACAGAATATGTAAAAAATAAATTAAAAAAGCTCATTTATAAATTCTACGAATTGCGTAACATCCTAAACAGAGTGGTTATAATTAATATCTATAAATCTTTGGTTGAATCCTGTCTCAGTTATGGAATAATATGTTGGGGCTCTGCTCATAAAAATGTATTGAGCAACATTACTATTGCCCAAAAATATATTTTAAAAATAGTTTTGTTTAAGTCCAGATATTTTTCCTCTGAACTTTTATTTCAACAGGCTGGTGTCTTCTCAATTATTCAATTATATATAAAAAATGTGCTTAGATTTTCTTTAACTAGAAATATTTTTCATAATTACATTGGTCATGAAATCTTGACTAGAGCGATTATAAATCGTATAACTTAACGGTTCCTATTATACATTTTTATGCTGCACAACGATTCATTTCTTATGTGGCTCCTAAAATTTTAAACTTGTTACCAGAGCATTTTAAAACAAAAAAATTTCAACACATAAAAAAGGATCTTAATACATGGATTATAAATAACACTGAACGAATTAAAAATGTTATTAGATTTTTGTAAATTATTGTAAAAATGGGTTTACTATTAGATATTAAGTATACTTACGATTATTATAGACTTTATATAAATATTAAGTACCTATCTGTCTAAGTTAACAGTGTAAGTGACTTTAAGTCCATAGTGTACACATAGTACTTAAATTTTTTTTTGTTACCTCATGGTTGGTACCATGTAGTATTGTAATATTTTAATGTAATCTAATCTAAATAAATAAATAAATAAATAAATGTTATCAACTTATCATCATTCAAATTACCAACTATAAAGTAGGAAGTAGCTACCTTAAGGGGGCGTCGCCACCCAGTCCGCAGAAGCACGTCAAGATGACGTCAATATCTGGTGACTACTGGTCGATAGACGTCAGTCGACTAAAAATCGACGACATTTTGACGTTAGTTAATTGCCGAATTTCTGACGTCATTTAATTCACGTTATATTGTCGACTTTACTTGGTGATATCTGGTATGATGTATTTTTCATTATTTCTACCCAAAAAACTATAATTAGTTACGTGAAAAACCCGAGCAAACTCTTTTTTTTTTGTGGGTGCCGCAAAAAATAGAATAATCGTGCATTGGCTGCGCGCGCAGATTCTCCTGCCATATGCAACGAGGGTGAACAGTGTTGCCAGTTTATTAGGAACTCCCTAAACGCCTATCCACGCCATGACGTCATGTTTAATAGTTTTACTTCTTTTGATAAATATTCAGTCGGTAGGTAAAACCAAAAACAATTATAACTTTACACTGTGCTGACTATACATATTATTAGTGTAATAATAAAAACTGAAAATGCTATTTTATGTTTACCAGGAATACAGAAAAGTTATGCCAATAATTTTGTATTAACCTGTTGGCAACCTTGCGGACGAACGTCGGCTCCCTGCTCGAGCACGCTGTGCGGTTAGCAGGTTAGCTGACGCCATTTTTTCACTGTGTCATTTCAAGTAGGTATTTATTTAATACTGTTGTGTTTGTACGTTTATTAGTGTTGGTGTTTGTTGTTTACATACTTCAACCAACGAAACCAAAGCAAAGGTAAGTACTGATGTTGTTGGGTTGCTGTGGTTGATGGTGTTCATTGGTAAATAGTAACTACTATTTGCAGGTTATTGCTGCTGCATGACAGGATTTATTGATTTCTAGGATTATTTTACTTAGGTTAGTGAAGTTTTAAAGACCAAATCTCTAATTTTTAGTGTATTTTATGCTTAACTTTCTAGTAAAATGTATGTTTTGTCCTATCGCCATGCGGGATTTATAAATTACTTTAAATTTTCAATATTCATTTTATTTGTCAATAAACGCACTTTATTTAGGACACTTTTAAGCCGGGTTAATGCAAAAATTCCTTAACTTAAATTTTAGAAATAACGACATTTTGCCGTAAAAAGTGTTTGAATTAAGTGATTTCATATAAGAAAACATACAAAAAACTTTTCCATAACTATAATTTTAGAAATACCTACCCTTGAAGTGTTTGCATAAATACACCTATATGAAACTACTTAATTCAAATATTTTAAACAAAGAAAAAAAATAACACCAGTTTTTTAAAACTCAAAAAAGAACAAAAACAAAATGGTATTAATCAGACAATTTTTAGAAAAAAAATTAAAGCATAAAAAACAACTCTGAATCGGGCCATTATCTAACATTTATTCAGTGGGAGGCAACACCACCACCCCTCTCCCCGGCTGCTGATACAAATACCCACATAAACTCCTAACCGTATTTTATAATTTTTTATTTATTATTTATCCTACAATGTATCCTTGCTGTACTAATGCATATATTTCATTTTATTAGATGACATTAAAAAGGCTCCAAAAAAATTGAAAGATGTGAAGTGTCTTCAGACCTACAGTCGTCTGGGTTGTCTGACTTGGAAAATATTGAGAAGCGAAGAAAAACAAATACAAAAAAGTGGTTGTCTTCCTCGTCTGGCAGTGAAAATGAGTTAAATGGCATACGGTTTGGTAATCTCATCAAAGAAAAATCCACTAAACTTCCAAGACCATCAGGTTCGCCATCGATAGCAAAACCTGCACCATTGGCATTGCCTGGATCCTTATCTACCTATGGTGAGATAAATTAAAACTAATATTATGAAGTATGTACCTACTTACCCATAATAAATGCTTACACAATGTATTACGTAGTTTTAGTTTAAATTGGATTACTGGTGAATACAAAATATTTTAAGACGTGAATTTCACGTCACGAAATGATGCGAAAGTCACGTCATGAAATGACGCGAAAATCACGTCAAGAGATGACGCGAAAGTCACGTCATTTTAAGACGTAAAAATGACGTCAGATATTGACGTCATCGGTCTGTGACATTAGGAGGTCATTTTCTCGTCATATTGTCGTCATATAGTCACGTCATATATGGTAATAGGTCACCAGAATATGACGTCATTTTGACGTGCTCCTGCGGACTGGGCAGGTACTTACGATTGGGGGGGAGGGGGACGATTATCTAAAATTTAACTCGAAATGTTAGGTACCTACTCTAAAAGCAAAAAGCCCATGCAGGCGACATTTTTTTGGACCATGCTCAAATCTTCATAAATATATGTAGGTATATTAGGAAATAATTATTGTTAGCGGCGTGTTTTGGTGTACTTTTTTTTTTCTCGATGAGAATCTTCTAAAGACTAACCCCCTGCGGGATACCAGCAGAGGAGTGTCGGATTCAACCCCCTGAAGGGGAGCCGCCTACCGACTAAACTCACCGTGTTCCTGCGGTTTCCGCGCCAGAGGCGTATAAACCGTCAGACCACTCGGTTTAGTGTTTCAGCACCGCACGCCTAATGCGTGCTTTGCGTCATACTCGCCAACGCTTTGGGTACTCGGTGTACTTAAGCTGGCTTTGTCCTCTAACTACTCTAACTAAATAGTAAGCTTACTGTATCCGTGTTTGTGTTGGTGATGTTTGTGCTCGGATTTCTGAGCAATAGCAAGCTATTGCTTGCTGTGTTGGTATTTGTGTTTGCGATGTTTGTGCTGTTGGTGCTCGGATGAGATGTTTGTGACCACGCATTTCCGCAATGGGGCCCGCGTTATTGCAGAGAGTAAACCCAACAGCGCTGGTCTGAGCAGTAGTAAGTTTTTGTGGTCTGATTTGTTACTAGCTAAGAACTTATTTATGTTGGTGTAGGTGTGTGTGTATGGGTGCAGTATTGTGTGTAGTAAGTTCTTGTGTAGTAGTAAAATTTTTTTGGTAGGCATTTTTTATTTTTTGTTTACTAACTACGTAGTCACTCGAATACTACGCGAACTACACTCACTACCATTTTCTTTCTTCTTGCCTTCTTATAATTTTCTTTTAGATACCTCGATACTGGAGCGTGTTGCACTCACAGGTATCCACGGTACGATGGTTTAATCAAGCTTTAAAGAGACGTGAAATTTTGTCAACTGTAAAAATGCTTAGAGATGCAAAAATGATGATTATTATGAAAATTTATATTCAAAACTAAACAGGGATTATAAAAATAATATAAAAATTGCCAAAAGGATGCCTACAATAAATTTATTAATCGCTCGGATAGAATGGCGAAGGATGTATGGACACTTGTAAATTTCGAAAGGGATAAGTGAACAAAAAATGACGACCTATAGGTGAGATATCAGCTGAAGATATTAATCAATATATTGCCACAGTTGCAGACCAAATTTCGAAGTTCTTAAAAATTTACATAAAAACCCAAAACGATATATTATTAAAAATACCTGATTCCACTGTATTATTCCCTTATACAAATGTTATGATAAAATGTATTGATTCTGGCGTTCTTCCCCATTGTTTTAAAGTAAGTATAGGGTCGTTCCTTTATTTTAAAAAGGCGACAAGAGTTTTTTGGAAAATTATAGACCGGTATCAATAGTACCAATGTTGGGCAAAATCTTTGATGGCCTTCTTAAAAATCAGTTAGAAGAATATTTTATTTCTAAACAAAGTCTAAGTTCATAAAATGGATGTGCCTGTCTACCGTTTGGCGTACCTACAAAATATCCCGAAAAATTATTATTTATTTTAAGTTTTGCCCGGCATTCTCTATTATCTAAAAGAAATTGACAAACAATTGTTAATACATTTAATACTATTTTTTAAAGCTTAAAATCTAGAAAAGTTTGGTACTGCCGTAAACTTTTCAAAGAATTTTCACGGTTAGAATATTTAAAATAAATAAATTAGGTAATATAAAAATCCATAAATACTTACCGCCAAAAAAGATGGTGGGTATAATTAGCTCTAAAAAGAACTATTTTTAGAAAAAGGAACAGTTTTAAGGCACACAAATTTACAAAATACGAATTAGATTGGCAGATCAAAATAAGGTTGACAATGACGTTCTAAAATACAACGGTAGTCAACTAAACAAATAAAAAAAGTAATTAATTGACGTTTATAATTTTATTCTTGTCTAGCACGTTATATTATTGCGGAATCTTGGAGACGTTCTTTTATGCTTTTATTCAAACTTGTTACTGTAATAAATAAGGATGCAGAGTTATTAACCACGTTGAGTCCTGATCGTTGATTGATGACGCACGGGCAAAGATCCACTGTGGCGACTTTATTTGGTTGATTAGTCTCCATTTTTAAAATGGAACCGAATCAACAAATAATTTTGACATTGAAGAAAGATCAAAATGACCAAAGAAATTTTGATAAAGTTTTGTGTTGACTTTAGGAGAGAGATCGTTTCTTTTCCCATATTTTTCCTTTATTTCTATACGATCATAACGGCACGACGAATCTTATTCATAGATATTTTCCTGTAATTTTATTGTCATTATCTTAAGCCTATTGTAAATTATTGAGAAACAGATGTTTTTGTGGAATTTTCCAGGTGATGTCTGTTACGTACGTTATACAATACGTGGATTAATTTTGATAATAACCTATATATAATTATTAAATTTATTGAACCAATAATAATAATAATTTGTTTGATATTTTATAGTATATTTATTAGCGTGGTCCTTAGTATACTCAATTTTTTTTTCTGTTATTTCTCGGCGCACCACGTAATTTGATAATATACCCTAAAAAACTATTTCAGTATTTTTATCAAGATTTTGTCCTATACTCTTTTACCAACGAAAGCAAATATTGCTTTTGTTTTTAGCAGCTGTAAATAGAATGGCCAGCGGTGTACGGATCGACTGTTCTATAGGATTGCTATTTGCAGATGATTTTAAATGATTCTACCACGGATTGATTCTATGGAGGACTGTGAGACCCTACAGAATGACTTTCGCAGTGTGGCTGATTGGTGTGATTCAAAAAGCTTTCATTTAAATGTGAGTAAATGTCATTTACATGGAATAGTAATGTCATTGCCTATGACTATTCCTTAAGTTGAAACAACTTGCAGCGGGTGAATTAACATAAGGACCTCGGTGCAGTCTTTGACCCAATATCTAGCCATATAATATCTAAAATTGATAGTGCACAAAAAATAGCAGGTTTTATTATTAGGAACACCAAAGACATTCAGCATGGATGTTAGCTGCATGGCATCCTTTCGATAGCCTAGTGTTGCCTGTGTTAGAATACGGAAGCATAATTTGGTCCCTCCAGTATTACCTACGTACGTGTGGGTCACTTATTGAAAAAAGTGCAGAGAAAGTTTGTGAAGTGTAGGTATATATGTATTTTAGGAAATATGGTATATATCCTCAGAGTGTAATAACGAATATCTTTTGAAAGTCAGCTTGTAAATCTATATGCTTAATTGTGATCGTAGTATAGTTTTGTCAAGTAGGTATGTCTATTGACTAGTATTCTAGTATATATTTGGCTCAGGTTTCAGAGGACGTAATATTCTGATGCTCGCAGTTGATTATCCACTCTTATGGTGTTTTGATACTTGCTCGCCTTATTGGCTTTTCTGTTATTTTATTTTTTTGTTATACTTACTAGCTTTAAGATATACTGTATTTGGCACCAGTGCTGTTCAGTGGCGCAACCAGGGGGGGTATAAAAAATGCAAAAACAAAAAATTGAAGGAAGATTTGGACAGTGTATTCCGAATGTGATGCCAATATATTTCCTAATATAAAAAGGCTTTAACAAATTTTTTTAAACTTTGCCTATTACAACCTGAAAGAATCTGAAAGGTCCTTTTCAAATTTAAAATATTTAAAGACATATCTGCGTAGCATCACGGGAGAGGACAGATTAAATGGTTTGGCAGTTCTTTATGCGAACCACGATATTGATATTACCGTGGAAGAAATTCTGGACGAAATGGCAAAAACAAAACGAAGAATTTTATTTAAATATTAGTATTATTAGTGATTACTTACAACTTATTGTATAAGGTTTTTGTTTTGTTTTAGTATAAGTATGATTAATATATGCGTTACTTATTTTAAATACATTTTTACTAATTAAAATTAAATCTCTAATTTTTTTTTCATAAATATTTAGTTAGGGCCAGCGGCGTATTATTGCAGAAGTTTTAGGGGGCTGTCGCTCTCGTCAATCATACGTATTTTACCCAAAAAAGGGCGTGGCACCCAAAAAAAATTTCGCCTGCGGCGCAAATAATTATAGCCCCCCCCCCCCAAACAAAATTTCTGGTTGCGCCACTGGTGCTGTTGATACTTATGAATAAATAAATAGTTGCTTATTCTTCCTTAATTTGAAAAAAAAAAGTTCTTAATTTTTTTCTTAAGGTAACAAAAGGCAACCTTAGTTACCTAAGCTGTTCATTTTAGAACTGTTTTACACCCCCCTTTGCCGCGTTGCTACTTAAACTATGCTTGGCTGGGAAAAAAATACCTAAAAGTACTAAAACCAATAATAGAATAGTATAATTTCCCTCAACGTTGTCTTAAATCCTGCGCATTCACCAATAAATATAAAATAAAAATTCATCAAATTTATAGTGGCGGTCTTACGGGAGGCAATACCTCCAATTTTTCATTCATAAAAAGTTTTTCATATTCGCTTGAGAATCTATGGAACGTTACATAACCCTGTGGACTACTGTGGAGATATTAGGGCTGTTATCTTTCATACTAACAATTTCTTAATAAAGCAAAACTCTGTTTTTGAAGCCATTTTTATTGGCACAATTTTAAAACAGTAGGTATTAAAGTTTAAAAAAATTAGAAACGTGTACGTATGTCCTTATCCTAGCTTCAAATAAACGCGCTCAAGTAAATTTAAATTTGAAAATTAACTGTTTATTTTTGTATGTTGACATCCGTCAAATTTTCAAGCGCAATCACGAGGGCAACCGCCTTCGGAGTGACAGCAAATCTCGGGCCGATCGATGACGTCACAGAGCCTCTCGGAGTTGTAAACCAAAAACGCTATATGTGTGACGATTATTTCTTGAGAAATTAAATTATATTTTTGGGAAAGTGCTATCCTTGGGTCTTGTAAAGTGCCTGGTTGTATAGGGCGACGACGAACACCTCTTTCAACTCATCCCAGAAATGTTCAATTGGGTTCCAATCCAGAATACATGCAGGCTAGTCCAACCGTCGAATACCAACGAACTAAATATTTATTTACCACCCGTGCAACATGCAACATGTGGCCTAGCATTATATCATGCATTAGTATAAATCGTTCACCGATTAAGGGTGATGGTTGGTTGGTTGGTTAAAGGCGGGGGGTCGGGTTCGACGTGTAGCCCAAGCTTCTTACACCGCAGCCTATTGGCTTATTGTGCGCCCCAGTCTTGTTAGAAAAGGCTTGTTCCTTCTACGAGGTGCAGTAGGTTTCTTCCAAGTTTGTCATGCGGGAGGTTATCGCCGCGTCGAATGTTTCCGAAGATTTTGAATCTTTTACGGTTTAGCGCTTCGTAGCTGTATATGATATGAGAGGCGGTTTCGTCCTCTTCACTGCAAATTCTACATTCAATGGGTCCATTATAGACTCCTATTCATTGAAGGTGTTTTCTTAAGTGACAATGACCTGTTAGTAGGCCGGTCACTTGTTTTAGCTCGGTGCGCGTCAAGAGCAGCATTCCAGCTGATTAAGGGATGAAGAATTGCTTCAATGTACCGACGTGCATTTAGTGTTCTTATCTCAAAATATTAGTTCAGTTCGCGCATTAGTTAAAATATCCGCACACACCATAACGGAACCACCACGATAAGATATTAGCTGTTATGGTGCACACGGCAAATCTTTCATTTATTCACTTTATATAAACACGCTCACGACCATCCGGCGCCCGAAGACAAACCCTCGACTCATCTGTGAAGAGAACATTACTCCACTGCTTCACACTCTAGTTGTTCTCTGGCAAATCGTAATTATTGGTATCGTCGACGATGCCGAAGTGATCGTGTTTTTTTTCAGGCCTATGTGAACGGAGCTTTTGTCACTTAAGTATCTTACCACAAAGAAGTAATTGTCAGCTGCAGTCGTTTTTCTCTTTTTTCCAGATTCTTGCAGCCTCGTAAAATTCCATGTTTTCCAGTACCTATTACAAGAATCTTGAACCGTGGCCCTTCGAAATCCCAACGTACGAGCCACATAACTTTTATTATGACTTTCCGTCCCCCTCTTCTATTAGAGCAACAATTTTTGCTACTTCTGGTGTATATAGTTAAAACCATATGCTGACACCAATAATTATTATAATTTAATTTAATTTGTTTCGAATAAGTATAGCGGGAATTGTCCTATGAAATGACGCAATTGTATTTATCCCAACGTTCAGTTTTATATAAAAACTTTCTCAAGGGTCAATAAAAAGGTCTTTGGGCCTGTATATTCATACTGTGAAATATGACAACACACCTTTTTGAAAGCACATTGGATTTATATGTCTATAGATTCGAACTGTCAGTGCTATTTGTTTATTAACGACCTGGGGTCGCATTTCAAATACAGTAAATTCCTCCCATTTACTGATGATTTAAAATTGTACATAAAAATCTCCTCTCTCGATGACTGTTTAAATTTTCAGTCCGACTTGGACAGATTGGTAGTTTGGTGTAAGAACAATGGTATGGAGCTGAATGCTTCGAAATGCCACTTGATCATCTTTCATAAGACTAGGCTAGGAGTTTAAACAGCCTTATTTAATTGAAAATAATATGCTTACGAATGTTCCCGAAATAAAGGATTTAGGTTGGATTATGGATTAAAAGCTTACTTTTATTCCTCATATTCGGAACACCCTCTCTACATCTCTTTAACTTCTGGGATTTATAAAGCGCGTTACCGTTGACTTCACGAATACCAAAGCTATTAAGCAACTATACAGGGTGTTCGGAAAATGCGTTAGGAAATTTTAAGGGGTGATTCTACATGCAAAAATTCTGCTAGTAGATCATTTGGCAAAATGTCGAAATCTCCATGGTTACAAAGATACAGGGGGGTTGAATTTGATTTTTTAGTTTTAGGTTTTCGACATACTACATTTATTTTCGAACCAAATCATTTGATATTCGGCACACATACTAATCTCGAACGACTATATACAATTTGAAGATAAGAGTGGTTTTTTTGAAACCGCTAGAGGGCACTTTACCTGAAACATAAATATTATTTCCGTCATAACTTTTTTTGCTTTTGGTAGCTGGAGCAAAACCGAAGGTGCCATTTTAGTGGCAATTAAGAACACAAAAAATAAGTTACTCTTGATCAAGGTCGATAAATCCCACCGTTTAGCCACTAATTGATATCAATGCTTTCATTGCTCTGAACCAAATGCCTACGTACATAAATGGAATCGCGTCAAATCAAGTGGCCTGGTTTCAAATTATGCGAAATTTGACAACTAAATAATTTGATTACTGTCAACTTAATGCCCAGTTGTATAGGTTCTGTTTAATTTGAACGCTAAATATAAGATTAAGCACCACTTTAATGTTAAGATTAATAAAATATATCAGTTTTATAAGTCCCGGTTAAACCCAAATAGTCGCTAACTTCATAGCGAATTTTAAACTACAAACTGAACTTAACCTATCATATCTTACCGTTTTACAATTTGTTGCCTTGAACGTATAATATAATAATAAAATCACATCATCATCATATTTTATAATATAAGTATTTTAGGATTTTTAGGTTATATGTTAGAAGTATGTCATTTTTTCCTATTTTAATCCTAAGATCTAAGATTGATTTTCAACGGGTGCTTTTTGGCCTGTTAAATTAACTGTTAGTTAAACCCCAAGTTTGACGCTAATCGCAACCTATAATTCCAAACCAACGGTTAATCTGAACATTTTTAGATAACCGCAACCTATAACAATGAAATGCCGATTAACCGGAACCTATACAACTGGGCATTAGATAGGGAGAGTTTTTTGGTACTCAACATTTGAATATTCTTGTTCCATTTTAACTTCGTCTTTTTATGACAAAAAACTCACCCTATCTAAACTTGACAGTAATCAAATTATTTAGTCGTCAAATTTCGCATAATTTGAAACCAGGCCACTTGATTTGACGCGATTCCATTTATGTACGTAGGCATTTGGTTGAGAGCAATGAAAGCTTTGATATCGATTAGTGGCTAAACGGTGAGGTTTATCGACCTTGATCAAGAGTAACTTATTTTTTGTGTTCCTAATTGCCATTAAAATGACACCTTCGGTTTTGCTCCAGCTATCAAAAGAAAAAAGTTATGACGGAAATAATATTTGTTTCAGGTAAAGTGCCCTGTAGCGGTTTAAAAAAAAAGCACTCTTATCTTCAAATTGTATAGTCGTTCGAGATTAGTATGTGTGCCGAATATCAAATGATTTGGTTCGAAAATAAATGTAGTATGTCGAAAAACTAAAACTAAAAGATCAAATTCAACCCCCCCTGTATCTTGGTAACCATGGAGATTTCGACATTTTGCCAAATTATCTACTAGCAGAATTTTTGAATGTAGAATCACCCCTTAAAATTTCCTAACGCATTTTCCGAACACCCTGTATAGTTGCTTAATAGCTTTGGTATTCGTAAAGTCAACGGTAACGCACTTTATAAATCCCAGAAGTTAAAGAGATTTAGTGAGGGTGTTCCGAATATGAGGAATAAAAGTAAACTTTTAATCCATAATCCAACCTAAATCCTTTATTTCGGGAACATTCGTAAGTATATTATTTTCAATTAAATAAGGCTGTTCAAACTCCTAGCCTAGCCTTATGAAAGATGATCAAGTGGCATTTCGAAGCATTCAGCTCCATACCATTGTTCTTACACCAAACTACCAATCTGTCCAAGTCGGACTGAAAATTTAAACAGTCATCGAGAGAGGAGACTTTTATGTACAATTTTAAATCATCAGCAAATGGGAGGAATTTACTGTGTTTGAAATGCGACCCCAGGTCGTTAATAAACAAATAACACTGACAGTTCGGATCTATACATATGAATCCAATGTGCTTTCAAAAAGGTGTGTTGTCATATTTCACAGTATGAATATACAGGCCCAAAGACCTTTTTATTGACCCTTGAGAAAGTTTTTATATAAAACTGAACGTTGGGATGAATACAATTGCGTCATTTTATAGGACAATTCCAGCTAAAGTCGGATCTGGTCTTATCGTGCGGGTCATACGATTCAAGAAAAACATACTCTCAGTTTTTGTTTTCTTTACTTGCCTTTAATTTTACCCTCTAAATAAAATACGTAAGATAAATGAGACAGACTTATTCCATTTTGACATGAAAAAAAAAGGATATGTATTTACTTTCCAGCGATTCTAAAAAAGCTTTTAATAGCACTAGCTACGTTTTATTTTAAATATGCCAGTTTTGTGACTTTGACAGTTTGTGACAAAATGAAACAATTTTCTGGGTTTTTGCATCCCCAATCAAAAAAAAATGGTACTTAATCCGATAAACTATTTCGAAAATGAAAGAAAAAGTGGAAATTCGCCAACCAATATTCAGGAAACAGTAGCCAAAGCACTGGGAATTAGTTTAAGAACTGTGCAGAAAATTGTGCATGAAACAAAACATAACATAATACCCAAGAATACTAAAAAGTGTAAACAAAGAAAGCCAAAGACTAAGGATTTAAGCGAAAATATTAAAATGGGAGTTCGAAATGTGATTTACGATTTATACAAATCAAAAACCAATGTAACTCTTCCAGTTTTACAAAAAACATTAAAAATTTGGGATGTTTTGGAAATTGGACTTGAAGCGTTATCAAAATTAATAAAAAATTTAGGTTTTCGCTATAAAAAAGACTGTAACCGAAGATTTTTATGTGAGCAGCCACAGATAGTGAGTCAGCGTGTTCAGTTTTTAAAAAAATATACGGACAATTACAAATCGAAATTTAGAAAAGTGGTATTTTTAGACGAAACGTGGATATTTTCAAATGGAAGTGGTTCAAAATCTTGGCAAGATGAGTCTGTAAAAAGTGTTAAAAGGAAAAAGGGGTGCGGTACGGGAAAGCGTTTTATTATTTTGCATGCCGGTTCTGCAACAGGATATGTTGCAGGTGCGAGTTTAATTTTTTCTTCAACATCAAAAAGTGCTCACTATCATGATAATATGAATTGCGAAATGTTTGAAAAATGGTTAAAAGTTCAATTGATACCAAATTTGGAGGCTCCGTCATTAATTGTATTAGATAATGCATCATATCATTCAAGAATTTTAAATAAACAGCCTACTTCATCTTGGAGGAAAAGTGATATTTATGAGTGGCTGGAAAAACACAACCAAAATCCTTTACCAGATATGCTTAAATCGGAACTACTATCAATAGCAAAGTCTCTTAAAAAACCCAAAATATAGGCGGTAGATAAAATACTGCGTGAATATGGTCATGAGGTTCTACGACTGCCGCCATATCATTGCCAGTGCAATAGAATTAATATGGGCTGGTGCAGTCTTATTATGAAAAACATGTAGGTGATGGTCTTAAATCCGACCAAGTACAAATAGTTTGGCAAGATTCGTTAGATCATATTACACAAGAGTACTGGAAGAAATCGGTGGAACATACAGAAATATTAATAATGGATTGGTGTGATCGAGAACAAGTACTAGATGTCGAAGTAGCGCCAATGATAATTGCTCCATTCGAAGACGACTCAGACGACAAGGACTTTACAGATTTTATAAGTGACGATGAGCGTTTTTAGGCTATAATTATAAACGGTGTTTTTTGTTTACATTTTTTAGTATTCTTGGGTATTATATTATGCTTTTTTTTTCATGCACATTATTCTGCATAGTCCTTAAACTAATTCCCAGTGTTTTCATTACGGTTTCCTGCATATTGGTTTGCGAATTTCCACTTTTTTTTCATTATCGAAATAGTTTTCAGACTAAATGCCATTGTATTTTTAGGTTTTAGTAGTAAAATTGTTAAAATAAATTGCACTGTTTATTATTGTCGTTTTTAATTAAAGGGTACAGTAGGTATATAATTAACGATTATACAATTTTTTTGTAACTTTTTCAACTCCCCTGTACATAATTTTTACAAAACTAATAATATTAGGTATATGTGGCTTTCTTCGCGATAGCTAAAATAATGAAACTATTTTTCCTTCCTTCGGTATATTTGTAAATAATCTCACAACATTTTGATAGCCTCTGTGTTGTCTGATTTGACGCATATGATCAGTGACCTTTGGACCCGCACGTTAAGACCAGATCTGACTTATTCGAAACAAATTAAATTAAATTACAATAATTATTGGTGTCAGCATGGTTTTAACACCAGAAGTAGCAAAAATTGTTGCTCTAATAGAAGAGGGGGATAGAAAGTCATAATAAAAGTTATGTGGCTCGTACGTTGGGATTTCGAAGGGCCACGGTTCAAGATTCTTGTAATAGGTATTGTTATTCCAAAGTCAGTGTGATGACATTCCATACGGCGGTAAACAGTCTTAAAGAGACCGACGTTTACCGCCGTATGGAATGATTGGAATGTCATCACACTGACATTGGATAAATTATACTGGGAAACATGGAATTTTACGAGACTGCAAGAATCTGGAAAAAGTCTGCGTTAGGATTAAGATTATTTATATTTTTGTAAAATTGTACAGTGACCGTGAATAAATATATTTTGGTAAATAATTATTTTGAGGGCTGTCACTGTCTAATACTAATAACAATTACATTAGTTGACTCAATTTAACAATGACTGGTGGTCTAATAAAATAATGTTAAAGTCGATTCACTCAGTAAACCTGCAAGATGGCCGACATGTCATATGACAAAAGTGATTGAAAATGCAAAAATTTATTTTATTTAGCTGGAATATGACTTTTGTCATATGACATGTCGGCCATCTTGCAGGTTTACTGAGTGAATCGACTCTATTTGTAGTTTTATTAAAATATCGTATATTATATCCTTTAAAAATAAATAGATAAAGTCAAAAAAGAAAATGTTAGGAAAACATGTAACTAGAATTGTTAGTAGGTATAAGAAATATCAGCCCACATCTTCACAGAGCGTTTAAAACTTGTGACAAAAAAACACACATTGTGTGTATAATATAAGCCTATTGAATGAAAATTGAATTGAAATACCCATCATTAAGCAAATTCAACCCATTCCTAATTAAATTATCGGGGGTAATAGCTATAGTGCATTTAAATGACCGATAATTTTGCATAACAGTGTTTTCTAAAACTGCTCGAGTGTATTTTTAAATTTTCGAAAGAAAATTATAATAAAACGAACGAATGCAGTTTTTAGAAAAAAACAGGCCTGCAGGCAAAATTATCTGGTTATTTTAAAGCACCAGTGGCGGATTCAGAAAAAATTGACAGGGGGGGCACTTACTTGTTATCTTGGGGTGCACGAAAAGCCCGCTGCGGACGAAACGCGCCGCAGGCGAAAACTTTTTAAGACCACGCCCAAATTTGGTCAATAATTTTTAGTAAATATTTTAAAAATGTATGATTACCTATTTATTTTATTGAAAATGAAATAAGATAAAAAAAATAAAAAAAAAGGCCAATTTATTTTTCATTAGCGGGTACATTGTTTAAAAGTAAAGTTCAATCTTCTGGTTTTATTTCCAGCAAACTTATCAATAACAATAAAGTCCCTAGATCTACACTTTGTGGTCTGTGTCAAGTTAATTTCGAGTTGAGGTCTTCCCTCAATTTTAATTTCAATTTTTTGCTCAATACTTAATGAGCTAAAATTGTTTCTCAAATATTCCACATTCATAGCCCTTTTGGCATGTTTATTTTTATTAAAATAAGTCCTTACTACCCCAAAATAATACACTTTCTTTGTAAACAAAACCACAGATTACAGTTTTCTGTAACAAAACACAAATTCTAAAATCCTAAAATGTATGCTTTTTATCTAACGTGCTTTTACGCCATCTTTTCGCTAATTATCAAACCACGTTGAAAACCTGATTTTTAATATCCATTTCTAAATGCTGTAAAGTTTTGGCATCAAAAAAATATTTGGTTGTTACAGTACAATGCTTTGTCACTGTGTTTGAAATTTTGGGTGTTGCGCTTAGGTTGGTTCGTGCGAAATTATTATGACAGGGGGGGCACGTGCCCCTGTGCCCCCCCTCTAAATCCGCCACTGTAAAGCACGAAGGCTATTTAGTGGAATATTTCCCGAATAAAAATAAAAACACAAAAATCAAAACCCAACAGTAGGTATACATATTCTTTAAAGTTAAAAATTGCAAGAATTACAACTAAGTAACCAGTTAGCATAAGTATTTCTTTTTTGGTTTAATATATAAAGCATTAAAAATTATTGTATAGTATGGTTGCTATGAAAAAAAAAAGCATACATTGTAGAATATGGTTATTATCCTCATACATAGATCAACTTTATTCCTGTGGCTTATTTCAGAACCCATTTAGCTGATAACGCAAAGAAGTGTATTTTCACATGTTGGCAGAGGACTTACCTACGAATATAATTTTATCTGTATACCTACTCAGTGAGCATTAAATTTCCCAATGGAATTAGCAAATTAATTTCACAATGTCAATGTTGAATTTAATTAAACAAAATAAGACCTGACGGACACTCATCGGTACCTGCCGTGTATTTATCGCTGTAACTTTTCGAAAATAGCACAACTCTTATGGGATTTTTACATATGAGGGAAATATTCCATAAAATGACAAAATAATTGTAGAAATCGGATTAAAAACTAAGAAGGTATAAAGGATAATCAGGTAATAATATATATATAATATATTTTCACTCCTACCACTAATTAGTATGTAACAAACTCATTAATAAATTCTAGTGGTGATCAGTTATAGTCTGTTTTCCATACTGTTCTTCCCACATTTTCACAAATTCCTTTTTACGTTGTTCTCTTCTAGCGAAATACTCAGGATACGCAGCTTTTTCCAAAGGATGCCAGTAGTCTACAACCCAATCTGGAGGTTCTACTTCCCTGTTGTATGCTACACCACCAGGAGACTCGGGGACTAAAATTTAATTTTTCTCTTTTAGTCTTCATTTCACTTTTTTATTTCAAACTAACAATGACAAAATAATATATTTAGAAAATAAGAACCATAAAAAAAAATTAAAAAAAAGGAAGTTAATCCAATATAATTTAGTAAATATATATACCTATTTAAGGTAGAATTCTCAACGTCATTCAATCTATTCGAAGAAATCGTCCATTATTCTCAAAGATACCTGATTTGATTGAATTGTAAAAAGACACAAAGTCACGGTCTCACGTAAACCTTTATTATTTATTATATATTATTTATGTATAAATAAAACTGACGTTTTCAGTGGTTAGAGAACTAATCAGTTCTAAATGAACTGCTTTTGTTGAAAAGCAAATAAATAGACATATATATGCCTTGTAAGTTTTACATCCCGCGACCTTTTCTGTCTCTTAAAATAAAAGGTCCAGCATAATCTAATCCGGCTCGAAGGACCATAAATGGTGAAGTAATCAATATAGTGGACTGTAAATAATCTAATTCATAGGTAACTTTTGATACTTTATATTAAATAGAACCGAACAATATTATATAAAAAATTTAGGGCCAAATTCGACTGATGCTTTCGTGGACGTTATTGATGTCATCATTTTTACTGGTCTTTTCTTTCTTTTAAATCTAAATATACCTGGTCCAACAATTGTCCATACTCCCCCCTTTGAACAGTTCCCATGATAAGGTGGTGCGGGTTGTAACAATTAAAACTTCCAATGGAACATTGAAGCCAGGAATATCAAAAATATGTCCTTTGCCAATGGCAGATACAGTTTTTTAGTGTTTTAAAGTATTTTCAATTTATTTGTGTTTTTGAACGTTTGTTATGGAAACTGTTCAAAGGGGGGAGTATGGACAATTGTTGGAATAGGTATATTTAGATTTACAAGAAAGAAAAGACCAGTAAAAATAATGACATCAAGAACGTCAACGAAAGCATCAGTCGAATTTGGCCCTAAATTATTTATAGAATATTGTTCGATTCTACTTAATATAAAGTATCAACCTACCTATGAATCAGATTATTTACAGTCCACTATATTGATTACCTCATCATTTATGGTCCTTCGAGCCTGATTAGATTATGACCTTTTTTTTTAAAAGACAGCAAAGGACGCGGATGTAAAACTTACAAGGCACACGTCTATTTATTTGCTTTTCGACAAAAGCAGTTCATTTAGAACTGATTAGTTCTTTAACCACTGAATACGTCTGCTTTATTTTGAGAAGGGACACTTTTAAAAAGTATTTACACAGCCTTTGCGGTTCAACCAGCTGGGAAGGGGTAAAATCTTAAATGAGAAGAATTTTAAATTCTCTTTCCAATAACATTCTAATTTATTAGTTTTTGATGACAGGGGGGTCCTTCTCATTTAAGGTTTTAAGGGTATATAATTATATAATTAAAGAATCTATCCCTTCCGGGAGGTTAAACCACAAAGGCTATTTAAAAGTGCTCCCTTATAAAAATATTAAGGGTGGGTAGTTTTCAAATTTACACCCGATATATAAAAATTAATGTTTGTTTGTGTCTTTATCCCGTATGCGTTTCTATGTCATTCATTCGATTGCGATGACACTTAGGTGAGTTGTGTGCACGCCGAGGAAGGTTTCTGCATAAAACAAGTGGCGTTGCAACGCATGCCGGACACTAATAAATAGAATAATAAAAGTATGTTAAATACTTGACGCGATGGTGAACCTACCTTATTATTATAGCATTTCAGAGGAAGCGACCATGCCGGGTCATATACCGGGCCGAATTCCAGGACAAGTGGCATTGCAATGCATGCCGGGTAATCGGTAGTAAATAAATAAACTTTATATTCCACAGGTCAAGTCAAGGCCAAAAACGTATTCTTGAATAAGAAATTAATTGTGCTTAAAAATGTTGTTTTACCTACCCAAATACCTAAATTGTTAAAATCAGTACAATATCAACTAATATTTGACTTGATTTCAATTTGATAATGTAAGTTTAATCAACTCTCTTGCTTTTGGAACTAAAAATACGACGACGAATCCTTTTGAAACAAATTTTAGAAACAAAACATTAAAAACGATTTTCTAGCCTCAAAATCTGATAGGCTGGCAGCCACTAAACACCAGAATACATTACCTTCTCCCCCAATAAATTGTCGCAGGAACTTGGGGCAAATCTTAGCTGTACACATGTGAAAATAGATTAAAGGTCATTTTTTATAATTTCTTGACCAAGAACTTGGCCTGTGGAATGTAGGATTAAGTAAATAAATAGGCAAATATGGCATCTGGTTGTTTCGCGATAAGAACAATTAAACGGGACCTAAGTGCGTCAGTAGCTAGAGATGCCTATTTTGCATTAATTGATTCTCATTTGAGATACGGGGTTTGTTTTTGGGGGAACTCATCCGCATACCTGTTGGGTCCATTGTTTGTTCTACAGAAGCGTGCCCTAAGGTATCTGTGTGGTCTTGGGTACAGGGAGTCATGTAAACCGTATTTTATTACGCAAAAAATTCTGACTCTCCCAGCAATTTTCATTCTTGAGACCGTTTGTCTGATGCATAGAAAGTATGCCTCTATGATTCACTCACCCAACCCGGCTAACACTCGTTCGTCATATTTTATAAATTTACCTATTCCAACATCAACACTGACACAAAATTCAATTTATTACAGAAGCAAAAAGATTTTCAATCATCTTCCACAGACACTTCGGAAGATAGCAACATTTAAATTATTTAGGCGGCGGGTAAAGAAGATGTTGCTAACAAAGGCATATTATAGTATAGAGGAATACATTTTAGACCATTTTTAGATTTAGATATATATATGTGTGTTTTTTACTACGTAATTGTTTATTTGTTAATTTAATTTTGCACTTGTGTTTTAATGTTTCTAGTTTGTAAGTATGGCTTGTCAATAACTAAGAATGTTCACGACAATAAAGCTATTTTTGACTTTGACTTTTGACTATTAATAACATAATAAATAATAATGAACTATATAAGTAAAGGGAGATATAAAGTAGGTAAGTATGCATATAGTATTAGTTGTGGTAATGAAAACAGAGCCAGTTAAATTTTTTAGTACCTATAATTTAATTGTTCCTCCTAAAAACATTTTAATGGGTAGGTATGTGCAAAAATCAAAGTCACAAAAAGTATATCAACAAAAATGCAAGTCCTTACATGCAAAAACAAAGTTGATATTTTTGCTTGGTTATTAAAATAGAGCCATGAAAGTTAACGATCCTTTGTTGTTATTTTACCAGAACGTTGTGTTTATTTGGTAAAGCACTGATATTAAAAATTAAAAACAATTATGATCAAATAGAAATTTCATTTAGAAATCCATTGTACAACTGAGGACTAAAAGAATGAAAATTTTAACATTGCGAAAAGAAGGAAAGTCATTAAGGAACATTGTAAGAATCATTGGTCGTTCAAAAAAGAAGGTGGAAAATACAACCAGCCCTTGAAAATCATAGAGCTAAAAGGAAAACGACACCCCATACTGATACTGAGGCTAATTATCCGTATTTCGAAAAACGAAATAAAAGCTCAAGGACAATTCGCAAAAAGTTTCAAGAAATTAGTTTACATGGTAGAGCAGCCAGAATATTTTATGGAGCGATGAAGCTAGTATTTCAAGTAGAATTTATTTACACCAAATATTTAAATTTAGATAGGTAGTTCAGAAGTTAGTTTTCTATGAGAACCTCTTAAGTAACGATTTTGTTTACTTACATTTCCTAGGGTGCCAATGGGTCTTTTTAAACAATTCTTCTTCACCTTCAGCGATAAGGGCTTTAGCAACTCTCATATCACAGATATCCTTGTTTTGATCAAATCTTTCTCTCATTAGAACTGCTTGATAACGCATAACATCTCTAAAAAAATTTTTTTAATTATGTAACAAATCCAATATTATAATTTTTTATTACCTACATACCTTCTATCGAACCATGCCTCCATCATTCGAACGGACCTTTTATATAAACTTTGCACTTTTCTCGTATGAGAAATTAATCCTGTTGGTAAGTTAGCCATTATTTATAAATATTTTTTTTGTTTTTTATTAAATTAATTTTTCATTTTTATCCTAGTTTACCAAATGTCAAATCTCCGTATCCGCCAGTCCAGATTTCTCCTTATCTTTAACGTTACACCGTTGCCAAATTACAATAAATATAAGTGACGTTCGACAAGGTGTTCCAACATGTTCAGAATGCGAATTCTTTGGTAAGGGCGAGTTCCTGATTAACTTGGACTATCGATCAAGTGTTCGAATGGCACAGAGATTTGGATCGATCTGATATGATTTTAAAAATCAGTTCAGTGATCCAAGGGGAAACACGGATTTTTGTCAGTTGTTCGTTTGGATTTCAATTTTGACCTCATTTCATTTTCAAAAATTAGTCGAGAGTAGCGTAACTTTGATCGTTACGAAAGTAGGCTGCTTGTGGTAGCGTAAGTAATTGTATTTTATAAAGCTGGGCAGCTGGGGACTAAAGTAAAACAACTTTAACATATTTTATTTCCACTCTTCTTATTTACTTACAGGCAATATTATTTACCTATATGGGTTCAAGAAGACGTAATTCATCCATTTCTACTTCTACGTACATCACAGTTAATTTTCTTGAAAAAAATCAAAGAATAGGTAGGTACTAATAAATATCCAACGAAAATCTAAAAACAGGGACATTTCACATAATGGAACTATTACCTCCAAAACCATCAAGTTAACAAAACAAACAACTGATCTGATTTTGGTGATTCTGCAATCTGCAATTTGGGTCACTTAATTAGGACATTGAATTTGAATATCAAACTATTTTGATATTCAATGTTTGGGATCACTTTGATGGTAGTGGGGGAACAATGATTATTTGCCAATAGAACACAGATCACATCGATCGATCTAAACTAGGAAATCGAACACACCTCTGTTGATTTTATGAAAAAAATTTTTTAACAATAAAAAAATTTAACAGCACATCAGTTTTGCAAATAAATTAGTAGTCTATTGAAAAATATAAGAGGCGTCTTCGATTCGCAGGTTTCGATCCGGATCGACCTAACTGATTTTAACCGATCTGACCTGTGTTCGATTGGCATATGATCACTGTTCCCCCACTACCGTTAAAGTGATCCCAAATGAACCGCAGGGTCAATAAAATATCTGATCAGTTTTTTTTTTGTTTACTTTATGGTTTTGGAAGTTATAGTTCCATTCTGTCGTGTTTTTAGACTTTGGTTGTATATCGACCTTTGATTATAAATCTTTTTTCAAGAAAATTAACTGTGATGTAGAAGTCAAAACACTCAAAACGAATGAATTACGTCTTTTTGAACCCATCTAGGCAAATACTATTTCCTTTACGCGAAGACTGAAAATAAAATATTATGTTAAAGTTGTTTTTCTTTAGGCCCCCTCTTTATAAAATCCTACTAAGCTTACTCTTGGACTAATTTTTGAACAGAACATGAAATGGGGTCAAGTTAAAATCCAAACTTAAACGAACAACTGACATAAAAATCCGTGATTCACCTTGAATTGATTGGACTGATTTTTAAGATCCGATTGATCCAAACCACAGAATATTACAGCAAAGCAGAAGCGACAATACCTGTCGGTACCTTTTTTGATATCGACTGGTCGTTTTTCAGTGACCTTCACACAACGATAACGGTCGATCCAGAGCTTGATACTCCGAGAAAACTTGCTTATTTTCTACACTGCGAGTGACCTTACTTTTTAGTACAGATGCAAATGCAACAGAACGAAAATAATATCACAATTAGCTAGGCGCAACGTCAGCTCGCGGACTAAACACAATTTAGACGAGCACATGGTTTTTAGCGATACACAACTTATTTGCCACATGCGCCTACCAAACACGCAAAACGCCGAGCTGTCGCTTCTCGTTGGCTTTGAGTTCTCTGATCCAAACTGTCCCAGTTATTAAATACAGCTATTTTGGTTCAATATTTTTTATACTGACAATTGAATCCGCATTTCTGTGTGTGCATTAACCTTATGTACAAAAGTCTACTTTTAGTTTCGTTCGAGCGACTATCCAAACATACTCTTTATGAAGCGCTCCCTAGAGTGATAATCACTAATCAATAAACGAGTTGGCAACATTGCAAGGCGGTCTAGTTTTTTAGAGTTCATTTGCAGAGAAGTGCTAAAAAAAATCAGAATTTTCTTTGTACCAAGTAGATTTTAGAATCTCTGTTGAATTCAAAGTTGTGTTTGTGTTGTGATCAAGCAAATAATGGCAGACAAGAAAGGTAAGCGATTTTCGTCACGTTAACTAAAAAAAATGGACCCCTTGTGATTGTCTTTTGTACGTTAATTTGATGTAATTCCTCTGGAAGTGAAAATTTCCGGTTGGAAACTATATGAAATGTTTTAAAAAAGTTGCAGGCCACGTAGGGGCCCCAAGAATTTAGGGAAAATAGCAATAAATTGCATAAGAACATGCAGGATGTTTAAATCAATACAATTTAATAGGGTTATCTCTCTCTAGACCAGGTAACCCAGATGCTCTGACTCATTCTGACCCATGAATTTTACTAGCCTTGTCCTGCATTGCAAATTACTGCAGTACTGTAACAGGGACTTTATTAATGTTCTTATTTAGGGCCAGATTATCACCAAAATGTGTTACTTGCAGCAGCTGGTTTTAAAACAAGACTAGAGGAGGACCTTCAGAGTACCCAACCCAGGATTCTGCCATCGAAAAAAACAGTACCTATTTCTTTTCATGTGTTTAATACAGTGGCTGATGCTTGTTGGTTATACCCGCTCAACGATTTACCTTCACTAGATTTTTGGTTGGAAATTTGTTTACTGCCCTATATTTGTCTTTGTTTGTCTGTTTGCAAACTTTAACACTAAGTTAGATAACTTGAAGCTGCACTCTTACCGATGGCTTCACAGTAAAGTTTGATTAAGAATAATTCGGGTAATGCTTATCGAGGAATGGATTTTAACACACTATCTGTTAGGGCATGTACAAAATCTGACAAAAAAGATCGGTAGGATATTTCTAGGAATATACGAAATTGCATAGGGCATGTACAAAATCTGACAAAAAAAGAATAAGTTAGGGATATTTCCACTTGGGTATACAAAATTGAATAGTTTCCTTGTATGATTGGTACAGTCTTAAAAACAACAGGCAACAAGGCAAATATTTACTTAAGTTATTTTCTTAGAAAAAACATATTTGAAACTTTTGACCTGTTTTTTATACTACTTTTTTCTAATACATAGGATATACCTACCTACTTACCAGTTATTAGAGGGAGATGGATACCTACTGTTTAATAAATATCAATGGTGTTAAAGCAGACAGGAATTTTTCAAGTTAACTTCATTACGGAAAACACTGACAAATACAGGGATGTAAAAATTACTTACTTACTGTAGCTGAAGATGTAAAAACTCTCAATGGTCCAACATTAGACATTTTGTGGTCTATTATTATTCACTGCATGATGATTGTCAAAAAATATGTAACTTTTTCACAAAAGAAAAAGTTTTAATTACAAAGAAAATTTTGGTTTTTATCGATTACCTTGATAAAAGATACCGAAAACAAAGAAATCTAAATTTGCTAGGACACAGAAAATAAAATAAGCTAAATTTTCCTAAAAACAACTTGTGTGAATGATTAAGATGTGCCTGAAAAAAACTTACCACCATAATTTGGGTAGGTATCAATAAAGATTATTTTCATAAAATAGCTATTTACCTAACAAATGCGGAAAATGAATTTTTTCGCACGAGCCTGCCGTTCACCGATCGACGCGTAGCGGAGTTCGGTTAAGCAGCCAAGTGCAGGGAAAACATTTTCCGCACGTGTCAGGTACAATAGTTTTTCTACAGACGTGTGGAAATAAGTAACATATTTAAAAGAAACCTAAGTACTTATTTTTAGAAAAAAAAATAATAACAATATACAAAGGTTTAAGGTTTGTTTTTAAAAGTACATAAAAAGTTTTTCTTTAAGATAACTTCAGTTTTTTTTTAATAACTCAAAAAGATGAGATTGTCCAACGTTTCGTCAGTTTCGTGTAACATGGAAGCACAAAGTTATGTTTAATGTCAAACCCACTGCCAAGAAAATAAATATCTTTCTGCTTCTGCACTTTTGGGAGGTATATTACATAGAATGTAATATGCTAACTGTAGATAAGGTCCCCCAATCTAGATTAGGGCTGCACCGAGCCCTGTTTTTTAACTGTACCGAGTACTCGGCTGAAGGTATTGACTGAGTACCTAGTACTCAGCTGCCGAGTAATGATATTTTTCAAAAGGTCAACATCTCGGAAACTATTAAGTATGGACTAATAATGCATTTAATAAAAAATAATTATAATTTTATGTAGAATCTGAAAATTTAAAAAAAACACAGGGTGTTCTATTTAAAAATGGAAAATTTTTACCGTACCGCTTTTTTGGAGCACCCTGTATAGTATAGATTTAAAAAGAAGCATCTCTTAACCCTTAATAAGCTTTGTCAAAAGTTTTCCGCTATCTTTAATGGTACAGGAGTAGGAGATATTGACCTTGGTCGCAGTAATGGGCCACCCTGTATATATATATCATATTATATGCTATAGATAATATAGATATTATTTAATATCTAATATAACATCATAGAAATCAAGTTAAAAGTCTCGTTAAAAGTAACACAGTGAAAGGTTATTTTCAGAGGCGGGAAACGTCTTCGAAACAAAAAGAAATGCGTTGAAACCGGAAAATGGAGAGAGACTTATATATTTACATCATAATCTTCCTCTTCTAAATTATAAGTATTAAATTTATTAATGCCACTGTACTTTGCATAAGTATGTTATTGAAAAAAAAAAATTATGAATTATATGTCTCATTTCTTACTGTTTTTGACATGCCGAAAAGGATTGCTTCTAATATTCTACTATACTGGACCGAGTAATGAATATAAGACCGAGCACCGAGTACTTACTACTCGGTGAAAATTCTGGCCGAGCACCGAACTACTCGGTACTCGGTGCAGCCCTAATCTAGATCACATGGCTCTTGGGAATCCCACAAATGACAAATTTGAGTTTGTTAGTGAAGTGTTTCCTACTTAACTTTCAAACCCCTCTTTGGTGGTATAGATATATGAGTGTATGAATATTAGGTACCTATTATTGAAAAAACGATAATTATCTAATAAACGAATACTACGCCAAAATTGATTGATGTATTTTAGGATGTAGATAACAAATCTAAGCTAAAAACCAAGCGTTGCTGACCAAAATTGTTTAGATTCGGAATGTACGCCTCAAAATATATCATTCTTGGCTTGGTGGTGGTATATTAGATAGTTACCAAAGAAACACTATTTTGATACTTGAATGATGATGAATTTTTATTGTTACAAATGAAATTATAAACTAATTAAAGTATGATTAAATATATAAACTGATCAACCAGATCAATACCAAACTAAATTTGCCATTACCTCATCGCCAACAAAAGAGTATTTAAGTATTTATTATCATTTTAAATTCCTTCCAATTTTGACAAAAATGTTACATATTTTTTGTAGTGTGTGGGTGTAGGGTGACAACATGGGTATCACCCAGTGTTTGCTACGAATATGTTGGCTATTCTGCTGAAGCACATATCTACGTCGCTATTTTTTACCAGCAATCCTTTATTAATGTCTGTTTTCAATCTGTGTAAACAATACCTAGATATCTTAGCCCATCTTATAGGTAGGTAGGTAGTCAGGTGAGTAGTCTGACATTATTTCTAGAATCAATAAATTTCTGGATACTTCCTATGTATTCCTAATTTTTTTTGGCAACCAGCCTTTCGCCTCAGCTCAGAAAATATGCACACAAGTTGCGTAAAGTTTTCAAAGTAGTGGTTTGAAATTGAGTGGTGTGACTTGTCACAAAATGCCCGATTGAAAGAAAAAGCGTAGTAAATGAAATACTAGCCAAAATTATGAATATTTATAGAAATCAGCCATGGCTAGGCGAATTAGGTGTAAAGAAATGCGCCTGAAAGTTAATAGAGGTATTAACACTTAAGAGGATGATCACGGAACTTTAAACCAATTGAGAAGACTGAAGAGGACCCGAGTTATTCTAAAGCCAAATACATTTGTCGTGGTTTCGAGCTTGTGAGTATGCAGTTATAAAGCAGACCAACAATATAATGAGACTTATTTGCGTTGTATGTAGAGGAAATTATATATTTTCGGCAAGAGGATTAATGTGTCATAATATAGTTTTTAAATAGTGTCACAATATAAACAAATCGCCTCATTATACTTCTATTATACTTCTGAACGGATAGGATATCTGCCAGTAAAAATAAAATATTGTTTTATGGTATATATTGCTTATATAGATTGAAGACAGATATTATCTATCAAATGAACTGTGCAATCATGGAGCGTGTAAGTTATATTTTGTCACCATTTTTCGTTTGATTAGTTCATTTGATAGAATTAAGAAAATAATAATTGCAACAGGTTTAAGGGATTTTTGTATTTATAATGTTTGATACAATAATTTATTAATATGTGAATAACCTAGATTAAGTACTAGTTTTAGATATATTTGACATTTTTGGTGTTAATTCTACAACCTCGGTAATCATCGGCATCGTGACGAATGACTAGAAGTTGTAAAAAATGTATTTTTAATTACATTTTTACAAGTTTATCGACTGTTCTTATAATTCATGAATATATAGCTGATTTTGAATGCTCCAATCTAGAACAATGAAACTGAACCTTAAGAGGATTTAATGTAAACAATGTTTGTTTGTGTTCAATGCGATACACAATGCCTGTGCTTCAAATAAAAAAACGCTCAAAATTACAATCACTAGAATTTTTTACCTATGGAACTATATTATGCTGTACTGTGTGATTCACGTTGAGTGGTCTATTAGATGATCCCGGAAACGAGTAAAGTTATCTTTTTAAAAATTTCGTAATATGCTTAATTGACTTTAAACTTTAAAAATTTATATTTTGACATTTTCATTACTTCCGGTTTTACCGAAAGTTGTTAATGTTAATATTTTGAGTAGAACAACCCTGTATATTTTAACATTTTGGATGCTTTATAAAAATCTATACGGGTGGGACACCGCCAGACTGGCCATAAGGATTCCCATATAAATGCACATAAAAGTGCAATAGACTTTTTTGAAGATCTTCGTGTAAACTCGCATACTAATGTTATTATTATTTTCTAATAAGCCAATTTAAAATTATTTAGAGAAAATTCGTAAAATCTTAAAAAGTAAATATGGTAATAATTATGATAATGGCAAATGTTACTAGACGTTTTATTTTTTATTAGTGTCAACATGTTTTAAGGTAAGTATTCAAGAAAAAATAATAATTTAACTATTAGTTAACAAACGCAAGCACTTAGAACGAAATAATAAGAACTTTAATCAGTTTCCTGACACGTGTTTCGGCCCTTGCGGGTCATTGTCAAGGGAGTACAAGAAGATACTTATACTTGTACTCCTTTAACAATGACGTGTCAGGAAACTGATTAAAATTGTGAAACATAACGAGTAGTTATTATTTTAACCTCCTGTGCAATGGAACAACAGTTTTACCAAACATGTAGCCCAACACAAATTAATTATATAATAAGATGCTTAAATAGTCCTTCCTATACTGCCAGGCATAAACATAAACCGAGTATTTCAAGCACAGAAACGTGTAATAATGCTTGTTTTTGGATTGAAACCAACACAAACATGTAGAGAAATGTACAAAGAACACAAAATCCTCACAGTCACTTCAATATACATCCTTAAGTGCTCCACATATGTATACAAGAACAAGAACGAATTCGAAGAAACCGAAACAATCACAACTATCCTATAAGAAACCCAAATGGCCTTATAGTCCCTAGACACACTTCAACACGATATGAAAAATCTCGCCACTATGGCTGCATCAAAATATATAAACTGCCAGAAGAAATTAAACAACTCATAACACAAGGTATATTTGGAAGAAAACTAAAGGGCTTTCTTTAAAACATGCATTTTTTTACACACTAAAAGACTTTTTGAATGCCTAATCGATGTCATATTTGCGTAAAAGGTTTTGACCTTCTAGATTTAATGCTAGTAGTCTGAAATTTAAGGTGAACTGCCTGCTAAGTTAGGTAGTTACTTTTATAGTTTTATATGACGAACCTCAAATCATAATGTATGATCCTTAGTAGAATAAATTTAATTAGAATTTGAATATCCTAAACGGTCATAAATTTCAATTATTACATTATTCAGTTGATACGCTGAGATTCAATTGCATACCCCTGAAATTGTAATCTTCAGTTCTTCCAAATTTCGATCGCGTAGATTTTTATAAAATAACACTTTTAATGTGATCCCACAGGAGAAAGTTTTTTAGTGAAAGAACAGAAAGCCTTAGCTGGCCAATTGATGGTGTAATTTAATCCTATTGTGGGTCCATCGAAAACGTTTTGGACATATTCCCTTACTTCTTGTACATTGTGCGCAAGGCAACTGACCGTTTGAAACCAAATTTTTTCTCAGGAGCAACTTCTCCAATTTGATTTTGTAAAAGTTCCAAAAAAATTTTTTTTTCCGAATTTTGTTTCAAAGAAAAGGTCCAATTATCCGATGGCTAAAAATATGGGCCCCCCCCCCCCCAAATTACCTTAATTACCTTTTGAGGGTTGTCCTTGTTTGTACAATTATGTGTTAATTTTTTTGTACTTCAATTTGAACATTTGGTTAATTGATTGTGTAATTCGTCGGTAATAAAAACATTGCTTGAGAATTCCCCCTGTCCATTACTTCAAAATAAACGTTCGCTCTTCGTATTTCATTATATTTTATCGTATTCATTCAATTCCTGATTGAAAAAAGCTTAACTGTGGAAAATATATAAAAAAATAAACATTTTTTAAGGAAAAATTTTTAAAGTAAAATTGGTAAATAAAAGTGGTAAAAAAACTAAGAAACAGTAATCTTTGTACCCCATTTCGCGTATATGTATATTATAATGCTTTAGCAATAGTAGACAATAAAATTTCACTTCATGGGTCATACTCGATGAATGCACTACCCCTTCGAAACTGTTCTGACCATTATCATATTTTAAGGTAGTCATTTATTTGCTTATGCCATATACATACTGCAATTATTTGTTCTTAAATAATTATTTTTAGGACTATTATGTCAATTTTACAAAACTAATTTTTTGTTGCAGAACCCCTCATAAAAGAGAATATAGTTTTCCTCGTAGTTCAAATCCATCGATGTTATTAAGCAACAAATTTACTTTCCTTTTATTTAATGATTTATGCCGTTTTTCATGACAGCCTGGTAATTGAAACTGGTTTTCTCGTAACAATTTTCACGATACAAGTAGTGTTACATTCGTGTTTCGTTTACTGCTGAAATTGTCCGAATTATAATATTCAAACACGCGCGGTACCTACACGTCTTCTACAATCGTTATCAATCTCTGATAAAACGATATAGTACAAAATTATGTTGTCTTGCACTTGTAAAATGAAAATTGCTGCTATGTTTCATGAAAGTTATTCCGATTTGCCACTTCTGTCGCCAAGGAGAGCAAAAATGAAAAACAGTTTGGAGAATTGGGTCATATAAAACATGGCTTTCGAAGAAGACCCCTAAAAGTATCAGATAAAACTAAATTGGATATCCTATTAATTGACCTATCAAGAAAACCCAATTATTTCAGCAAGGCAATTATCTCAATATCGATCATAAATCGGTGTTAAGGATTACAGAATCTACTGACATAAAACCATTCAAAATGCAGCCAGTACAAGACTTGTTGGAGTACAAGAGTTATTAGAGGATGACTTAGATTGAAAAGTAGAATTTGGCGAAGTCATGAATATAAATTTTCTTCAAATATTTTTAATACTGTAATATTCCCTAATTATGGAAATTATACCAAAGGATATTTTGCCAACAAGATGAAGCCGCCATTTCATACTCCCTAATTACATGCCACCAGCCAGTGTATGCGCTTGCGCCGATATCCGAAAAGGAAGTTGGACTTGTGTTTTTAATGACTGGTTTGTTCGCATGATAAAATATCTTCGTTGTGGTGGAAATGTTAATAATTTTCTAGTGACCCACATACATAATTGTAACACAATAATCTTAGACATAATAAATCATTATCATATTATTCGTAATCATATTTAAAACAAATGTCGGGTTGATAACAGCGAGACGTGTACCTAGTCCATTTATTTTTCAATAATTTTTGTAGATTTGTTGTCTTTTCTCTTTCCCTGTCTATCTAACATGCAACTTAACACGCAAGGTAACGTGCAATCCACAAAAACAAAATGAACTTACCAGTAGTTATCGATTGGTTTGCAATGTTTTAATTAACATTTTAAAAATGCAGCATAGTAGTGTAAGACAAGCTGTCCTACAAATTATTATGGAGAAATGTTTTAATCATTTTAAATGAAAATAAAATATTAGTACGTATTATCTTGATCAGAATAGTATATTACATAACAAGTGTTGAAAGTGGCAATTCTCAAACGAGAAGATATTTAGCACGAGGCGTCAGCCGAGTGCGGAAATTCTCCGAGTGTGAGAAAATCACTTTCACACGAGTAATGTACACAATTTTTCCTACGACCATACAAAATAATCAAAAAGAGTTTGTTTGGTTTTTAATAGTTTGTACACCATTGTGTTAAAAAAAAATTGACAAAGTACAAACGCAATAAATGCAAAACAAATTTCAAGGCGGATTCCAACAGAAGCGTCTATATTAAAACAAAATAAAAACAATGCCTACTTACAAATTTTAACTTACCTAGATTTAAATAAAAATAAAAACTTTTTCTCCTATTTGCTTACGCACATCATACCTAGTATCTATGTACAGTGAATAAATTTCGTTTCTGATTTTTTAGCTGCTTGCATTCTTTCAATAAAACAATAATATACCTAAATATACATACAAAAACAAAACACAAACACAAAACATAACCTCAACATTGTCTTGTTCTTAATGGCTCTGCTCCCTGGGGGCAATTTGCCAGCACAATAGGGGCGATCGTGATGTTGTCTGGTCTGTACCATATCACGACCACTGACTTTTCTTCTTTGCGTACAATGCGGTTTGGACTGCTTAATATCTCTGGATTTGTGTATTTGACCTTTTCTTAGCTGCTATTTTAAGGGTCAAGGGTTTAGTATTGACAATTACAACATAGGATAGGAGTGACATTTACTAAAAAGAAGGGATTTAGGGGTTAGTAGACAGTACAATCATTTACTGAGTAGAACCTAACTAGACACTTCACTAACTTATTTTTTTATTTATTTTTTTATTATAGTTTTATTTTTTGATAATTAATGTACCGCATTATTAAACCTCAACATTATTGAAAGATAGAGATGGAGTTAAATATCGATAGCTTGCTAATTATAAAAGTTCTGTCTATATTCGATTTGTTTTGAATATTGCTAAAATAAATTTACTTACATAAAGCACTTTCACTTACACCAATATAATTAAACATCCGAGATAATGGCAAAATTATAAATCGGTATTTCCTAGGGTATTCTATTTCTGCTCTATAGCTGCCCCTTTTTTTTCTGTGGTTCAACTCAGTGGACATAAACCCTTTATTTTTCTGTGAGTATAAAAATTGGCTGGAGGCTGAAAAGCTGGAGGCCATCGCAATCCTCGAACAGAACAGAACAGAACTTTTCTGTGAGTTGACATGTAAACATGAAACATGACAGTTGGTGGGTTGCCTGACATATTATTATTTTCACTTTCTGATAATATTATTTTTATCATAAATAAGTACTCTCTTTCTCTAACGAAAAATTTGCAGTAATGCCCTAGTGTACTTTACCCCACCCAGCACCCCAATTCACTCCACGTGTCCCGTAAGTTTGTTATGTTTAATAAATAGTTTTGTCGTCAAATTGACACCTGTTTAAATTTAATATCTTAGTGTGCTTGGTATTTCCACACTCGTGTTGAAATATTTTTTTACAACACGCGTGTGATATTTGGCACTTTCTAGCCAAGTTAACCGTGTTGTTATTGTCATTTTCGTAGGTGGTCGTAGGAAAAAGTAATTTCAATACCTTACTAGCCAAGCCATTGTTTTTGGTTTTTATTACCCCGTCTTTGGCGTCGTAGCCACATACTCGTAAGGCGGACTATAATGATAATATATTTGTGTGCCGTAGCGGCGGCATAATCCATAAAAAAAACAATGAAAAAGACAAAGGAATAGCTTGAAGAAAAACCAGTTCTATTGGGGATAGCTGCCGGGCAGGATTGTAGATGATACTACTAAATTAATCGATAAATTGGCGGCTAATAAACAATTACAAACGTCGTTAAACAAAATATTTGATTGATTATTTATTAATCACTCAACGAAATATTAAAAAGTCCATATTTGTTCATCAATCAGTTCATTAGTTGACTGCTATTAAAAAATTTAAAACGTCGTTAAACAAAAGATTTATCTAATTATTTATTAATCACTCGATGGAATATTAAAATGTCCATATTCGTTATATCAATTAATTGGCTGCCAATAAAAAATTAGCAAATCGTAAACAAAATAATTCATATTATTTATGCATCACTCAATAGAAAATTAAAAGTCGATATTCGTTATATCAATTAGTCGATTAATTGACTGCTAATAAATAATTGCAATCCTTTTTTAAACAAAATAATAGATTGATTATTACTATTGATTAATCACTTACTGGAAATTTAATAAATCGATATTTGCCATGTCAATAAGTCGATTAATTGGCTGGTAATAAAAACTCGCAAATGCCGTTAAACAAAATAATTAACTAATTATTTATTGATCACCCAATGGAAAATTAAAATGTCGATGTTTGTTATATCAATTAGTCGATTAATTGACTGCTAATAAATAATTGCAAACCGTTTTTAAACAAAATAATATATTGATTATTACTATTGATTAATCACTCGGTGGAAATTTAAAAAATCGATAATTGCCATATCAATTAGCCGATTAATTGGCTGGTAATAAAAACTTGCAAATGTCGTTAAACAAAATAATTAACTATTTATTTATTGATCACTCAATAAAAAATTAAAATGTCGATGTTCGTTATATCAATTAGTCGATTAATTGACTGCTAATAAATAATTGCAAACGGTCTTTAAACAAAATAATGGATTGATTATTACTATTTATTAATCACTCAATGAAAATAAAAAAAAATCGATATTTGTCATATCAATTAGTCGATTAATTGACTGCTAATAAATAATTGCAAACCGTTTTTAAACAAAATAATAGATTGATTATTTATTACTATTGATTAATCACTCAGTGGAAATTTCAAAAATCGATATTTGTCATATCAATTAGTCGATTAATTGGCTGGTAATAAAACTTGCAAATGTCGTTAAACAAAATAATTAACTAATTATTTATTGATCACTCAACGGAAAATGAAAATGTCGATGTTCGTTATATCAATTAGTCGATTAATTGACTGCTAATAAATAATTGTAAACCGTTTTTAAACAAAATAATATATGGATTATTACTATTGATTAATCAATCAGTGGAAATTTAAAAAATCGATAATTGCCATATCAATTAGTCGATTAATTGGCTGGTAATAAAAACTTGCAAATGTCGTTAAACAAAATAATTAACTATTTATTTATTGATCACTCAATAAAAAATTAAAATGTCGATGTTCGTTATATCAATTAGTCGATTAATTGACTGCTAATAAATAATTGCAAACGGTCTTTAAACAAAATAATGGATTGATTATTACTATTTATTAATCACTCAATGAAAATAAAAAAAAATCGATATTTGTCATATCAATTAGTCGATTAATTGACTGCTAATAAATAATTGCAAACCGTTTTTAAACAAAATAATAGATTGATTATTTATTACTATTGATTAATCACTCAGTGGAAATTTCAAAAATCGATATTTGTCATATCAATTAGTCGATTAATTGGCTGGTAATAAAACTTGCAAATGTCGTTAAACAAAATAATTAACTAATTATTTATTGATCACTCAACGGAAAATGAAAATGTCGATGTTCGTTATATCAATTAGTCGATTAATTGACTGCTAATAAATAATTGCAAACCGTTTTTAAACAAAATAATATAAGGATTATTACTATTGATTAATCAATCAGTGGAAATTTAAAAAATCGATAATTGCCATATCAATTAGTCGATTAATTGGCTGGTAATAAAAACTTGCAAATGTCGTTAAGCAAAATAATTAACTAATTATTTATTGATCACTCAATGGAAAATTAAAATGTCGATGTTCGTTATATCAATTAGTCGATTAATTGACTGCTAATAAATAATTGCAGACCGTCTTTAAACAAAATAATAAATTGATTATTACTATTTATTAATCACTCAATGAAAATTTAAAAAAATCTATATTTGTCATATCAAGTAGTCGATTAATTGGCTGGTAATAAAAACTTGCAAATGTCGTTAAACAAAATAATTAACTAATTATTTATTGATCACTCAATGGAAAATTAAAATGTCGATGTTCGTTATATCAATTAGTCGATTAATTGACTGCTAATAAATAATTGCAGACCGTCTTTAAACAAAATAATAAATTGATTATTACTATTTATTAATCACTCAATGAAAATTTAAAAAAATCTATATTTGTCATATCAAGTAGTCGATTAATTGGCTGGTAATAAAAATTTGCAAACGTCCTTAAATAAAAAAATTAAGTGAATATTTATGCATCACTCAATGGAAAGTTAAAAGTCGATATTCGTTATATCAATTAGTCGATTAATTGACTGCTAATAAATAATTGCAAACGGTCTCTAAACAAAATAATGGATTGATTATTACTATTTATTAATCACTCAATGAAAATTTAAAAAAATCGATATTTGTCATATCAATTAGTCGATTAATTGACTGCTAATAAATAATTGCAAACCGTTTTTAAACAAAATAATAGATTGATTATTTATTACTATTGATTAATTACTCAGTGGAAATTAAAAAAATCGATATTTGTCATATCAATTAGTCGATTAATTGGCTGGTAATAAAAACTTGCAAATGTCGTTAAACAAAATAATTAACTAATTATTTATTGATCACTCAACGGAAAATTAAAATGTCGATGTTCGTTATATCAATTAGTCGATTAATTGACTGCTAATAAATAATTGCAAACCGTTTTTAAACAAAATAATATATGGATTATTACTATTGATTAATCACTCAGTGGAAATTTAAAAAATCGATAATTGCTATATCAATTAGTCGATTAATTGGCTGGTAATAAAAACTTGCAAATGCCGTTAAACAAAAGAATTAACTAATTATTTATTGATCACTCAATGGAAAATTAAAATGTCGATGTTCGTTATATCAATTAGTCGATTAATTGACTGCTAATAAATAATTGCAGACCGTCTTTAAACTAAATAATAAATCGATTATTACTATTTATTATTCACTCATCAAAATTTAAAAAAATCTATATTTGTCATATCAATTAGTCGATTAATTGGCTGGTAATAAAAATTTGCAAACGTCCTTAAATAAAAAAATTAAGTGAATATTTATGCATCACTCAATGGAAAGTTAAAAGTCGATATTCGTTATATCAATTAGTCGATTAATTGACTGCTAATAAATAATTGCAAACGGTCTCTAAACAAAATAATGGATTGATTATTACTATTTATTAATCACTCAATGAAAATTTAAAAAAATCGATATTTGTCATATCAATTAGTCGATTAATTGACTGCTAATAAATAATTGCAAACCGTTTTTAAACAAAATAATAGATTGATTATTTATTACTATTGATTAATTACTCAGTGGAAATTAAAAAAATCGATATTTGTCATATTAATTAGTCGATTAATTGGCTGGTAATAAAAACTTGCAAATGTCGTTAAACAAAATAGTTAACTAATTATTTATTGATCACTCAACGGAAAATTAAAATGTCGATGTTCGTTATATCAATTAGTCGATTAATTGACTGCTAATAAATAATTGCAAACCGTTTTTAAACAAAATAATATATGGATTATTACTATTGATTAATCACTCAGTGGAAATTTAAAAAATCGATAATTGCTATATCAATTAGTCGATTAATTGGCTGGTAATAAAAACTTGCAAATGCCGTTAAACAAAAGAATTAACTAATTATTTATTGATCACTCAATGGAAAATTAAAATGTCGATGTTCGTTATATCAATTAGTCGATTAATTGACTGCTAATAAATAATTGCAGACCGTCTTTAAACTAAATAATAAATCGATTATTACTATTTATTATTCACTCATCAAAATTTAAAAAAATCTATATTTGTCATATCAATTAGTCGATTAATTGGCTGGTAATAAAAATTTGCAAACGTCCTTAAACAAAAAAATTGAGTGAATATTTATGCATCATTCAATGGAAAGTTAAAAGTCGATATTCGTTATATCAATTAGTCGATTAATTGACTGCTAATAAATAATTGCAAACTGTCTTTAAACAAAATAATAGATTGGTTATTACTATTTATTAATCACTCAATGAAAATTTAAAAAAAAATCGATATTTGTCATATCAATTAGTCGATTAATTGGCTGGTAATAAAAATTGCAAACGTCGTTAAACAATAAAATTGATTGATTATTATTTATGCATTACTCAATGGAAAATTAAAAGTCGATATTGGTTATATCAATTAGTCGATTAATTGACTGCTAATAAATAATTGCAAACCTTTTTTAAACAAAATAAAAGATTGATTATTACTATTTATTAATCACTCAATGAAATTAAAAAAAAATCGATATTTGTCATATCAATTAATCGATTAATTGGCTGGTAATAAAAATTGCAAACGTCGTTAAACAATAAAATTGATTGATTATTATTTATGCATTACTCAATGGAAAATTAAAAGTCGATATTGGTTATATCAATTAGTCGATTAATTGACTGCTAATAAATAATTGCAAACCTTTTTTAAACAAAATAAAAGATTGATTATTACTATTTATTAATCACTCAATGAAATTAAAAAAAAAATCGATATTTGTCATATCAATTAGTCGATTAATTGGCTGGTAATAAAAATTGCAAACGTCGTTAAACAATAAAATTGATTGATTATTATTTGTGCATTACTCAATGGAAAATTAAAAGTCGATATTCGTTATATCGATTAGTCGATTAATTGACTGCTAATTAATAATTGCAAACCTTTTTTAAACAAAATAATAGATTGAATATTACTATTGATTAATCACTCAGTGAAAATTTTAAAAAATCGATATTTGCCATATATTAATTAGTCGATTAACGGGCTGGCAATAAAAACTTGAAAATGTCGTAAAACAAAATAATTAACTAATTATTTATTGATCACCCAATGGAAAATTAAAATGTCGATGTTTGTTTTATTAATTAGTCGATTAATTGACTGCTAATAAATAATTGCAACCCGTTTTTCAACAAAATAATGGATTGATTATTACTACATATATTTATTAATCACTCAATGGAAATTTAAAAAATTAATATTTGTCACATCAATTAGTCGATTAATTGGCGGCTAATAAAAAAATGCAAACGTCGTTAAACAAAAAAATTGATTGATTATTTATTTATCACTTAATGGAAAATTAAAGTCGATATTTGTTTTATGAATTAGTCGATTAATTGGTTGGTAATAAAAAATTGCAAATGTCGTTTAACAAAAGAATAAGCCGATTGTTTATTGATCAGTAAATGGAAGATTAAGATGTCCATGTTCGTTATATCAGTTAGTCGATTAAATGGCGGGCAGTAACCTCTGTTTTTTAAACATAAATATATATATTTTTTGGCGCATTACTAATTGAACCGCCAGACCTAATTAATTGTAAAATATTGATCTATTCCACGGCTTAACCCAGTATTAACCAAACAATTATATTAAATTAGATAATCGGCAAACCGATTGATCGATTTAAGCAAAGTTATCGATTCCTAACCGAAAATCGATAATGACTTCTTAGTTCTAATTGAAACTTGAAACTAAATACGGCAAAATTTAGAGCTTTTTTTTTAATTTTTGAAGCCAGGCCAAGCCGTTTTTTTTGGATGATTGACGAAACAGCCCGAACAAACATTATTAAAAAAGGATTTCCATTAATATCATCCTCGATTATATCGTATCAAAATTTTATTGCTATTTTAGTAGTAACACTGCCTATTATACTATAGAAAAACAAGTAATAAATAAAATTTGAGCTACATTAGCCGACAACGGCGGTAAATAAATATTTCAAACATTTGTTTATAATTTTTTTTTATACTTGAAACTGGTTGTGGTTATCGTCATACCCCGATTTTACGATTCTCGAGAATGACCTACGCAGAACCCAGCCGTTTATATATGTCTTAAGTCATTCGTCTATAAATAAAAAGATCATCAACCTTACGATTACGAATAAACGCCAGAAATGTCATGAAATTTGCATGCTGTAGATTTTAGTGTATAAAAGTAGACATTTATTTACTTAAATCTTAATTTTGGTAAATTCAAAAAGGTTAATAACTTTGACCTGATAAGATCGGATGATTAAAGCAAGACGCAATTTTTTTTTGTTTTTAAGTTAATTTTTTTTAATCATTTGTTTGTTGCTTTAAAAGAGGGAGATGTTGCGGCAGTTAGCGTGAAATAGACATTAATCGACATACATTGCGCTTTATTTATCGTAATAGGTTTTTAGCATATAAGTTTTTAAGTTAATGAACAGCGGTATACAAAGTTGTAGGATCAACTTTAATCTATACTTAATTCATCTCAAACACAAGTCGCGTCAAAACAAATCCACGCCGCCAGTGCGCGAACAAACTACCCCGATCTGTTGGATATACATAGAGTGCCGTCGGCGCGCTTGTCTTCTTAAACCGCCTGCCCAATAGCGGGATTGCATTTCCAAATCACGCGCGAGACACGCGTTTGTCATGCTTCGGACATTTGCTTGCACGCTTACAATATCTTTTCTTTCTTGATACAACATACCAAAAAATAATCCCTCGAATAATCCATTGTCGTATACGAGGTTTGTCAAAAAATATAAATTTTGAATGAAATCATATCTACTACCATGAAACATCAGGCTTTGTAATTTTTTGTAACAATTTTAGATATTTTTGAAGAAGTAGTCCATACTCAAAGTGGAGTTAAATGTATAGAAAAAAAAAGCACAAAGTCTTTCTTCACAAGTTTATTAGAAAACTAGGCGAACCTAGAGTAATTCGTAATAATTCAACATGCTTCGAGTGTAGAAACACTCATCATCGGGAAAACAAATAGTAAATAGTACAATGCTGATGTTGTTAGCAATAGAGAAAATAATAAGTGGGATTGAGCCGTAATGGAGCTTTCAATGGTGCACACGAGGTGTAATAAAATAAATAATCAGAAGACCGACAAAACTTCAGCATACTGGAAAGTCGAGGGCTAGTAAGTGGAAAGGCCATGTCTTGGGCAGAAAAATGAAGAGAGTAAAAGAAAAATTAGGGAGTTTTAACACAAATGATTTTCACAAAGTCTGTTAAAACTCCCTAATTTTTCTTTTACTCTCTTCATTTTTCTGCCCAAGAGAGGGCCTTTGCACTGGCCCTTGACTTTCCAGTATGCTGAAGTCTTGTCGGTCTTCTAATTATTCATTTCTTACACCTCGTGTGCACCATTGAATGCTCCATTACGGCTCAATCCCACTTATTATTTTCTCTATTGCTAACAACATCAGCATTGTACTATTTACTTTGTTTTCCTGATGATGAGTGTTTCTACACTCGAAACATGTTGAATTATTATGAATTACTCTAGGTTCGCCTAGTTTTCTGATAAACTTGTGGAGAAAGACTTTGTGCTTTTCTTTTTTCTAATTTTCGATATTGTCAACAATTAATAAAGGTACTTTACTCTCGAGCAAAATATATCTTTTTTGACCAACCTTGTATACGGCTGCAAACATTTGATTGTTTTATTTTTGGGTTTAGAGTATGCAGAACTTTTTAGAAAGAATTACTTTTTTACTTTTTTCTTAAAATTGATAATAAAGAAGTTTTTCGTATGATCCCAACTTAAGTAGACACTTTGACGACATGGCATAAATAACCTAATATAAATACTGCTCGACACGGGTGCGTCTTTAAAATATAACTTTATTGTGGGTTTTTTAATTTTTTTTCGTGGGCCATGTACGATTTCCCATAATTTTCGTCATTTAGTTTTATTTTCTAGCCACAAGGAATTTCATCCATCTCGCTATTAGAGCACACTGTATATATTTTTACGTATTAAACGTGTGTTGTCAAAATCCCTATTAATATTATCAAAATATTTTTTTAAATCGGCAAACATTTTTGAAAATTTCACCTGAAACTTTCAACTGATAAATGTCCACACACAAATCTTTACATGCAACCAACCACCCCTCGTTTATATAATAGACGCATACCAAATCTCGGCAATACTTGGGATTCCCCTGGTTCATCGGCGCCACGACAGGCTCGACTTTGCTGTGCGACGTCTTTTATTTATTTACTAGCTTCACCGATTATCCCAGATACAACAGAAAATAAAATTTAATGAAAATTTCGATACAAATTTCATAAATTTCAATGAATTTTTCACGACATTAAGATTTTTTTAAAAGTTTCATAAATTTCACAAAAATTTCATAAATTTAACAAAAACTTCATAAATTTAACAAAAATTTCATAAATTGCGAAAGTTTCGCAGAAATTTCATAAGTTTCATAAATTTCATAAAAATTTCAAATCCTTGCTCAAGTGAAATAAGCCCAACCCTAACGCCGAATAACATTTTTCAGTTATATTAAATTATATACTAATATTAAATCGAATAAAGTTATATTGCCGAAGTAGGTGAGGGAATCTTAGTGTCTCCGTGGCGCAGTTGGTAGAATGGTCGACTAGCAACCAAGAGGTTCTGGGTTCAGATTTAATTCCGTATTTTTAAAACCAACCACGCCGTTCTTGAATAGCTCATTTTCTCATAATATAAACAAAACGTCGCGTGCGTCGTCGGTACATACATTTACAAAGTTTGTTAACCTTTTTGAAATAATATCTCATTATTTTGATTTTTACAATATTGCTTTTTATTAATCAGTTTTATTGCCTTTATTTTAGATTTATTTTAAATTACTAACCGCATGAAATTTAAATTTTTAACTCCCTCAATCAAATAAGGGGGTTAAAGATTTACTTTTAAACATTATTTTAAGTTGATGCATGCTTTTTAATTATTTTTTTTTATTATATATACTTCAGTACCTTTTTTTTTTTTTTTAAATCGTCTCAATGTGCTGGAGTATACAATGATTTTTTTCTTATTTTTATTTTGCATGACGAAAAAAAAATAAAAAGTTTAGTTTTGCTTTTTTCATAAGGGCTAGGTTACTTAGCGGTACAATGGCTAGATTTTTTATATTGAAATAAAGCGAAACTAAACTTTCATTGCATGTCTTAAAGATATAAGTTAGGAAATTTCTAAAATAATATGCTGGTTCACATCTAAAACAAGAAATATAACGCCATTATTTGTTCTTTTTTTAAATTTGAAAGTTACTTTACCCACTTTTGTCAATCCAATTTTTAAGAGGGACATTTTAATCAGTTAGGATATCAAGAAATATTTATTTTAGCCTTAAGATAGTTTCAATTTCGCATTACTTAAGTTTTATATTGGTCAGAATAAAATCTAATGGTGCGATTCTATATCTTAAAATGCGACGGAAATCGATCTGACCCCTGCTGCAAATTTATGACGACTTAAGGTTTAAAAAATCATGGATGAATTAGTGACAGTTTTCAAACCAATATTAATGCGCATGTCTAATTATCCGAACAGTTTGTAGGAACAGCTGACAGATAATTATCTTAGATCACTGCTAACAGTGCTAACCTCTACACGTTGCCGTAGCTAACACACCCCTATTTATTTACTAATCTTTGTTTTTTTTTAAATTTATTTAATTTATCACTCCCACACCTGATTTTGACAGGTCGGCCATGTTTGCTGGAGGGCACACATATCGATTATATATACGGTGAATTATCTTAATTTGAGTCGACATATGAAGGCTTATAAAAGCTATACATACATATAAACCACACACGTCCATTTCTAAGTTGACTTTCATTTAAGGGGCCCCGTTTTAATGCCTTTGACGTTCTGCATGCAGTTCTTTTAGATATTGTCCTTTAAGGCGCATTTACACGGATCCAGTCGCTGGCGCCAGTCTCACTGGCTTGTCAATGCCAATTCTTGGCTGGCAAAGCGCTGAACCCAAGTCGTTTACACGTATCCAGTAGCTGGCGCCAGTTTTACTGTCTTGCCAATTCTTGACTGGCAAAAAAAAAACAGTCGTTTAAGTCGTTTTCACGAGTCCGGTCACCTTCACCTTTTAAAAATGATTTCGAGGAAAATTCGAATGGTAAAAACGAATTTAATTCCTCAAACCATTTTACTTTAGGTACAGGGTTATCCAACCAAGACTAGACAAGGCGATTTTTTGACTTTTCCTGTACTTTTATAAAAAAAAACTGAAATAGCAATCTTGAGTCATTTTCTCCCGCGAATTCGAATATCTTCAGCAAAAAACAATTGAACATCAAACAAAAGTACTAGGGGTCACTTTGATATTTTTTTAAATGGGATGCCGTATTTTTAATGAGCTTATCCGATTTCTCATATAAATTTTGATCTAAAATGTTGGATTTTTAATTCAAAAACGCCTTTTTTCTTCAGTTTTAAATTCGGAAAATGTTCGTCTACCGTACGATTAATACCTGATAGATGGATACCCGTTTCACCTGTTCACCCTTTAACCTGCTTTAAAGCGTCCGTCAGTTAGACAAAATAATCAAGTGTCAAATTTCTATATATTTTTCACGTTCTTTGTGTTTGTCGAGCATTCTCTCCACTTTTGTAATATAATTTTATTACACTTAGCCGTTCTTCTAAAGAATATTTCATTATTTGTAATTAATTCGTGAAAAATATATAGAAATTTGACACTTGATTATTTTGTCTAACTGACGGACGCTTTAAAGCAGGTTAAAGGGTGAACAGGTGAAACGGGTATCCATCTATCAGGTATTAATCGTACGGTAGACGAACATTTTCCGAATTTAAAACTGAAGAAAAAAGGCGTTTTTGAATTAAAAATCCAACATTTTAGATCAAAATTTATATGAGAAATCGGATAAGCTCATTAAAAATACGGCATCCCATTTAAAAAAATATCAAAGTGACCCCTAGTACTTTTGTTTGATGTTCAATTGTTTTTTGCTGAAGATATTCAAGTTAGCGGAAGAAAATGACTTAAGATTGCTATTTCAGTTATTTTATAAAAGTACAGGAAAAGTTAAAAAATCGCCTTGTCTAGTCTTGGTTGGATAACCCTGTACATAAACGTTTCCTCCAGCACCAGATCTGGTCGATTTCTCGATTTTATCGACTTCTAAATAGTATGTACTTCTAATACTTTTAATCTTGTTTTTATGTCCTGAATCGTAAGGCCTTCCATACCCATCTCTTTCTGAATTTGTTGTAGAGCCGATGTACGAATTTCTTTGTTTGTTTAGGCGTCGCATCGGATATTCCATAAGTATTCCTGCTCTCTGTACAGTTCAACAAGCTTAAACGTTTCATTTATTACCAAATTTACGCGCCATTTTATGTGAAAAACAAAAATAAACAATTCAACAACCATGTATGACAGCGACTCATGCCAATTTGTTTAGGTTTAGACGTTGCCTGTAACACTGGCGCGGGTGTTGCGGGGTAGGGGGTGGCAGCTACTGGCAAGGAAAATAAGACGCGCTCTCTATTCGCTCCAGTGCTGGCGGCCAGCGCTGTGGACTGGCACGAAAAAGTGTTCATACGATGCCATTAGTATGCCAGTGCTGGTGCGCCAGTGAGACTGGCGCCATCTACTGGATCCGTGTAAATGCGCCTTTATTTTTAAAAACGACAGGAAATGGGAAAAAATACACTTTATCTCTTTCGGCTCGCATTCCACAATGGACGTTTTCACTAAATTTTGACTTTTATCCTATCGCAAAGAGGAAAAATAAAATTTTCTACGGTTTTAGTTTTTGAAGTTTTGAAATAATTACTGAGAAAATAATTACTCAAAATACCTTCTAATAAACGCTCGCGGAACCAGCGATCTACGTCACAACACAACGCAAATCGACCAATCGCAGGTAAAGGAGCTGAAAGGTCGACCCTCCGGCATCTACGTGAATGATATCTCGAGTCTGCCTTCTGTTCTTTTCTATTTAACTTGTCGAAACAAGGATACCATTATTATCGGTGGCGACTGGCAAATTAAAAAAAAATGCGCGGATAATGGATTGATCTTACTAAGTATCTGATCTGATGTTTTCGAACATAATGCTTTTGCGGCATCTTTAATTGTCTCTAGGAAAGGTTGATGACACTCTAGGCAGATTTTAATTATTGAGATGTATTTTCAATAGGTTCTAATTCAGGATGTCAGTTCTGGATATGAATAATTCGGTTAAAGTGATAAAAGCCATGAATTACATTGCACAGGAAGAAAAAATAATAACTACTTGTTATGTTTCACAAATGTAATCAGTTTCCTGACACGTGTTTCGGCCCTTACGAGTAAAGGAGTACAAGAAGATACTAAATTCTACGTGACATTACAATTACATTAGAATACATACTAAATTCTACGTGATATTACAATGTATTGTAATGTCACGTAGAATTTAGTATCTTCTTGTAATTCTTTGACAATGGCTCGCAAGGGCCGAAACACGTGTCAGGAAACTGATTACATTTGTGAAACATAACAAGTAGTTATTATTTTTTCCTTCTGTGCAATGGAACAACAGTTCCCAACACAAATTAATTAGCCATTAATTACTCTACAGACCGATGACTTTTTTAATAATTTTTAAATAAAATTTGACGGATTAAAATAATTGCATGTTTACATTTAAAAGAATATTTAATTGCGACCTCCAGAAAACATTGCCGACCTGTCAATGACGTAATTTTTGAGTGGTCAATATGACCGTTAACAATAGTTATGGAGGAATCGGTACATATTATTCATATTAAAAATCATTTGTATTCTTTTATGGTTAGTTTTTATTTTATTTTCTAATTTAAACAAGATTTTTTTTAAATTTCACCACGAAAACAGAGGTTATATTTAAAATCCATAAAACAGGAACTTTAATGCTTGCTTTATACCTCTCATTTAAGATTTAATTTAATTTAAGATTTAATTTAACATTTAAACTAAACTAAGAAATAAATTTGTTAATTTATACCTCGAAAACGTGCCACTAAATTAAATTAAATGAAGTGCAAACAATTACAAGCAAGTAGTAAAAACAAATCGTCGTTTTCTATTACAAATCGCAAGAATTTAGATCAGTCAAAATAAATGTAGAAAAACCACTTTATTTGTTAATAAATAAAAATTAAAACAATAATGTTAGGTTATTGCCACCCATCAAAATATTATTTTTATCTTCCTGGCCAATCACGGCTAAGTTGTGGAGAACGACTTAACGCAATTTAGCACGATCTGGCACTATCTTTTACCTTAAGTTGAAAGTTGACCAACTCTTAAATTAAATTAAATGATAAATTAGTTTAAATAAGAGGTATAAACGTATGCATAAGAACATTAACTTTCAACTTTTAAATTCTTAGTTTAGTTTAAATCGTAAATTAAATTAAATGTTAAATGGGAGGTATAAAGCAGGCACTAAGCGCTAAACTGATTTGGCAGTCAGCAAACTATGCGGTATACCGGGCTTCCTAGCAATCATAAATTTGTGTAGGAACGCATTCGAATCTATTGCGCAGAATCCTAACTGTCAAGGTCTGTCCATGAAATTTGTGGGAACAAAACTTAAATCGTTAATGGAACACTACATTTTAACAACTTAGTCTTGTTTAATTCACCAAAACCCGATTTTTCATTGTTATTTTATAATTATTTAAAAGAAAGACTCATGCATTTTCAATTACTTTTGTCATATGACATGTCGGCCATCTTGCAGGTTTACTGGCTGAATAGACTTTAACAATATGGGGAATAACTGAATATGCATTCTACTTTTTTATAGGCCTGTGATTAGGCCACATGAAACACTATAAATGGGAATATTATATCAACAACCCTAAACTAATTCTTTCCGCCCCACTGCAAGGCTATAGACATGCGTATTAAGAAATTATAGAATCGTACCATAGTAGGTTTACGTAAAAAAATACCTATATTTCGTGCGTGCACGTGCAGTCGTGCACAGAGAAAGATATTATCACTATTGACCGTTACTAGGCAACGCAATTAGTATTTTTATCATGGCTAGGTAGACTTATTTTTCAAGGTTTCCTCAAAAAAGTAAATTATTAAAAATATCGAAATTTTTACTAAATAGAATAAATACTTTTAAAAAAATTATAACTTTCATTTGGTAAAAAGAAGAAATATGGGGTGAAGTGTATAAGGTGAATATAATGAGAAATCTAAAGATTTTCCGTTCTACATAACAACACAGCGGTGTATGAAACAAGCGCAACAAGAAATTTTACCTATCGCTCTAAACTTGCTTAACATGCTCCCATTGCTGTATTTGGCATTATAAAGCATTTTTGCTGTTTTAATATCAAGTCTTTAGGTTCCCCATACTATTAACTTGCACTTTATATGGCTTAGAGCGTGGACTAGCTCATTTAATAATAATATTTTACTACTTTTATATTTCCGGTTAAGTACTATTATTGTAACGGTTAAATTTTTATTGTTTGATTATCAAAAAGTCCTTGTTGATGTATTCACTACTATTAATAATTAAGCTTTATATACCAGAGTCATAAAGGTCAATACAATAGAAACAGCGTAACTCTTTTTCTAAGTTTATTTTCATTTTCTGGGAAGCAAATTATTGCTAAGATTATTGCAAAGTTGATGACATTGCTATTAAAAATTAATCACCCACTTGCATAATCTTGATTGTGGGCGACAATAGCAATTTTTATTCATTTTACAGTTTTTATATGCTGAGGGAAAAATCCGATACTTAAATCATTTTGTTTTTGAACGTTTATTTTTAGTGTGTTTAATTTGCAAACATAAATATTTGATTTTGAGGTATGAGGGTTGCTCCCGAAGCGTCTGTAGTTGACATGTTTTTTTATTTATAGCATTTCCTGTATTTTTATTGCTGGAAAATAGATTTTCAGAGAACATAACAACCTCCAAAGTTTTGACTAATGATTGAATAGACTTTTATTAAGTTTTTTTTATCGATTTAAAAAAATATTGTAAATTTTAGAATTTAAATAATATAACGAATTTTATCTACAACCATAGGCGCATAATAATTGTTGTAGTAAGAGCATTATGCCATGCATAATACCGTGCGAGCAAAAATTATTTGCATCAAAGAGGGCTTGGATTAAAAACGTATGGCTTGGTTTAGATCACAATGATATGGGGACGCTATATGTAACCAAATCTATGTTAAAATTTTGTCAAATTCATATTATGACATGATATGCCAAACTAATAAGTAATAAAATAAGTAGACAAAAACCAATTTATTTTTGTTGTTTACAAAATTAACAAAGTAAGAATATACAGGAAGAAAAAGAAAAATAATTACATAAATTGCTGAAATTGGCCACCGCCATGCTCCAAGCATAAATTCACACGTCTCTTCATATTTTCGAAAGTGTTGACCAGCATCTCTGGAGAAATGTTATCACATTCTTGGATAATCCTTTCTTATAATTGTTCTAAATTTGCAACTGGTGTTTTAAAAATAGACTTCTTGGGACATGCGTCTTATACAATTTGTTGGCGTATTTTGCATTATTTTACGAACGTTTGCAACAAGTTCTTCTGTTCTTACAGATGGCCTTCCTGCTCCCTTTTTGTGTTGTATAGAACCTGGTTCCCTAAACACAGCCACGGTTCTTTTCAGGCAATGATAAAAATCCCCAGCAATAAAAGCAACGTTAGGAAAATGTCCGTGAAAATCGTCCATGCACAAACCCGGATTGTATTGCCACTCACCATTTACTCTAACCCTGTTTCGAAAATACACTTCAACCATGAATGTTTTGTGCTGTTCCGTTAAGCCCATTGTGTGAATTGTTCAAGGAATTGAAAAAATTAGCAAAGAATCAAATTACTTGTAACGACTGTCAAAGATGACGAAATAACTGATTGATTGTTAATTCAAGTAGTTACTGACACCCAACAGGAGGTATTAAGCTCTGCGGCTAAGCATTGCGTCTTTAGATGCAAGGCCCTCTTGGATGCAGATAGTTTTTATTCGCACGGTAGTAAGAGCAGGGTAATTATGAATTCGTCATAATCCGAGATCTCGATTGAAATTAATAAAATTGTTGTCAAAAAAGGCCAAAATGGGGTATTTCGACGACCTAAAGGTACACTTTAAGAATAGTCAATAAAAAACTAGGGTGTCGTCATATCTCTAATTTGGGACACACTGTAGCAATATTTTTTTTATTCAAAATATCACAACTTAAAATGTTAATAACCGTTCCCAAGCATTTTTCCAAAAAAAAACTGTGCTGGATTTACTGAATTTATTTTACACGCTGTATAAACCTTTTAAGCGAAAATTATGGACCAAATGAGTAATTTGGGATATCTACATTTTAAATTGACCAAAAATAAGGGAAAATATACATAATATAAATTCGTCTTCTCAATTTTAAAGATGGTCTGCAATTTTTGTACCTCTTGATTTCGGAAAAATTGCGTTTTTTTGATATTAAATGTTAAAATAAAAATTCAGTCGAAATTTAAAAATATTTTGGTGTTTAATCCTTTTTAAGTGGATGGTTGTAGATAAAGCATAGTATTTGACTTGCTTATAATAAACTCTCGGATAATCATCCTCGTTTATTATGGCCTACATTATAGGCTTGTTAAATATACTATTGTATTTTAAAAATACCGTCATATTATTTATAATTGTTCTTTTATTTTGTTTGTATCATCTTTTTAAGTTAACTATTAGGATGCTTGATCAAATAATTAATTTCGGTATAAATAAAAATATGTCAAAATTCAGAATCAGGGAAACACCTTTATATACTAAAAACATAAAAAACTTAAACACGCTTTTCATAACGATTCACTCATTCCGTCAGTTTTCGATACACACCCACCATGTTTAGATAAAAGGTTTGTTGCATATAATATCTAATTTTAAACTGTTCGTTGTAGATAAATTGTATATAAAATGTAAATGGTCTTAAATTCGATTTACAGCAATTGGGGGTGCCGGGCCCCCTCAGTCTACTGCTCCATCGTATACCCCCCAACCACCGCCACAGGCTAACCCGCAAGTCCATACGCCACAGCCATATGGAGGTAAGTATAAATTTAAAAAAATCGTACAAATTGACAAGAATAGTCGTGCGTCATACATCATAACTACGTCTAAATCTCTGTTTTTACCTGTTGAAGGCAACAATATACATTTATTTTTTTGAACCTACTTCAAAAAACCACCAACTTTTTTTTATACGTGACCGTCTACGATCTACCTATGGAAAACAACAAAAGAAATACTTCCCAGGCAAAGGGTATCAGCGGGAGGTTGGGGGGAAGAGGGACGTCTGGGGTTCGTTATTCAAAGTCAAATCAACAAGACGCTGATATCGGTTTGCTTATTAATAAAATAATGTTAAGGTCGTCAAATTAAAATCCCGTAGCTTTGAAAATGGTAAAAAGTGAAAAAAAATAATAGTAGGATGAAACCCATTGGAAAAGGAAGAGAATATAACAAAAATGAAAGGAAAAATAATTTGCGGGTGATCCGAGGTCGGGAAGTGGAAAGGGGTGGGTTTTTAAGGGTAGAAAACGATTTATCTCGATTTCCGGCAAAACTACAAGTCCTATGAAAAAACGTTAAATGCCAAAGTTGTAGGTAATAAAAAGATCTACAACTTTTGTATTTACACTTTTTCACATAACCTTAAAATGTATGTGGAAAATTCAAATAACCTGTTTTTTTTATTATGGTTTCTTATTTTTATCTTTTTACAAAAAAAAAATTTTTCACGAAATTTGGTGAAAACTTACTTTTTTATGTCCCAAACGCACTGACATTTTTTTGATTTAAAATATTTATTTTTTCAACTTGATTTGACTTAATATCGAAAAAGCACCCTAATTTTCGTGGAAACAAAATTTTTTGTAAAAGATAAAAATAAAAAACCAAAAACTTGTTTATTTGAATTTTTCACATACATGTTGGGGTTATGTGAAAAAAGTGTAAATACAAAAGTTGTAGATCTTTTTATTACCTACAACTTTGCCATTTAACGTTTTTCCATAGGACTTTTAGTTTTGCCGGAAATCGAGATAAATCGTTTTCTACCCTTAAAAACTCACCCCCTTCCACTTCCCGACCTCGGATCGCCCGTAAATTATTTTTCCTTTTATTTTTGTTATATTCTCTTCCTTTTCCAATGGGTATCATCCTACTATTATTTTTTTTGGTTTCAAAAATTATCGACCCTATTTATTTAATAATCCATTTCCAACAACTAAACAATTTTTTTTTAAAGTAAACAAATTATAAATTTGATAATCATACCCCGACCTCTCTTAAACACCTAGAGGGCCATATTTTTTTTAAATTTGTTAATCTAGTGTGAAAACATAGGATGAGTGGCTTATTTGTTTTTGTCAGTCAGCTAAAAGCACTCTATTGTTTGTAGATAATAGTTTTAGGCTATTGAATATGTCTTTGAGTAAGAAACAATTGCGTTTAAGAATATTTATGGTTCATTATGTTAAAAATGATAAAATCACCAAGCATAAATTCAGGGGTGCGTTTTTACGAGCCGACCGAAAATGGCACTTTAGTTTTTTCAAAATATCAAAGCAAAATTCGAGATTTCAACAAGAATACTTTTTTGTAGAAAATTAACTTTCTCATCAAAATAGGTTCTTGAAAAAATTCTTTTTTCATTTTTAGTACTAAAAATAATTGAAAAACAAAGATTATTTTTATTTTTCAGTAATTCGTCCATAACTTTTTGTGCAAATTACTAAAATATAACGCGATTTTTCTAAAACTTTTAGCTTTGTTTTTCGATTATTTTTAATACTAAAAATGAAAAAAATAATTGTTTGAAGAACGCATTTTGCTTTAAATTCGAGTTATTTTGAAAAAACTGAAAAAGTGTAATTTTCGGTCGGATCTTAAAAACGCACCCCTTAATTTAGTAGCACTTGTTCCTTTCTACCCCTTATTTTCGGACATCTTCTATAACCTATTTGTTGACAATTTATTCGAATAATATAAATGCACATGTCAAAAAATGTTATAAGGGGTCGTTAAAATATAATTTTCTGGGTTATTAAATGACGATAGACTTTTCTTGTCAATTTAGTATACACAGTGTCACTATGAAAGTCCGCATCAAATGGGATTTAAAAAAAAATGATTCGTTGAGATTAAATTTGACTTAAGACATACATTTTATTGCCCAAGAATGAAATAAAAACTAGTCAAGTCGCTTGCTTGATCTATTAAAATTGACATTTTATTTTTAAAATTAACATCTCATTGTTCAAAGTTCCAAACGTGGGCTGTTTTTTGTGGAAATTCAAAAAAATGTTTTGGGAAAAAGTTGCTTTTTGTATTTTATTACATTTTCGGCAATGTATCTTTCTCTAAAATGAAATAAAATGAAAATATGTCGTATCTAATCTCAACTAACTACAACACTCTAACTTATCGCCCCGAGGGTCTTCTAGCACTGGCCTATAGAGGTTTGAACGCATTTCTTAAAACCTTACAAAACATTCTGGTTTTATGGCGAAGATATCAGGCGAAGTATTTTTCGTGGGTTACGACTGTTACGAGGCATTTGCAGATGGTTCAATACATTTGGGCATACACGCTTAGGCCTGTACTACCGCCGGGTTGCGCAGACAGTTCGCAACGGCCAAGCCTGAATTAATAATTAGTCTTCACACCTACGGCGGATTTATTAATACACGCTCCGATATGCCTGCGTGTGTTTGCTCTGCGTAGCTGTAAAAGCCCGAGCGTGTATTGCCCTTATTCGTGCTACGAACGAAACATAAAATATTTCTGGGTTACGAGGTACAAGAATTTCAATGTTCAAGTCTATCATAAAAATCCTGTATGTTGCTTGTTCATAGATGTAAGAGTATTATTGTTGACGGCTCCTTTAACCGTTTTATTTTTTGGCAATCATATGACATTTTGTGTCTGTTCGTTAAAATCGGGCGTTGTAGTGACTGAAGACGTTTTCATATCTACCGACACCGGCGCGAACACAGCTCGGCACCGATACCGACACGACAACGTCAGTAACTCCGATTTATTTACATGAGAATTGCCATCCACCGGCATCGTTGTCGGCATAAAGAGAAAGTACAAATCCCGATTTTAAAGAAAAGCCTCATCAACTGTAATAAATTCTAAAGAAATGGCAATAGAATAGAATAGTGGCCATTAAAATTTAAATAGTTACCGTTAAATCGATAACGCCGGTGGTCATCATGCCATGATAATTAAAAACAACCCTTATGATTTATATAAGGATCAATAGTTATAATAGTTAAACTGTCTTATAAATGTGAAATGACCGTGATATTATATGCAATCGCTTTTATTTTTCTTGTATTTTTATTTTATTTTTTGTTCAGATAAAGTTCATTCTGAAGTTAATTTCGACATAACGTCCTTGGTTTTATTTGGCTTCCTGCCAAATTTATAAATTAACTTCATTATGAAAACTCAATGCAGATGTAAAACTACTATTTTACACCGGACTTGCATTAAGGGAAATTATACGCTAAACAAATGATCTCATCTTACGTTAGCATCCCGAGCTGCGATCAGTTCTCTAGCGGATAATTTCCTTAATGTTTTTTAACGCTCTCGAAGTATTATTTAGTTACAAAAAGGAAATGTAAATCTTATAATTCCTTTGAAATGAGTTATTTTATTACTTTTTGAACTTTTTTATAAGTGCATCCCTATGGTTACAACAAACTTTAAATGTAATACATTGTTTGATAATTTATCATTTGCTTTTAAGTGATGCCTGGAATGCCGGGGTCTCCCTACATGATCCCTGGACAGACTCAGATTTATCCTCAGGGACCCCCACCGACGTATGATCAAACGTTAACTCATCAGGCAGCTATTGTAGGACAACATGTAAGTTAACTTATTATAAGTAGTCGATTTATTGCAAGTCCTTTTCGAAGGCAGATAACCCGTATGGACTCATTTCATAGACTAATGTTGTTTCCTGATCCTAGTGATGTATTGGATATGTCTGAAACGGCATACCTGGTAAGATGGCATACTAAGGGTTTCTGGCTTACTGTAATAATATTGTCTCGCAAGCCGTCTAGGAACGATCGCCTCCAAAGATGATCAAACGCTGTTTGTGGAATCCGTGTCGGGAATATAGGTTTTATCCCAAGTTCCAGCCAAGCAAGAAACTCTTTACTAATCGGTCGCTTCCAGTCGCTGAACTAATTTGCCATTGCAACAATCAATTGTAGTTCAAAATATAATCGGTAAGCTAGAAATTACCGATTAGTAACGAGTCTCTTGCTGGGTCGGAACTGGCTGTTCTGCTCTCCAGCTGGTCGAATTTTTGTTGGAAAGCTAATAATGAGCCTAATAAATAAAAATATAGCGATTGCTTTTTCTTATAAAATCGAAGTAATTTCTTGAAAAGCAATGAATAAAAACTAAAGCAATAGCTTTTGCGTCCAGTCATTGCTTAAAAGTGCAGGAATTGCTTCTAGTCAATGCTTTTTAAAAAATAGAAGCAATTGCTATCGTTTGCTTAAAATGTGATGAATAAATTAAGGAATTGCTTTTCCTAGTGTAGCGATTGCTTTCAACTTTTTAAGGTAGGTCGACCCCTGCATCATTTGCTTGGTAGCAGTCAACTTTAGTTCTCCGCGGCATGGCTGAATATATGAACGCCCTTGAAATAAAAATCTACAGTGTACGTAGTGATGTGAGAGGAGAATATTCTCGAGAACGGGAATATTCTCGAGAATATTCTCTGTAAGAAAATTATCCCGAGAATATTCTCTAGAGAAGTTTTTCTACATAATTTACACCGCCTCGATTTACACTGAAAAATTTTGCAATGATTTTTAAAATTTTGAGTTTCTCTAACCTTTTCTATAACTCTGGCAACAGTGCTTTACGTCTTGCAACAGTGATTCAGGGAAATCCCCTAGAAGCGCGAACGTATACTCATATACAGCTGTGTGAATAATTGTAAATGGTGTGGTGGTGGTGGTGAGACTAGTTTTATTTTGGCGTTCCGTTCGGCTCAGTGTCAGTTTAGACCGTCTATAGTGATGTGAGAGGAGAATATTCTCCAAAACATTATTATTGAGAATTTAACATCACTAAGTGTACGTAAAAATTGCAGATAATATGATGATTTCAGAAAGTAATATCGATTTGACTGCGAAAATTTTTGGTTGGTAAATTCTTTTTTGACTGATACTGGTAAAAGGTGGGGGGTTCACTGTCACCTTTAAATAAGATTAAAGTCTCTGCGGAAATTGTCGGATCCGGGCTTTCAAAATTCTGTAGGTGAAGAACTCGGTGTTCACCAAACTACTGTCTGTAAGACGTAAACTTCTGTAATGGGTGCAGTTTTGGAGAAGGCCAATATTTTTATTAAAATTCTTACAAGTGCTGAAGCTGTTGTGGAAACTAAACGGTTGTGGTCAGAGAGATTTATTTATGTCCCTTCAATTTGTGAACGAATATCAATTGCTTGTCTTTAATTTCTTCATCACTACTATCACTTTCCTCATTTTCACTGAAATCTGCCATATCACAAATATAAGTCCTATTTTCCACAAAAACGTAACAGATTACTATTGTACTAAATAAATAGACCAACGTTGTTGTATTTACGTCAACTCTTTTGCAAATTACGCACCAAACTGAACATGAAATCTATAATCTGAACAAGTGGATAACCCACGTCTGAATGTGTTGAATAAGTATGCTACAGAGGTGTAAGAAAAACAGCAATTGCTTCAAAATTTTATTCATATCCAGATCTAGCAATTGCTTTTACTTATAGCATTTGCTAGTCAAGCAATTGCTTTTACTAAGAAGTAATTGCTTCAAGTTATTGCTTAATTTTTATTCATTAGGCTCAATAGGTCGCTCTGATGAGATGCCATTTGAAATTATTATATTAACGCCAACCAAAAACACTGTCTAGCCGAAACACAGCTAGTCGGCGAGCCAATTAACCTTATTGTTATTATCTTGTTCGCGTGTTTATTATGTTGTTTATTAATTTTGTTGAACAATTTGTTGTTATTTTTGTGATATATAAACTTTCAAAACAATAGGTATGAACAGTGCCACCGTGTTGAGTGCATAATTGTTTTAAACAGTGAAAGAAGTGCGGCAGAGGATATCTCTTTTAACGGATAATAAATCTTAATAGGTGCAGTGTTTTATTACCTATTGTAAATATCATAAAGAAAATTGGTTATGATAAATTGTTGTGATGTCCAGATATTCTTTCAACAAACCGAAATAACATAACCCTGTATTTTCAAAGTTGGCGCGCGTCGATCGCTACGAAGTTACAGTCAGTCGGAATGATGCTGCCAACACGAATTAGTGAATGACAACCTATAAAAACCAAAACCCCCCATTAGTACAGAGATGTTCTGTGGGTGAATTATATTTTTAATACTTATTATTATTTTTGTTTTCAGATGTATCCTCCAGGAACAATGTACGCCGCTGCGGCAGCTGGATATCCGACGTATCTGGGCTACCCCACTTACGCCCCGATGCAATATTATCCTTCTTTAGGTGCTTATTCCTATGCTATGCAGCCAACAGCACAGTTAAGACCTACTATTATGATACCAGTAAGTGTAGATAAATAATTTTGTAGCGCGTTATGGTTGCATCTTTTACGACTCATAATATCGTTCTCTTTCTCTAGGACGATTCTTCAAATTCAGATACAGTCCGTGAAAAAAACTGAATTCCTTTAGGCACAGCAATTTTGTCCGTGTGTCGGCAAGTCAACCCCTAGTTTTTTGTATGGACTATTTTTAAAGTGCATATTAAGTTACACATAAGTACCAAATTTCAAATTTTTATTCTTTGTACGAAACCGGCAAATGTTGAGAAGTTGAAGCACGAATAAGACATGAGTGTAGATTTATTTCTCCCTATAGTAATTAGAAATGTTCAAAACGAGTTTTACTTGCGTTTAGGATATATTGCCAAATACCGTGAGAGCAAAAATTATTTGCATCAACAAAGAGGGCTTGGATTAAAAAACGTAGGGCTTGGTTTAGATCATAATGATATGGGGACGATCTAACCAAATCTAGGTTAAAATTTTGTCAAATTCATATTATGACATGATATTATGCCAAACTAATGAGTAATAAAATAAGTAGACAAATACAAGTTTATTTTTGATGTTTACAAAATTAACAAAGTAAGAATATACAGAAAAAAAAAGAAAAAATAATTACATAAATTGCTGAAATTGGCCACCGCCATGCTCCGAGCATAAATTCACACGTCTCTTCATATTTTCGAAAGTGTTGACCAGCATCTCTGGAGAAATGTTACCACATTCTTGGATAATCCTTTCTTGTAATTGTTCTAAATTTGCAACTGGTGTTTTAAAAAAAGTGTTCTTTAAATGAGGAAAAACGAAGTAATCCATAACCGTTAAACAAGGTGATCTAGGTGGGAATTTAATGTCTGATCGAAAACTGATTAATCTGTCGTCGAACAAATTGCGTAAGTAATTAATCGTTTCGGCGGCTGTATGAGCGGTTGCACCGTCCTGTTGAAAATATCCAAAACGTAGTTCGTCGTCAAGTAATTGCTCCACAAATGGATTCAAAATATTGTCTCTATACCGCTGTGCTGTAACTGTGTCATGGAAAAAAATAGGACCAACAATTCTTCGGAAAACAGCTAACCAGACACCAATTTTTTGAGGGTGCAATGTGGACTCTACAAAAATTGGGGATTTTCACTACTCCACATGCGTGTATTCTGAGAAATCAAATAACCGGAGAGGTAGAACCAGGCTTCATCCGAAAAAAATGTCAGGTCTAATAAATCATTTCTTTCCAATAAATTTTGGGTAAACCATTGAGAGTAATTCCTGCGTCTTTCAAAATCTGCGGCTTGTATTTCTTGGAATACTTACTTGCACTTTATAAGGAAATAAATTTAGCTGCTTCTTAAGAATAGTCCTGCATGTTCCATAAGATCTTCCCACTTCTTGGGACAGGCATCTTATACAATTTGTTGGCGTATTTTGCATTATTTCACGAACGTTTGCAACAAGTTCTTCTGTTCTGACAGATGGTCTTCCTGCTCCTTTTTTGTGTTGTATAGAACCTGTTTCCCTAAACACAGCCCCGTTTCTTTTCAGGCAATGATAAAAATCCCCAGCAATGAAAGCAACGTTAGGAAAATGTCCGTGAAAATCGTCCATGCACAAACCCGGATTGTATTGCCTCTCACAATTTACTCTAACCCCTTTTCGAAAACACGCTTCAACCATGAATGTTTTATGCTGTTCCGTAAAGCCCATTGTGTGAATTTTTCAAGAAATGATGCGATGAATCAAATTACTTGTAACGACTGTTAAAGATGACGGAATAAGTGATTGATTGTTAATTCAGGTACTTACTGACACCCAATATTAGTATTATGCTCTACGGCTAAGCATTACGTCCTTAGATGCAAAGCCCTCTTTGATGCAAATAATTTTTGCTCGCACAGTAAATGTTTAACATTTTGATCATTTATTGATTAAAAAGTGTTAAAGATGGATAGAAGGTTTTCTTTTATTTTTCAATTAAATAAAGTTTTCTTTGTTTAAAATCTTATAAAAAAAATTAAAATTTTAAATTTGGTAGCTACTTATGTACCTACCTCAATATGCACTTTAAAAATTGTCAATAAAAAGCTAGCGTTGCCGTTAAAAATGTTTATCCATATCGTCATATATATAATTTGGGACACACTACCAATATTTTTTTATAAAAAATATCACAACTTGAAATGTGAATACCTGTGTCCAAACGTTTTCCAACAAAAAAAACTGTACTGGATTTACTGAATTTATTCCAAATTAACACACACACTCAACCTGTATATGCAAACTCAATCCTGGAAGAGGCCCACATTTTGCTAAACTTAGACAATAATTGAAGACATAAGTGGATAAAGGTGTTATGTCGCATTTTTTTAAAACTACTTTTTCTACTTTTTGAGCATCCCTGGTATTGATCTTACTATATTATAGTAAACCCTCAATGCAACTTTCTTCATAATAAAAATTTGTTTAGGAACATTATTAAGAGACTTACAACCTCACCTCTTTTACTTTTACCTTTACTAAAAATTATAAACAAGCCCTTTTTCACAAGCAGAAAATACACGTTATACAAAGTGACCAGTAAAGTCCGCATCATATGGGATTTTTGTTATTAATAACTTTATTCGAAATTTGACTTTGTCATCAAGTTCTGCTTCGATCGAGATAAAAATTAAGCAAAAAAAGAGTAGTTATGTGATTCGCATTATCTGTCAAATTTTAATTATTTCCAAAAAATAATTCAGAAGTGGGGTTATTTCTGAAAGTATCGAAAGAAGTATTAAAAAAAGTTTTTTTAAATGCAGTTTCTGCCCACATGCAAAATTTCAGCTGCAGAAGATAATTTTGATTTTTTCCCCATATTTTGTAAATTGCACCACTTTTGCAAAATAAGACTCAACACAACCTACATAAAACTTCTTAGTTTGGACAATGCTTTATTTCAGATACATTTTCTTTAAAGTAGAGCCATATTAAATGTGTGTTTTCTACAAAATCAAAATTGGGCTATTAAAATTTACTGGCATGTTATGCAAAGTTTATTTCAAAAAAATTACCTTGTCGGACTTCCATTGTCTTTATTTTGTTACTTAACACAACGTTTCGGTTAGTCAGTATCTCTAACCGTTTTCAAGTGTAAACTAAATTAAAATTCTAAGGCTACTGTCTTAAATACTATCCATGTGCAGTGAAGCTTGATGACTCCGCCTACGTGCTTATTGGAGTGTGAAGTTTGAGCTGTTGGTTTTGGACAAGAAGAGGCTTCCAGATATTGGGGATATCTATACTTGGTTTACTAAATATATGGGTATTTTGATTCATGAAAGCTGCTTCTTTGAACTTTCGTTTTCTCCAGTGCTGTTCCGTGTCCAAAACCTTGGCTTCTGACCACTGTATATTATGCTGGTTAGTCCATACATGTTCCGCTATACCTGATCTTGAAGTTTCACCTCTTTGAGTATGTTTCAGATGTTCTTTAACTCGTACGAGAAGAGGTTTTTTTGTTTCTCCAATGTACGATTCGCCACACTCGCAAGGAATTCCATAGATACAATTTTTGTGTTTTCATTACGGGAGGGGTTTTACTTTTGTAAGAAAGCTTCTAAGGGTATTTCCGGATTTGAAGGCTGTTTTGATATTATAGTTTTTGGTTATCCGTCTAATGTTTTCAGAAATTCCCTTAACATAAGGTATGGTAAGAAGTGCTTGCTCCTCTTTCGTTTTTGTATTAGTTTTTACTTCGCGATTTTTAAGTTTTGAGATAGTATAGTTACAAAGGTTTCAGGGTAACCATTCTGTTTTAAATCTTTTTGGATATTTGAAATTTTAATATTAAGGTCTTCCGGATTGTTGAAACGTTAGATGATCTGTGATAAAGAGTTTAAATTATGCCCTGTTTTATGGAGTTTGAATGATTCGATCCGTGATTAAGGTATTGCCCCGTGTGAGTGAGTTTCGTGTACACTGAAGTTTTTATGTTTTCAGCACTTCGTTTGACAAGAACATCGAGAAAAGGTAGAGTGGAGTGTTTTTCTGTTACCATGGTACATTTATTGGATTGGCTTATATATTATATATTATAAATAAAGACAATGCTAGTTCAAAACTCTCCTATCATTCAAAAAATAATGATATCTATCTTGCTCTATCGTTGTTGCTCACACTCGCCATAAACCTTATTTTACCATTTAATACACTACAGTCTACCAAACCGCTAGACCCAAATAGAATCCCCACCTGTTTCAGAATGGCTACGATGGCGGCGCCCGTTTCGACGGCATCTCGCAGCAGGTACTACCCCCTGCGCCACCTGGTGTTCCCCCATCCGCTGCCCAGCTCGCCGCCATGGCCGGTCATCAGGTCGCCCTTGGACAAAAGAAAAACACCTTCCTGGCTGGCGGATCAGAGGGAGGGTATACGTTCTGGTAGTTAAGTAATAATTTAGTTCTAGGTGAAAGATAATGTAATGTCTTTTGTTTGAAAGTCGATGATTTTAGTCGGATAAAAAGTTAAACCGGGCTGGAGACCGATTCTCAAGTTGTCGCAGTATCTATCTTCGTCTTGTGCATGAACTTGTAACTAAATTGTAATAGCTGCAATGTTTCTGTCATTTTTATTTGTCTCGTCATTCAATTAGACGGATGGCCAGTTCATTATCCAGTCTAGCGACCCAAACGCTGGGTTTATTTGTACGAAATTGGGAATTTTAAAAACTTTAACGACAATCAAGGGCCGTTATAATTCATGAAAGAAAACGGACTCTCTCTTATTAAATACAAACGTATAAGACGGAGATAGATATTGTGACCATTTGGGAATCTCTCTGCTGTTCCGGAATGTTTTAGGTTAGCACAGCGAACGCCAGTTAATGGTGCTCTATCGCCTACATGGGAGTTTGGGAATGTTTTTTTTTGTTATATCAAAAACTGAATTTTTATGCCCCAGACCCATGCAAGGTGACAAAACACTCTTGAGGCGGCTACACAATATCCGGCAGGTCTGTCAGCTAAGAAGGAACAGTCCGACTGAAGGACTGTCGCCTGACGTGTGTCTGCTCCGGTACGCCTATCAGTTAGGACTATTCACGCGACCGAACAAAATTCAAAAATACACTCGTCCATCTTTTAAATCTAACTAGGCAAGTTCTCAATGTGTTTAAGAGTATTTGATTCGCCTTCTCATTATTTTCCGCACGGAATGCCCAAAGAATCCGATCTTCCTATTCTCTCGCCCCCGTTTATAGTCGTTGGTGGGAATGAGATGTTTGAAACCTAGATTGTTGCGGATTGATAGTTTCGGAATAACTTTTACAGGTGAAAATACAATTTTTATTTTGGCATTCTTTCTATAACATAGAGACAAATGGCGCTTACTTCTAAAAAATATGATATTAGGAACAAGTTCTTTAAAAGTTGCAAAAATAAAATTAAACTAAAAAAATACCAAAATATGCAAATTATTGCTAAAACGCCATTTGTATTTTCTTTAGCAACAGAATGGCAAAGACCAAAACGTCAAATAGTTTTTGAATGAAAACGGAACTACGAGTTAGTAACATTTTGCTTCGACGGATTCTCGACGACAACGGCCCAATAGATTAGTCCCAATGAACATCAGTAAATTTACATGGGAAATGGGAATATGTTTTTTTAACGACTACACCACACTCCATTTTTCTTATTTTTTTAAAAATCCAAAGTGATTACTAGTTTAAACAGCTTTGGAGCGTCATCATGGCTGACTGAGACCTTCAGATTTGGTAGATTCACCCCAATGTGTGGAGAGTTGACAGTCCATTCGGCGAGCGCCCTTCAATCGGACTTTTCAATCTCGAACTGAACTGCCGGATCGTCTGTAGCCACATTTGAGCGTCGCATCATTTTCATCCGTTTTCGAGTTATTTTACCTATGAGATTCCTCAAAACAAATTTTATTCAGTTTCCTGTGCTAACCTTAATCATTACGCTAAGTGTGTTAATTTCTTAAGATACTGTAACGTTTTTTTAGCAACGCAGGTTTCTGCTAAGGAATTGGCCTGAATGTTTTTATGTCATATTTTTGTTAGGTAATTAACGAGTTGTTATCAGGCCGAATTTTTATTATAAAATAAAAAAATATATAAAAAAAAACATAATTTAAGCGGTACAACAAGAGTTTATAGTTTTTTCTATTGATGTTTGTTTGTAAGTTTATTCGCACCATTTCTTTTAGGATCTAATCTGAAATAATCGGTTCCTAATGGATTTTGTAGTTTGTAAATGTCACTATTTATCATTAAAAATTTAACAGTATTTTAAGAAATATACACCAATAGCTAGATTTACGGACGGGGTTTAAATTTGAGTCCGGTCTAAGGCAACCAAATTTGTATCAAAGCTCATTATTTAAAGTTAACCCCAGAATTTTCAAAAATACAGTGTTATATAATAGCTACGTTTGTACTGTTCTCATTGGTAGAACAATAAATTATACTTTTAAATCAACGTAAAAACAATCCATTCACAATCACAACAAATTACAAAAATAATACAATGAAACGTCATCAAAACAACTGGCGACTAGAAGTTTTAAGTTCAATTAAAACTGGACTAAGGTTTAAACCCGTTGCGTGAGTTAGGGGTAGGTGGTTTTGTTTGTAATAAATGAAATAGTTGGCAGTATTTCAAGATCTGTGTGTTCAAGCCACATATTATTATACATACAGTATATTGCCAATATAAACATCGGCTCGATGTAAAAATATCCCCAGCAAGCGAATTGCATCGGGGCTGTAGAGTTTGCGCAGTAGGCTGTGAATTTTATCGATCGTCATAAAATACTGCACAATCGGGCCGACGTTGTTTCTCGTTTGTTTTGATTCCGGTTATTCGTCGTTGGTGTGATTGTGGCCAGTATTACTTTCAAGCTTTAGGGCGTTCATTTAAACATTGTTATAGACTTTGTTAGTGACTTCTCATTCGAAGGGAAGAAAAAGTGTAAGCTTGTCAAATGGTTAAAAATCAGGTTCTATCAAATATTTACATCAACAAGGAAATCTCCGTACTGCGCAAGCTCAAGAGCCCCGGATCGTATGCCCACAGTGGGGACATAATCAGAGTATGTTATTAGCGATATATTGTATGTATATATGGTGCAAGCATAGTCTTGTGAATCAGATACGTCAAGTTACTATAAAAGTGGTTATTAGAGAACCAATCTAATGCCATACATTTTGTCTGTCTGTAATTTTATAAAATGACAGTTTATTGACTTGAGGAGCACGTCCGAACTTCGTGACTCATTAAGACCGCAACAGAACTAGCCTAAGGCATTTTTCAGACGGGGTCAGTCAAAATATATGGAGTTTGCCGCAGTCCGAAGATCTCTCGTAAAACTCCATATATTTTGGCTGTTCACGATGTCGTAAGCGGAAAATTTCACCATCTGAAAAAGCTCTGCTCCCTGGATTGGGCGTTTACACATTTACCGACGCTGGGATGACAACGGCCGTAGCTCTTTACATTTGGTCGGTGAGTCTGAAAACCTCACATTTATTTAAAGTATTTTTCACCCTCAATGGTATCGACTTATTGACTGCGATAAAACTACCGGTTTAATCCCATTGTTATACACAATCAACAAGCAAATACACTACAGGGTAGGACTTTAGATATTTAATTCGTAAAGAAGAAACACAAAGACTGAAAGATGTTATCGCAAGCACAAGATAGTTAAATATTACCTGCTGTAATTACAAATTATAATCCGACCCTGACCGACAGTTTATTTACATTTTTATGGCCGAGCTCTTGAAAAACGTCCCAGGTAGTTAAACGGAGTCAACCATTTATTGTGAAAAATACTTTACATGAGATTTGCCATCCATCGGCAAGTGTGAAAACGCCCATCAGGTTACTCAAAATTTATTAAAAAAATACAATCCTAGGATTTTTAAATCAAAAGAATTGTAAATACAGTCAACTCCTATGAGGACCACAGGCGATGTGTTCCATTGTATAACGAGTTGTATAAAAAAAAATGTCATAGCCTGTGGGCCGGTTAGAACTTTTATTTATCCAAACAAAAAGCAAACAGGTCTGTTGATTGCCACAAGGTAGAGGTATTACTTTTTTAGTATTTGTTTTATGATTTGGACAAAATCCAGTGGTTGTAGTATTTTAAACCATTTCGCTTGGATTTGTTGAAATTTTTCATTTAAAAGTTCAAATTCGTAATGTTATTTAAAGCCATTTACATCTTCGTATAGGGAACTTATTCATCTACCATTAATCGGCTGTGGCAACGCGTCCTAGCAACGGAATAAATATTTTTTTTTTAGTTTCTGGAAAATTCACCGTGTTTCTATTTTAATTGTATACGCCACTGTGATGTCATGAAGACGCGTAGTAAAATGAGGATGTAAATGGCTTGAATTTACAGTTTGTTCACGCCTTCTATCAAGGTCTATAAAAAAAAATTTCTTATAACTTTACTGTTCTGTGAAACATATTATATTTTTCCTGCTTTTAATTTGCTACAATCGACAGATTAAATTTCCAAATCCAAAGACAATTACGTTTACCAATTTACGTTGTGGCAAATGAAAGTAAAAGAAAAACTAAGAACCTAATAATAACGAAAAGTAATATTATTTAACTATAAGGTGAGATTACACACTTTTACCAGAATTATTTATTAATAATTAAAATATTATAAACGACCCAATGTTTGATATGCATCACACTATAAAGTCGACTCGTGTTATATTCGATATTAAGGGCGTAAGTGTAATTTAGTTAAATGTTTCACTCCCACTAAGCAAAATAGTTCCACTGAACAATCGGCCATGCCATGAAAAACCACGCGTCTACTGTCATTGGGAGATGTCACCAGACTTACACTTGCTAAGCGGAGTAGAAGCCATACGACGACAGCGCGGGTTATGTTCATTAAGGGGAGTTGTCCGCTGGAAAAATGATAGCAGCGATATCCCAAAATTTGTAACCTCATCTAAGAGTCACTCCCAAGAAGCATATATACATTATTATATGCACAAATTTTTTGCTGAGAAACGTTTCAATCCAAATAAAATTGTGTTGCGACGTACTTTTGTTATGATTGATGTTAATTAAATTTCTGTATCTTTTGAAAACCACTCGAAAACACGTTCAATAGCGTCATTTAAAATGTGTATGTTTCGAAAATGTTTCTAAGTTTTCATTTTGTGTCTGAAACAGTTTTGATACATTTCTCAAAATGTATCTAAAAATGTTACTTGGGCTAAAGCACCGTCTTCGCCTCTTTCTCTTCTTGCACGCTCGAAAGTTATGTATGAGGACACATACAGGACTGAGGTATATCAGGAATTGCGATCACCGTTTTCTATACTCCTGGATGAAGTTTAACATTCTAGCTACAATCATTAATTGGCATGTGCAATTTCGTCCGTTTTCCTGGCGGATAATTTCTTTTAGTGAACTGGTCGCTTACATAGAGGAAAAATATTGCGTAGCGGGCTGAGTCTGATGGTGAATGATGCAGTTCAGATGTTGATCGGTTTATTTAGGATATGAATATACTATACATGACCGTCGCCTATTTTTTTTAGAGCGACTTAATCTTTATATTTGAAGTTATTATTTATTATTTTTGGATTGTTGATTTTTAGCGATTGTAGAGAAATAAAGCTGTTTTTTGTTACGTGAATGGTACAAAAAAGAACTCCAAAAATGGTGTTATTATTTTGCAGGAAACCCTTAATTAGCCTTAAATAGCATTCCATGAACAAGTTACACAATAACTCCATTATGTCTGTTGGTATTTTACATAGAAACAGTTATTACCCGACTTGCACTTCTATCTATACCGGGTGGCGAACGGCCAGACTGGCCATGGGAAATCCCATGTAAATTTTGTTAACGTCAAATATTGGCTCTCCTATTAATTATGTATTAAAATTGCATTAGAGTTTTTTGAAGGTCCTTGTATGATGAATTAGCACACCAAATTCTATGACTTTTTAATAATCCAATTATCGTTTTTTCGGAAAAACTCTCCGTCAAAATCTTTTGTGGTCAATTGACCCCCGGTCAAATTCCTCAGTTTTGTCATAAGAAATGAAGCCACGAGTAATTACATGGAAACGTGTCTTTATTAAAAAACGGCTAACAAAAAATAAAGAAAGAATTTTGAGATACAAAAAACACAAAAATGACACATAAATATTATGTATAATATTAATCCAACAATACCAAATTACTAATGAATGAAGTAATGAGTGAGTGACTGATTGATGACGAAATGAGAGACTGCTGGCAGTACTGGCCTTGGTAGATAGCTTAGATTAAGGTACATCATCTTCGTCACTGAACTCGCCCCCGGCATTGCCTTTATGTTCTTCAGAATCTGAATTAATTGTTTTATCCTCACTACTGAAATTTAGCGCTGGTTCCTCCGAATTTCCATATTTTTTATTTCCACTGCCACTTATTAAGTTCTACTTTATATAATCGAGCATTCCTGAGCGAGTGGTTTTCAATCGGTTGCGAAGCTTGCTATGGACAATGCCCCATGAGGACCAATTTCTCTCACAAGAGGCTGCAAAAGCTTTTGACCGAATTTGACCCGGTCAATTGACTAGGCACAACCCTAGTTCTGATACATACCTAAATAAGTCGATCAGTAATAATTATGATGTCAAATGTTACTAGATGTTTTCTTTTTAATTAGTTTTAACATGTTTTACAGCATTCAAGAAAAAATAATGATTGTTCTAATGTAACAAAACTGTACTTAAAACGGAATAATGAGAACTTTATTTAATTTTAACATCTGGAAAAAGAACACTTAAAAAAACCGAGCAACAAGACAACAGCTAATTTAAATGGAAACTTAATGTTTTTTTTTATCAGATGGTCAAACAGTCCTCCTTTTAATGCCAAGCAACATCCTAAATAGTCAAAAAATGCAGTTCCTACATTAAATTGCAATCTTTAGTTCTTTTAAAAATTTCATTACGCATATTTTTATAAATGTTACTTTGAATGTGACCCCACAGAAAAAAAGTCGCTTGGTGAAAGATTGGGACACCTAGATGGCCAATTTATGGTGTTATTCATTCCTATTGAGAGTTCATTGAAAACGTCATTTTCCCACAATGCAAACCACAACAAACCCGAACAAACCTAGGTATCCGCCGTTCAAATATGCCCGCCTTAAAGTTGAGGGTATTGAGTCCTTATTTTTACAAATCTGTCTTAATTTTTTTAACTTTCATATCTACACTTTTGAACTTTGGTTCATTGTTTAATGTAAAGGTGCATTAGAGAAAACAAGCATTGCGTAAGCATTTCGTACCGTTATTTACCCTTTAAATAACTTAAAACAAAAGTTTTGAAGAAGTAGTCCATACTCAAAGTGGAGTTGTGTATAGAAAAAAAAAAGCACAAAGTCTTTCCCCACAAGTTTATTAGAATAGCTAGGCGAACCTAGAATAATTCATAATAATTCGACATGTTTCGAGTGTAGAAACACTCATCATCAGGAAAACAAAGTAAATAGTACAATGCCAATGTTGTTAGCAATAGAGAAAATATTAAGTGGGATTGAACCGTAATGGAGCTTTCAATGGTGTACACGAGGTGTAAAAAATGAATAGTCAGAAGACCGACAAGACTTCAGCATACTGGAAAGTAAAGGGTTAGTGCAAAGGCCCTGTCTTGGGCAGAAAAATGAGAGAGCAAAAGAAAAATTAGAGAGTTTTAATAGACTTTGTAAAAATCATTCAGGTATAAAAGTAGTGGAAAATCTTAAGTTTCAATAAACTTTGTCGGAGATATGTAAAAGTGGTGAAATAAGGGTGAAAGAAAAATGGTTTTCGTAAAATTTAAAGCATCATTTAGCTTGAAGTAAAATGCTGTTGGGGTACCAGGCTTAAGGCCCAGTTACCGCGGTAGGAGTCAAAGCATACACATTGTGTGCAAAATTAAATTATTTTTGGTTTTACTTTCCCTCCATTTCTGATGTTTTTAATATTAATACGGATGATGTTTATACTTAGGTAATTTGTGCAGTACTGTGATGCGTGTGATTTTCTACAGTTTTGCCAAGAAGCCTGGTGCTAATTCCAATATTTTCTTCTACACGGAGTGAAAGCTCTAAATCTGCATTATTTTCTTTTGGTCTACCACCAAATACATCATTTTTGCCCAAAGCAGTTGCATTTATTAATTACAGGACCTTTACTCTTAAAATAACGAACAATATTCAAGACTGTTGTTTTGCTTGGAATAATGGGTCTGTCTGGAAACATCGCAGAGAACATTTCCGATACTCTCCAGGAACTATTTTCCATGTATACAGGGTGTCCCATAACTTATGGGCCGTAGAGAAACTGGAGATACCAGACATCAAACTAAGCCGATTGTCATATACGTTTTTTCGGATTGTTACTCGTTCTAGAGATACAGGGTGTTGAAAGTAAAAGTTTATTCTCTAAAATAAGCCATAATTTTAAAACCGTTTAATGAATCGAATTGAAAGTTGGCAGTATTATGTTTTTATGAGCAAGAAATAAGAATTTGTAGAAATTTTTAAGTTTCATACTAGAGGGCGCTAGTTGCATACACGGCTTCATAAATCTATGATTTTTTTTCTTACCTGTGATATTAGGTGTTTTTCATTTAAAGTTTCTTAAAGAAGGGCATTTTCTGAGTCAAAAAGGTGTACTTAATTGATCTTAATATCTTTAACGGTTATCGAGATATTTTCCTTTAAACATCCCAAAGCATAAAAAAACATAGTACATAATTAAATTAATAATTTAATTATCACAACGCAATAAATTCGAAACAGTGGAACAAAAACAAGAAGCTCACTTTAGTAAATGTTGAAAGTGACCACCGTTGACCCCAATACACTTTATTAAACTTTTAACTAAATAAATAATAATAATAAACTTTAATTTCAACACCCTGTATCTCTAGAACGAGTAACAATCCGAAAAAACTTATATGACTTAATCGGCTTAGTTTGATGTGTAGTATCTCCAGTTACTCTACGGCCCATAAGTTATGGGACACCCTGTATAGTAACACTTAATCATTGTTATTTTTTCTTGAATACTGTAAAACATGTCGAAACTAATAAAAATAATATGTCATGTCTAATAACATTTTGACATTATCATAACTATTATTGGTGGTTTCGTCGAGATATGTCGCGCTGTATTAAATTCTTAAGAATTTTATAAAGGGTTCTTCCAAATAACTTTTAATTGGCTAATTAGAATATATTACAATTTGGTGTGCTCTTTCATGATACAAGGACCTTAAAAAAAAGTCAATACAATGTTGATGTAAAATTAATATGGGAGCCAATATTTTATGCTGGCAAAATGTACATGGGATTTGGCCGGTCTGGCGCTACACTACTGGTATAAAAAATGATACTTAACTTATAAAAAGTGTAAAATTTAATTTTTTTTCGTAGGGTATAAATTTTAATATTTGAACATTCTATATAAAGTCTGTTTAATGACCGCTGACCGTTATGTCATATTTGCGGTACGTCGTAAATTAATTTAGTCAGTTTTGACTTACCGGTGGTAGGGTTATGATTTTCTTAGGCTTGATCTACATAAAGTCGGATGCATGTGAACAAGTAAAAACAACCGCGTTGTTTCAAATTTTTAATTATTATTTGTATACTCATAATGAAGTTAGAAAGTAGTTTATTTAGGGAAAAGGTATCATGGTATGATTGGTATGAAACATTTTGTTTTTGAAAATCAGTTGAAATTTTTGATTAATTTAAATTTACTAAAAATAAATAAAACTCATTTATAAAATTTAAAATTGAATCGATATTTTTTTGTCATAAAAAAGAAAATATAATAAAAAATTACAACACAACAAAATACAGTTTTTTAATAATTAAAATAAATCATCTCCGCAAGGATCATCATTATCAGCTTTTGTTCAAGTTAATAATAAGGGAAGAGTATCTGAAGCATCGATAAATCTTTCCCGTTCTCACACATTTATAATTTTATTAGTGTATTATATAATTTTTCCACTGTTACATTTTCATAGCTTCATTTCACAGACCCAAAACTACGTCATTTGGTACAGGATGCATAGAACTTATTTTTGCATCATAATAGCGCTTACGTTCCGGCCAAACCATTTCAATAGGATTAAGTGGCAATGATATGGAGAAAGCCTTAACTCGATGTCCATATTGCAATATTGCTAGTTCGTCCAACCTATTGAAATAAAATAAAAATAATTTTAAAAAAAATAAATAGCGCTTTCCAGATTACTTGTAACGTTTGGGTGGGATACGCTGCTTCACCATTATTCACATATGATCTTTCATTGCAAATGGTGAAACCGGAATATGTCTTTGTTCTAAACATGCAATAAGTAATTTTTTGGCAAACTTGTATTTGGAATTTTTTCAATTTACCAATGCGAATGATAGGTGGCGTTATCCATAATAATTAATAAGTGATATATATATAATAAGTTCTTTCAAGTTTGGTAACAATTTTTTTTCAAACCATTTCTCAAAGTTTTCACTATTTATTGAATTATGATAATCACAGGCTTGAATATCAAATCCATTTTCTGAACCAGCATGTAGAATAAATATACCGTACACCATCGGACTGTATATCCAGGTTTCATCCAGTAAAACAGGTTTTAAGGGAAACAGACTTGCCGTTATTTTTAAATTCTCTTAAAAATTCTACTCGTTTTTGGGCTATATGGGGTTGCTCTATTGAAAAACGCCTGATTGATACAGTACAATTGCGCCATTTAAGTTTTTAATTTTTTTAAACAGTCCGCTAATGAACCAGTGGATCGATATTTTAACACCATCACTGATTTTAAGGTTTAGTTGAATGATAACATAAATACCCTTCCTTATGGTATGTTCATGAATTTCGTGAAGTTGTCGACCACGGGATGACAAAATAGCTATTATTACGATTCTTAAAATCTACATCCTCCTCTATTCCCTTTGCTTTAATTCGTTGGATTGTTGAACACGAAACTCCCAAAGCGTCAGACATAGGTATTTATAAAAACATTTTCATGTATTTTTTATGTTTATTATTAATGTTTTCACAATTCGTACTTTATTATATCTACTTACCTCGTAAAGCTTAATCTGCGGCAATATGCCAGACTTTAAAACACTCTTTTAATTTAAAAGAAATTCGAAATTTGAAAGGTCGGTCGACAAACTAAACAATAAACTATTTATTTTACTAATTAACATGTCTCTTATATTAAGTCATAATTATATCTAAGTATAATAATTATTATAATAAATTATATTATGTAATAATAGGATCAAAAACAAAATAAGAATAAAAACGAAAAATAAACAATAAGAACTAAAAAAATATCTGAACCTACTTACTTTGTACTAAATTACAAAATCAAGTTTCCTGTTCTTAGAAGAGAATATATTTATGATTTTGTTTACATCTACGTTTATCACGGTGGACATAGGAAAGCCAGACCATTAAGGCGATCTGCAGCCATTGTAACACGTAAATAAGATTAACTATTATGTTGTCTAACAACAAAGTGAGACGGGCGCACTGTATATAACTGCAGTCTTAATAATACTTATTAAAAGTCTAAAATAAATATATATTTTTTATTTCGTGGGGGGTTACAACCCCCCTGGCTACGGCCCTGCATGAAAGTAGTAGAAATATACCAATGAAGAAAACGCAACGACGATCAAGGAAAACGAAGATTGAAACTTTACGGGAAGGTAAAAAAATGGATGTAAGGAATGTTATATAGTACGACTTGTATGCATCACAAGTCGATATAACGCTTTCAGCTCTGAAAGATGCTTTAAAGGAACGAGGTGTTTTGGAAATAGGTCTCAGGTCATTGTCAGCGCTCATTAAAAGCTTAGGATTTCGTTATAGAAAGGACTGCAACAGAAGATAATTGTGCGAACTACCAAGAATTGCAAGCGAACGAGTAAAGTTTCTGAAAAAATATGTTGAAAATTATGAATCAAAGTTTAGAAAAGCAGTTTTTTTAAATGAAACTTGCGTATTTTTAAATGGAAGTGGGTCTAAATCATGGCAAGACGACTCAGTGAAATCAGTAAAACGAAACAAAGGTTGTGGTTCGGGAAAACGTTACATAGTACTTATTACATGCTGGCTCATATACTGGTTTTATAAAGGAAGCGAGTTTACTTTTTTCATCTAAATCAAAGAGCGCCGACTACCATGATAATATGAATTGTGAGCTTTTTGAAAAGTGGGCTAGAGAAAAGATACCAAATAATTAAAATACATTTTTATTTGTTCACTACTACCTAGCTTACTGCGTCGAGTATATAGTATTTTATATCTTTTTTGGACTTGTGACTTGTCTATAAAAGTCTAAACATAGATATTGTATGTATTGGCACCAATAAGTTATTTGTACCTATTCGCAATAATATATACAGGGTGCTTTTAATTGAGTGCCGATACTTAAGGTTGTGAATCCTTAGGTGATTTTAAGAAATAAAGTTAATATTAACATATGTCCTAAAGCTCTTCATTTTTGAGCTACAGGATGTTAACATTTTTAATAAAATTTACCTTTTTTATCATATCACTCTTAGATATTTTTATGAAATTTTGTACACACCTTTTAATCATTAATGAGCATTTTTTGACTTAAAAGATTTTTTTAAATTTTTACCAGTGACGTCCGTACGGGGTTTGAACTGAATATTTTTAAAGAAAAAAATGGTACGCCACTGATTTTTCAAAAAACAAAACTTATATTTTAAATCCTCATTTATTTTGGAGCAAATATGGTTCATAGACTTACTTTCGTACGATGCACCCTTTTTGCATAAAAAAAATAAAAACAAAAACACGATTTTTTTTTATTAGTGAGACGTAAAATCTGATAAAAAAATGGTAAATTTTACAAACAGTGAATTAACTGACATGCATTTTTGGGATTTTTCTTTAAAAAAGGGAAATTCTCATCCTTCTCGTGGGAAATTTGATTTTCAAAGGTTGGCAACACTGCCTGGCACTGTTATAATATGGAGAACTAGAGGGTAGGAGGCCGATCGACAATGGCAGCATTTTCAAATTCTGTCCCGGTTTTTTGGTTAGTTCGCTATTGGCCGATAGATGCTCTCGCGTCGCAAGTGGGCTGGTGTTGTTTTCTTCGTTTTTTACTTTTCTTTTGACATTTTATTTTCGAAATAACAAATAACGTTGTATTGTAATTGATTTTTACATTTATAATGAATAATGGTACAATTTATAAAAGTAGAGTTTGCTTTGTGTCGGGGTGTAAGATAGGATCTTCTTCAGAGAGAAAACGCAGCCAAATAAGTCTCTTTCTAGCTCCAAAGGTAAAACCCTCTAGTTAGGATGTTCCTGTATTTTAAAAACGAAGCATTGTTGGAACTTTATACAGACCGAGTTTACTAATAAGTATAACAAAGTAAGTGTAAATTCATATAAAAGTCCTTATTTGTTCCTTAAAGAACCAATTTAAATAAAAATAGTTATCGCGTCCATAAGAAACCATTTATTTGATAGCCCACTTCGAACACGAGCGCCATCTTACGGCGACTCGTAAAGCTGAATTACCGATGCTAATTTGGGACCGAATCCAATGCATTGCGATCGGCCTCCTACCTCAAGTCCTCCATACACTGTTATTATGTCATTTTTATTATGACTGATTATTTCAAATTAATTGTTAACCTATTAACATTCAATTTTATGGAAAATCAGCTGTCCATATGCCGCCATATTGGTTTTTATATTTCGAAACATTTTTGAACCTCTGATTCAACTGATTTGATTCAGGAGGTCACGTGCGCCTAGTTGACTGGAAGCTGACTACATAGTCATGTCGCAGCGGTCATTGAACAGACTACCTACTTAATTCGATTGGTAAATAATACGCTTTTACTAAAAAAATTAACTTTATTAAACAAAAAAACCTGAATCTTTAAAGCGGGTAACTGACAAAAAACCTAAAGTTAATAAATTAACAAAAGAAGAAAAAAATAATACACATTTATATTACTAAAATCTAATTGTATCGGAATATAAAGTAAGAGGTCAGAGCTTGAGCTGCCATTAGAGGTATAGATGCAACCTGGCAAAACGAAATTTCTCCAATATTAACAAGTTCTTTTTTAAAATAACGTGATTATGGCTGATTTATACCTCAATTAAATTAAACTAAACTAAGAAAATTAAATTAAGAAATTAAGGCGATGGTTTATACTTTTTCAACTAAGACACTTAATGAATCTACAAGAGAAGAAGAAGGTGCTCCTCACCTATCTTATTGGTTTGTTTTCGTTATTTAATAAAAATATTATTGTTTTAAAACATTTATTTATTTTGTTATTGATGCATGGGAACTGTTTTACTAATTCAATCAATGTACCGTCGTTAACAACCATCGTGAAACTTTTTGGAATAATGAAAATATCAAAAATATAATTCTAAAATTAAACAAGAATTTAGGGTTTTAAGCACAAATTCTTCTTTATTATTATTACACTCACCGAAATGACAAATGACATGACGGGAATCACGGATTATGCCGATCGCCCCACGAACTATGTCGATTCAACTAAGAAAGTTAAAAGTTCGGCAACTACTTAGTTTAATTTAATTTAATTTAATTCCTTAATTGTAGGTATAAATGCGTCCATATGATGGTGGTGTTTTAACTTCTTAATTTAGTTTAGTTTAATTTAATTGAGGTATAAATCAGCCATTAAGGTCGCTTTAATTTGTAAAGTTGGCGCCCTACACAAAAATATCTTATTTCAAGGCTTTAATATAGTAACAAATAATAAATCCCAAAGAAATTTAAAGTCTACAGATAATAATTAGTTTCTATTAAGGGCATCTTCTTTAGTGTTGGGAAACCCCTTTTAGAAAAATTATGGTTTTAGATATTGGTGGTGGTTAAATTGCTATTTAAGATCAAAGATTTTATCAATTCACTAAAGCAATAATAAATTGTCTAGAAATAGAAGACTTATCTCATTGAAACTGTTATATTTTATTATAACGTGGTATAAAAACTAAAACTTGGCTGTTTTAAAGACAATAATATGGTCATTTGAAAATTTTTGTAAGCTGTAGCATCTTAAAGTCTTAACATCTTTACATTTTTGCAAAAAGACAAACAAATACGAGGCATGGTTAAGATGCTACAGCCATCAAAATGTAATTTTTAATGCCCATATTGAAAATTTCTAGTTTGGACTTACTTACACGTTTATTCCATCATTTAAAAAATTAAACCCATAACTCGGAAAGTTTAGAGGACTCTATCAGTGGCAAAGTTTTAACAACATAAGTATACTGTTTTCCGACATCTTAATCTGGTAAGCCACTAACAGGGTAAATTACATATGCTTTGTAATCAAATTAACGTTTTTTGGTTCTTATTGTTTTAGATTCGTAATGTTAATATTTTCGGTTAGCTGCATTACCCAATGCAGAAAAGTAATTTAAAATAATAAAAATAGCAAGATTTTTGGTTTTTGTATATATTATATTTTGATTACTCTTCTGATATTTTGGTCTTACAGCTTGGAAAAACGATTTGTACTCCATGTGATGAAAAAATACAGTATGCAATATTTTATTTTAATATAAGTAAGTACAGTGTCACCAGTAAAAGTCCGCATCATATGGGATTTTTTTTAATAATAGCCTTATTCAAAATTTGACTTTGGCATCAAGTTCTGCTTCGATCGAGATGAAAATTAAGCAAAAAAATAGTAGCCACGTGATTCGCATTATCTGTCAAATTTTAATTTTTTCCAAAAAATAATTCAAAAGTGGGGTTATTTCTGAAAATATCGAAAAAAGTTATTAAAAAAAGTTTTTTTTAATGCAGTTTCTAGCCCACATGCAAAATTTCAGCTGCATAAGATAATTTTGATTTTTTACCTATATTTTGTATATTGCACCACTTTTGCAAAATAAGACTCAACGCATCCTACATAAAGCTGCTCAGTTTTGACAAGGCTTTATTTCAGATACATTTTCTATAAAGTAGCGCCATATTAAATGTGTGTTTTTCTACAAAATCAAAATTGGGCTATTAAAATTTGGTCGCATGTGATGCAAAGTTTATTTGTTTTTGACCCTGTATAAGGTAACTTCATAAAATACGTATTTTTGAAAACGTAGTTTGTGTCTGAAAGTAATACAGGTTAACGTTATTATGACATAGCTTAATAATAAATTATAATATAGGGGTTTTAAATTAAATCGTTGAAAATAGATAAACTTTACGTTGTTAAACTAAAATTTATTTTCCACTTACAAAACACTTTACTGTGTTCTTTTTGTCTTCATATTAAGGTGTATTACTTTCAGACACAAACTATGTTTTCAAAAATACTTATTTTATAAAGTTACCTAATACAGGGTCAAAAACAAATAAACTTTGCATCACATGCGACCAAATTTTAATAGCCCAATTTTGATTTTGTAGAAAAACACACGTTTAATGTGGCGCTACTTTAAAGAAAATGTATCTGAAATAAAGCCTTGTCCAAACTGAGAAGTTTGCGTTGAGTCTTATTTTGCAAAAGTGGTGCAATTTATAAAATATAGGTAAACAATCAAAATTATCTTATGCAGCTGAAATTTTACATGTAGGCTAGAAACTGCATTTGAAAAAACTTTTTCTAATAACTTTTTTCCATATTTTTAGAAATAACCCCACTTTTGAATTATTTTTTGGAACAGATAATGTGAATCACGTGACTACTATTTTTTTGCTTAATTTTCATCTTGATCGAAGCAGATGCCAAAGTCAAATTTTGAATAAAGCTATTAATAAAAAAAAATCCCATATGATGCGGACTTTACTGGTGACACTGTATAGGGTGTTTCAAAATATGTGGCAAACATAAATATGTAGTATAATTTTAAATGGCATTCCAATAAATTGTATATTTTATGTACTGTTTGGTAAGAAAATACTTATACCTACATATTTCATCGTTTAATATAAAAATTATTTTCCTTATTTTTAAGATAACAAAAAAATGTTTGAATTTGTATAATAGATCTCAAGTTCACTACAACGTAAGTAAGATTTTAGCCTCCGATAAATGTAAAAAAACACACATATAGGTATTTGACTTAAAAGATTATTTTGGATTTATGGTTAAAAGCAATGCCAAGATGTGGACCCAAAAAAAAACCAAACGTAGTATTAAAACCACGCTTACATTCGTAACGGACATTGGTAACATTTTCTCCTTGGACAACTTTGACATTGGTCAAGTGTTTAATCGTGTCTAGTATATTAGAGCAATGCGACGGATTTTGATTAATTTAAAAAAAAGTGTGATAATTAAAAAAGTAAATTCGAACTACCAAGAACAGTGCATGCATCTATGTAATTCCCCAATAAACCCAAAATTAAAATTTAAACTTTGACAACCATCAATTTCTGTGTTTACTACCTAATTGTTCATTCTTGGAAATAAGATTTCTTTTGAACTCCCACTAGAAAAATTGTGTAATGGGAAAACAATTGTCTAGAGCTGTGCTTTGCTTATCTCTAACAATGGACAATAACAAACAGCCACAGGAATTGACAGTACTCAAATTTCAAATTTTTATTTTGTAGCAAACATCGTTAAAAAAAATTATATGCCCCGATGGCACATATGTGATAGTTGAATTTCCCAAAGTGTGATATAATTATAATAATAATAAACTAATCCTAGTACCTGCAACTTGTAACTACATATTATATACATACAATATATTACCAATACAAACAGCGGCACAATGTAAAAATTTCACCAGCATGCGATTTGAATCGGGACTGCGGAGTTTGCGCAGTAGGCCAAGAATCTTATCAATCGCCTTAAAACACTGCCTCACCGGCGTTGTTTATCGTTTGTTCTTAATCCGGTTATTCGTCGTCATTGCATTTATTTAATAGTATATTATTTAACGAGCGTATAATGTAGCCCATAATAAAACGAGGATGAAGTTTACGGCACGAGCCAAAGGCGAGTGTTGTAAATCATCCGAGTGTTTATATATTATGGTTCATTAGACGCGAGTCAAATACTATACTTTATCTAAAACCATCCATTTATACAGTGCCTGAAAAAAAGTTGAGTTCATATGGGAAATATAATAATTACACTTGTTGTTTTATGATAATTACACTTGTTGGATTATGGATAGCATAATGCTCTTATTATCAGAACAAAAGTTGAGTTCATATGGGAAATATAATAATTACACTTGTTGTATTATGGATAGCATAATGCTCTTATTAACAGAAGTAATATGCACCTATTATTAAATGGTTGTAGATAAAAAACTTTAATCGACTTTGTTGGTAACTTCTGTCCTCAATATATGGGGGGTGTAAGCTTGTAAAATAGTTAAAAGCCTGATGGTCTGTCGAATATGTACATCAACAAAGAAATTTCCGAACTGCGTAAACTATACAGCCCCGGATCGGATGTCTACAACGGGGACATAGGTGAAGTACGGTACGACGTACAAATCGTAACGAGTTACGCCGTAGAAATACGTTGCTTGTAATGAACATTTAGCAAAGTCACTTCTCTTCTTGGCATTTACATCACGACCTTACTCCTCACTTAGTTAGTTAGTTGGGTTATGGTATTGGCAATTTATTGTATGTACAAATATCTGATATACGGTAACCCGTAAAACAAACCTTAATAACAAAACACACAAATAATAAAATGTGAACAACCCTAATAAACTTCCCAAAATAATGACTACAAAATACTAGGTATTCAAAAAACAGTTAAAAACGCTGGTTTATAAAAAAAACTTTTAAAGGTTTGCTGCTTTTTTAAACATACCGGGTGTTTCTCAAAAGACGTTCACCCCTATAACTTTTTTGTATTTATAGATATTAAAATGGAATTTTGAGATTATACATAGAAGATGAGTCTGCATTTATTGGCATACTTTTCAATTTCTTAGCACTTCCGGTTTGACCGGAAGTGACCTTGACTTTGGTATTTTTAAATGGGACATCTCGTATATTTTTACTTATTGGGATTCAGCATAACATTCTGAGTAAAATGACACCTCACTTGTCATTTTTTGACGTGTTATAACAGTTTTATTATATGTTTATTTTTTATTTTCAATCTATAGTGCTACAAATTAATTAAATCTGATAATTTTTAGTCAAGTAGTATATGAAAATTAAAATTATGTTTACTAATTGACTTTCTAAGTTTCACAAGCGTTTAAAAAATTAAATTTTGTTTTCTTGACGTTTACTCCATTTTCCCAAATGGAACGATAGTAGTTCACTAGGATATTTAAAACGAGCATTTTTTTCCAACAATTTGATACCATAGGTACAGGGTCTTCCAACGAGGACTAAACAGGGGCTCATTTTTGAGCTTCCAAAATAGCCAATCGATGTACTTTTTCCTGCAGAATTCAAAAATGAAACCAAAAATTTATTTGAACCAGAAACAAAAGAGTTACGCTATGGATAAGGTGTTTTTTAAATGGAACATAGCTTTTTTTATACGATTTTTGGAACGAGTGATTTTTTTTGTCCGTTCTGATTAAAATATTTAATATTGTGACAGCTATTTTTATTAAATTTTAATGTTTTATCCAGTATAATTTTACTTTAACCTGTTTGAAACATACACTAGGTAATAAAGGTATAATCACCTTTGAATCCTTTAAAGTAATTTCGGCAATATTATAGTAAATTTGTCAAATTTTTTGACTTTGAAGGATTCAAAGGTGATTATACCTTTATTACCTAGTGTATGTTTCAAACAGGTTAAAGTTAAATTATACTGGATAAAACATTAAAATTTAATAAAAATAGCTGTCACAATATTAAATATTTTAATCAGAACGGACAAAAAAAATCACTCGTTCCAAAAATCGTATAAAAAAAGCTATGTTCCATTTAAAAAACACCTTATCCATAGCGTAACTCTTTTGTTTCTGGTTCAAATAAATTTTTGGTTTCATTTTTGAATTCTGCAGGAAAAAGTACATCGATTGGCTATTTTGGAAGCTCAAAAATGAGCCCCTGTTTAGTCCTCGTTGGAAGACCCTGTACCTATGGTATCAAATTGTTGGAAAAAAATGCTCGTTTTAAATATCCTAGTGAACTACTATCGTTCCATTTGGGAAAATGGAGTAAACGTCAAGAAAACAAAATTTAATTTTTTAAACGCTTGTGAAACTTAGAAAGTCAATTAGTAAACATAATTTTAATTTTCATATACTACTTGACTAAAAATTATCAGATTTAATTAATTTGTAGCACTATAGATTGAAAATAAAAAATAAACATATAATAAAACTGTTATAACACGTCAAAAAATGACAAGTGAGGTGTCATTTTACTCAGAATGTTATGCTGAATCCCAATAAGTAAAAATATACGAGATGTCCCATTTAAAAATACCAAAGTCAAGGTCACTTCCGGTCAAACCGGAAGTGCTAAGAAATTGAAAAGTATGCCAATAAATGCAGACTCATCTTCTATGTATAATCTCAAAATTCCATTTTAATATCTATAAATACAAAAAAGTTATAGGGGTGAACGTCTTTTGAGAAACACCCGGTATTTATAAACTAATGACATTACAACTTTAAATTAAAGCCATATTGCTTTTCAAAACTATTCCATTTTCAAAGCCGCCTTTATATTTCTTTAGAAAAGACAATAATGCATAACGCTTTTAAATTTGCGATTGGGTTTTAAGGCAAATTTTTCAGTGTCAATTTTAAAATAGCATAGGAGTGTATGGTATCAAATTTTTGGAAAAAATGCTCGTTTTAAATATCCTAGTGAACCACAATCGTTCCATTTTTTGGAAAAATGGAGTAAACGTCAAGAAAACATAATTTCATTTTTTAAACGCTTGTGAAACTTAGAAAGTCAATTATTATGACATCATTTTAATTTTCATATTATACTACTTGACTATAAATTAACAGATGTAATTAATTTGTAGCACTCTAGATTGAAAATAAACATAAAAATGTTATAACACGTCAAAAAATGACAAGTAAGGTGTCATTTCACTCATAAAGTTATGCTGAACCGAACAAACCCAAATAAGTAAAAATATACAAGATGTCCCATTTAAAATATCAAAGTCAAGGTCACTTCCGGTCAAACCGGAAGTGCTAACAAATTGAAAATTATGCCAATAAATGCAGACTTGTCTCTTATGCATAATCTCAAAATTTCATTTTAATATCTATAAATATAAAAAAGTTATAGGGGTGAACGTCTTTTGAGAAACACCCGGTATAGGAAGTGCCTAAATTCTTTTCTGAAGGATAACACTATGATGCATGTATTTTCTAAAAAGTAGTTATACGTTATAAAAAAAACTACTACTAGTGCCACCTCGAAGCAGCAGCGTCCCATACAGTCTAATATATAATTTTTTTTAATTTGTGTTAAAAAAAAAGGTTTTTATCGGGTCATGATGAAAAAGAAACAATTATAATATTCTAGATTTTCTGGAGTCCTGCTTTGACTGTGGGTCACCGTGAATTTAAAATTTTCCAAATACCTAATTCTATCATTTAAAGATTCTAAATCAGTGTAAGCCGTTTTTGGACATTGTTAAATATGAAGAAATAGTCCATGCTTAACGTGGAAAAAAATATTCAATTTTGGTCTCTCTACAAGTTTCGAACGTAGAAACGTTCATCATCAGAAGACAGAAAATGCTTTGCTGATGGTGTTAGCAGAAAGGAAAATGGTAGACAACCTTAAATGAGCTTTTACAGAATATAAAAAAATTGTGTTGATATATGAAATAAACAGTAAAAAAAATTGGAAGAAATTTGTATCGGACCGGGCAGGTACGTAGAAAAATATATGTAGCAAAATAATTAAAACTTGTCCAAAAAGGAGACGTCCAAACTAACTGAATGGAAGGGGAAGTAAAATAATGCTTTCAAAAAGAGATTTGAAAATTCGTCCATAAGACTCGGTAAAACAATTTTTTTTTAATTAGATACGCATAACCTTGATGAGTTTTGCTAAGACTCGGTGACCCCAGTGAAAGTTAATTTCCAGACGTGCATCCTTAGAAAAACATATACAGGGTGTCCGGTAAAATGTGGGAAATCTCCCGGATAAGAAAAAAACACGTGAAAAGAATACTACAAGTTCATATAAAGTTCTTTCGTATCGGCCTCCTCTTCGAGGAGATATGGGCTCCCAAAGAGGTATATTTTGAACATTTCTTTACCTACTTAATTTTTAGTCAATAGTTAAAGGTATGTAAAAAACGTTATCATATTTTATCATACAGGGATAAAAAAATGGGCACAATAATGTCACAGCTAGTCCGTCCCTGCAGCTGTGAGTAATTCGTAACACTTTCTGGGATAGTAATTTGAAGGGTCTTACCTACCTGGAATACATCATATGAAAAAAAAATGTAAATATACCTGTTGGTTTAATAATTATGTGTCAAAAACTTAATTCCATGGGAGCTCTTTGGGAGCCCATATCTCCGAAGAGGAGGCCGGTACGAAAGCAGTTTATATGAACTAGTAGTATTCTTTTCACGTGTCTTTTTCATATCCGGGGGATTTCCCACATTTTCCCGGACACCTCTGTATACTTTCAAAAAATCTTTATAAGGTCATGTGCTTTCAAATTTCAAGTTCAAGATTATGCCTATCTACTTAAAAAATTTGATGTTACTATGTCTTGTAAACCAATTATTGTAAAATTTTCTTTTTAGAAGTGGTATTTTTGTACGTACTTCGTACGATATAAATTTCCAATTTTTTTTTAATGTTAATTTGATATACCAACGCACCTCTTTTTATATTCCATAAAAGCTCCATTAAGGTTGGATACCATTTACCATTTTCTCTTCTGCTAACACCATCAGCAAAGCTTCTTTCTCTCCCGATGATGAACGTTTCTACGTTTTGAATATTTTTATTCTGATAAATTTGTGGAGGAATTCAGTTTTTATTTGTTTCTATGGTTAAATATGATAGCTTACATCAAATGTTTTTTCGGGAAGTTTATTATTAAAAATACCAGATGGTGTATGCCTCCAAAAAAAAGTTTTCAATGTTTCTTCTTAAATAAAATGATAGATTTTAGTCAACAACCAAACTTCTATTGGGATTTCTTTGCAAATTGTACCCACTTTTCCTTTTTTTATATATTAATCTTGTAGGTAACATCCAGATTAACCTTTTGACTATTATCAAATCTATAAAAACATCATTTGGAGACATAACCATTGTTAACAACAAATACACAAAAACTAAACATTTAAATCATAAAAACTAAAGCAAAAACATTGTCCATATACACAGACGTCCTGGATCACGGGTAACTATTCCTTGGTTAGTATCTATAATGGTCAAGGTATATTAAAACATAACTTAATAAAACCACCTAGTATTCTAGATATTTAAGTAATTTTTAAAATAATTATTTAGAGAAAAATATGTTATAGGACGTGAGCAATGAGCATGCTATACCATTCAGATTTGGATAGAGTAGGTAATCGGTTGAATATGAAAGCAAAAAAATATCGAAGAAAAAAAAAACATGACGTCAATATAAACGGAACAACAAACAAACCCTTTCGTCTATGCCAAATACAGTGTCCGCATCAAATGGGATTTTTTTTTATTATTAAGTATAGGTAAAAATTGAAAAAGCAGTCAGTTTTTGCTTACCTAAAAACCAAAAATGACGTATACTGAAGCAGCTGCACGACTTGCGTTACCTGTCAAATTTGACATTTATAATAAAATAGGTTCAAAAATGCCCTTATTTATCAAAATATCGAAAAACTTTATTCGAGAAAGTTGTTTATTTAGGCATTTTTAGCCTCTGTACGAAATTTTGACAGTCTAATACAATTTTAATTTTTTGCCAGATTCTTGAAAACTTTGATCAACCCTCGTAGATTAACTTTTATACATCGATGTAAAACCATTTGTCTTTACTTCATTTGTAATCTTAATGCAATTTTGTGTAAAATTTTTGTTTCCAATTATTTATTTTGCTTCAAAAACTGAAATTGTTATTGATCAGTATGTAATGTTTGATGCAAAGTTTATCTAATTACATCAGTTTTGCCAAAACCGACGTTTCTAATTTTTATTAAGTTAGTAAACAGATGTACAAAATGAAAATATTAGGAAGCTTTCGTTGAAATTTTACTTAATTAATATTGGATCAAAAAGAATAAAATATTAATCGCTCGAAACATTTTATTCAACAAAAATATAGTTTAATATAATTAATTTAATTTAATATTAATTAAGTAAAATTTCTACGAAACCTTCCTAATATTTTCTTTTTGTACATCTGTTTACTAACTTAATAAAAATGAGAAACGTCGGTTTTGGCAAAACTGATGTAATTAGATAAACTTTGCATCAAACATTACATACTGATCAATAACAATTTCAGTATTTGAAGCAAAATAAATAATTGGAAACAAAAATTTTACACAAAATTGCATTAAGATTACAAATGAAGTAAAGGCAAATGGTTTTACATCGATGTATAAAAGTTAATCTACGAGGGTTGATCAAAATTTTCAAGAATCTGGCAAAAAATAAAAATTGTATTAGACTGTCAAAATTTCGTACAGGGGCTAAAAATGCCTAAATAAACAACTTTCTCGAATAAAGTTTTTCGATATTTTAATAAATAAGGGCATTTTTGAACCTATTTTATTAAAAATGTCAAATTTGACAGGTAACGCAAGTCGTGCAGCTGCTTCAGTATACGTCATTTTTGGTTTTTAGGTAAGCAAAAACTAACTGCTTTTTCAATTTTTACGTATACCTAATAATTAAAAAAAAATCCCATTTGATGCGAACTTTCTTGCGGACACTGTATAAGATTAAATAAAGTATATCAATAATAAACAATTGGATCGTTACAGGGCGACATTATTATAGTAAGTACAACACTTTCCTTTTTTTCATGGGACCTGCCTTATTAATGAGCCATGATACAGCGAAACACTATTAAAGATGGACCTCGAAATAAAAGGAGTCTTCTTTATGAACACCCATAAAAAATAGTATTAAAATATACCGAAAATTTGGCATAGTATTAAAATAATCGTAAAAACACCTCACATGACATGAAATATGGCACGTCGTGCGGTTGCTTTATCACACAGGGCAACTGTAGGTTTGTAACAATACAAAACAAAGACATATTATTGTAAAAAGGTTCAAGATTTTTAGGTTGAATTCTCAATCAATCAATCTATTGCCAACGTATAACCTATTTCGCGTTGATTTTTTGAGTTTATTATTTTAATAACTAACATTTAAAGAAAATCAATATCGTCGGGTACATTATTTAGGTAGTATCTGATATATTACAAAAATATCAATTTATTTCATTGCTAATTTTGGGAGAATTGTATATTGAAAGAACAATGAGTGACAATGACATAATAATGTTAAAAAAAATCTTACCCGATATTTTTCGCTATACAATTCTCCTAAAATAAGTTATGAAATTCCTTGATATTTATTAAATATGTCAATTATTACCTATAGAATATCAAGTCGATACTGATTTTCTTTAAATTTTCTATAAAAGCTAGAAAACATAAATAAATCTACGCGAAATAGGTTATAGGTTGGCAAGCATGTTGATACTCCCACCTTAATAAAATTATTTTGTAATCGTACAAACTTTCTCTTGTTGATTGGCTGTTGATCGGGAAACAATTCATTGAACCTTCTGCATGTTTTTGCTATAATTTGACACATTGTCCATGAAGAATAAACAATTTCATTAAAAACTCAGACGAATAGTTATCTCCTTCCATTTTAATTATTTTCAGGTCACTTTCTCTAATAAACTTTAAAAACGAGCAAATTTTTTATTATTAATGTACCAATTGTCAAATTTTCATAATGACATGTTTCATCTTTGTATTTCACAAAAAATATGCCCAAATAATCCGATTTTTACAGAAACCTGGTTTTATTTCGAAAACTTAACTATTTAGGTATAGGAACATAATATATCATTTGGAAGGGACTTTAATTTTCTTTCAAGATATTTAATAATATACAGGGGGTGTCATTTAAAAAAAGTCACTTTTCACCATTTTTATATCAAGCGGTAAAATGATGAATTTTGAAAGACCCTGTATAACACAGACCAAATTCCCTTACACATAACTAATACACAAGACACTGATAAACTACATCGTAAATTTCAGCTTTCTACGAGTCCAAATACCGCAGTAATAAACATTTTATTGGAGCTATATTTTGAACAAAAAATATGGAAATTAATTAATGTTTCGAAAACCGCTGAAGATAGGTATAGAAAAGTATTATACAAAAATAATCAGAAAGTACTAGCGTAGCGGAAAAGGCAATAATATATAGGATGTCTCATTTAAAATATCAAAGCTGATGCTACTTTTTTGTATAAGCGGCAACGTTGCGTTGGTGAAAATATTTTATATCGATAGAGCAATGCCAATTACCCATGTTGCCAAATTTTCAGAAAATTCCTATGCCCCGTTTTCCGTAAACGTCTAAGGTACCATCGACCGTGAGACACCCTGTATATTGAAAGAAGTAGGTGAATGCAATATATTTTTTGACAAAATGCTGAACCCAAAAGAGGACAGGACAGGAACCGACTAGTAATTAATAAAACTACGAACTATATTATTACCAAGACTATCATAATATATTTAAGTTATTGGTATATTATACAGCATATAATACTTGTATTTAATACTTCTTCTTTGGCTAATATTTGAAGGGTATTATTTCAAGAAAAAAAAATTAATTACCTCACAACGTAGAAAAGTTACTTGGGGAATTTTTGCATGGATCCCTTAACATACACTTTCACAATTTTGAAAGCAGTTTGTGCACAGCCAAGCCGAATTTAATACCGTTTCCGCAGGAACAGACAGATTTCGACGACTTTTATTTAGGTAGAGGATAGTACACTTTAAAACTCCTAAGTGTCCAATAGCGTACATTTGTTAGCGTAAGCGTGACAGGGTACATATTTTTTAAGATGTGATTGGTTGATTAGCCGTCAATTTTCGCCCGTGAGGATCCGGTCTTATTTAAAAAGTGCACCTTTATACAATTACCTATAATTTTACGTAAAAAAAGGTTAAATTTATAAATTAATAAAAGCAGAACAAGAAAAATTAGCAACTTTGACAAGTTTATTGTATTGCTTTTGTTAATTTATCAATTAGTTTTTTTTAAACTTAAAACTGTAGGTAATTGTTATACCCAGACGTTTGGCGGCTTTTTGAAGAAAATGAAAAATAAAAATTGAATATAAAATATTTATTAAAAAAAAAATTAAATGACGAATAGGTCACTAGTGTTTACTCTCAATGCGATAGATGCCAACTAACCCGGTGTAATCACAACCCAGCGTTGCGCAATGCGCAACCCTATTGAGTGAAGATGAAATAGTAAAATTACTTAATCTTTTGCTACCTTAACACCTTTTATTTACACAAGTAAAGTAAAATATTACTTCTAAAAATTGATTATGTACATGCTATATAAGAATTAATACTAAAATATGACACGAATGTGAAAATAAAAATTAAATAGGTAAGTATACAGGATGGCCATTTAAATAAAATGCTCGGACACGAAAACTAAAATATTGAGGGGGAACACTCAGCTATTTACAACAGTTCTTCTTTAACGCCCGCTCTGAGGGGTGTAATAACCCCAAAAATTTTAAATGGCAAGGTGGGTCAAGTGGCACCTCATTTTAAAGATCTTTTAATTCCATTTACATCCGCACCTATGCATTTTCACCCTGCATTTTTAAATCATGGTAACAACAGCTGATTTTATGATTTTTTAAGGCATACGGATCAAAGTCCACATCATGGCTTTCTCGATTTTAAAGAAGTGAGTGAGGGAGAGATCCAGCTTGGGGGGGGGGGGCGTATCCAAGGGGTGAGTAATAATTTCTGTACAATTATTACGTTCAAATCGTTTATGCAAACATCTGAAGAAGGGGCGCCCCCCTCCCCTCCCACTAAATCCGCTACTGATTTTGACAGCCAGATCACTTGATTTTGACAACTGAACAAGCAAGTTTCGCGGAGAGCACTCTCAGAGTGCCGAGACCAGTAATGTGAAAACGCTATAACTTTTCAGATTAAGCAACTGAAACTGAATCAGTTTATATACAGAACCCAATTTCCGTACTTTATGCATATACGAGTAAATTCTTTAGTAAATCAACCCTCAACTCAATGCTCAGTACGTTTAAAATATTTTTCTCGAATTTCAGACACTTGGTCAATTCTTACCAAACTAACAAAAGGTGAAATACTAATCAGTTTTACCTTACAGTCATTTATGTGAGCCTGCGTAGCCTTTAAACTTCTAAATTTTCTTCGGCAAATGTTACACTGCATATGCGTCTTGTTATGCATCGTCACTTCCGTCTTATTGTACAAGGATTTATCACACAACTTACATATTTTTACTGGATCGGACTTACGACTGTTTATTTGGAGCAAATCTGCAGAGTCAGGAGATGCTAAACCATTATTTTCTGGCATCTTAGTGAATATTGTTAGTGAATCCGATGGTGATATTTTTTCTTCTTTTAATTTGTCGGTAAAACTAACCTTAATATCCAATTTACTTCCATCTTCTGCGAAAGTGGAATTTTGGATAGGCGATGGAAGGTAGGATTCTTTGGTAGCAAAATTTAAACAATTACTGGAAAAGTTGCAGATATCATACTGACTCACAGCTATCTCAGTTTGAGTGGCCTTTGACAGAAAAGTATTATCGAACCCATTCAGCAAGGCATCAGTAAAAATCTGTGGATCAGCAATTTTATTATGTTTACCCCCTTTGGAACGAACTATTTCATTGGATTGCAACAAGTTTTTTAAACCGTTCAACTTTAATATATCACACTGTGTATGCCTATGAACTATATTTAATTTTTCGGTTTGGGCAGTACCATCTTGAGTAGATCGCTTTTGCTCAGTTTGAGAACAATTGTCTGCAACATTCGTGGTATCAGTTTGGCAGCCATTTTCTTTTGAAGGGTTAATGTCAGGTTTGAGATTGCCTCCAGCCTGACTACCCAATTTATTATTAGTACGGGGTGGACTTTCGTAAAGGGATGTTTTCGTCTTGGGTGTCTGCATAGGTTTCTTTGTTGATAATTTACTACTCTTAGATTTTGAAGAACTAGTATGTTCGGAGATTTTTCTTTCTTTGCTTGGAGATCCAGATTTTGATATACCTGAAACTTTAGGGGGTAAGTGGATCTCATTGTCATCACACTGACTTGCCGCATTTACCAGCTCTGGATTAGCGGTTTGACACTCCTTAAAAGAGCTTTCTACCAGATCGTATTGCGTTGCGATATCGCATTTAATATGAAAAGTTCTTGTTTCTTTATTCCCGTTACTTTCTAATAATTTGGCTCTTTTGGATTCCAGCCATTTTAGAACTGCCTCGGCATCTTTAATACTGGGTCGATATTTGGAATTATCGATCTTGTCATCTAATTTCAGCCTTTTCGCTCCAAGAACAGGAGGCTGTAAGATCTAAAAATAAGTAATTTAAAATTATTTTAGCTATAGGCGGAGAGGCGTCCATCGAAAAATGGACTTCAATTCGAAAATCATTAAACTTATAATACACAGAAGGTCCTACAAGCACCAGACAGCACAGACGGTAAGCTACAAGACTAATGCGCACAATAAGCCAGAAGGCTGCAGTGAAAGAAGCTTGGAGCATACATCCGACCCCCGCCTTGAACCAACCAACTAATCAACCAAGCTTCTAGGTTGGACTTAAGATCTATAAACTAACTATACTATATTCAGATTTCTTTTACGCCGGGATAAACAATTGGCCAATAATGTGTTCGAAACAAAGTAATTCATCTATTTCTACTTCTGAATCACAGTTAATTTTCTTAAAAAAAAGATATAATAAGAGAATACTAATAAATACCCAACAAAAATCCAAAAACAGGGAACCATATAACTTTCAATACCATAAAATCGAAAACAACAAAACTGATGTGATTTTAGTGATCCTGCAATTTCCCTGGTTCACTTGGGATAGCTTTGACGGTAGTGATCATTTGCCAATCGAATACAGGTCCAACCAGCGTATCTCACACGCATCGTATGAAAGGCGTCCCAAAGGAATAAGGGTGAGGTTAGTTTCGATTGTCGAATCATGACAATTGACGTCATTGGCAGGTCGGCCATGTTTTCTAGACGGCACACAGTCGTCAGTAATCGCACTTGATTATTATGTTTTCAAATGTAAGCAGTATGTTCTGTAGTGTAATTAATTGTAAAGTGTGAGCCGAAAGAAATAAGAGGTACTTTCCATTTGCTTCTTTTAAACAGCAAAGCAAAGTAAAATTTTTGGCCTAGTTGCTCGAACAACTTCGTATAGTCCATATGGGAAATAGAGAGGGGCATACTTAACAGCGGCAAGGGGGGGAGGAAAAATCAAAGTCAGGTGTTCTGGAATGACCAATAAGTTGACGTTAATTTGTTTATTTGAGGTTAGTTTAATGACGAGAAGTTGACATGGGTATTTTCAATTTTTATAGTTCTGTTTATCAAATCATGACAAGACAACAAAGTATTAAAAATCAACTATTTAATTTGGTTTGCTTCTTGGCTATACAGTTGGTTGTATTTTTACTAGCAGAGTAGTAAAATGCTCTAGCCAAAGTCAGCCCCGAGTTATGCGTCAAAACCAAACTTGCTCCAATAACACCTATTTGAATGACTGCAAATAACCCTACTTCTACGCGACGATACCTATTTACCCTTACAGTGATATTTACATTGCACAAGGCTGACAAATGTTACGAGATTTATATGCAGCTTTAAACCATAAATTTGCTCTGCTAAACTTATAAATAATGATTTTCCTTAGATATCTTTCAAAAATATCGAAATACATTAAAAACTCCCTCTTACTTACCTCTAAATTTGTATGCTTTTGAAGAATGTCCAGTTTAAAAACATAAAAATTGCTTACATCAATCGAGCAATTAAAACATACTGAAGCATCTTTCAATTGAATCTGAAAATAAAACGTCGGGTAAGTAATTTCAATGACCTCTATACATTAGAGGGCGGGTCGACTTTTTTGAGTTCCAATTTGCATTTATTTATGGGCCGACTATCTTGTCGGGGAATTAATTTTTTTCCCTAGAAAAAGTTGGCGAAATTATATTAACGCCAACCAAAAACAAAAGTCTCGCCGAGCCACGGCGAGTCGGTGTAATCAAGTCTATTGTTATTATCTTGTTCGCGTGTTTATTGTGGTGTTTATTTACTTTGTTAAACAATTTGTTGTTATATATTTTTGTATTATACAGGGTGTTCGGTAAGTATATGGTATACCTACTTTCGGAAACGTATAGGAGAGGTCAAAATTAGGGCTGGGCGATATTGAAATTCCAATAACGAATATCGATATTAAAAAAAATATCGATAATATATATTATCGATAAAACATAAAAATATTACTTATATTATAAATAGTGTCACCAGTAAAGTCCGCATCATATGGGATTTTTTTTTAATAATAGCTTTATTCAAAATTTGACTTTGCCATCAAGTTCTGCTTCGATCGAGATGAAAATTAAGCAAAAAAATAGTAGTCATGTGATTCGCATTTTCTGTCAAATTTTAATTTTTTCCAAAAAATAATTATTCAAATGTGAAAAATTCGAAAATGTTATTAGAAAGTTTTTCTAAATGCAGTTTCTAGCACATATGCAAAATTTCAGCTGCATAAGATAATTTTAATTTTTTACCTATATTTTGTAAATTGCACCACTTTTGCAAAATAAGACTTAACGCAACCTACATAAAACTTCTTAGTTTTGACACGGCTTTATTTCAACTACTTAAATTTTCTTTAAAGTAGCGCCATATGTGTGTTTTTCTACAAAAACGTTATTATGGCATAGCTTAATAATAAATTATAATATAGGGGTTTTAAATTAAATCGCTGAAAATAGATAAACTACGTTGTTAAACTAAAATTTATTTTCCACTTAAAAACACTTTACTGAAGACACTGTGTTCTTTTTTGTCTTAATATTAAGGTGTATTACTTTCAGGCACAAACTACGTTTTCAAAAATACTTATTTTATGAAGTTACCTTATAAATACAGGGTCAAAAACAAATAAACTTTGCATCACATGCAACCAAATTTTAATAGCCCAATTTTGATTTTGTAGAAAAACACACATTTAATATGACGCTACTTTAAAGAAAATGTATCTGAAATAAAGCATTGTCAAAGAAGTTTTATGTAGGTTGCGTTGAGTCTTATTTACAAAATAAGGTGAAGTGGGGTAAATGTGATAAAGGGGCAAATGTGATAATGGTTCATAAATTTCATTCAAAATTATGAGTAGTGCTGCCATCTACCGCACACCTCTTTAACCTTGCATACCAATAAGCGCAACACTAGAGCGAACCTAATTTTCAGCCAATGTAGCTGCAAGCGGCCGCACAAGGATTCGTCATAATATAACCCAACATTCCAGTTGACACGTGTTTATCAATTTTTAAGTGAAAATAATATTTACTGAGTTTAAACCTGCTTTAGTATTTTAAAACTTATTCTTTATTGTCATATAGCGTGTGTACAAATCATTATGACTAAACAATCACGACGTCGTACTTTTGTTTACTATATCACATTTGCCCCGTAAAAAATGCTTTTTGGGGCAATTGTGATATATGACCTTGGGGCAATTGTAAAGTAGTACATAATACATTTACCCCGTTATTTTAGATACATCATGGTGAGAATATGTATCAAAAAATGAAATGAAGCTGATATGAAATATACAAAAGAAAATTTAACTTTGGCAGTAAAATTTTCAAAAAACACATTTTTATGACCAAAAGTTCCCTTTAGCATTTGTTTTACAGAGGAAGTTAATTTTTTAGTTTTTGCTTGTCAGTTCTGAATAAAGTAACTTTTTGCCCTATTATTATAATTTGAAGGCAAAAAAATTAACAAACTATAATTGTTATACACTTGCCCCATTCTATTTCTAGTACCTTTTTTTATAGGTAGCTAGACTACAGCATTATCACATTTGCCCCAAACTTCGGGGTAAATGTGATATACTGACATGGTTTTAAAAAAAAAATCCTAACATATTTCAAAAAGAAGCTGAAAAGATGTCAATCCTAGAATCAATTCAGTACTATATTTGAGGTATTTGGTATTTTTTTTTGTTCCATTAAAAGTGAAAGATCTATTACTTTGTTCGTGAACTAATCCAAAACTATATCACATTTACCCCACTTCACCTTATAGGTAAAAAATCAAAATTATCTTATGCAGCTGAAATTTGCATGTGGGCTGGAAACTGCATTTAAAAAAACTTTTTCTAATAACTTTTTTCGATATTTTCAAAAATAACCTCATTTTTGAATTATTTGTTGGAAAAAATTAAAATTTGACAGATAATGCAAGTCACGTGACTACTATTTTTTTGCTTAATTTTCATCTCGATCGAAGCAGAACTTGATGCCAAAGTCAAATTTTGAATAAAGCTATTAATTTAAAAAAATCCCATATGATGCGACTTTACTAGACGTCTATTCTCCACTTTAAGAGAAGTGAATGCTCTCTCGCGAGAAGGGACAATTCACATCATATGCTCACATCGTCTGAACTTTCGATGGAAATGAATAGTCATTTTAAGTTTCAAGAATACAGTTTAAACATTTTTAAGAAAAAAAGTAATCACACTTCTCTTGAAATGATCATTCGCCTATTTCGAGAATAGACGTCCTGGTGACACTGTATATCAATATTTTCTCATGTGCCCTGTAAAACTCCGTACCTTCATTTCAAGGGGAGACTAATTATGAAAACATGAAGAAAAAATATTGAATTAAATAGTGGTCCTTAAATGTGTTAGTTATAAGGACGATATTGAAATTCCAATCGAATATCGATATAGTCGATATATCGATAAATCGATATTTTATTTTTTGAATAAACAATTTAATGAAATTTTTGTATTTTATGTAGTTCATAGAGACTCATAAAACCTCACTACATTAGATGTTTTACATCGTCAGGGAAGTCAGGATTAAATAAATTATTACATCTCATTAATGCTCACATGCATCTAACATCTAACTTGTGGACAAGCACTCGGTAATTGTGTGGAGGCAAGAAGAACTTATTCTGATACATTTCCAAATCGGCGTTTATCGCCCCGAAGAACTTTTGAAAGGGTCGATCGTAGCTTAAGAGAAACGGGTAAAAGTTAAGTTATGAAAAGCACTTAAAACTGAAGTTTTTGACATTTCGGAAATCACTTAAACGCAAGAATGTTAAAAACGTAAAAGCTTTGCTTCTTATTTTCTTGAACAGATTTTCGAAATGGGCGCCCTGGGCGTACCTCTATACATTCCTATTAGTGCTAAGAGGCGAACGGGTAGAAAATGAAAATACTAGTGTCCGACCGAAACAAGATTTTTAGCCGAAACCGAATCTTCGGCCTTGGTCTCAGTTTCGGCCGAAACCGAAACATATTTATACACGTTAAAATTTTTATTGTAAACTGAAATCTAATTTATTATACAGTGGCCGGCAAAGAGTTCGCAACATATGGGAAACATTTTTATTAGCGGAATATTGAAAAATCTTTTTTGGGTGATTGGATGTGCATGTCCCATAACCTTAAAATCGATTATGACTTACGTCACGTGACCAATGGTATGGCGGGAAAGTTGAAAAAACCAATATGAAATCATCATAAATCAGATAAGTTGATGAGATATCGAAAAAATTCCAAGAATAAAAAGTGTTTAGAATTTCATTAGAACCTTATATACAATGTTTGGGATATCTACTTGAAAAAACATAAAATCGAATATTTTTGTAAATATTTTTTTACCGAATTAAAAATTTCCATACTTTTCCTTTCTTAAAGCTTCATTAAACTAAAACTGATATCTGGTGACCACAACTAGAAATATTCTTTTGTTTTTCTGACAATTTGGAGCAATAATTCAAAAAATTCGTTTACACTGTTGCAATAGTCTATTTCTAATAACCTTATCGATATTTTTTATATCGAAATATTCTATTATGTTAAGAAATTACTAAATTCATTAATTGTGGGGGTTCTTAAAAAACCAGGTTTACAAAAAGCGGCCCTTTAGAAATGTTGAACATTTGGAACAAATAATTAGACACTGTGTAGACCTAATAACTCCCGAAATGCTCAGAAATGTTTCAAAAGAAATGGTATCTCGAACAATATTATGTAGGTATGGAGCGAAATGGCGGTCATACCGAGTTTTAATACTCGGTTAAATTTTTTAATTTAGGTTAATTTTGGTGTTATCAGTATTAATAAAATTATTTAATGCTTATTACTAATATAGTTTTTTGACTCAAATTGTTGTTTATTTGGCTCAATAAAAAAATTTTAATTTATTAATTTTTAGATTTTATTAAATATTTCTGCGAAATTTAAAATTATTTTTTATTATTTATTATTTGGATTAATGAATTTAAGGATTTCTTAACATAATAGAATATTTCGATATAAAAAATATCGATAAGGTTATTAGAAATAGACTATTGCAACAGCTGGTATCCAAGTGTAGACGAATTTTTTGAATTATTGCTCCAAATTGTCAGAAAAACAAAAGAATATTTCTAGTTGTGGTCACCAGATATCAGTTTTAGTTTAATGAAGCTTTAAGAAAGGAAAAGTATGGAAATTTTTAATTCGGTAAAAAAATATTTACAAAAATATTCGATTTTATGTTTTTTCAAGTAGATATCCCAAACATTGTATATAAGGTTCTAATGAAATTCTAAACACTTTTTATTCTTGAAATTTTTTCGATATCTCATCAACTTATCTGATTTATGATGATTTCATATTGGTTTTTTCAACTTTCCCGCCATACCATTGGTCACGTGACGTATGTCAAAATCGATTTTAAGGTTATGGGACATGCACATCCAATCCCCCAAAAAAGATTTTTCAATATTCCGCTAATAAAAATTTTTTCCATATATTGCGAACTCTTTGCCGGTCACTGTATATACGAGACGATCGATCTTGGGAACGGATTGAACTCTTCCTACCTAAAAAAAAAGGTCGACAGAGAAAACTTTGTTTACATAGACAACACTGCCTACGAACTCACTCAAAGTTAGCCGAACGGTGCGCGACAATTCACGAACACTGAGTTTCTGCGCGGCCGAAGGTTTGGCCAATTTTTGGCCGAAACCGATACTAGATTTTTGGCCGAAACTAGCCGAAACCGAACCTTCGGTCGGTCTCTAGTAAATACCTATTGACTAGTAAACAAATTATTTAAAAATTTCAAGCCATAAATGAACTAAAGACCTAAAACAATTAAGGTTGAATTCTCAACGTCATTCAACCTATAGCCAACCTATAACCTATTTCGCGTTGATTTTTTAAGTTTATTATTTTAATAACCAACATTTAAAGAAAATCAATATCGTCGGTACATTATTTAGGTAATATCTGATATATTGCAAAAATATCCATTTATTTCATTGCTAATTTTGGGAGAATTGTATAGTGAAAGAACAATGAGTGACAATGACATAATAATGTTAAAAAAAATCTTCACCGATATTTTTCGATATACAATTCTCCTTAAATAACTTATGAAATTCCTTGATATTTATTAAATATGTCCTATAGAATATCAAGTAGATACTGATTTTCTTTAAATTTTGTATAAAAGCTAGAAAACATAAATAAATCTACGCGAAATAGGTTATAGGTTGGCAAGCATGTTGATACTCCCACCTTAAGGCATTGGCATTATTAAGTTTAAATTATAATATTTACGATTAGGATCCTTATGGCTAAAGTTCGGTCATAACCGGCTAAATATGCCAAGGGTTTGTTTTCAACACTCGCCTACGACTCATCGGTCCTATCATAATATGCCGAGCCATAGTAACATGCACGGCCTAACGCCTTAGGTCGATAGAAAAAACCCGAGATCCTTAGAACGGGTGATCGTTAAGACCTAAAACGCGATATTTGAGTCGTACCAGATAGACGTTTTGCTAAAATTAAGTTATTTTGCTCGTCCTGGTATAGGTACTACATCAGATTTAGCACTATTAATCGAAGCACAGCAATTTGGCAACTCAAATAAACCAGCTAATGGGTCATGGGTCAATAGTTACGAAGAGCATGAAAGGATAGTGTGTTTACATAATAATAAAGTTATAAAGTGTAAGTATATTGCCATTTATTAATTTATAGACGTTTATACAAAGAAAGGATCAAGTACGGCTGGAAAATGAAATGGCTATGCAATATTATTTTCTGAGAATATCTCTTTCAACGGGTGCATTGTTTTATTAAGATATATTATAAATATCATAAAGAACTTTTTAAAATTGTTTACGATAAAGCCATATTTATATTATGACCTTTTCGCGTTAATTCCATTTTTTCAATAACATATTTTTACCGATAAATAATTTTATCGGGATGTTATTGGCAAAATAGTTTTAGACTTTTAGTTCTATTAATGGAAACAATACGTAGCAAAAAACTGTTGTTATTATTATGAATTTAAAGAAAAGCATAAATGAAGTTTAAATAGTAATTAATATTAATTCTTTTTATTATAAACGTTTATTATCAGGGGCGGCTCGTGGTATTTGAAAGTGGTGAGTCACAGTTGAAAATTTTTTTTTATAGCAAGGTTAGATTTTAAAGTTTCGACAAGTTTTTTAAATCGCTATAACCACATTTTGACCAAACTTTGTCACTATTATTTGTTGCAAACAGAATACTTACACGGCCAGCAAAACTACCGGTAAGCCAGTCGTACTTTTCGTACCAAGTGTTTTGAAAGCTCCGATTTGATTTCCCCACCCCACCGATAGTAACAAGACGTTTACTCAAATCTGGAACAGGTCGCTTTACTTCTTTTACTATATATGTAAAATTTATCTTTATAGGAATTACTTAAAAATTCTGCTCATTTACTAAAAAATTAACAAGATCACAAGTAGGATTGCGAATGTTTACATTTACCTGGGGAAGTTGTGACGCTGGGCTAGGTCCCGCTGAATCAATTTTTCGCTAATAGGCACAAAACAAATAAACTAATAAGTAATAAAAGTAATGTAATATTAATATTTTAGAAAAATCACTGCCCACTGTTGGAAAAAAAGCAAAACAAAAATCAGTACGGAAAACCACAAAAGTATTTACCGAAAACTATAATAAAATACAATGCACTATGCACTCTCTCTAAACGTTCAACTTTCAACGGACAACCTGTTAATCTAATAATAGCATTTCTCCAAATACCGTGTCGTGGCGTTCATCTTTATAGATTAGATTAGTAACCTCGCGTTCGCATTAAATTTACGTAGAGAGTTGAGGCTGGCCTCAAAAGAATGTTTTTGCGCTATTTTAAGCTAGATTCGACTGGACTATTACGGGTATCATACATCACATTAGATATTTTCAATAATACGCTAGACAAGGAAGCGGGAGGCCGGGCCTCTAACCATATACGACCGCATGCAGAAATGAGATGGATGATATAAGAACAAAACACGCAAGGGATCGTAAGACAAGGAAGCGCGAGACCGGCTTCTACCATATACGACCGCATGCAAAAATGAGATGGATGATAGATGATATTTCTAGGGAAGCGCGTTAAGATTGACGGCATTAATTCTAATGGATATATATTTATGCAAATAGTAAAGTAATATAAATTTGTAACTTATTTAATTTGCAAAATTATTGGCACTGCCTCACCTGCCTCATAGGAGAAGTCGCCACTGTTTATTATGTACTTTTTGCAGCTAGTTACAGATTGATTCCTGCTCCAGCAGATGTTGATTGCGCAGTTTAGTATGTTATTGCTAAGCCTAAGAAATACCTTACCATTCAACAAAAGGAGTGTAGACTTTTTGTATTTTTTTCACAGCGATGACATTACATTGGCTGCAATTTTTTCAATGTGAAGGTAGGCTTTGTAGATGATCCATGACACGACACAATAAGATGACTTTATTTACAAAACAATTGAAACGTTACGACTGATAAAATCATATTACGTTACTGCAATTATTAACATTCCAAAAATAAAACGTCCATTTATTTAAGACAACGTGTCAAAATGATAATTTTTAATGTCGAGTCGAGACTTTTTAAAATTTAAATGGTCTTATATAAAATTTTGTACATTACATGACATGCACTATGGCATACTACAGAAATCGTGGAATTACCTCTAAGTACTCGGTCTACGACCTCGTCGCGGAAATATTTCCCACTCGTGACTGTCATACATAATGCTCATACCGCCCTGGTAATGTGAATAACTATTATTAACTAACATTTAAATAAAATCAATATCGTCGGCACTTTATTTAGTTATTATCCGACATATTACATCAATTTATTTAATTGCTAATTTTGGGAAAATTGTATAGTGAATGAACAATGACATAATAGTGTTTAAAAAAATCTTACCAGATATTTCTTGCAGTACAATTATTCTCCTAAAATAATTTTCGAAACTCCTTGATATTTATTCAATGTCAATTATTGAAAAAAAAAACCTTTTCTTCTTTCTTACTTAACACAACGTTTCGGTCAGTAATTAATAATAATAATAATATAATAATAATAATAATATAATAATAATAATAATATAATAATAATAATATAATAATAATAATAATATAATAATAATAATAATAATAATAATAATAATAATAAATAATAATAAATAATAATAAATAATAATAAATAATAATAAATAATAATAAATAATAATAAATAATAATAAATAATAATAAATAATAATAAATAATAATAAATAATAATAAATAAATAATAATAAATAATAATAAATAATAATAAATAATAATAAATAATAATAAATAATAGCTGATAACCAGCTGGCAGGTTCTGGACGACGAGACCCTAACCCAGCATAAATTTATTGAATTTACAATAGATGGCAAACCAACCCGAAAACCAGAAAAACACGACATCACAGATTGGGAAGCATGCAAGACCCTGATCAGCTGGTACATGGAAGAAAGAAGGCCAACGGATATAGATGGTTTCAATGATATTATAAACAAAATTCGCAAAGGAAGCACGGTAAAAAACACAGCGAACAAGACGATGCCTTACTGGTGGACCGTAGATATTGCTAACAAGAGGAAAGAATGCACAGCATGTAGGAGAATCGCTACCAGAAAACACGCAGATAGAAGGAGCAGCGCAAGGGAAATCGAAGTTGCCGACAATGAATACAAGGCTACCAAAAAGGAACTAAAAAAATTAATAAGCATCTCAAAAAAGAAACAATGGCAAGAGCTACTCCAGCAGTTAGAAAATGACATATGGGGAGAAGGTTACAGAATCATAATGAAGAAATTCAGAACATACACACCGTACTCACTGCCCAGAGAAGAGAAAATAAAAATCGCACATAAACTCTTTCCAAAAGGTCCTAACAGAAACATCAGAAGAGGGAACAGCACAAATGTAAACCCATTTACTATAGAAGAGCTGTCGCGATGCGTAGATGCTCTTAAAAACAAAAAGGCACCGGGAATCGACGGAGTACCCCCAGAACTCATAAAACTTATAGGTAAGGAAAAGCCTAACTGGCTCTTAGGTTTCCTAAACAAGATCCTGGAACGCCAAATTTTTCCAAAAACATGGAAGATAGCCAAGCTGATACTCTTACCCAAAGGAGGCACCCAATACAGACCAATATGTTTGCTAAACACTATCAGCAAACTTTACGAAGCACTAATCAGGGGCAGACTAGAAATACACCTAGAGGAAGTGGGGGGAATATCGGCGAATCAGTTCGGCTTCCGGAAAAAGAAATCCACGATCCAGGCTATAGAAAAGGTTATCTCCCTGACCAGGACAGCAAATGAGCACAAATGGGGAATATTAATTACTCTGGATGTCAAAAACGCTTTTAACAGCGCTCCATGGAGCAAAATAAAAGAGTGTCTAATAAAACTTAGAACACCACAATACTTGCAAAACATAATCGACGACTATTTGTACGACAGAGCGCTGACCATTGGTGGAAAGGTGATAAATGTTACAGCAGGAGTTCCACCGGGGTCTGTCCTCGGGCCAACCTTATGGAATATAGTATACGACGGCATACTTAGATGCAGATTCCCGGAAGGCGTCGAAGCAATAGCTTTCGCCGACTATTTGGCACTAACAGTACGCGCAAACACAAAGTACAACTTGATATACAAGGCAGAGACAGCAATTAAAACAATAGAAACTTGGATGAAGGACTGCAAACTAACTTTAGCAGATCAAAAGACAGAAATGATAGCCCTAAAGGGACCCAGGAAGAAAGAAAATCTAGTTATACATATCGGGGAAACAGAATTGAGGCCTAAAAAACACGTAAAATACCTAGGAATTACACTAAGCGAGAAAGGAAGGTACGGAGAACACTTACAGATCATAGCCAGAAAAGCCGAAGACAGAATAACAAAGCTGACCAGCATTATGCCAAACATCGGGGGACCAGGTAGCATGAAGAGACGTATTCTGCATGGGGTGGTGCAGTCCGTCTTACTGTATGGGGCACAGATATGGCACCAGATGCTGGATATAAAATACTACCAAAATTTGCTTGCCAGGGTGGAAAGGAAAAGCTTACTACGCATCTCTAGCGCTTACAGAACATCATCAACAAGTGCACTTAACGTCGTAGCGGGAATTATCCCAATCCACTTACTGGTAAAAGAAAGATGGCGGCTCCACATAAGAGGGGAAACAAACAACAACATCAAAAAGGAAGAAAGGGAACTAACGATGGCCATGTGGCAAAATGAGTGGGAACAGACAGAAACGGTGGCCCAGTGGACCAAAAGGCTAATTCCGAATATTAGAAGGTGGATGGAATGCGAACATCGACGCACTGACTTCTGTCTTACTCAGGTACTCACTGGTCATGGCGTCTTCCAAGTCTACCTTAAAAGATTCCACATTAAGGAGACGGATGAGTGCGTATACTGCGGTGCTCAGGATACGGTCCAGCACACACTTTTTGAGTGTCCGAGATGGGTGGTACAGAGGCAGAACACATACCTACTGCTAGATGTACAAAACCTAGAAGTAGATACCTTGGTAGAAGAGATGCTGGAGTCAGGACACAAGTGGACCATACTGAAAGAATACATCAAAACTATCCTGGAGACCAAAGTAGCGGAAGAAAGGCAGTAGAGGATACATAGCCCGGGGCTCCCCTGACGGTAATACCTTTTGGTGATTCCGGGGCAGTCCCGTAGAGGAGGGAGGTTTTAGTGCGTAAACAGGACAAACTCTGGACTCGCACACTACCGGCGAAAGGTAGAACAAGTAACCGGTGCCCATAAAGGGTTTCCTCCCTGACACAAAAAAAAAAAAAATATAAATAATAATAAATAATAATAATAATAATAATAATAATAATAATAATAATAATAATAATAATAATAATAATAAAAATAATAATAATAATAATAATAATAATAATAATAATAATAATAATAATAATAATAATAATAATAATAATAATAATAATAATAATAATAATACTAATAATAATAATAATAATAATAATAATAATACTAATAATAATAATAATAATAATAATAAATAATAATAATAAAAAGTTTATTCAATAAATATAGGTACATATAATAAAATATTTGCAAATTTTAAATTATAACTTTGAATAAACTAAAATGAAATGTAATGAAACTCACGAAGTCTTGCTTATAGTGAGTAATAATTATGGTATTATAATTTCATATCCATGAATATAATGAATTTTATACATATTATGTATTACAATAATATAATATAATATAATATATCACAACAATATACGCAATCATATATAATATATTTTATATTTTAAAATATTTATCCATAATATTATTGAAAAAATATCTTGATTTTTTATTATCCATAGTTTAATTTCTTGTTTGTATTTAATCATAGATTTAATTGCTTTAATCGATTTTGGGAGAATATCAAAAATATAAGGAATTATGTTTAAAAAATGTTTTTGACCTATAACTTTGTTGATTTTATTTTTTAACGTTATATTATTTATATTTCTAGTGTTATATTTATGAATATTAAAATTTAATTTATTTTTATTTTTAAAAATATAGATTAATATGTTAGTGTCTCTAACCGTTTTCAAGTGTAAACTACATTATAATTCTAAGGCTATACTGTCTTAAATACTATTCATGTGCAATGAACCTTGATGACTCACCCTACGTGCTTATTGGAGTGTGAAGTTTGAGCTGTTGGTTTTGGACAAGACCATATAGAAGACCAGATATTGGGAATATCTATACTTGGTTTACTAAATATATGGGTATTTTGAGTTTTGAGTCATGAAAGCTGCTTCTTTGAATTTTCGTTTTCTCCAGTGCTGTTCCATGTCCAAAACATTGGCTTCTGACCACTGTGTATTATGCTGGTTGGTGCATACATGATCCGCTATACCTGATCTCGAAGTTTTACCTCTTTAAGTATGTTTCAGATGTTCTTTAACTCGTACGGAAAAAGGTCTTTTTGTTTCTCCATTGTATTAAAATAGTACCTTATGTCAAGGGGATTTCTGAAAAGATTATAGAAGGATAACCAAAAACTATAACATCAAAACAGCCTTCAAATCTGGAAATACGCTTAGAAGCTTTCTTACAAAAGTAAAACCCCTCCGTAATGAATGAAAACACAAAAAATTGTATCTATCAAATCCCTTGCGAGTGTGGCGAATCGTACATTGGAGAAATAAAAATACCTCTTCCCGTACGAGTTAAAGAACATCTCGAAACATACTCAAAGAAGTGAAACTTCGAGATCAGGTATAGCGGAACATGTATGGACCAACCAACATAATATACAATGGTCAGAAGCCAAGGTTTTGGACACGGAACAGCACTGGAAAAAACGGAAATGCAAAGAAACAGCTTTCATGAATCAAAATACCCATATTAGTAAACCAAGTATAGATATCCCCAATATCTGGAAGCCTCTTCTTGTCCAAAACCAACAGTTCAAACTTCACACTTTAATAAACACGTAGGCGGAGTCATCAAGCTTTATTGCACATGGATAGTTTTTAAGACAGTAGCCCTAAAAAATAATTATAATTTAGTTTACACTTAAAAACGGTTAGAGATACTAACTAACCGAAACGTTGTGTAAAGTAACGAAATAAAGACAATAGAAATCCGACAAGGTAATTTTAATTTTTTTTTTATATTACTTCATTGTCTACTACCTTCAAACAAAAAAATGTCAATTATTACCTACATAATATGAAGTCAATATTGATTTTATTCTCACCTTAAGGTGGGAGTATCAACTTGCTCGCTAACCTATAACCAACGACTTCTAATACAAGGAGACCCCAGTGTTTACGTTTGGTCCCGATCAGAAAACGTTTTAGCATAAATTAATGATGACAAACTTAAGCTGATTTCCTTAGATCTACCGCCTGTGTTTGAAAACGAAGGTTATATTGATTATGTTAGATCCATTTGTGATGCGTACCTATTAAGTTAAAATAATATATCAAATATATGTGTGCGTTTTTTTAAAATTTACTACTCCTAAAATTATTTATTTTCAAATTACATCAAATTATAATGTTTTAGGGATATCATATGACAACAATGTATGGTCGCTTTACTCCATTTTACGCATATTTTTACTACGAGGCGGCCTTGTAGCAGCAATCATGGCGGGGTTCATTCATTTTCGAACCGCGCGGTGTTGGTAGGCTGTTGGTTTATAAATATTTTCTATGTAACATAGTGTGTTTTTGTGAAAATATAACTATTGAGTGTGATTTCTTAGCTCACAATAAAGGATCGCCAGTGAGTGGTGTGTAAAAAACTGGATTATTCTAACACCGGATTAATATATCCTAATAGTCTAAAGAATACAGCGTTGCCATTTTGCCCAAGGATGTATGATTGTAAACAAATCTCGTTTTATGAATGAAATGTTTTGTCTCCTTATTTATTAGAAGCCTTTGCCTATAACCTATTTCGCGTAGATTTATTTAATTTTTCTAGCTTTTACACAAAATTTAAATAAAATCAATATAGACTGCGTATTCTCTCGATAATAATTGACATATTAAATAAATAATATCAAGGAATTTCATAAATTATTTCAGAATTGTATAGCGAAAAATATCGGGTAAATTTTTTTTAACATTATGTCATTGTTCTTTCGCTATACAGTAATGTGCCAACGATAATGATTTTATTTAAATGTTAGTTTAGGTACCTAATAAAATAATAAACTAAAAAAACAAGGCGAAATAGGTTGGCAATAGATTGAATGACGTTGAGAATTCCAACTTAGTTACTATTTTTTATGTAACACAATAATTTTTTCTGATTGATTTGGTAATTTACTTATTTGATTTTGTGTTTTATTTAGTTCATTGTAAAATCATATTTCTTTAAACGGGAAAACTCACTCGCGCTAAAACAAAAGCGATGAATATACACTTTGTTGTTCAGTGAACTTGCATTATAATAATGAGTAGTCAGCATAATTTGTTTAACTTACTGAGTTAGCAAAATTGCACTGACCTAAGATGAAGCACTGACCGTTGAATAGCAAAAAAAGTAGAGGCAGTCATTCTTGAAATCCTGTCATGAGGAAATGACGTGGTCGGGAGGGGAGCCATTGGGAGTAAAAAAAGTAAGTAGTAAACGTTTTATTGTAAATACTCAAAACTAAACCAACCCTTATTTCATGTTTTTTATTTTTATAAATTATTTTCTTTAGGTAAAAGTAATTTTAAATACGTAAACTAGAATATGACTACAGGACTAAGGTAAGTATCACAAATCACAATACTTAGTAATTTGAGTCAAAGCATACTTTAGAAAAATAATGTCTTTTGAACTTAATACAGGAACGGTAACCGTTTTTACCAGAAACAAATCTTAGCAGCTTAAAGTTTAGATTGAGAGACTCTTGATGGCGCATTCACTCATTTTTTTGTTAAAAATGGACTCTGATCGTTATTCCCCTGCACATTTCTATACACAATACACACATTACCCACCCATTGTTCGATGTTAAATTTATACCTCGGAAAGTTGTGTAATTTTTTTTTTTTAATTTATTTTACGTCGGCCTTTTTCCGCAACGAGGCGAATCACCGACGCCAGGGAATTTGTCACACACTATCTGGTAATTTTGCCGAATCCCTCTTTGTCGAGGGTAGGGTTCTTTAACGTGCCAACATCCATGACACGGGGCCCACAGTTTAACGTCTCTTCCGAAAGACGGCGCACCTCTTAAACCAAATTCCAAATTTAACATCGACGTTTGCCGGCACTGGGAATGGAACCCGGGCCTACGATCTGTGAGGCCGCTGCGCTGACCACCAGACCACAACGTCAACCCAGACACCATCATGTCCGAAAACTAATTGCATAAAGATCAGTTATTATTTAAATTTTAGAGAAATTTTAAATAAGAAACTTCTAATCCTGGTAGGTACGGTACGGTGTGGTTGTTTGGGGTAAACTCTAGTTTAAATATTCAGTGGCGGCTCGTGACTAACGAGTCAGGGGGGGCGGGGCGCTGGCTTTAAATAAAATTTTTTTAAATGTTTATTGTTTTCGAAAGTACGTGTCTGTTTTTTCTAACTTTCTCGTTATGAATTTTAATTTCATCAGCAGTTGAAAAATATTAGTTTGTCCTAACATCTTAAAACTTACCACATTATGACGATGTTTTGCACTAATTTTCAGGTTTTTTTATTTTCTCTGAAATATGTTTTAAGTCCTGCACCCCGTTTATAGTCCAATTATCATCCCCGTCAAAAAGAAGACACACGAAAAAAGAAATGTTGTCCTCACAACCGCATATCCAGAATTTTTAATATATATTTCTTTGTCAAACTTACGCGTAAACTGTGCCTTACTTTTACATTTTGATTGCACTTGTACTATGTTCAATATTGGTAGTTGGTACTGTCCCTACAGTCGACCGTTAATGTAGTAAAAGAAGTTATTGCATTTTTTAAATCAAGTTTTTCACTTAAGCTCAGAGAACTAAACACAAGCTTCTGTAAATCACTGACCTTCATATTACACGACATTTTCCGACTTTATAACGTAACTAATAAATCAAATCAAAACAAATAAATAAAACATCAGCCGCATCGACAGGTCGCCTCGTCAGAGTACATAATATATCGATTATTCTACCGTGGCATCGCGATTCGCGAACAGCTGTTGTTGGGCGCGGAAAATTGAAGCTCATCCGTGACCGCTCGTTGTGCGATGTGTAGGTGACGTCACGCCTCCGTCGTCATGGCCACTCATCGAGAAGTCGCGTTGAATCGGGACGAATAATCGGTCGCCCGCGCTTAGTATAACCTTGAGAGCGCGCAACTCTCTTGTCTATTAGTATAACCTGCCCGTTGGAATAGGGCTATCTTTGGTTTGAATAATTATGCCCGCGCTTAGTATAACCTACCCGCTGGAATAGGGCTATGTTTGGTTTGAATTATTTTAATGGATTGCTTACATATATTGCTTTATTGGTTTTTTAAGTAAAGTATTTTTGGATTCTGTTTGAAATAATTGCAGGGAGGGCGGCGCCCCAGAGCCCTTCATTAACGAGCCGCCACTGTAAATATTGCACAAAGTTATATTTTAAAAATAATTTTTAGAAAAAACAAACGCTTTTCTAATACCACTGCTCTTCTCAAAAGAGATTTTTCATGTTTATTCAGTGTATTGTTTATCTACCTGCATGTAAGTAAGTAAGTATGTCCACAAATCTAACAAATTTAAAAACTTTATAAGCCATACATACCACCAAACTAGAATTAAGTATTGTTAATAAAAACCTAGAAACACCTATTGCTTCCACTACAAAAAAATTAAGATCAATGTTTTTATATTACCACCACATATCAGGCATTTAAGTAATCCAAAAAAAATTGGTGTAGCATGTGTAGGGAATACGTATCTTGAAAATATAGAAACTTTCAAAACATCTCTTTTTTAGATTGTCAGTGTTTTGGTGAGATTGAGACGATTGCTGATCATTTTTATAGGTATATAAAATCTTTCTTAGTCCTTTTTTATCAACGATCTTACGGTTCCTTATTTTTGTTTTTAAGGATTGAATTCAAAAATAGATTTTACGGGAGATTTTAGTATGATTTAAATGAACTCCTAATTATAACATACCTTGTCACAGACTATCTCTATTTAAAAGATCTCCACTTTACAATGGAATCATTTTCTACAATAAAATTCCAAACAACATTAAAATCTTTTTACATCAAAGCCTTGCTAAGTATAAAAAAATCTATTTTCGAGTAGGTATCTGGTAAACCTAGAACCATACAGTATTGAGGAATTCCTCAACTAGTAGGTTGTGCGATGCTATGGGTGGTCGAATATTGAATTGAATGTTCAGTGAATGGTATTCGATTTTAAATGTGTCTGTTTATTCGATTTATTTTACTACTATTTCTTTTCTTTTTTAATGTAAGTACTTATTTTGACGCCCGACCACTATACAAGTATTATACTACTATTTTGGGAATAAAGAGAATTTTAATTTGAATTTGAATTCACACGTCTCTTCATATTTTTACAAATGGTCTTCCTGCTCCTTTTTTGTGTTGTATAGAACCTGTTTCCCTAAACGCAGCCACGGTTCTTTTCAGGCAATGATAAAAATCCCCAGCAATAAAAGCAATGTTAGGAAAATGTTCGTGAAAATCGTCCTTGCACAAAACCGGACTGTATTGCCACTCACGATTTACTATAACCCCATTTCGAAAATACGCTTCAACTATGAATGTTTTGTGCTGTTCTGTAAAGCCCATTGTGTGAATTATTCAAGAAATTGGAAAAATTAGCGATGAATCAAATTACTTGTAACGACTGTCAAAGATGACAGAATAACTGATTGATTGTTAATTCAGGTAGTTACTGACACCCAACAGGTATTAAGCTCTACGGCTAAGCATTACGACCTTAGATGCAAGGCCTGCTTTGATGCAAATAATTTTTGCCGCACGGTAGAAGACAGTTAAAGTGTATCTCAAACTTTCAGTTAATTGATGAAATACTCTTGATTTCTCAAAAATAAAGTAGGTAGGTACCAACGGTGTGCAGTTAAAATACTTAAAAGTAAGTTTTGTAAATGATACCTAATAAAAATTTATTAAATTTAAAAATAACAATATCCCTGTTTAACGTCTGCTAGTCATCGAAAGTTATTAGGGTTGGTGGTATACTAGTTGTGTTGTATACTTTAAACAGGTTTGTCTTTACAGAGAGAATACTTTTCAAAAGAAGTGTTCTACAATAAGCTTAGCCCATTTATGCAGTTAAGAAATGTTTAACAAATAAATATACCTAGTAGCACATTATTTTATTACATTACCTGAATAGGTAGCAGTTCTTGGATCATCTCGAGTATATAACCTCTCATGTTTCGCGCCTTTCCACTATACAGGGAAATCAAGTTTTGATCGTTCGCACATAATCGGCAAATATCCTCTTTTTCAAAAGACATTTTGTTGTTGATTCATGACCAGTTACTGACGTAAAAACCTTACCGCGCTCTTTGCAATAAAGATGCTAAGCTAAAGCTAGGCTATGGAAAAGAAAACGGAAAACAAAGATATAACATAACCTTCAAACTCAAACAAAAGTAACAAAACCTTTGTAGAGCAGAAGCGTGTTCCGAATTTTACTCTAAATCGGTGCTGAATCGTAGAGGGACCTATATTCATGTAATATGCAAACAGAGCTTAAGCTACTCACTGGTAGGTGGCGATATAAGTCTGAAAATAAATGTATTTTTATAAGAATAGTGATGTCAACGAAATCTATCATTCTGCCCAGTGTTGCCAGGTCTACTGATTTATCATTAGATCTACTGATTTGCCTTCCCATCTACTGATATCTAGCAAATCTACTGATTATTCTGTATACTGTCGTCGCGACCGAAACCGACAGAGCGCAACCAGCAGCACACTTATTGTACGATGGAAACGATCACAGATTTCGAGAATGAAGTAAATTTGAAAGTTAGCCTACTTTTCCTACGCCGGCAACCATTCCGAGTTCCGCCGCTCCGCAACCCAGTTTCAGCCGACGCACGCAAGCAAACGTCGCGTCGATGATAGGTTGGGCGGTTGGGCTTCCCCGAATTGACATTGACATGCTTATTTTACCACATTCATTGGCGAATGTAGAAAGAATATTTTCAGAAGTAAATCTTATGAAAACACATCAACGAAATAAACTTTCCACTGCCAGTATTGTTGGACAATTGCACACTAAAAATTATCTAAAAAGCAGAAATCAAAATTGCTACAATGTAAGTTTTCCTAGAGATATTTTAGATCTGCACAATAATGATATTATATGTACAAAAAAAAAAATAATGATGATTTAACAGATTCTGATTAATTTATTTTAATATTTTTGGTTACTTTATGACCGAGTTATACCTTTATTTTTAAGTTTGAGTTCCTAAAAATTTGTTGCATTTTGTTTTGTGTCGAATAAATATTTATGTTTTTTGAATCATTTTTTATTACTTTCTCATATTCTGAGCATCTACTGATTTCTACTAATTCCTACTGATTTTCTTCACAAGCTACTAATAAAAATATTTGTGACCTGGCAACACTGATATTCTGCCACCGCGCGACGATGTAAGTAAAACTAAAACCACTCATCTGTAGGGATGCACAAAATTCGAAATCCATGATACATCGAAAATCGATATATCGAATTTTGACCCATCGATGTAGCAAAAACATCGACATTAATCCATCGATATTGAAAAAATATCGACCGAAAAACATCGATATATATCGATATATCGAATTTTTTTTTCGCAATTTGCAATAAAAGAAATAATAAAAGACGTGTATACTTAATATTTTAAAATTGGTCTATTTTAACAAAGTACAGAATAATACATTATTTTGGAAGTAAAAAAAATCTTACCTATTTAACACTTTAAAAACTAATAATGTGTACCTCAAAGTGATTTTTTACATCTGGAACGACCTTAGTTCATAAAGCACGGCTTTTATTATTTACAGGTTGGCAGCACTAATACGCGCCGTAATTTCCCTAGTATTTAGCGCCAGTGCATGAAACAAAGAAATTAAGATGACGCTAGAAAGTAGCAACACTTAAAATAGTTCAAATATATTTTTTATATCTATAAAAAATACTAAATGATCCCAATCTTTTGGTTTAATAACTTTGAAAACGATGTATTTTAAGAAACATCGATACTTCGATATATCGATCTAACCTCCATCGATGTCATGAACCATCGAGTCAAAATCCATCGATGTAAAAACATCGATATTTTGCTCCGATGTATCGATGTTTTCGATATATCGAAAACCATCGTGCATCCCTACTCATCTGTCTGCCTGGAACCGGAACTAGTCCCAAGTCCTGCCAATAGCAGTGTTGCTAGGTGGAAAAAATAGGAAGAGAAATGGTTATGATGGATAACCAGATAAAAAAAATAACCCGAAAAACAGTAGGTAGGTACTTTTGTATTAGTTAAAGAACGAAGTACGAGAAATCCCAGTATTTCCTTGAAGAGAAGGTTATCATTTTCTATTACATCTTAATAACGGTTGTGACATGCACTTCGGTTCATTCACAACACACATTCTGCAATTTATGTTGCTACCTTAAGTTCGATAGCGAAAAAAGGATAGGGTTTGACGTTTGTCTATGAATTAAACTTGAATGGAAAAGTCGAAAACGGTAGATCCGCCGATAAATCGATAAGTTTTTTTGAAATAATCTAAAAATCACCAGAAACCGGAACTTTAAAAAAAGTTTTTTTACCAGGAATTATTTATAAAATCATCAGATCTGGCAACACTGGCCAGTGGTCATGCTTATGGAGAAGGAGAACTAGGACGACCCTCAACTCAAGTCCTTCATAATCACGCCCATCGGGCTAGCGTTATTGAAAAATAACCGGTTATCAGTTATTTCTAGAGGCATATTATTATGTGGTTATTTCTCAAGTCAGTTAACCGACATTTGCTTAACTCTTCCATCAACCATGCGCTTGCGCATAGAATATGTATATTAGTGTTAACATCGAAAGCAAACATCGTCAACAAAACATCATGGAATAATATTTGTCCGAAGAAGATAAGCCGCTAATTACGAACGAAAGTTACTTGTGCTGTTGTGTTGAGTCATCGGTGGAACCTTTTTTTTCGTAAAAAATATTTGACTTCTTAAAAAAAGCAATTGCCATAAATGTGCCTCTGGGTTCGGCGCGGCTATGGAGAACTAGAGGGTAGGAGGCCGATCGACAATGGCAGCATTTTCAAATTCTGTCCCGGTTTTTTGGTTAGTTCGCTATTGGCTGATAGATGCTCTCGCGTCGCAAGTGGGCTGGTGTCGTCTTCTTCTTCGTTTTTTACTTTTACTTTTGACATTGACATTTTATTTTCGAAATAACAAATAACGTTTGAAGACAAGACAAGACAAACAACGTTGTATTGTAATTGATTTCCCTATTTATAATGAATAATGGTACAATTTATAAAAGTAGAGTTTGATTTGTGTCGGGGTGTAGAGAGGAAACGCAGCCAAATAAGTCTCTTTCTAGCTTCAAAGGTATAGCTAGAATGTTTAATACCCTGTATTTTAAAAACCAAGCATCGTTGGAACATTATACAGGCCGAGTTTACTAATAAGTATAACAAAGTAAGTGTAAATTCATATAAAATTCCTTATTTGTTCCTTAAGGAACTAATTTAAATAAAAATAGTTATTGCGTCCATAAGAAACCATTTATTTGATAGCCCACTTCGAACACGAGTGCCATCTTACGGCAACTCGTAAAGCTGAATTACCGATGCTAATTTGGGACCGAATCCAATGCATTGCGATCGGCCTCCTACCCTCTAGTTCTCCATAGGCGCGGCTCATGTCATCGGTACAAGCACGTCTAGTCAAAAAAAAGGTAAGAACATCGAAGGTTTACACATCGATGAATTCATCAAACATATCGATGTTTGTGGCCTTTAGTATCGATGAATATCCACCACTATGTACGTATCGATAAAGAAAAGAAATAACGGTTGATGACCGTTATGTTATGTACAACATGAACATATCGCTACGCCAGCGTATGGTGCCATTTCTCTGGTTGTTATATTGAATTCAATTGAAATGAGAAGTGCATATTATACCTATACCAAGTATAATGGGAATGTTATAATGTCTTCTGGTTGGTGGTTGGGCAATATTGCTCATTTTATATATAGGTATATAAATAAAACAAAAATTCTCAAAAATAACTTTATTTTAAACAAGTACAAAGTATTTTTTAACTTAATAATACAACTACTTTACCTGCCTATTTTTACAACTACCTAGTACCTATGTGGAAAGTTTTAGGGATTCTACCAATTTCGCATTGGATAGTAAATCACATCTTTACGAAAACTTAACGTCAAGTATACAATTCTTTTTTCACTGGGTTTTAGTAGACAATGCACCAATATCGTCACACAATGTTCGGTTGGGTTGTACAAAGGTTTTTAATCAACTAACCAGGCTATATACTTTGACTGTGGGAAACATAATTTGGTCACAATCAAAGTTGCCTGATTGGTAAATCAAGAATTAAGCCAACCGGGCCACTTTGAATGTTTCTGCCAATGTCACAGCCAAAGTTTATAAGTGGTGAATAATTATTGTATAAAATCTTTGTACAACCCGATGTTAGTGGAAAAAATCTAGAAGCTAACCGGCCGACTTTAATTGTAAGAATATAATTTCTGTCAGTGTCATTTATGTCACAGTCAAAAGTCGTCTGGTTAGTTGATTCTCTGGAAGTCTGAATTTTTATTTGGATCAGCCAAGGCGAACTTTACTGGATAATGAGAGAGATAAAGCATCCGGACATGGTATAATGCCTTAAGGCAAGAAAGAGAGAGGGGTTTACATCCGTTAACGGATACCTCCATAATTTATCAAATAATGTTTTTATTTCGGTTTGAAAAAATGGATATACACATGACCAAACCTAAATAAACTGAAATTACCTATTTAACATATTTATACTGATTTGAGGTATAATTTTAATAATACATTTACATATTCATAAGATAGGTTTAGCTTATTCGTCTATATATTTATGAAGCCTTAAGAAATCAGAGATGAACCTCATTGTAATTCCCACACATTTTTAACTCTAAATCTTGAAACTTCCGGTAGAGAAGGGGTAAAAGTAGAGTTTCTTCCCGGCGTTGAAATTGATGAACTGGTTGTTTGTGTAACAGTGACTGTTGTCGACAAGGAATCGTTTTGTGATACAGATAAATTGGCGGATGGTTGATTTAAAACAGGTGGACACGATGAAGCAGTCGAAGGCGCAAGTCTATTTAAAAGTAATATACTACCGGAAGCTAGACTACTTGATGGCAGTGACCGATTATAAGTGGTTGTAACGGAAGCAGGATAAGGCCGGGAAATGAAATTATGAAAGGCTGGCATGGTTCTGCTTGAAGTGGTTATAGTTTTACTTAAGGCAGAGTTAATGTAAGTTCGTGGTATCGGTATAGGACTATTGTTAAGAGGAGCGGAGGTCATGCTTAAAGCATAGTTTTGTAACAATGGCGTCGCAGAATTTGAAGTATTAAGAGGAATTGTTCGAGTACTGATTGGAATTGCTAAATGACTACTTTCTAATGATCGGTTTAAAGAATTAATTTCTTGCATTGGCATGAATGTACTTGGTAGTACAACAGTATTTGCAAGGTTCTGTGATGTAACCGGCACAGAAGAAACCATGACATCTAACGGTTGATCTTTAGAAGTTTCAATTAATAACGACGAAGAAATATTTCGACCATTCGCATTTCCACTATTTTTGGGAAGACCAATGACAGGCAAGTTGTTCCATATCGCCATTTGTTTATTTGTTTTAGGTGTGCTCTTAAATTGATACGTCGTATTAAATGGTCCGTTGCTAATGGTCACTGGTATTTTATAAGTAGCTAAGTGTCCCTTAAGGTTCTTGAATTCGCATGTTCCTTCAAGTCCGTTTATTTGAATATCCATATTTACGGGTAAATCTGTTTGCATCATGGTTTCGACAGTTGTTGGCTGTGGTGCCCGGAAAAGTTCAATTAGATCTTTCAAAAGTTGTTTGTCAGTCATATTTTCTACAAGACTATTTAATACTGTATTATTTTTAATTCTGATATCAGGTCTTACAATTGACACAGTATTATACATAACATTCTCGACTGCTGAAGAAACCATATTCGATGTTGTGGAATTAGGTGATCGACCAGTGGTTTCATCTTCGTCATCGGATAGAACTATGACTGATTCCTCAAAATTAGGCAGTGGTATTAATGATTCCTTAATAAACACTTGTTCCACAGGAGCTGGTTCCAAACCAGGAATTAATTCAAAACCGGTAAATGCAGTGTGGTATTTTTTACGAATGTTAAGATTAAGATGAATTTTTTCTAAATTAACAATTGGACCCGAAGAATTCATTACTTTCTTGATTGGGCATGAGTGATCAACATGCTTTTGCTTCGACCCAATTGATTTAAATTTTATTTTACAAAATTGACAAACCATGTGTTTGTTAGAATGTCGTTTTAATTCGGAAAAATTATGATGAACGCTTCCACATAGGCTGCATACAAGAAGAGTATGAGATTTCGTAGCCGTCACTGTTGGTGTTAATCCGAAAGAATCCATAAATTCTGGTTTATTAGAGCTGCTTCCCGCAGTTGCTTCTGATATATTTGTTGAGCAACTGTCTTTACTGTCTTCGGAGAATGGCTCAGCTGGTGCTGGTGATGGCGACCTACTCTTTTCAAACACGGGATTGGCAGGTGCTGGAGGAGGTGTTTTGACTAGTCGAGATGGCCCAGGTTTATCATGAATTGAATTGCAATTCAGCGTTGACGTCATTCGATTCTTATTAAGTCGATCATACAGTTTATTGTTAATTAGTTCGGCCTTATCAGAATCCGATTTGGGCGCTGTCAGGGGCTTGGGTTGAATGTTTTTAGACAGCTTTGGTTCAACACTTCGATCGTTAACTTCACCTGACGATATTTTTCTTTTTCGCATGTTTTCTTCTTTGGGCACAGACACGCAAATATAACTGTTATTCGTACTCGTTTCAGGTTTCTCGACTTTTCTACTGATCTTTAAAGGTGCAACTGTTTTTGCTGCAGCAGACGTTCTCTTTTTTGCTATTTTAGGAGATTCAGTTTTTGTAATTGGTTTGTAAACAAATTTTCTCATATCGAGTTTCTTTTGCTTAAAGAAACGTTCAACCTCACCCATTGTTAGTGACACAACTGGAGCCATATGTCTTTCAAAACACTTCTTGGGTAGTTTAAAGTTGGGATAAATTCTAAAAACGTCTACTACGGAAGGATGTAATATCTTCTTTAAGTCTTCTTTATGTGTCGCAGATGTGGAAGATGTTGAAGATGTTAAGGACGTTGAAGGTGTTGACGACGTTGAGGGCGCTGACGATGTTGAGGGTATCAAGGATGTTGATGATGTTGAGGGTTGTCGGATGTTAGGCTCAGTTTTAATTCGTTTGTTTGTCAAAACAGAATTTTCTTTTTTAATGGTTATACTTGTATTTATATTTGGTGGGCGGGTGCCCCTGATCTCATGATAGTGACCACACTTATCCTGAAAAACAAATCGTTGGTAGTAAAAAAAATTAGATATGCCATTTTCTGTGATTATAGGTATTACATATATGTAGGTATTGCTTAAAAATCCATGAGGGACCAAAATAACGACCTAAAAAGATGTTATACAATGTTGGTAGGTGTTTCTTTCCAAGTGTTTATCCTTAGATAAATAGATAGATAGATAGATAGATAGATAGATAGATAGATAGATAGATAGATAGATAGAGTTTATTTATAATCAATAATACAAAGTATTTTGTACACGTCAAGACATGTATTAAGGGTAGTAGTTATTTATTTATGACATTTTCGCGTTATTAAAATGAAAGGTACCTACGTTTAATAGAATAGACAGATTCGAGCATTTTAGAATAAATTGATGCAGTTTCAACTAGAATATTTCTCAGCGTTACATTACCACCCATAGTCACAGAAAACCAGAACTAAATTTAAAACTGCTCTCTTTTTGTGTGTAAAATCCGTTTATTCAAAACAAATCAACTTTTGGAGTATGTTACAAAAAAATTAGGGCTATAATAAAGTAATCAGCAAATGATGAAATTAAATCAATTTACAGTGGCAACTTTTAAGGGTACAATAATCACATAATTTTATTAAAAAATTGTGTCAATGCGTATAAATAACTTTTAAATCGTTCAATATAATGCCTGCAGATTACTTTTTAACAAATTAGAAGAAATAGCGCGTGCTATTCGTCAGCCGGCCGAACATATGATTTATATTAGGGGTGTACTGCGAGCTTTTAGCCCCGTGGGGAATAAGCCGTCCCGACCCATAGTTTTAACAAGCGTCTAGGTACACCCCGATGATATCGATTGACGTAATTTGCGCACGCGTAGTTTGCTTAAATTGACGTTCTTTCACTTGTAGTTTCCAGCCGTTTCTTTCTTTTAATTTAATAATCATTATTTCAGATTTTATTTTATAAACTTCTTTTCTTCAAAGAGAACTCTGGATTCTTTAATACTTACTAGCTTATATAATGGCTGATCGGACATTAATTGAAAATAGGAGTGTCATAGCTATTGAAAAATATTTAGAAAACCTGAATAAACCCGTTCCAAATCACCTTCTAGCGCCGATTTTATAATATTTTTACCAATTTTTTATTTTATATGTCCTTGCCAGAAATTGCAGTAAATTTCCTTTAGTGACGTTATAAAAAGACGGAGCCTAGACAACTGGCAACGACATCCTCATTGGGCTAGCTTATGAGGCACGAATCACGTCAATCGATATCATCGGGGTGTGCCTAGATGGAAAACTATATTTACCTATAATTACAAAGTACAATCAAAGTACACTAAGTTTCAACGTGGCCACCATTTTTTCCATACAAACAAAAAATCTAGAGGAGTTATATCTGGTGACCTTGGTAGCCAAGCAAATTCTGACCTTTAACCAATCCACCTTTGTGGAAATATCCGGTTTCAGAATTCTGTCTTTCTTGCAGAACTTTGAAATGGAGCAACATGACGTTTCATGTTGGAACCAAAGTGGGTTTTTGATATCCAGTGGTAATCCATGAAAAAATTCAAATAATTCCGTGTCCAAAAAATAAATTTCACCAGTAATATTTTCCCGAAAAAAGTACAGCCTTACAATTTGGTTCTTAAAAGCACCGCACTCTTCTTTGTCTTGTCTTTAAAAAATATTGGTCACTATACTCAATTAGAAAGTGGGGATCGGGGATCCTCATCACTCCACCACCTACTTTTTTGAGAACACATTACTCCATTTGAGGTGAACATCGCCTCCTCTGAAAATAATATTTTTCTTGCAAAAAATGGAACTTTGAAACCAAGAGCAAAACAAAAATCGTGAATCAAACTCTCTAGGTTGCAGTTTGTGCAGAAATTTTGGTTTGTATAGGTAGAAAATATTTTTCCTTAAAACAACTTGGGTAGTGGAACAGTTTGCGAAATATTTCTCAATGAGATTGTAGGATTTTCCCCGACAGCTTGCAAAACCTCTAATTGGGTATCTTGGTCTGTACGCCAAACCTGGTGCTTGTCAGAAAATTTATTATTTACACACCCGTCACAGACATGTGTAATAATTTTATTGGGATATCTTGCATTTAAAATTTGAGCAGCCTGTTTATGTATTATGGTTGTCCCCAACAATACATACTATTTCAACTTTTTCCTCCGTGGTGGTAAATTGAAGCACCATATTTAATGAAATGGAAATAAAACTGTCAGCTTTGACAAGTAAAAAAATTAATTACATCACCATCATGTGGCTTATATTTTCCAAGTCGTTCTAGACCTACTAAACGAGAACGAATAGGAACCGCTTTTTAAAATCTTGATCGATCTTCTCCTCAAAAATATTTGAGCTAATTGGAGAAATTATGGAATCAAGAAAAAAGACATTTCATAAAAATAAAAAATATATATGTTGTTCCAAACAACAATGTCACGCCACAGTTCCTTTTTTTTAAGCTAAGCCGTCTTTATTATGTTATTGTACTTTGTAATTAAAATTAAATATAGCTTTCCATCTACGGCATATGTATTTTTTACACTTGAAACTTACAAAGGATCATTCAAACTTTTATGCTGTTTTTACACTATGATTTAATATCGGAATAAACGGTCGTTACAGGCACAAATTATATTGGCAGCATTAATAAATACGTGTAAAGTAGCACATTACCTTCAAATTTCGATCCTGCTTAAGGGCATCCAAACGAAACTCGTACATCTTATATAATATATTACAACATCTTTGGCATATCTTCTTGGAAACGAGATCACTTTCAAGTATCTGCAACAAGAAATATTCTTAGAATTTCCAGTTTAAGGAAAAATAATATATTAATAAATGTTCAACGATTCACGGTAACTTAATTATTATACTTTTGGCTTCTTGACCATGGAAAAATAAAAATCATTTCTGCGTATTTCTATACGGTATCATTGTTTCGACGGTTATGTTATTTAGTCGCCTTTTAAAATTACAATCGTTATTTGTATATACACCAGGGTCCTAATTCTTGAAACTGGGGAACACTGTTCTCAGGAGAAATGTGGGCGTAGTTCTCACGCAACGCATGAAACGGTATTCTTGATCACATGGGACCATTCACATCACCGATTTACGGGAGACCTCGCTTCTCCTACTATTTTTGGTGGGAACGACCGATCCTATGCAATTCTAACCCCAGTATTATACTTACGTCGTTAAATTTTTAAACTTCAAAGTCAAAGTGTTTTTATTTTAGTATATATTGTCTTATCGAACAAACCCGCACGGAACATATCGTCTGCGTTCGAAAATACCAAATTTTTCTAACTTATGATTATGCAGAACTGCCGCGGAAGGGAATGCTCGTTTGCGTGATGTGATCGTTCACGTTCTCTTACGCTCGAGAATTGGGACCCAGGCAGAGATATAATTTAGTAGGTACTAATGTTTTGTTTTTATTACATACAGAAATGATATTGTTAATTTTAATTAACCATATCGGATCTTTAAAGAAATATAATAAAACGCCCCAGACCCGGGGCTATTTTTCGGGTAAAAATTTTCCACAAAATTTATTAAGGGTAAAATAAAATAACTAATATTTTAGGTTTAATACTATGTGCAGAGGAATCCTCGTTTTAAAAAGAGCTTAAAAGCCATAAAAAGTATAAAATTTTACCCTTTTATCGGTAAAACGGTGCAAGCAGGTCAAATTCTTTAGTATTAGAAAAACACATGGCCACGTGACGCGTCCCCAGTCCTAAAGGCAGGGGTGAGCTTATAAAAGCGATCAAAACGCCGCGCAAGGGAGAGAGTCAGTATTTCCCAATCACAAGTTAAGGTCGTTCCGCTGCCAGTTTGTTCGGGCTTGTTCGCACCATATAAAAATCTAAATATTCTTTTACTTTAATTTCATTCTTACAAATCTTTCACTCAAAAGTTCTAATCAGAAAATTATCAAGACATAAATAAATGGGGGGTCTAAATTGTAAATAAATTTTAGCTAACACGTCTAATAGGCCAAGCGATGGTGGGTTTCTACCTGCAAAAGGTCGGAAAGAAATGAAATTTGGTGGGATGGTAGAGATAGGTTCCTTGATAGTCCACCTGAGTTTGCGACCTCGGGGGGCTGCCGCTCGAGGGGTGAGGGGATGAAAACTCTGACTCGCGGCGCTTGGTGCAAAATAGCACCCTTGGGGTAGGTGATATTGAAAAAAAATTCAAAAAGAATATGTAGGAAAGAAAATTGTGCACAACTTTAATTCTTTGCATTTTTTGACTCCGACTAATAGTTTTCGCTCCACGGTGCGCCAAAGTTAGGGGGTCGTTTGCAATTTTTAACAAAATCATACTTTAATCGCGGATTAATACAAAGATAGCTACCAAACAATTCTGTAATATTTTTTTACTATAAGAGTAGGGTTTTTTAAGTAAGCAGATGCTCGATTCAATACATTTGATCTTATATAATAAAATATATGATTTTTAGAAGTGCGCCTTACATACTTCGATATGGGCATTTTTTAATTATCATGATCTACGATCAATATTTTCTTATTATTGTTGACCTACACTAACTTTTTTATTTTTGTGCAAACATGATACCAGAAAATATAATTTTCAACCCGTTTCCACATCACCCTGGAGGTAGAGTTGATCGGCGCGTTTTTTTTTAACGTGGTATCCCTAAGAGGCCTATTCCACGGTCGATATGGATTTCACTTTGTGTTCGGCGCCATATTCGGCAAGCTCGGTGTTGGCTGTTTGGTCCTCATCGTCCTGTAGTTTATGTCTGTATGTCTTCTACATTGTCGTCTAGCACAATCTGGTCAAGAATGTTTTCGCAGGACGTCCCAGTACAGTATAAACCTAAAACCGAATATTTTAATCCTGCTTTATGGCAACCACAAGCAGGTCCACAACCTTTCTGGCATCTGGACGAGATACTCTTGAGTAAAACATCTGGAGCTGGTTCCTTTGAGATGCGTATGGCGTTTAATCTTGTTGTTGTTTTTCGCAATCCATGATCTTCTGGAGGTTTCTGAACTCCCTGCCAGCTCTGGACTTGACAATAAGTTCGCAATGAATGATGATGGCACGCATCGGATGTTGGTGGCAGTGATGCAAGATTAAATGAATTTTTGGAGACGGCCCGGCCCGTACAAAGTTTGTATACCGTAGGGAATCCAACGTACGATGTTTGCTGCCTGCGCCATACTGCCTCAGCATAAACAGTTCGCCAGCGGCTACGACTTCCGTTAATTCTACATTGGGGTCATCAAATACCTGAATCGCCTCTGCTAATGTTGGATTTTTTTTCCAAAGTTTTGATGAATCGAATCTTGCTTTGATTGAACGACGCCGATGTAGTGTCACAACCACTGAAGGCATGCACAAATAATATACATTTCGCAATGGAATCGTTATATTGAAAGCTTTAAGGTGAATAGAACACATCCTCCTTATTCCCTCTGTCCAGCTTGCGAAAATAAACATTGGGGATTTCTCTGGCTTTAGCAGTCAACACCATAAGTAAATCTACGTCTTCGCCAATAACGCACACGGAGGAAAAAGAGGAAGCAAGTTCGATAGCAGTATGTATATTATTTGTGCTGCTAAAGCCAGAGAAATCCCCAATGTTTATTTTCGCAAGCCGGGCAGAGGGGATGTGTTTTATTCGCCTCAAAGCTTCCAATAAAACGATTCTATTGCGAAATGTATATTATTTGTGCATGCCTTCAGTGGTTGTGACACTACATCGGCGTCGTTCAATCAAGGCAAGATTCGATTCCTCAAAACTTTGGAAAAAAATCCAACATTAGCAGAGGCGATTCAGGTATTTGATGACCCCAATGCAGAATTAACGGAAGTCGTAGCCGCTGGCGAACTGTTTATGCTGAGGCAGTATGGCGCAGGCAGCAAACATCGTACGTGCCGTCTCCATAAATTCATTTAATCTTGCATCACTGCCATCAACATCCGATGCGTATCATCATCATTCATTGCGAACTTATTGTCAAGTCCAGATCTGGCAGGGAGTTCAGAAACCTCCAGAAGATCATGGATGGCGAAAAACAACAACAGGATTAGACGCCATACGCATCTCAAAGGAACCAGCTCCAGAGGTTTTACTCAAGAGTATCTCGTGCAGATGCCAGAAAGGTTGTGGACCTGCTTGTGGTTGCCGTAAAGCAGGATTAAAATGTTCGGTTTTATGTTTATACTGCATTGGGACGTCCTGCAAAAACATTCTTGACCAGATCGTGCTAGACGACAATGAAGACATACAGACATAAAATACACGACGATAAGGACCAAACAGACAACACCGAGCTTGCCGAATATGGCGCCGGACACAAAGTGAAATCCATATCGTCCGTGGAATAGGCCTCTTAGGGATACCATGTTAAAAAAAACGCGCCGATCAACTCTACCTCCAGGGTGGTGTGGAAACGGGTTGAAAATTATATTTTCTGGTATCATGTTTGCACAAAAATAAAAAAGTTAGTGTAGGTCAACAATAAAAAGAAAATGTTGACCGTAGATCATGATAATTAAAAAATGCCCATATCGAAGTATGTAAGTATAGTAAAAAAATATTACAGAATTGTTTGGTAGCCATCTTTGTATTAATCCGCGATTAAATTATGATTTTGTTAAAAATTGCAAACTACCCCCTAACTTTGGCGCACCGTGGAGCGAAAACTATTAGTCGGAGCCAAAAATGCAAAGAACCAAAGTTGTGCACAATTTTCTTCCCTACATATTCTATTTAAACTGCTTTTCAATAGCACCTACCCCAAGAGTGCTATTTTGCACCAAGCGCCGCGAGTCAGAGTTTTCATCCCCTCACCCCTCGAGCGGCAGTCCCCCGAGGTCGCAAACTCAGGTGGACTATCAAGGAACCTATCTCTACCATCCCACCAAATTTAATTTCTTTCCGACCTTTTGCAAGTAGAACCCCTTATTTTGTACCCATCGCTTGGCCTATAAAGACAAATAATAATAGAAATGTAACCAGAGCATAACGGCACTCTTCGTAACGGTAACACAATCAATACACTTTTGCTTTCTAAGGGTTGTAAATGATGGGTCAGGTTTATTGACACATGCCTTTTTAACGTAACATATGTTGTTTTGTCTCCCCAGGGGAATTTTTATTTTGTGGTACTTGAGAACAAAGATTGGACGTTATTATGCCGTAATAATGCCATCTTATAAAGTAATAATAATCTGCAATGCTAGGTAAAAAAATGGGGGAGGGTTAATTAAGGGCAAGATTTTATTTGATATATAAGTAAAGTTATCAAAAAGGGTTATAATTATTTGGTATGATGTTGCCTGTAGAACGTTAATTAATAATTGGTGTACATAAAACAATATACAAGTAAAAGAAATAACATCTGATAAACATCTTGATTCCACGTACTAAACATTTAAATTATCTACACTATCATACACAAAACTAAAATAAAGGCTACAAATGCATTATGAATACTATTACCATTAACATTACGGGCTATAAGTTCACCTTGTTTGGCATGGAGACGTTAACCTTTTTGTTTTTCTGATAGGTACTGTGGAATGATGGAAAAACTAATAATAACTATAGTTTTGGGTTGCAGGGGTAAACTTATTAGAAGAGAAGAAAAAGCATAATATGTTGCTGCGAATATAAAAATAATAACATACTATTATCCATTTTTAAGATTTTGACCCTTGACCTGTAAAACAAAAAAGTGATAATATATGGCAGAAAGGTATGGAAAAAGCAAATCAGCCAATAGGCCGGAAATTAAATAGGCATTAATTCTTTTTTTCGACCCTGTAAGGTCAGGGGCCAAAACTTTAAGAATGGATAGCAGTAAATATTGTCTTATTCTCGGCTGTAAGGACAGGGGTCAAAACTTTAAGAACGGATAGCAGTAAATATTGTCTTATTCTCGGTTGTAAGGTCAGGGGTCAAAACTTTAAGAACGGATAGCAGCAAATATTGTCCCATTCCCGACAAAATCGCCTTCGAGATTGTAATATTTTTTTAACTCTGGCCAAGCAATAATTATTTCCCCGATTGGCATTCATCATCTATCCCCATTTCCTAGGAATCATTTTTGATTTCCTTTCAGATATAATATGTCTACCTACTTGACATACAGTGTGAAATAAGAATTACCTAGAAAAATTGATTTGTCGTGCCATAAGACGACAAAAGCTTAAAGTTTGTTTTTATATCCATACCCGATGATGGGTCAAAGACCATCAGTAAGCCGACAGGCAACAAATAACTCTGGGCGGACCGAATACTTTTCGATCGACACGTTGTCAATCTGTGTTGAAATATCGCAATAGTCTACACTTTTCCTTTTTGTCAGGAAACGGACTCTGGTCGTTTCAGCAGCATAATGATTAGCTTTGTTTTAAATTACATACCTGAGATCTCACAATTAACCTTTGTCTGGAATTAGGAAAATATATAATCCAAGAGATATCGAAAAAAAGCAAATTAACGATGAGTCTGGAGTTCTATATTCGCGCAAATACTTACCTCCGTATCTGAGTTTGCACCTAAAAAGATTTTGAACAATAATTCACTAATCACAAAACTTTAATTGTGACACTTTTTGTAAAAATTATTTACAATTAACGTTTTCTGATTAATAAATCAAGGAAGAAGTGAATCAGACCACTACTACCTCTGTGATTGTAAGCAACCATTTTTACTGTACTCTACTTTAATATTTTAATTACAACTTTACATAAATACACAATACCTACTTATTTAAATGCTATATTTTTATATTTTACATTTACTATAGGGCCTACTATTAAAAAACCAGAACACTATATAGTATCATCCAATAGTATTACACGTACAAATAATAAGTACAAGCATAATTTTTTGACACGTTTTATGGGAAAGGTGCCATTTGATTATAATATTCATTGGTTTTCTTTATTTATAAAAAATAAATTAAAAATAAAAAAAATATTTCCTTATCTTCTACCCATGCCTCCCCTTACCCTAAAAATAATGATTGCATTTACAATATAAATTTACAAAGAAAATGGTAGCAAGGAAACTGCAGCGCCATCTAGATATTTTATTATAACGTAAGGCAAATTATGCCGACAAAGCAAGGATAGCGCCATTAAATTATAATTATGGGATTTTTTTACAATATTCGTTAACTATATTGTAGGTATTACATTAACAACTAGAGACCGACCGAAGGTTCGGTTTCGGCCAAAAAATCTAGTTTCGGTTTCGGCCAAAAACCGGCCAAAAACCGGCCGAACCTTCGGCCATGCCGAAACTCAGTGTTCGTGAATTGTCGCGCACCGTTCGGCTAACTTTGGGTGGGTTTGTAGGCAGTGTTGTCTATATAAATAATAGATTTTTTTCTGTCGACATTTTTTTTTTTTTTTAGTGGGAAGAGTTCAATCCGTTCCCAAGATCGATCCCGTCTTATATAAAATAAATTAAATTTCAGTAATACAATAAAATTTTTAAGTTTCGGTTTCGGCCGAAACTGAGACTAAGGCCGAAGATTCGGTTCCGGTTTCGGCTGAAAATTTTGTTTCCGTCGGACACTAATAACAACTGAAAATAATGTTAAAAACTCTTTTTAACAAGAGGCGCTTTGCCGCTGTACTTTAAGAAAGCTGTATAGCAGTAACTTTTTAGCCCTTGCTTCAATATAACGCCGATGTTCCCTGAATGAGTTCAATATGTTATATTTCCCAAAAAATGATACAATTATTGAAACAATTCTTAAGTTAAATGGTGCCTGCATACGAAAAATTATTACTAAAGACATAACATCCAAGATTAGTTTGATTGTAGCCACCAAGTAAGGAATACTTGGCATTGAAATATCAAAATTAATGTTGAGCAGTCCCTGTAGCAAAAAATTCAAGATGGCGGCACTTACCTCGATTCCAGTGTACGTTAAAATCACTTCCCGTATGTTATACTTGAAAGAAATTGACCTATCAAACACGTTTAACAAATTGTGGCCTCCTCCTGTACTAGGACAAAGTCTACACGCCTCCGTAACGTTTGCGGCGTCCATTTTGAAAAGAAAATAACTTCACAACGACACAAACCGCTCGGCAACCGTCAAACAGAACGGACAGATGCTAACTAAACGAAATTCGACGAACGTGGGAAATATAAAAGCAGCCAGCTTGATCAACGGGCAAGCGCAATAAGCCTCGTTCGGATTGCAACGCTCGCTGTTATTTTTATCATCGAATTCAGGGAACTTACAGCTGCTTGGCCGTTGGCCTTGCCGTGCTATAGAATGAATCGACGCGCGATGCCGGCGGCTAATGACGCATCGATGAGAGACGTGGTGTAGTCAAGCAGGTATCGCTATTGAGGCTATCTGTGACACGGTAACCTTTCTTTCATAATTACGCAAGATTCTAATTAATAAGGATACGGGGCAAGGAGAAAGTAAAACCGACATAAATATAACATACGCTATAACGGATAATGCGGGTTTCAAAGTACGAAACTATTGAATACGAAATACGTGATAACAAATAGGTAGGTACATATACAGGGTACAGTGAAAACATTTTTATACGATGGCTTATTTTAGGTTTCTGCATATTAGATAACGGTAGAGTTATTATTATAGTAATTACGAAACTAGAAGTTCCAATACAACTAGTAGGTACCGTAAAAATTACAAATGTGCACACAATAGGTACAAAAAGGCCAATTACCTATTAGTGTCCCAGGTATTTTTGCATAAAACAACCCCGAACGTGGATTTATTTTTATGCCAATATAAAAAAACTTTAAAAAAATTAATTTCTCAAAATTAAAGACTGATGGTTATATTATATTTTGGTGCAATAATAAAACATATTTTGGTGGTTCGAAAATTTCAGTTAGAAACTAGATGGATATAATATGTAGGTATAGGGTGTTAAATAAAAGACCGTTTTCTATAACGGAAACGCACCAAAATGAAGGTAGAGTTTGTTCCGCCATAAGTGATCCTAAATATAGTCTACCTAGTCTACCATAATGACACAGGGCGGTCAACGTTTAGGAATTTTTTCTGCCCTTTCCTATAGCCTATTAATAGTATTATATGGTAAAGACATTTTGAATTATGCGTTATTCTTGGTTTGGTTTATTTATTTTTTGTTTGTATACAGTGTATACAGGGTGTTGTATCAGTCATCACTATATTTTGCATAATATAATGTTTTAATTTTATTAAAACAAAAATTATATTTGAACGAAAAAAACTACTTTACCTACATAGATACCTAAGTACCTATACAGATTGTATAGATTTAAACCTATTCAATATTGTGTCTTTGCTTGGGATCACTTTTCAACATTTACTTTTACCTATTTTCTAATTTTATCTGATAAATTTTGCAAAAGCGCCAGTTTTAAAAAATTTCATAATTTCTCATTAATTTTGGTATCGCTAAAATACATTTTTGATAAGCTTACCAGTAAGGTGTCGTGGCCTATTAATAGATACTACTACACATTTTTAGTATATTTTGAGAACGGAAGGGTAATCAGAAATCTCTGCCACATGAGAAACATAGTTTCAGGATAAGCCTTTCAATGGGCGTCGCCCAACTCGGCGCGATAGGGACCAGGTATGCTGCATAAATTAGCCCATCTGGGCGAGAACTGAAAATTTGGTATCTTCCAACTTGCGTATGTCCAATTTGCGTACAAGGATTATTTCTTCCAACTTGCGTACATGGGTAGGTAGGCAAGAGTACATTATTCCAACTTGCGTACATACAAAGGGTTTTAAACGGACCGTAATAATACGCCCTCTCCAATCGGTTCTAAAGGGTGTATTGGCAACCGGTTTGTTCGTTCTTATCGGAGCATTTTTTTATGTCTTCACATACACAGGGTTTTAAACGGACCGTAATAATACGCCCTCTCCAATCGGTTCTAAAAGGTGTATTGGCAACCGGTTTGTTCGTTGTTATCAGAGCATTTTTTTATGTCTTTAGTTTGTTTATAAGCTTCTAATATTTGTGTATGTACGCAAGTTGGAATAATGTACTCTTGCAGTTTTACCTGGTTCGGGGACCTACCTACCCATGTACGCAAGTTGGAAGAAATAATCCTTGTAAACTTAAATCAAAAGAATTTCCGTTGCACGTCATCAATCAGCTGATAATTGAAAATCGGTTAGGAAACATAAGAAAATTAATATACGCAAGTTGGATATATTCGAAAATTTACCTGTTTCTAAATATCCCATCTCGGCTAATTTATTCAGTTATTTATTGCCCTGTAATTTATGGACCAACGATTATATTTTTAAATCTAAAATAATACACGATACCTAATATAAATTTAAACTAAAATTTTATTTAATATGTACAGAAAAATCACATAGAAATGCAAAAACATTATCGGGAGTGATAATAGGAAACCGTTTTTATATAAAAAAAGTTTTGAAATCTCCTTATCGTTATATTTTTTTATTTTATCTTCAATGAATTTTATTCCTGTTTTTTCTTAATAGTTACCTACCACTTATTAGTTCAGCAGAACAACTCATAGCCATTTTTCTTGGATATAACGCACTTTCCACTAACCTAATTGGTATTCCAAATACAATTTGAGCAAAATTTGATAAATTTTATTATTATATAAGTATATATATTATATATCTACTACCTACATACCTATCTACTACGTTAATCTCTTTAGAGAAGCCTTAACATAAGTAACTACCCAGAAGGGACATTTAATTGCTGTCCGAGCCGAGTTGAACACCTGTCACAATTCATTATTTAAAATCTTAAAATTTTACCTGATACAACCCTTTTTGGAGCCGAGTTGGGCGATCGATCCCCTTTCAATATTTTTAAATAGAAGAAAATTATTTGAGCTGTTTCCACGAAATCAGGCGACAGAGAAGGTCAAAAATTGAGTTTATTTTACTTGGAATTATGCACCCTTAGGTAAACGATCAGGTACCTACCGTGTTCCGTTGCCCCGTCCATGTGACCTTTGCTGGGCGACACCAAATAACGAATTATTATTCATAGAGCACGAGGGTGTCACTGAAAATTCAGTTCTTAATTTACTATGCATCATGTAAGAATTTTAGATTTTAGTGTTTGTTTTTTTAATTAGGTACTTACGAAAAGGCGCCAGTACATTTTAGAAACAAAAACGCCAGTCCGGGAGGGGCATATAATAATTATAATATCTTCTTTTGCCACTGGAAAAGTCGAATTTAGAAACTAATAACGCCATCTTGTATAACATAAAAAACGGCTATAAAAAGTTTTTCTTTCCAGGAGGGGGGGGGGGGGCAAATCTCAAATAGCTTATCTGATTACAAAATCCATATTCTGTGAACTCTGGTATTTTAGAATCAGATGGATTTTTTTTAAGAACAAACAATACTTTGTACCTAGCGCATGTACCAGTTCGGTTTTTTTTTAATCACCATTTCGTTACCCCTTTCATTTTCTTAAAAATCGGAAAATGGATCTTTGGAGTATTGGACTACAATTAGGTACCTACAGTTTTACGTTAAAAAGACCTGGATTTATTAATTCATTTAACTGCTTCAGGTAACTGCTACTCAAATTTAAGACGGGTATTTGTCCGCGTTTTAGAAAAAAAAAACGAAAATAAACAAAATAATAAAAGAGAAAAAAGAAAAGCACAAAGTATTTCTCCACAATTTTTTATTAGAATAACTAGGCGAACCTTGAATAATTCATAATAATTCAATTCGACATGTTTCGAGCGTAGAAACACTTATCATCAGGAAAACAAAGTAAAAGGTACAATGCTGACGTTGTTAGCAATTGTAATGGAGCTTTCAATGGTGTACAAGAGGTGTAAAAATTGAATAGTCAAAAGACCGACAATCAAGACTTCAGCATACTGGAAAATCAAGGGTTAGTGCAAAGGCCCTGTTTTGGGCAGAAAAATGAAGAGGGCAAAATAAAAATTAGGGAGTTTTAACAGACCTGTAAAAGCATTGAAATAAGAGGGAAAGAAAAAAAATTGTTTGTCATAAAAGTCAAAGCATCTGTAAAAGATAAAAAAAGGGGAATATAGCAAATGAAATTTAATAAAATGAGGTAGCTTAGCTTACCATTTAGCTTGAGGTAAAATACTGTTGGGGTACCAGGCTTTTTACGGCCCAGTTACCCCGGCAGGAGTCAAAACATACTGCACATTTCGTGTAAAATTAAGTTTTAAAAAACTTTTTTCTATATCATTTAACTCCACTTTGCATGAGTATGGACTACTTCTTCAAAAATAATAAATGGCAAACGAATGGCCGGGGGGTGAGGTGTCAATATTCCATAAACGAAGGTAAAAAGCGACGCAGACGAAAATGTTTTTGCAACCCTAAAGATAAGAATAATAAGTATCACTAGCTTTGGTTTCGATAAGTCTGCAGGAGGCGGAAATACTTAAAACTTTACAAACTTGATTGATAAAAACATTACATTTTACTTACCATCATAAATACATGCACGTATTGTACGTTAGTTATTTGATACGTAGGTACTATTCGTTTGCTATAATGACAGAATTTACAAATCACTGTATTTGTTCGCACTTTCTAAACAAGAAACAACAAATAATATTATTAATAATGGTATTTATTTGTGCAAAAATATTATAATAATAAATTTTAAAAAATATAAATTATAACAACTTAAACTAACTATTGGTGACAGTAACATACTAGTTGGCACAAAAAGGTAGGATTTTGTTTACTTCCAATCCGACCCTAAGATATTGTTTTTTAAAAGGACTTTTAAAAGCTGAATAATTAAGTTTTTTTTTATATCAGATTAAATATTGTTGTAGGTATATTATGGAACTATTATATTTAAAAGAAGTTTTATATTTTTTTATGATGTACCTACCTATTGGTTGTTATTTTCGGACTCTTTCCTCTTCGTTCGTTGCCAAGGCCATTCCCGAGGGGACCTACGGTTTAACGTGGGCTCCGACCCCCCCCCCCCCCTACGGGGTATTAACCCTTGGTTTCGCGCTACACATACTTTCAATATATTATTCAGGGTGTTTTTTAAGTACTTGTACCAACTTTAAAGGGTGAATGTTTAACTAATTTTAAGATAAAAAGTTCATATGAACATGGGTCCGCAGCGGCTTTTGGTTCTTGAGATTTAAATTTCAAAAAAGTTGTTTTATTTGGTTTTCTGATTATACAGTAAAACCTCTGTTAACGACCACTTTTACAAAGCGACCACCTGTGTTAAACGACCAATTATTATGAGATCCCCGTATTTAAAAATGGAAATCCCATACATTTTTACTCCTCTTTAGCGACCCCTCTGTCAAACGACCACGACCAGGTAATATCGAAATTTTTGGTATATATTAATGCTAAAAACCCCCTTAATTAAGGGCAATAAAACCTTTCGGTAAAACATGACCCGCAAATTCCACGTATTTAGGGAAGGTATTTTAAGTTATAAAAATTTCACCGAATGTTGGGTGCTAATTTATGCATATTATACTTAGGTACTTCCACGAATTAGTTTATTGTGGGCAAATCCGATGAATTTGCTTCCCATATAGATTAATAAAATGGGTTGTTAGAATTAGTTTTGTTTTGAACTTTGTGTGTTTTGCGATTAATATAAATATTTGAAGATGGCGGAAAAAAGGAAATTTATTTCTTTAAGAGATAAAATTGAAATTATTGAAGCAAGTGAAAAAACTGGTTTAAAAACTGGATATTTAAAAAAATAAATTTAAAGCAAACACACAGTAGATTGTATGTACCGGGTGTTCCACCTAAGGAGGTAATCGGCTATATCTCAGAAAGTAATAACACTAGGACTTTGGGAAAAAATATATGTCGATAAAAGCGGCCAAGAGAAATTTCTGGAAATTGTTTTCAAGTTCGAAAATGACCGCTATGGGGCGTAAGAGAGCTTTCAAAATAGAAATGCCGATTTTCTCTTGATTTTTCTTAATAAAAATATGTTAAAAATATAAGCATTGTATTGTTTATAAAATTATGCAACTTTATGTTAGGAATCGTTTTTTTTCTATTTTCAATGATAAAGTGGTGGGAGAAGGTCAAACAATTTTTCTTTCAATCGCTGATATCTCTGCTTTGGATAAACAGATTTTATTCAACTTGGTCTTAAAAAAAAGCCCTTCTTTTCCGCTACACGTAGATCTATTAACTATACCATATTCATTCTGATGGTGGCCACTAGATGGCGTTTTTCCGTAATTCCTCAATGAATAAGGATTTTCTCAAAAAAATCAAATGTTATGATATGACTTTTTTATAATATTTTATTTTAGGCTTATAAAGGCTATTAAATAGTGGAATAAAAAGTCCAGGTCCGCATTTAAAATAAAAAAGTTGATGATGGTCGCTCGAATTCGAAACGTCGGATTAAAAAACTAACCCCATCGGCTTGTAGAGGAAGAAAAGTTACTATAAGGAACTGAAAACCGCAACTTGATATCTTTTGTTAAACTAGAGAAATTAGGGATAATAATAAAATTAATATGGAAAAATAGGCCATTTTTTAAAACATGCATTAATCAATTAAATCACTGGTTTAACAAAATATATCACGTTGCGGTTTTCAGTTCCTTCTAGTAACTTTTCCTCCCCTACAAGCCGATGGGGTTAGTTTTTTATTACGACGTTTCGGATTCGAGCGACCATCATCAACTTTTTTATTTTAAATACGGACCTGGATTTTTATTCCACTGTTTAATAGCCCTTATAAGCCTAAAATAAAATATGATAAAAAAGTCATATTATAACATTTGATTTTTTTGAGAAAATCCTTATTCATTGAGGAATTACGGAAAAACGCCATCTAGTGGCCACCATCAGGATGAATATGGTATAGTTGATAGATCCACGTGTAGAGGAAAAGAAGGGCTTTTTTTCAAGACCAAGTTGAATAAAATCGGTTTATCCAAAGCAGAGATATCAGCGTTTGAAAGAAAAAAGGTTTGACCTTCTCCCACCACTTTATTACTGAAAATAGAAAAAAAACGATTCGTAACATAAAGTTGCATAATTTTATGAAGAATACAATGCTTATATTTTTAACATATTTTTATTAAGAAAAATCAAGAGAAAATCGGCATTTCTATTTTGAAAATTCTCTTACGCCCCCTAGCGGTCATTTTTCGAACTTGAAAATAATTTCCAGCAATTTCTCTTGGCCGCTTTATCGATATATATTTTTTCCCAAAGTCCTAGTGTTATTACTTTCTGAGATATAGCCGATAACCTCCTTAGGTGGAACACCCGGTACATTATACATATGTATGTAAGTGCAAAATTTTTTTTTTTTCGGTTTTCGTTTGTTTACTATGTACTTTGCCTGATATATCTGATATATAAAGATAAACAACATAAAATGCAGATAATTTTAATTTTCCTCTATAAAGCGACCAATATTTGATTCCCCGAGGGTGGTCGCTCATGACAGGTTTTACTGTATTTTTGTTTAATAACATAACAAGATGAAATTCGATTTACTTAGTTTTTTGTTTAATGTTAAAGGGCGCGACATACAGTGTTGTAGGTACCTGGATTTAAATAACCATAACTTTTTTTTATGTCACACTGTACGTCATTTTTGACTAGACAGGCCTATTCTCTCTTTAATTTTACATACAAAAGGTATTCTTAGTATTTGTCGATAAAAGCACCTGTTTTGGAAAAAAACGGGTTTAAAGTTAAACCTGCGTATGGAAAATTCAAACGCGTAGAGCCTATCTAGTCTAGTCAAAAATTACGTGCAGTACGACACAAGAAAGTTATAGTTATTTAAATCCAGGTACAACACTGTATGTGGCACCCTGCTCTAACCTAAAAAAAAACTAAGTAAATATTTGAGGTTCTCGTCATTCTCCCGTATCCAGAATTTTGTCAAATTGCCATGTTATTAAACAAAAATATAATCAAAAAACCACATAGAACAACTTTTTGGACGCTCTGTAACTCGAGAACCTATCCGTTGCCGGCCCATGGTCGTATGAACGTTTTATCTTAAAATTAGTGAAATATTTACCCTTTAAACTTTGTACAAGTACTAAATAAACACACTGTATAGTATTTAACTCCCATGCTGAGCCTATTATGTATAAAATGCAATCAATAAAAAAACGTTGATTTATATAACAAAATTTATTATTTTATACATACAAACTAATGAAATACAAAAATATAAATTTTTAAACTAAATATTTTATTGCTGTATTTGTTCAGTTGAATAGACCACCGCTAAGGCCGTTTTTACACACACCATTAAATCTGGAGCCGGTATCGGTGCAAAACCCGGTGAAAAATAAAAGACAATTATCTGGGTACATCCCTTGTTGATTGTCAAATGCTTGGAAGAAGTTTTTAGTTCTTTTAAAAAAAAATTACAGGATGACAACAGTGGCGTCTCGTGCCATTTTAGTGAAGTAGGGTCAGGTAAACCCTTAGCGCCACAGGCAAAATTTTTTTGGGTGCCACGCCCTTTTTTGTTAATAGTTCCTGCTTTTGAAGTAGGAAAAATAAGCAAAAAGGCACCTAATTTAATTTATGAATTTACAATATATCTTAAATATACCTAAACACGATAACAAGCTGAAACACACAAGCAATGTCAGTGGTTTCATCTGCGATAACAGCGATAAACGGAGAGTCCTTTATTTCTTTTATGACTTCATCATGATACACATCTAACATACAGTCCAGAAGTTCATTTTGTATGGTTTTTGATGTTCCTTTAAATACTTTCGATTTTTCAATATGATCTTTAAGAGTTTTGTCCAATTCTGAGCTGAAATTTATTAATTCACGAAATATGCCCCTATTTTCCGACGTCTCTTTTTCGTCATGACCTCTCAAAGCCAACCCAAATGCACCACAAAACCGAACGCAATTTATAATTTGGTTTAATATGTATCTGTTTTTATCAATTTGTTCGTTTTTCTTCATTATTTCATTGTGATATGCAGAATTTAATTGAGTTTTAATGTTAATTTTACCAAGCATACTGAAATTAAATATATTGTTTAAATGTATATACCTTCGATTTTTCATGTGTCTTCATTTTGTCCCAGATATGGACCAAATCATCTGTACCTTTTTGGGACCAAGTTTGCTCCCCACCAAATAAAACACACTTAAAACAAAATAGTCTATTAGATTCATCACAACCGCACACCCAAGTATTTTTTCCATAAATATTTCTATTAAATTAACGCAAACGCACTTTCTGTCCGCCCTGAGTTTTTTTTATATTTAAATCTGGTAACGGTCGTCCTAATTCCTTAATTTCCAATTTCTGTTCTAAGGAAATGGTAGAAAATGGAGTTTCCTTTAAAAATCTAATAGTATTCATTACTTATGTATTTCTAAAATAAAAAGTTCGTTAACCCTACATTAAATCAGCCGGCCGAACGAAAACAAATCCAGACGCGACGCGAACATCAGCTGTTTGAAACGTCTAACATCAAAAATCAAACGAAGAGAGCCTGGCTAAGCCGCCGAGATTTTTGCCTGCTTGCATTCAAGGTCATTTTCCAATGTTTTTTTATTGAGGTGATGGCGTTTCGTCACCTCCCGTGTTCCTCGGCGCGCTTGGCGCAAAAGCTACGTTATCGTTTAAAGCATAATCGCTTCCTTTTAGATGGAAATTTGCACCCGACTGTGTTCCATTTTTAAATTATTTTGCTAATTGCTTTAAAAACGAGAATATTAATTTTAATAGATTTTGGTAATTTGTAAAGGGCAGGACGCTAGACAGGAGGGCAGGTAGTGCCATGGCACTGTGGCTCTACCCCACGAGCCGCCACTGGATGACAACACAGAAAAGCAACCTTGGCCCTAAGTTCTTTATTGTATATATACCGCTGACCTACCTGATGAGGTACAGTTTTGCCGAGTCCATGTCTGCTGATGACGTTCAGCTCCTGATAGCTGGCATTGCACCGGAGAGTGCCGGCTGGGCGTTACAAAGAGTTAATGAAGACTAAGATAAGATTAAAGACCTAGGTCGTATGGTATTCAAATAGATTAGTCTGAGAAACCGATAATTAAAAATTCATCATTAATAAACGCGCAGATTTAGAAAAAAAAATATTTTAATTTCTATAGACTAGAATCAGATGATGAAGATTTTATTTCTAATTCTGAAAATGGAAAAATTCTTACAGGAGAGACCAACAAGAGTAATACACTATTGCAAACAAGATTTGGTAGAAATTTAAGCAACCTGCAGCGTCTTCAAATTGCGTGGTAGATGCTCTTATTGGTCTGTCTACCAAAATAGGTTAAGTATGTACTTAATTAATTGGAATTAATACTAATTGAGACATAATATTATAATAAGTATTTCATAAGAAGGGAGATGTGATGGTTTACCTAAGGTAGGAATGCCCAGCAGACAGTGCTGGATTTACCATTAGGCTGGAGCCTAGGGCGGCAGGTTTTAGGGGGCGGCAAATTTTGCCCAAAAATTTTTTTTTGTCTTACAGAAATAAATGGTACAATCTTTATTCATGGTCGACGGGTAGTATTTTTTTAAATAAACTTTATTGTTGGCCGTGTCTGTTAATGGGGATAAAAAAAGGTAGTTGGAACTTTACTGGCTTTGCAGAAAGAAATTTCATTTTCAATAAAATAAGTAGGTAATCATAAATTTTTAAAATATTTACTAAAAATTATTGACCAAATTTGGGCGTGGTCTTAAAAATTTTTCGCCTGCACCGAGCTTTTTCTTTTCCAAACACTTCACCTGTTTCACAACTCACGAGCCGTTACTGGTATAGGGGCGGCAAAAATTGAATAGCCTACTAGCGGCAAATTTGTAAATCCGCCACTGCCAGCAGACAAGATTACTCTTGTATATCACTAGTTCACCCTAAAACACTATTTACAAAGTGGCCTGGAAAATCATGGATTACTACTAAATCCAAACAAGAGTAACTACATAAGTAGGAACAAATTTGAATCGTATAATTTTTCTATCGTACATATCAATGGATCTGTAGTACCCTGTGTTGAGCATGCCAGAAATCTTGGTGTAACATTCGATGTACCAACCTCTGAATGTTGAGCTTCATGTCAAAGGAAAGTTGTCCCTAATGTATTTCAAGCTGAAGAGTTTGTACTCATTTAAATAATATGTATTGCCTGACAGGCTGAAGTTAATGTTAGTCGAGTCGCTTAGTCTTCCCCAATTGGATTATTGTAATGTAGTGTACTTTTATTAGGTAAGTCCTAAACTCCAGAATAAGATTCAGTTAGCTCAGTTAGTCCTGCGTATGCTCAAAACATTGTCCTTAAATACAAATTTCGGGCTATGCTCCATTCAGGTTTGTTTATTGACAGGATTTACAAATCCATATGTCCGAATTATTTTTGGGAATTTATATTGGCTAGACAGTACCTATACAATTTAAATCTTAGAAATGTTGTTAGATTAATATTCCTTAACACCAAAGTTTCTTTTTTAGCTATCAAAGTTCTCAACTCTGACGTTTACAATCTTATAATAAATAATTCATTTACGATTTATAAACACAAATATAAATCCCATTTGCTGAGGAGTATGTTGGGTTCGCATTTTATAGCGTTTTTGGGGTTAAAATAGTTTAATTATGTTCTGTATTAACGTGCGTTTGGTAGCAGGGAAGAACTCTAGGAAAGTTGCTACCGTTTATGTAATTGTAAATTTTTATTATTGAATAATAAATATGTTTCTATTCTAAATTCTTTATTATAAATTAACAGACGCAGTAGTTAGTAGTGACCATCATGGAATTTACTTACTTACCAACCAAATACGCGTCGTCCTGACTTGCGTTGATAAGGTCGCATAAACGAACAAATCAGAGATCGGTTAGACATCGGATTGTCGAGTTCAACGCCGGCTGGAGCCTGCTGGCGAACCGCGCTAAGTGCGCCGGCTCCGGTTTTATCGGTGTGTGTAAAAACGGCCTAAGAGACGACCCGGCCACGATGTAAAGACTAATGAAGAGATCCAGCACCTGTATGCCTTGCAATCGGTTATTTATTAATCGAAGAATATTTAGACGCTAATAAAAAATTCAATTTGAGTTGGCTTTTTCATATATAATATCACAAGAGATAAAATTTTGTCGGCAAAATTTTCGAAAGGTATGAAAGTTTGTTGCTTGGCAATTTCGCGAATGACATTTTTGACAAAATCACGAGCCGTCAGGCGAGTGATTTTGTCGAAAATGTCATGAGCGAAATTGCTTAAAAGCAACAAACTTAAATAAATCCTTGAGAACAATTTTGCTTACACAATTTTTTCTCGAGTGGTATTCGACATGACTATTTAACTAGAAAAAAGACAAAATTTTGCCGCGGCAAAAATCACATGTGAATTTTGTCCAGGTAGGTGCAGGTAGTAATTTTGCCAGTAGAAGACCGGCCGTTGCTATGACATTTTGCCAGTGTAAAACACTCTAGTTAAATAGTCCACCATAAAAACCTCTATTTACTTTATTTATTTTGTTCTTTGAACAGTTGTGTATCCCACTCTACTTTCTCACGTCAAAAAAGGCCTTGTATATTAGACAAAACAACAGCTTATTGGCGGGAGCTGATTAACGATTAAAATATATACAAAAACTTTCATTAACAAAACAAATAATTTTTTAAAAAAAGTCGGGAACTGCCTGGATTAAAACCAACAATTCTCAGCTCAAAAATCAAGAATGTACCTTACCACTAAGCCTAAACGTTTTTACCGAAACACGTAGTGAACCATGATACAAGGAAAACAAACGATGCTAGATCGCAGTCACAATTTCGTATTCGTCTACCTGGAGCATGGCGTCATGCGACGAGAAGAATTTCAATTTGAACTAAATCCCTAATCATATAATCATGAAATTTCAATGATGTCTTCTCCTTAGACATCCACCGACAAGGGTATTTTTTTAAATCAGCCCCCAAGGAGGTTAAAACGGGGGTTGGCATTTTTATAGGAGTTTCTATATCCCAGAAACTGAAACTGATGGAGGCATTTACGAAAATTTTACCCCTAGAGGGTGAAAAAGGGGTATAAAAGCTTATGTTGGAAAAAATATTTTTGGTCCGAATTTCTAGGAACACAGATACCACAAATAGTTAAACGCGTTTCTTATTTTTTTGAAAATCTGCCCCTAAAGGGGTGAATTTTTGTTTTACTGAAAATAAGTATCCATGCATAGCGATCTTATTATCCATTTTTTGCAGTAACAAATATTAATAATAAATACATAAACTAAGTAAATAAACGGCACTGACTCAGGTATTGCATCCCGATATAGCAGTCGGAGATTTAGAGCAGAATATTCAAAAAGTCCGTAGTAACAAATTGTCAGTCTAAAAAAACTCGCCGCGTAACTAGGTTCTCGTCGTCGTAGACTCCGCCAAATGTGCAAGGTCATATCTTATTTTTTTCTTTGTATCATGTAGTAAAACAATTTCAACAACGCACTAGTGAAGGATGAAGAGACTAATAATTCAGTCTGCCCACCCGCCAACCCCGTCTCTAAAATTGTCACCTAGCTGAGCTGCCCAATTGTTTTAGGGTAAATTTTATTCGGTTAAATACAAAAACCCTGAATTTTTAAAGTAAGGGGCTACAGCCCCCGTAAAACCTTAAATTACTAATAACGTAATTCCCTGGCAAACATAACTTTTAAAAATACCATCAGAGTTCGTCTTCGTTTCGGTAAATTTTTCTTATATTAATTTAAAAAATAATAATAACAAAATGTCTTTTTTTCTAAAACCTAACAATAGGAATCATACAACTAAAAAAAGTGTTCTAAAGCTTTACCATAACATTATGGGGACCCTATAGTTCTACACAAATTTCTTGGGCTACGACGTCTGAAGGAGCAGGGCGGTAAAATGAATAAAGTAACGTTTTAGCAGTCGCAGCATGAGCGTAAGCACTTTTTTTTGAGTCTTAAATAAAGAAATCGTCCATGATATAAATCACCTTAAATTATAAAATCATCAGTCACTGGCAGACAGGCAGGCGACTCAGTGATGTGTTCGTATCAACGATCAACTTGATATATGAATAAATAGTATAATATGTGATAAAAGGCTGATTAGTTTAATCGAACTTGTGTCGGCAAAACCCTATTTTTGCGACAAAAGAAATAATCATAAAAATTAACTTGAAAGTAGTTTACTTGAGACTGCATTGCGGCCATAGTGAAGAGCTACTGCCATTGGCGTTTTCACATCTACCGACACGACAACGGTAGAAGCTCCTCACTATGGCCGGAATGCCGGTCGGCTGTCGGCTTAAGTAGAATAAAATGTCAAGTTAATTTTTATGATCATTTGTTTTGTCCCAAAAACAGGGTTTTGCCGATACAAATTCGATTATATTGGCAGCCCTTTAAATTAATTTACCTTGGTGTTTTGACGTATAAAACCAAACACCACACAAATTATGAAAAATCGGCGACAACACGAGTGGGGTGGATGCTCCTTGACGGCAAGTCTGCGCCTGCAACGACACGATATTAATAAGTCGGTAAGTGTGAAAGCATAGCATTCATTTATTTCAAATGCAATTTCGCGTCCACTGGCAATAGGGAACTTGACAAAAATTTTAAATGGTGAAAAAATTCTATAAATCATAAGTATATATTGCCATAAAACATATGGCAGCAAAAAAAACAACATAATTCGTCCCAAAAGACCGCTAGAAAGATTTAAAACTGCCCCAAAATTCAAATTATCCCAAGCGGGTAAAAACGGGTCGTGACGTCACGAAGTATTAGTTGTCATGAATGTCATGATGACATCCACGAAATAGGTTATAGGTTGGCAATAAATTGAACGACGTTGAGAATTCCACCTTAAAACAACAATACAATAACAATAACACACGGCAATCCAAATGCAAACTCGGTAGCTCGGCCACCGGTCAAGATGACGGATGACGAAAAAGTCATACTTCGTGACGTCATCGGGCTTGGCGCGCTTAAAAGGTCGTTTGAAATGCTTTCGACACGCGCGAAACTTTAAAGAATTTTTACCAAGTTGTTACTGTTTTTTAAGGAGTAATAATTGGGGAATATTTTTTTTAGGCCTAACTAAATCATATTATTGAAAAAAAAAAAATTGGAAAGTTCCTTATTGGTGTCGGTATCGTGTCGTTGCCATGCCGGCAGATGTATAAACGCCCATTTGTTACTATTGTAAATAACTACAGTATTATTGTCATTATTTTATTTGTTTAAGATATAATACTGACGCAATACTGATTCTGTAGGATCCCCAATACGGCAAAAGGATAACACAGAGCTAAAACAAATTTGACTAAAGAATATAAGGTACAAAAATAGTCGAGTCTTATTTGGTGAGAGAATAGTGTTTAAAAAATGGCTGTTCCAAGAAGTAAAAGATTCACAATTAAAGTGCTGTGTTATTACTGTACTGTCAAAAATTTTAGTAGGTGGTACCAAAACAAAAACCTATAGCAAAATTTGTAACAATGCAAACAAATATTCACCTATATTATTTAACAATACATCAAATTATTGAGATCACATTTTATCAATAAAATATTTCTTCCCCCACCATCACCTTTAGTATCATAATTATTATCACTACGTTTAAAATATGTATTACATAAGTAATATGTCAAACTTGATGCGAAGCAACTAAAAAAAATTTAATCAGACTACTGAAGTTCCCAAACTCTCTTAACTCTAAATCTTACAGGTTCTCTGGGATGAAGATTTGTAGATGAAGGAAAATTGGAAGTTGGTGGTAGTAGGCCACTATTTCTGTTTAATGTAGAGAAAGACCCATTAATCACTGATGTGTTAGTCGAAGGTTGTACAACAGAAGTAGGAGGATCCGGTCTAACTATGTATGAACCCACAACTGATCTGTTATTATTAGCATTGGTTGCGGTTGGAGACGTCACATTAGAATTGTTTACGTTTATGTCAAAATTTGAATCCCTAGCGTTATTTAAAACATGATTACTTGATGCTTTAAATACTGAATAATTTACAACGGAATTAGAAGAACTAGCTAATGGTGGCGTGTTATACGATGAAAGAGTGGGTTCATTAAAAACCTGGTTAGTGGTTGCTTGAGTAACAACATTATTTGCAACTGAATTAGAAGAACTAGCTCGCGCTTTCGTCAAAACCGTGCTATTTGTTGGTAAAGTGTTTTTAGGAGGAATGTTCGTAGGAAAAGTCGGTAAATGATCCGCAATTGAGGTTATCGTAGATATTGTAGCAGGGAAGGACGAATTATTAGCAATAGATGTGGAATTAACTTGTGGGGTTAAGACTGGCATCGTAGCAGGGAAGGACAAATTATTAGCAATAGATGTGGAATTAACTTGTGAGTTTAAGACTGGCATTCCTCCAGTTGATAGAGATTTGCGCGGAGATACATTTGGAAGTGACAAAACTTTTTTTCTATTTGGATTTCCTGTAATGCCGCTATCGCACATAGTACTTGATAGTGTTGCTGTAGATATTATAACAGGTGCAGAAGAATTAGCACCTGTTATGGATTTAACTGATAAATCTACGGGATCCATTTCGTTAGTTGGCTTCATTCTGTTTAAAGCAACCAATTTAGGCTGGCATTTAGCGGTCCTTTCTTTTTGACTCTCTTCTTTCTTGCTAACTCCCGAAGGAATTGATGGTTTCACCGATGCCGTAAACATTACAACAGGAGCTGACGGACTAACAACCGATGCGAAAGATACTTTTGGGTTTACGGCAGCTTCAGATTCAGTATTGGGCGCTCCATTTAAGACAGGTACATTTGGGCACGTTCGACCATTTTGATCGTTTACACTTGTGGTATTGCACAAAGTGTTTGTTAGTATTGTAGGTACTGTAGAGGGTGTGGAGAGACAAGAACCTGGTGGTGTGGAATTAATTTGTGCACTTGATAAATCGATATTACTATTCTCGCGGGACTGGGATTCAGCTATACTTCCATTCTGATGGCCTACGTTATTGCCTTTACCAAAAGTATTTGTTGATTCTGGGGTACGTCGTTTATAGTGATTAATGACAGGTAAATCATCCCAAAGCTCCATGCTTTTATTAGGCACGGAGTCTTCTATAAATTGATAAGATACTTTAAAAACTCCGTTGCTAACCTTAATTGGAATTTTATAAAACATTAATTGCTCTCTAAGATTTTTAAATTCACAAGTTCCTTTTATATTTTTAATTCTAATACACTTATTATCAGGTAAATTTGTCTGTAATATCTGATCACAGGTAGATGGCCGTTCTGGCGTAATAATTTTAATCAGATCTTTAATCATTTCTTTATCAGACGTTCTAGAGGCTATATGACTAAATATCGTATTGTTTTTAATTTTTATATCTGGTCTTATTTGAGCGACGGAATTGTACTTAGCTCTCTCAACTGCAGGATGCGGCATAGCTGCTAACGAAGTGGATATACCTGAAAGTGGATCACGTGATCCAACTGAAGATTCTTCATCATCTGAGAGAACTATGATACCATCAGGAGATACATCTGGTGGAGGAGATGCTGCTTCCAAAAGTACATGTTCCAACGGAGCTGGCTCTATTAAACCTGGAATAGGGTCGAAGCTTAAAAACGCGTCCATGTACTTCCTTCGAACATCAAGATTCAGGTGGATCTTTTCAAGGCCAACAATTGGACCGGGGAGATTCATAATTCGCTTAACTTTACAAAATTTATCAACATGATTTTGCTTTGCGTCGAAAGATTTACATTTTCTTTTACAAAACTGACAAACCATATGTTTTTTAGAATGCCACTTTAACTCCATACCACTGTTATGAACACTACCACACACGTTGCAAACAAGTAATTTCTGTGATTTAGTAGTATATATTCGTGGTGTTAATCCTAGCGATTCTACGAATTCTGGTTTATTAGCACCAGTTGTTAAGGTGGTTTCAGAAATATTCGACGTTTTGTCGTGATATTCTATGATGTTAGGATCAATCTGTGAGGCTGTTATTGAAAGTATTGGTTTCGATATAGTTACGCCTGTGGGTTCTGTAGCACCAGGTGTTGAATCAATTTGTTGTGTTGCCGTGTTATTTGTAACCATATTGGTAGATTCAGATACAAGTTCAATATTTCTGTTGATAACCTTTGATTGTGAACATTGATCACCATGTGTTGAATCAATTTGTTGTGTTGCCGTGTTATTTGTAACCATATTGGTAGATTCAGATACAAGTTCAATATTTCTGTTGATAACCTTTGATTGTGAACATTGATCACCATGTGTTGAATCAATTTGTTGTGTTGCCGTGTTATTTGTAACCATATTGGTAGATTCAGATACAAGTTCAATATTTCTGTTGATAACCTTTGATTGTGGACATTGATCACCATGTGTTGAATCAATTTGTTGTGTTGCCGTGTTATTTGTAACCATATTGGTAGATTCAGATACAAGTTCAATATTTCTGTTGATAACCTTTGATTGTGGACATTGATCATTCGCAGTTAACGGTATTTTACGTTTGCGGCCCCTTTTTTTAGGCAACGGAGCACATACATAATTATTGCTTTGTATACCAACTGGTGGTTGAACCTTTGGCAACATTTTCAGGCTTATTTTTAATGGTGCCACTGTTTTCGGCTTTGTCGGGACCGATGTTCTCTTCTTTGCGATTGCGTTACATTTTACACTAGGCCTATAGACAAATCTTCTTATATCAAGCTGCCGACTTTTAAAGTAGCCTTCGACATCACCCATCGTCAGTGAAACAAATGGGGAAATGTCTTTGTCAAGGCACCTTGTATGTAATTTAAGACCTGGATATTTTTTGTATAAATCAGCTACTGACGAATGCAATATCTTTTTTTGAGGTTCCTTGGCAGTTGAAGGAGTGCACTGATCAATTTCAGTTACAGTAAGCGGTGTAACTTTTTCCTTTTTGATTGTTATACATGTGTTTGGCAATTTTAAGCCTTTGTTCTCTAGCTGCTGATTCAACTTTTCCTAAAAAATAAAGAGTAACTCAAAATGAAACGATAAAAAATTTAAGAAATTAATATTTTTTAATTCTTGCACAATGTAGGTAAGAAAATATTAAAAATACAACCAAAATTACCTTTAGTGCTTCATCTTGCTTGATAGCGTCTTGTCGGAACTGAAACATTTTTAATGTAATATTGCAGCATTTTTTGCATATTCTCGTTGAGATAAGATCGTTTGTCATAATCTGTAACAAAGAAACATTTTTTAGGCAAATTAACAATACCATAGAAATAAGATTTGCTTAATGGTAAACAATGGTGAAGGTTGTCGGATGGGATGGGACAGACACCGTAATACATTCTGTATATGAAACATAGATAGTTGCTTAAAACCATCAATTCCTTAGTATTTTACGTTTAGATTAATATAAAATATATATCTTAGATTATTTTTAATATTATAGATTGTTTCATGTCTCAACACGAGTTAAGTAGCAATTTATATGCAAATGATATTTATTATTCAAGGCGGGTCTCATTACGAGTTTAGTAACCCATTAATATGCAAACGGGTATTTGCAGATATAGTAACTAGAGTGTCACGGGTAATATGTATTGCATTAGAAAATATGTAATTATTCCGCGAATGAAATAATCAATTAATATTCAATGCCGACTAGCATGGTCGAAGTGAATAAACAATTAATATTTAATGCCCACTGGCGTGGCCGAAATGAAAGGTACTAGTATAAATAGACCTGTGGAACTAGTAGTTTTATCAGTTATTATCCAGAAGCTGAAGGTTAAAGTAAACGATCAAAAATTAATAGTATCATAAGTACCATATTTACTATTTTATATATTATTGTATTTTAATTTTATTATTATTATTATTAACATGTTCTTTATTGGTTACCCAATTGGCCTTCGACCGAGGTCCTTCAGCCGCAGTAAAGTTTACATATTATTACTATTTGCTATTGTATAAGTATAAATAATTAAAAAAGAGATCGCTTGTAGAAAAAAAAATATTAAGTATTATAATAGTATCTTAAGGTCTAAAAACCGTAGTAAAAGCTATTGCAGTTCCATAATGTTTTCATAGGTTGTTTGGTTTGGAAATCTATATCTGGACTGCCTGTCTTCTATTTTCTGCAGTGGGGTTCGATTAACTCGATATTATGTTGTCTCTTGGCAAACTTTGTGTTTAACTGTTGTATTCTTTATTCGATAGGTTGTATGTGTGTTTTTCTGTACAAGAGTTCATTGTTGGGTTTGTGCAATTGGTTTTGGGGATGCCTCATCTTGGTTATAGCACGCAGAGCTGAAGTTTCTGCGACTGAGATGTTCTTCAGTGTTGAGGGTCTTATATTAGAAAATAGCATATGCCCGTATTCCAAAATGGGTCTGCAGATGGATTTATAAATTTTCACGGCTGTTCTTGTGTTTATTCCTTGGTTCTTAAAAGTTAATGATCGGAAGTGTTTGGCTCGACTGATTGTTTTGCTTTTAATTGTTTTTGTATGCTTGTTAAAGTTTAGTTTGGCATCGATTTCGATACCCAGATATTTTGGTGATGGTTTCGGCCTGATCGGCTGGTTAAAAAGGGTAATGTGCGGTGAATTTGCTTTGATTGAATGGTGAAACAGAACGAATTGTATAACGAAGTTATGGCTGCTCTCTACAAGGGTCATTGTTTAGATAGTTTAAAGGTGTTGGGGAAGAAAGGACTTTTCTTCACCAACACCTTTAAACTATCCAGAACGAATTGTGATTTGTGTGGATTTGGAACAAGACGCCAGTTCCGGAACCAGGCTTCTGTGTCAGTTATTAGGTTTTGTAGGTTGGCTGTGGCTTTTTTGGTTGTTTCTGCGTGGGTTATCAGAGTCGTATCACCAGCGAATAGAAGGGTGTATTGATTTTGGTCCATGTTGGTGATGCTTTCTGGTAAATCGTAGCAGTAAATATTGTAAAGTAATGGTGACAGTGGTGAACCCTGGGGAACTCCTTGTTCGGGGTAAATCCTTCTGATTTGTGATTGTTTATTTTAATCGAAAGTTTCCTGTTATCCAAAAAATCTTTGATGATGTTGATAAGATACCTGGGAGTATTTAGAGCATTCAGTTTATACAGAAGGCCCCTGTGCCAAACACTGTAAAAGGCCTTTTCGATGTCTAAAAATAATGCTGATGATTTCAGGTTTTGGTGTTTGGCTGTTTCGATATTTGAGGTAAGTATAGTCAAGGGATGAATTGTAGAACATTTTTCTTTAAAGCCAAACTGGTGTTTTGGTATCCGTTCGCCTACTATGTTTGTTAGAATATTTCTTATAATTTTCTCATAGATTTTTCCTATAACTGGCAATAAGGTAATAGGTCTGTAATTTTCTGGTTTTTTGTGATCAGCTTTGGCCTTTGGAATGTTAATAATTGTACCTCTCTTCCACTGATCTGGGAAACAGTTTTTGTTAAGGCAGTATTCTAGGATTCTTATTATATATTCATGTATGTTTACGTCTAGCTGTTTTATTATATTTCATGGGACGTTGTCTGATCCCGGGGCGCTATTTTTTTGAGAATGAATTATTTGGAAATATTCGTTAGCATCCATTTTTAAAAGTTCATGGTTAGCCGCTTGGTTGTTGAAGAAGGTTCGGTACCAACGGTTAATGTTTTGCTGGTTGGTGTTGTTGAAACTAGGGTGATTTTTTTCTTTAAAGTGTTCTTTATAATATTCGTAAAATTTTTTAACTTTTTCTTGGTCTGTAGAAAATATCGTTCCATTGTCTTCCAGGTCGGGTGTTGAGGGAGCTGCTTTGTACCTAGTGAGTTTTTTAATCTTACTGTAAAAATTATTTCCTTGTTCGTCGTTTATTTCTTTCCACGTGTTTAGCCACGAATTTTCATTGTATGTATTGATTAGTCCTTGTATGTACTTGCTAAACTTATTGATTTTTGTTTTAACTTCAGGATCTGGTCTGGAATAGTAATCTCGAAGCATTTTCCTCTTTTCTTTAATTAGTTTAATTATGGGGGTAGTGGGTAGGAAACGGGTTGCTGGGTAATAAATGAAGTATTTTCTTCGATTACTTTAGAAATGTTATTATTGAAATATTCAATTTGTTCTATGGTCATCCTTTGGTCTTGTTGATTTATAAAGTTATTTAGGTTATCATTTATTTTTACTATATTACTTTTTGCGTAGTTTAGTTTATTTGTTTTTTCTTCTGTTGGTTTGATTTTTAAATCTAGCTCGATTTTGAAGCCTAGGTGGTCTGAGCCCAAGTCAGGGACGACTTCAATCTTTTTGGAACATTCTTGCATATTTCTAGAATATATTATGGCATCTGGTGTAGAGTCTTTATTGTTTTGCATGAGAAATGTTGGGCCTGTTTCTTATTTGACGAAGTTTGCGCTTGCCATGCAATCTTTTAGCTGCTTGTTTTTTCTTTTGTTAAAGTTCCAGTCCCCGATGATTACCGAATATTTGTAGAGGGATGATTTAATTAATATAGTTTCTTTAATTTTTGAAGTGGGGTGGATGTAAATAAGAAAAATGTGAAGTTTTTCACTTTTATATGGTAGTGAAAAGTGTATACATTCGTTTAGGGGATTATTAATCCTAGGAGGGTTTTCTTTCTTTATTTGAAGCTGTGGGGTAACCTGGACTAAGTTTCCGCCTCTGGGATAGTTTGTTATTTGATGCCCTTGGTGTTTTATAGTTTTCCAATTATAGTGGTCAGTGTTGGTGGTTATTTTGTTTTCAGTTTCTACCAGTAGGAGGCAGTCAATATTTTCGTTATGGGCAAAATGATATAAGTGGTGTTTTCGTCTTGAGTATCCATTGATGTTGTTATAAAATATTTTAATAGACATTATGTTGGCTGTTAATATCTCCGTGCAGGGGTTCTGTGGGTGAAGTACTGTCTTGGTGATCCAGATCGAACATTAAAATGTATAGTCTATTTCCTGAGAATACTGCCGAGGTGTCGATGTTATATTCTCGTATGAAACGCGATTTCAGTTTCTGTAGCAACTCTTCTCTGTTTGTATTTTTGGGTTTGTTTATTTTGTTGATGTATGTGTTAATTATGTGATCGTGTATAGTTATTGGGGAGTGAATTTTGTTGTTTTTCGTTTTCGTTGTTGGTATTCCGCAGCTTTTTTTGTTTAGAGTTCTAATTTTTGCGTTTGGAATGCCTTCTATAGGTTTGGTGGGCCGTCTCGGACACTTAAAAGACCAGGCTTTATGGTCAGTGCCTCCGCAGGATAGGCATTTAATTGGTAGATCTAAAGAGCATTTAGTTCTAGGGTGATTGCCTTTACATTTTTCGCACACGACGGGAGTTTTGCAGTCCTCTGTTTTGTGGGTAAAGAGACTGCATTTTTTACATGGTATGGGGGAAGGTTCTGGTGGAGCACTGGGATATACTGCATAATGTCTACTTTTGTAAAAAATTCCATTATTAATAAGATTTTCGAATGATTTTTGGCAAGCTGTTATGATTCTTATTGGTAGGCATGAAGCTCTAGATATATTTCGCTTGCAGTACCTGTGAATAATAGATTTGCTTTCCAAGTGTAGGCTCATTTCTTCATCTGGTATGCATTTTTCTACACCTGAAATGACCAACCGAGTACGTGGGCTCGGGTTCGGTGCAAGTTTGGTAGAAATATGGTTGTGTTTCTTTATATGTGTTGATAATTTTGTTGTTGTTTAATTTCGCTAATTTTGCCAACAGCTTAAACTTGTCTGTGTCTGATTTAAGTAGAAAACCCTTTTTTGTTTTTAAAATGACGTCGTTGTTTTTAGGGAATTCTTTCTCCCAACTGTTTTCAATTTGTATTCTATTTATGTTTTCAGATGTGTTTAAATAGAAAAGGTTGGCATATTCTTTCCGGTTGATCTCAAGCATTTTGGGTGAATAAATTTTTGTTGCATTGTTAAATGTTTTGTTGGTATTGGATTCTCCTACCTGTAAACTGGTTGATGGTGATTGTTGTGTTTTGCCTTTTTTTGCTACTTGTTTGTCTCTAATTATTTCCCTTATATCTTCTTGAGAGAGTAAATGTTCGACATTTTTCTTGCGTTTCCTTTTTTATATTCGGTAATAAGCCATTCCATGTCGCCATATGGGCGTCTGACTCGTTTTCACTCATTTGAATTTAAATAGATCGCCACAATAACCTTAAATCACAGCCGATCCGACCTCTACCAAGGTTCAGCTGAGAATTTGTATTTTAATTAATCTCTCTACGACATGTTTTAATATTTAACAGAATTTAATTATTAAATAAGCTGTCATGGTGGCCTAGTTGTTGAAATTTATTACCTATGCTTGTACATCTATCTGTCAATCATTTAAAGAAAAAAAAACAGAAATAAAGGTTAAACTGATATTTAGAATATGGCACTACAGAGTTATTACGATGCGTAGTAGATATCACTACACTGTATTATATTGTAAAATTATAAAAACATCTTGACTCCTAGAACAAGCGTCTAGAACTTAATTTCAGTTAAAACGTCACTGCTAGAACGAGCGTCTAGAACATAGTTTTCAACAAAAGAATGTGACTGCTGCAACGTGCGTATTGAACACAGTTAACAGAGTTATAACAAGAAAAGGAGTGCTAGAACGAGCGTCTAGAACCAAGTGTTTGTGCCTAAACGGCGAGAAACCTTGATGGACACGTCATCGCCTCTTACCCGTCTAGACGCCAACCTATCACCACCGCTGTAGACTGACGCGTCTCGTCTAGCCTGAGCGGGAGACGAAGTAAAGGGGGCGGCGACCATAGGCGTACCAAAATTATTATTATCGGGATTAAAAATATTAAAAAAAGAAATAAATTACCCGGGTTGGCGCTAGTTCCCCAAAACAACCCGTTGCGATTTTATGTAAAGGTAACCGTAACGTGTGCGGTAACGTGATTATGATATTTAAAGGATAACCTTATTTACGATTTAGCTACCCCCACAATTCACAATAGTTATATTTCTTTAGAAATATAAAAGTTGACGTAAAAAAAAGTGTTTTCAATGTTTTTTATGTAATCTTAAATTTAAGAAATATTGCTATTTTATTTTATTTGGGTATATTTTATTCTTGTTTTATTAATTAATAGTAAAAGTATTAGCCCAAAGGCAATTACAATAAGGTTTACTTTAAATTCAATCCGTAATGCGATACATTATTCGTACTTACACGTTGCAATTCGATACACTTTTGTTCGTTCAAGTTTCGCTCCTGGAGCGACGCCCTACTTCACTTCAAACTGCATAAACCGGTGACACGTTCTAATTTCTATAACAAGGATTCAGAGGTAGACAGACAACCAGCACAATCATCATTACTAAATGAAGTTGTGGGCTGCGATGTATTTTGCGTTGCGGTCCAACATGTGCATTCTTGAAGGGAATCTCCGCTCCGAACGTTGCGCTCAAGCGGCAGCGTTGGGTATCAAAATATACCGCTCCAAAATCGCGTTATTTGAATAACGACCCACCTCTAGATAGATAGAGGATAGGCGTTATTCGAGTAAAATCACTGTTTTTTGTTGTTGCTTGCCTATTTTAATGTCGTGGAAGGTACCTACGTTAGGTAGGTTTTGTCGTTGAAGGACCACGGCGATGAAAACACGTGATTCATTGATTTTAACATGCATTTGAGAGTAGGGCTGTCAGATTTTTAAAATTTAAAAGCGGGAGGCGGTAATTGGTCGAAAGCGCCGCGGATATAACTTTGAAATTTTTTTATGTTATTGTGCATGGGTGAGATTCGACCAGTTTGAGCTAGTGAGAAGGACAAATAAATTGCGCCGAAGGCGATAATTCTCTCCGGCATTACCATTATTATTTTGTCAAACGATTATAACGAAACAAAAAAAAATATATCTGTTTTCCATGGTGGTTCGACGTTCCTCCGTAGGTACTACACATTTTTTGGGCTGCAAAGAGACAGGAAGCGACAATAAAAAGAAATGCGGGAGGTTGTGGGAGATTAAAATGTAAATCGGGCGTCTTATGACTTAGTTTAAAAGGCGGAAGGGTTTATGAGAAATCGGGAGGCTCCCGCCTAATTTGGGATGTTTGGCAGCCCTAATTACTAGCGATATTATTTAAAATTATAATCTTTCAAATAATATAATTATAAACTAATTATCTTAAGAGCTAGAGACGGATTAACCTTTTCGTTTTGTGATTCTTTAGGTAGCAATTAACTACAGATTCAAGATCATTTATTTTAAATTAATAAATGAATAAAAGACGAAATCAAAATTTTGACAAATTTACTGATAATTGTTTTTCCTCTTACAACTAATTCTTGCTATTAATTCTAATACCCCTAATTAAATTAAACCAGACAAAGGTAAATCTAAGTTAATAATTAAGCGTCTGTAGGTATACACTAGTATACAGGGCGTTACAAATTCGACGCTCGCTGTTGGGATTGCGAAGGTTAAATTGGGGCGATGTTTCGCAGTTTGAACATGACTATAAAATCGTTCTTATTTCTTTCTAGCTTTATTTACAGAGATGGCGCAAAACGAATTTTCCATTTTCATTGCCGCTTTTGGTTTCTATGACATATAGCTATCAGATATTGATTCTGACGTTCCGTCTCTCGGGTACCATCATTAGGTATGTATTTTAAATATGGCCCTTGTGTTTAATAAAATAATAATGCAATGCTACTTTAATCAAATATGAACGCTTCGGCCCCAATAATAACATCTTCAATTTTTATCTTCGTAAACGTAATCTAAGATTAAATAACTGCAAAGGTGCGCAATTTGGACGTGACTAACAAGCCGTCGAAAACTTTGGAACATTCCTAGTAGGTACTTCCGAAGATATTTAGAATAAGCCGAAAATTCTCGTTTCGGTCTTTATTTTTTCCTAGCTTTATTTATAGATATGGCAAAAAGTTATTTTTGATGTTCATTGCCGCTTTTTATTTTCTATAACAATCAGATACTGATTCTGACGTTTCGTCTTTCGGGTACCATTATCGAGCCTCGAGCATCCTTTTGTATTTTTATTAAAGTTGCTATTAAGGGAAGACTATCCACGTGCTTTTCACCACACATTATGTGATTACAGAAGTCATCACAAAATACTTTTATAAAAATTAATAAGCATTTGCAACATATTTTTTTCTATTTCACGTTCATAATAAGCTCAGTACGATACGCATTTGCGTATCGTAATGAAGCTATTTCGATACGCGTTTCATCATCAATAAACTATATTACAAACATTTATCTAAATCTATCAATAAAAAATTAACTACTATCCTTATTGACCTACCACAAAAACCAAAATTTTACTCAATTTCTTTCTTTAATAACATTTCCTATAAAATTCAAGATAATTTCAAAAAACTTAACCTAAACATTAGCTTCAAAGTTAGATCCACGCTAAAAAGTTTTGTCGCTCATTCTAAAGACAAAATACCTCCTTTAGACAAATCTGGTGTGTATTCACTTTCGTGCAACCATGCTTATTGCACTACATGTTATATTGGACAGAGTGGACGGAAAATTCTAACCCGAGTAAATGAACACCTAAACATTATCGAGAAAAACAACAACCAAATTGATATCAACTCTAAATCTACTTTTGCCAACCACATTATCAACTCCAACCACTCTTTCGACCTAGATACTTGCACTAAGGTTCTTCACGTCTGTAGCAAAGGTGTCACACTTAATCTTCTCGAAATCCTTGAAATACAAAAAGCTCTTAAAAACCCCAATTTAACTAGCATTAATGATCAAACTAATTTTACTTGCATACCCTTTTTTAACTCTCTCAACTTTTTAAATAAATAAACTTTCTTAATAGATAATAATAGAAATTTATAACCTTCATAACCCAATTCTCTGATTTATCATCACTACTTTATATACATTTCTTGTCATCACTTCTCTTATAAAACTGCTATAACTATACCACCCATGAATCAAACTTCATATTTCGTCAGTTCAATACAGTAAACGTCAACCTTTTGCTATTACAGTTTTCTATACCCACTATTCGCGAATAGACGTTCTGGTTTCGCTTGACCTGTTATTACTCCTGTCAATAAATACATTACTACTTTCCTTATCTAATACACTACTACAATCTTCTTTCTCTTTCATATTGTTAATCCAAACTAATCTTAAGTCTGTTAGCCTTGACATTGTATGCATACTTTTCTACAATATAACTTTTTATTTTTCTCTTTAAATTCTCCCATTTTGTGCCTAGAAACTGTTGGCTCTGGCACGTTTTTCAAAATGAAATCAATAATTTTCCTAAAAATGTTTTTGAAAGCACGAATTAAAACAAAAATTTAATATTTTTTACCTATATTTAATTATTTTTAAAAATATGAATGAAAATTTTTCTTTTCTTTTTCTGTCCCTCAGGTAAGAAATGTTTTTACACACATTTAAATTACACTTATTTATTTTCTCCTTTATAAATTATCAAAGTACAATAAGTTTTAATCACCCAAAAAAATTTTTCTTTTAGTTTTCTCAACTACCAAACAATGTCAGTGTTTATCTTCATGTAACCAATTAACAATATACCGCTGAAGATGAAGGTTTTTGCCTTCGAAACATGTACGGTCTAAGGATTTTTTGAATTCTTCGATTAAACTAGTGGAGCAGACTGTGTGTTATTATTTTCCTTCGTAAATAGTAACGTTTAGATGCCTGCAATAAGGACTAGGAGATCTATCAGTGTTTAAAAACGATGGCAACTAGTCAAATTATAATGCTATAGGAAAATCACAACGGAACGCTGTACGGACGTTTTGACCACGAGTGACGCAGAATTTTTGATATTCAATCGTTATCTAACGTTACAGTATGTGATCAATTGCGGTTTTTGATTAATTTTTAGTGTTTTTTCGAAATATAACTACTTAGTAGCTATTTATTATTGTTATTTACAATGGTTCGCCAATGAGTGGTGTGTAAGAGAGCCGACTATTCTAACTATGGATTAATATCTCGGCGGTAAGTAAGGTTATTCAGGTTATGTTTTTTAGCTTAAAAGCTAAGGTGTAGATAGTTCCGTTTACCTTGAGTTAGTACCTATGTATAGTGCCAGGACACGAGAGCCTCATACAAACGAGATACTCGCTTACGGATTTCGTTAAGGTGCCTGTATTTATCACACAAATTATATAGAACGATTGGAAAACATATTTTACTATACAATATTGCTGGATAAAAAGTAGAAGGAAAGAACGACAATTTAATGCTTGTCCGTGATATTATGTTATTTCGTAATTGTGATATACGGGGCCTGATCAAAAATATCACCTAGTTAAGTTTATTTTTTGCCAAGAACAGGACTAAACAACTGATGGTTAATTTCAACAAACGGAAATGTGTGACTGACTATATTGGGTTCAATCATTTAATTATTTCTATAGAAACTTTATGCATAACTAGCAAATTACTGCGCATCGCGCCGCGCTTTTGCTCCCGTCGTCGCCCTTCACTGAGGAAAAAGAACTTTTACCATCGTCGTATTTTTTTATTCTATAGAAACTTTTCTTAGGTTTGAAAATTTGCCTGCTTTAGGGCAGTAACCTTGACTCTCATACCAAATTTTAACCCTAAAAAAATTCTAGAAGTGGGAAACATTGTGCTAAATAAGTTTTAGAAATATTTAAGTACCTCTAAATGTACCTACTTAGATAACGGTATCTTTATGTCATATATACAATTTATTTTTAGCATTTGTTTCTTCGATGAATGCACTTTTTTTCTTCACGGTACTGTCAAGAAGTGCATACTCAACATCCCGAAAAATTACCTAAATGTGTGGGCTGGAATTTTTGGGGACCGTATTATTGGGCCGTATTTTATATATGGAAATTTAACAGGTGAAATTTACCTGAACCTGTTGGAAACCACTATTAACCCTGCTTTAACGAATGCTATAGAAGAAAATTACCGTTATCGGCCAGAAAATATTTACTTTCGGCAAGACGGAGAATTATGCGTTCCCTGTTAGACAGTTTCTGGAAGAACATTTTTCAGGAAAATGGATTGGAACAAGAGTTCCTATTGAATGGCCTGCAAGATCTCCTGATTTGACATCACTGGATTTTTTTTTGTGGGGACATTTAAAGTCTAAAATTTATGCAACCCAACCCAATTTTTTGGAAGACTTGCGACAACGAATAGTGTACGAGTGCCGACAAATAACTTCCGCAATGCTTCATAATCTTCGCGAACATTTTGAACAGTGCCTTTACAATTGCATGGAGGTTGGAGGTGGACATTTCAACATTTACTTGATTGATACAAGCGGTAATAAATTTTATTATTTTTAAATTTTCTTTTCTTTTTAGCCCTATTTCCTATTTCTCAGGAACTCACTCGATTTAAACGGGCATGTTCGCGTTTGGAAGGCAATTCAATTCCTTTAAAATAAGGTATCACTTTCCATTTAAGATTTTAAGGGTGGAAGCCACCCCGTCGTAGGAATACCAGCAGGGGGTAGAAAATAGCAAAAAAATATGTCCCCCTGAGAACTAAGGTTCCCGTGTTCGAGCGAATTTTGATTTATTTATTAACAAGATAATAAACCTGGGTGGAAAGCTTTCGGTGCACATAACTAATAAGTTAAAAATAAAATCATCATTTACATTTTTTAATATAAGTTCATTGTTTAAGATGCGGTAAAGATTCAGTTTAGAGAGCCTACAGAAACCGAAGTTATAAACGTTATTAAGATTTGGTTAGTTAAAGCCAAAGAAAGAATAAAGAATAATAAGGGGGTTAAATTTTGAGATAACTTGTAGATATCTATTAAAACTTTTGTGATTCTGCCCATACGGTAGTTAATACTTTTTTAAATATTTTTATAATAAAGTTTTAATTAATTCTAATTCAGAATTTGAAATTGCTTTTATATTAAAGTAATTAATTTGTTTCAGGTGCCCGCAGAAAATACTAAAGAAGATTATGTTGTATAAACTAGACTGGGTACATATCGCTAATCGTCAGCCGAGGGTGCATCTAATATTAGTACTAAAAACTCTACTAAAAATTTGTATTAAAAAATAATTTTCTTTTTTTCTTTTTTTTATATTTTGTATTACTTTTTTTTGCCTCACATTCCGGCGGAATGTGAAGGGGAAAAATATCGCCAAATTGTCATTATAACAACTGACCAAAACTAGAAAATAAAAAAAAATGTAGCAAAATTTTCGTTTTCTCATACAGATAGGTAGTTTTTGGAGACGGCATCGTATAGTGCTCGAGGTCCTGTTTCTAAAGCCGTCTCGCTCGATTCGCTACGACTTTTCGTTATTTAATATTATGACATTGATATTAACATTGAACCTGTCAGCACCTGATCCTTAAAATCGCAAAGCAAAGGTGTGCAATGTGGGTTATACTTTCCAAGTTTGTCCTATAAATATATGTATCAACCAATAATTTAAACATAAGGAAAGAAACTATTCTTACATTGATAGCTGACAAATTGGTGAAAATGTTATTGTGCCGAGCCCTTCGGGCTGTTCGAGTTCATTCATTTAATTTCATACTTTTGACAAAACCATTTGTTAGCAACCTCTATTTGTAAAGCATTTCAATTAGCGATAAAAAATAAATAGAGTTTCATCACAACCCAAGTTCGTTTTTTTTTCGTACCGAGGATTATCGCTGTAAAAATCCGACATTTAAAAAAATTTCAGTACCTAAATAAATATTAAAAAAAAAAGAAAAAAAAAAGACGCGCCTGGAATTGAACCTGGGATCCTCGTGACCACAAGTCGTAACCTATACCACTAGGCCACCGACCACTTTGAAAATAAATTATAATATCTAGAATATTTATGTCGTAATGGAAATGTAGAGTATCAAAAATACATAAATAATAAAGCAAAAAAGTTTTGTCTGTTTCCTTCCGCCAAAGTCATCCCCAGACGCGTTTGGGTGAGTGAGGCCCAGTTTGGCAGAAGGAAACAGAGCTCGAAGACAAATCACTTGTCAGGATCGATTATCGACGGGAATTATAGATAAATAATATATTTTATTTACAACCATACATGTAATGTTGACATTACTGACTTTATTGAAGGTTGGGAAGTGTCACATTACCTACCTCTACTTCCCGCCCTGACTACCCACCTTGATTCCCCGCCCTCATTTTCAGTCCACTAAAATGTGATATTTTAACTAACATTTTATCTCTATTACTAAACGTAAGTAGATTTTTTTTTAAATAAAGACTTTTTGTCAATTTCATACATATTTAATGAAAAACTTAAGAAACATCAATAACAAGAATAAAGGCTCACAGAGAACTATTTATTAAAATTAATTGTTAAATTAGACTTATTGTAGGCTTTTATAAAAAAATTTAAGCCAGCACCACTTCAGCGGCTCCCCTTATTTCCGGCGGGGTACACTCCATTGATTCTTCTTCCATTAATTTTTAAACTTTATTGTATTGATCGCAAAAGATCAGACTTGAACTGACGTTTATTGTTTTAATTTCAAACAAACGTTTCCTTGACAACCGTCGCCTAATTTGAAAATATGCCTACTTGTAAATTTATTTGATTTTTTAATATATATTTTCTATAATACTACGTCAAAATGACATTTTTCTTTTAATAATATTTTTAGTTAAAAATTATAAGAAGTGGATGTAGGATGTGGTTGTAAATAAAATAGTATACAAGCCTCGGTGAAAAGTTTCATTACTGTCTCCGAGATATAGTTTACCTCGACGCTTCGCGTCTCGGTAAACTATCTAATCTCTCGACAGTAATGAAACACTTTCCACCTCGGTACGTAATATACTATTTTTCACTGTTTTTGGTCAGACAGGATAGAAAAAGGTCCAAAACCGGTATTCCATACATTAGATAGTCTCAAAACGTTATTATAACTATAGAAATTGAAGTTAAAATATCTCCTGCAAGCTATTTTTATTATCAAAAGTACCGATATAAATGCGATATTTTTTCCATTATTGTTGGTCAAACGCAAAAGATAAAGGTTCAAGGTAGGTATTTCATACAAAAGATAGTCTCGAAATAATTTTCCCTCGTTTCTGACACATAATATTAAAGTTCAATTCCACGTGGTGATTGCAAAGCCACTCTACAAAAAAGTACATGGTATTAAATGAATGAAAAGTTGCCTGTCCGCGTACTGGAAAACTCGATTTTTCTCAAATATATATTGATAATTTTGTAAATGCAGGGATGTTGAGGAGACATCAGCGCGTGTTTTGGGAGAATAAAATATTTTTGTTAAAAATTGAAACAATTACAGTCGATATAGTAAAACGTCTGATGAGAACATTTATAAAAAAAATTCATAAATTATTTTTTTTGAACCACTAAATATGTTTTCGTAGAGCGCGCTTGCTACGCAAATTAAAGCTTGTTTATCCCTTAATATGGTGGGCGAAAAAAAAATTTGAAAAGTTCAATACAGACATTTGGAGACGTGTTTTAGTGAACCATTGCGGCGCGAAAAAAAAATCCAATCAAAATTCAAAAGCTTCCCGATTTTTTCGAATTAATGATGAAAACATAAAATTTTTTTATTGTAGTTTGACGAGCTCTTTCCGCTAAGGTATATAACATTTCAATCAAAAGTTGTTTTCCGTACGGAAAAAAATAAACACCGCAAAAAAATCTTGTCTAAAATAGTTTCTTTCACTTCTTTACAATTTTCGACCATTTCTATTACCGTTAGGTATAGAACAATGTATTATGACCTAAACGAATCTCCAAACGAAAAATATTTCGGACGCATCCAATTCGATTTATTAACGATCCAACATTGATTTTAAAAAAATCAAAAAATTGACTTTCCACCTTTCAATTGCCTTCGCAAACAACACTGTTCTGTAGCCCAGCGTCGTCTACACGTTGAAAAAGTTTAAATCGATTAAAATGATTTTTGTGATCTGTAACGCAACAACCATATTTTTCGATTTTGACGTTTAATAACATTTTTCCAGTACACCCTGTATTGGAAATATTCTCAGAACGTGTCCCTATTATTCCTCTCTAAACCCAAAAAGTTTGAATCGTTTGACTCTAACCGTTTCCAAAAAAAAAAAAATCGTTAATATCGAAATGTCGAAGAGCCTCTGTCCACGTGGCGACGGATTATCAATGTCGGAACACCATCTTTAAAATCGAGATTACAACTATTTTATTTCTTATCCATTTTTCACCCATTTCTGACAGCCGGATTTTTAGAATTAAATTTTATGAAAACCAAAGCACACTATCCAAAAGTGAATGGTATTAAGTATTCCAAATTTTGCTTGTTTCCGCACACTATTGATAATTTTGTAAATGCAGGGATGTAGAGGAGACATCAGCGCGTGTTTTGGGAGAATAAAATATTTTTGTTAAAAATTGAAACAATTACAGTCGATGTAGTAAAACGTCTGATGAGAAAATTAAAGAAAAAAAAATTCATAAATTTTTTTTTTTGAGCTACAAAATATGTTTTTGCAGAGCGCACTTACCATGCAAATTAAAGCTTGTTTATCCGTTGATATATTGGACTAAAAAAAATTAAAAAAGTTATATACAGACACTTGCAGACGTGTTTAAGCGAACCAGTGCGACGTGAAAAAAAACTTAAAAAATGAAAATTCAAAAGCTTGCCGTTTTTTCCGTATGAAAGATAAAGAAACTAAGAAATTTCTCTTTAATACAATTTGACGATCTCTATCCGCTAAAGTATACAACATTTTGATCGAAAGTCGTTTTCCGTACAAAAAAAAAATAAAAACCGTGAAAAAATTGTGTCTAAAATCGTAATTTTCATTTTCTTACTGTCTTCGACAGCTTCCATTCCAGTTAGGTATAGAACGATATATCGGAAAAAGGTAGTATTTGAGATGGCCTAAACGGCTATCAAATGTCGGTCGGATGCACCCAATCCGACTTATTAACGATCCAATAGGTACCGGCTTCGGCCCATTTTTGACTTTGAAAAAATAAAAAAAATTATTTGCAAAATTCCGATCGCACTCACAAACAATAGTACCTATAATTATTATTCATTTGACCAAAAACTTACAGGTTAAATTTTTTTAATTCTTTTTCATTAGGGATCATAATTATTTCTGTGGTCCCGGGGAAGAAGGAGATAGGTAAGTTCATTTTTATAGTTTTTCAGTAGATTGAGTTAAAGTTCAGCTTAGTAGTGCCAATCAGGGGAAGGGTTTAAAAAATTTTTTTGTACTAGAATTATTGCTACCTTGTATTTAATAATATCTAGAACAAAATTATGGTTTTGTGTTATTTGAGAAGTTAGATGCACTTATCCCTTTATGAACTAAGAAAAAATATACTTATCTCATTTGTAACATTTTATTTACTACTTATTGCAAAAATAAAAATAGCCAGTCAAAACTAAAACTTTAATAAATATAAATAATTAGGCGTATTAAATGAAGTTGTATTGAACTAATATTCTTCATCTGACGAAACCAAGTCAGGATGTGTCTCCTTAGCATCCTCTAGAGTTGGAAGGTTTTGGTAAAAATCTCAAAATATATTCGAAATATAAGGAAGAAATTGCATTAGGTTATCCTTTTTCTTCTTAGAAATTGGTATTTATTAATTTAAATTTACTAAGGAGTCAAAAGTGCAACCTAGTTGGTACAATTAGGGATATGTATAAGTAAGTAAAAATAAAGTTAGGGATTTAAGGGGGTAAGTATGTAAACTTATTTCTTTATGAACAATTTTTAATTACGGGTTTATATTTGTGCGAAAGGGAATAAGTTTACTTATTCCTTTAAGTACTTTGCGGGACCAACTTACAACATACCTCCAAAGGAACATAGCTTTATTACTCTTATTGACATGAATTAACTTATCTCATTTGGTACGAAGGTAGATGTAACTATTTATATCGTATACCCCATGATATCCCATTATGGCTAAATTTGGACTTATCTCCTTCTTCCCCGGGACCACGGATTTATTAATGTGTGCCTTGCTCGTTAGTTGTTTTCATCAATAAGTAACAAGTTTCATTTCATCTAAACGCCGTTTTTGTCTAAAAGTTACTTTGTGAAATTTTTGTTCCTAAAATGTTTGATCGTAAAGGTTAGGTTTCTAATGTATAATTTTTGCATTATCTAGGTATATTTTTCTGTTTCAAGAAAAATAAGTAACTGGAAATTGTTTTTCTGACTTAGGTAGGTAGGGGAGAGTTGGACAAAATCGGGTAGGTTGATAAAACCGGGTACCGCCTAGTTCTGTCAAATGCCAAAACAGCTTTCAATATTATAACCCTATTTTCTGGGTCTACGTACCTTACATATTATATACATTATTAGATATTAGATACTTTATTATTGTTTGTATGGCAATAAAATAAAGTTTTTAACATTAAGTTAGCCTACATACAAGTTTAGAAATGTAACCATATCCATAAATTGCATTTTAACAAACAAATTCCATAAAAACAACTTTTGGGTCTACGTACCTAATGTAAGTCAAAAACTATTTAAGTAGTTTTTTCACTGACAGAAAAATTTAATGCCTGAATTGAAGCTTTTAGCTTTATCTTAGCCCACAAAAAAGTTTAGGAATGTAACTGTATCATAACCAACAAATTCTATAAAAACTGTATTTGGGTCTTCGTACCTTACGTAAGTCAAAAACTGTTAAATTAGGATTTCCATTGACAGAAAAATAAATCCGTGGCTAAATTGAAGCTTTTAGCTTTATGTTAGCCCACAAAAAAGTTTAGGAATGTAACTGTATCATAACCAACAAATTCTATAAAAACCGTATTTGGGTCTTCGTACCTTACGTAAGTCAAAAACTGTTAAATTAGGATTTCCATTGACAGAAAAATAAATCCCTGGCTAAATTAAAGCTTTTAACTTTTTGTTAGCTCACAAAAAAGTTTAGGAATGTAACTGTATCATAACCAACAAATTCTATAAAAACCGTATTTGGGTCTTCGTACATTACGTAAGTCAAAAACTGTTAAATTAGGGTTTCCATTGACAGAAAAATTAAATCCCTGGCTAAATTAAAGCTTTTAACTTTATGTTAGCCCACATAGGTATACAAGTGTAGAAATGTAACCGTATCATAGCCAACAAATTCTATAAAAACCATATTGGGGTCTACGACGTAAGTCATATGTGATTGGAACAGGTATCTTTAATTACGTGAATATCACTTCTTCAGCATATGAAGAGGGTGGAACTTAAGATATGAGGTAACCAAAAAACGGGTTCAAATGAAATAGAATTTTAGATTTTTTCATTTACACGCCTGTATGTAGGGACAGAAGAAATTATTTACTTTATTACTATCATATACCCAATGACGTTGATACTAAAAGATGTGTTGACATTGACAGAAATACCGCTATGGATGGCAACATGTCTGTGCATTACCCTAATTGTCTTGAGATTTTTTTTTAATCCATGTAATATCCCCTTTTCTAGCTTATATTAATATTCCTATTATTAAGTAGGTATTTTATATTGCCGGTAAATTTTCGTAAAAATTTTGATCGGACCTCGTACACTAAACTAGCAAAATAGTATTATATTGAAATTATTGTATACCTAGTTACTGTACTTACCTTAACACCTGTAGTAACTAAAATCACTTCTTTTAAATTATAGGTTAAATCAAGTTTTACATCAAATATATTGTATAATTCTTGTCCATCCGCATTGGGGCAGATTCGGCACACGTTTCTAAGATCAGTTGCATTCATTTTAAATTAAATTCAAGAATATATTATATTAAACTAAAAAACTGTCACAATAAACAATGATGCATGACGGCAAGAACCCAACCAACTAACGAAAACTTCCGACCGACGGAACGAAGAAGAAAACGGGTGGCATTGGGCGAATAAAAACAAACTGAATAGCAGGGTTGCCACTGCTTAGGCCTCATATTTCGGTAAAAACGCTCCGGACTTTTCGGCGAATTTCATAAATTTTCGGTAGATTTCTCTTTTAGGTAAAATAAATCATATTTTCGGGATAAACAAATAATATAAAATAATTTTTAAATTGCCTAGGATATCTAGGAATAGAAATTCGAAAATAAAAGTATCACACAAATTACATTTAGGGAACTGGCGACCTTTTTTTCTTAGAAGAAGAATGTGATGCTATTTTCTATACAATTTAATATTACCATGGATTTTTTAGTTTTTGTTTAAAAATAAATTTGAATAGGTACAAATTACATTTAGGGAACTGGCGACATTTTTTTCTTAGAAGAAGAATGTGACGCCATTTTCTATACAATCTAATATTACCATGGATTTTTTCGTTTTTGTTTAACAATAAATTTGAATAGGTACTTTATATTACATACTACTAATATATTAAATAAAACGAGGTCGCTTTGAGTTATATCAGTCAATTATTTATGGATATTTTCTACTTTTTTTTTTCGGTAGAATTGGGGTAAAAATCGGTATTTCGGTAGACTAATGCCGAATTCGGTCTACCGAATTCGGCAGCTGTGGCAACCCTGCTTAAAAGCAGCCTGTTTGATTTGCAGTAACAGCCAGGTCGAAACTCGAAACCCAAAATATCGACAACACTCGGGTGATATCGCTGTAGGCTGTCGCTAACCAATTTACTGTGTTGTTGTTGACAAAAACCAGTTACTTTGTTGACCTTGCTTTGAAGGATTTTTATCGTTAATGTCGTTTTGTTGTAGCTATCATCTTATTGCGTTGTTAAAATTTACTTGGTACGATTAGTTTATTAAAAAATGGTTTTGCCTTTTCGTGAATATATTTTTTAACGGAAAGGAAACGTATAAGATTGTTAGAAATAAATTAAAATGTGGCGTACCTATAACCTTGTAATTATTAGTGGCATGTTTTAAAGGTGGTTGAATAATAATTATTTTAAAAATAAATCCAGTGTAACCTCGAAGTATTTATGTATAAAGATAATAAAAAATTTACAATGAATATATAATATTATGCAATGTTGTGTTAAAATATGATTTTTCTTTAAATTTGGCCTTGGCCTTGGCCAACGAAGGGGGGGGGGGGGGGCGGTGTCGATAATAAAAAAAGCTAAAAAAGTACAAAATCATATCAAATTTAAATAGTAAGCATACGCTTTTTAACCAACTTTGGAGGCTCTGGAGAGGGGGGGGGGGGAAGCTAACCTTGTCCTAGAACATGCTAGGAAGGTGCTAAGCCTGTCTCTGCTTTAGGCACATTGTTCGGATGTGATTGGAATAGGTAGGTATCTTTAATTACGTGAATATCACTTCTTCAGCACATGAAGAGGGGGTGGAACGTAATCTATTCCTAGAACATTCCTCACACGTGCGCAATGAAAAAAAAAATGATATTCCTGTCATGTGCCTTCTACCTTAAATTATATTCATAGTACATGATAAGGATGTAAAAATGTTATCTGGGTGGAAGTATGTCTGATTGTAAACAAATGGTTTTTGATGAATGAAATGTTTTTTTTTCCTTATCATTCCATGTCTGTGGCTAATACCATTGTAGAAACGAGGTTACACCAGCTGGTGACGTCGGCAACTAAAAGAAACCTGTATTTTTATTTTATTCGTGGAAAATATATTTCTTTGCTATACAAAAAGTAAAGGTAGGTACCGTTATCAAAGTACGTACCTACATTTAGAGGTACTTAAATATTCCTAAAATTTATTTAGCACAATGTCTCCCACTTCTAGAATTTTTACAGAGTTAAAATTTGGTATGAGAGTCAAGGTGACTACCCTAAAGCAGGCAAATTTTCAAACCTGAGAAAAGTTATAGAATAAGAACATACGACGATGATTAAAGTTCTTTCTTCTCGGTGAAGGGCGACGACGGGAGCAAAAGCGCGGCGTGATGCACAGTAATTTGCTAGTTATTTATTTATTTATTAACGAGCTTAGGCCATTTTTTAAAATTACAATAATTGGCAAATAATGCATATTTTAACATAGGTAAATACACAATAAAATTAACAAACTCAAAATTAACAATAACACCAATAAAAAAAATATCACAGTAACAGTGTAGGAAAAGATACGCGTAAACACAAACTAAAGAAAAAATTGCAGCAGATGGAAAAAAGTCCAAATCGTTAGAATAATAGTTAGCCAACCTGATAGACCTCTGCAGAAAAGAGTTTGAAGCATAATTTGTGCGATTAAATGGCCGATAGAAAGTAAAATTGGAACGTGTGGTTCTGGGTGGAACAAAAAGTGGAATCTTCACCAACAGCTCCGGACAATGGTAAACATGGTTTAAGATATTGAATAATAATTTCAAATCATGCCTCTTACGGCGAGCCTCAAGTGAAACCAGCCCCAAAACAGACTCAAGTTCAGGATAAGACATTGCATAACCATCTGGGACTCTAATTGTTGAATATCTAAGAAACTTGTGCTGGACAGTTTCCAAACTATTCACATGTGTTGCATAAAATGGACTCCATACTGAGGATGCATACTCCAGATTGGGTCTCACCAAAGAACAGTACAGATACGAACAAACCCTAACATTTTTAGTGCATTCCTCTTAATATTTGTAATATATGGCACGAAACCAATACTATCCCCAAATCAACCACACTATCCACAGTGCATCCTGCCCAATAACATATTGGTATATAGGTGGAGTGCGAGACCTAGAGAACAGCATCAAGTGACACTTTGAAGCATTAAGTTCCATTCCATTCAATTTACACCAGTTCATGAGGTTGATCAAATCCAATTGCAATAATTCATAATCTTGGGAAGAGCTGATACGAGACAACAATTTGAGGTAATCGGCAAATAAAAGATAGTAGGAAATTTTAAAACATTTTTATGTATATCAATAATAAATAGGTTAAAAAGTAAGGGACCCACATGAGAACCCTGGCGCACCCCTGAAGTAACCTCAATCACCCTCGAAGTGAAGTTATGAACCTTAACAATCTGAGTTCGATTATGTAGATAGCTTTCAAACCATTTCAGCAGAGGACCATGAATACCAAGAGACTCAAGCTTGGCCAAAAGCACCCGATGACTGACCCTGTCAAAGGCCTTGGAGAAATCTGTGTAGATAGCATGAACAGTTCCACCATCCTGCAAGGTCTCCGACAAAAATCAATATACGACACCAAGTTAAGCTCCGTTGACTTCCCGCGTTGGAATCCAAACTGACTGTCAATAATAACACCACTAAATGCCTCCGTCCGTTAATCAGTCACAATATTCTCAAACAATTTTGGTATTGTGTTCAATATGCTCACTGGTCTATAGTTATTAACTTCTGTTTTACTGCCAGATTTGTGAATGGGTACAATGAAACTTGACTTCCAACAAAATGGCAAACAACCGGTGGACAACGACAGCTTAAAAATAGAGAAAAGGGGTCTAGCCTGAATAAAACTAGTGGTGAAGCAAACGAGGAGGTATGCCATCCGGCCCAGGACCCTTACCACAATTCAATGTACTTAACTTGCTACAAACATCAGATATAGAGAGGTTTATATTAGAAATGTTTCTATTATTTGTTGATAACTGGTTAGGAATATCACAGTGCTTATCACAGGAAGGAAAAAGGAAAACAGGGATTAAAAGATGGCGTCAGCGCGAGAATGTCTCGTGAGTGATAAGTCTGACGAAAAAGCAGTTTTCAAGTGCTGTAAGAAGAAGTTAACCACGGTAATGTGTGAAAACTGTAGAGGAGTATTCCATAAGTCCTGTGCTACCCGAGATTGGGCTGGGAAAGTCAATTTTATAGACGAAACTCGACTGAAATGCTGTGAAGCCGACTGTGAGGTTAAGGAAAATATCTCAGATAATCTTGAGATTATTTACCTAAAACGGATAGTAACCGAGTTAGAAAAGAAAATCATCCTGCTAGAAGAAAATGCCGGTCTCTGGAAAATCAGGTACGAAGCCCAATTATCAAAAACCAACAGCATGCAAGACATTCCACAAATTCCATGCTGCATTCCTTCTAATCCCGATAACGATAACGTTCAACAAACTTCCAAGAGCGGCGCTGCTAAGCGAAGAAGCAAAGAAAACAGTGACCCCATCCAACCGCCAGATGGCCTCAGCTTGGAAAAGGCGGACAAAAATATTGAAATCCAAAGTTTCAAAGATCCAACCACAACCGACAACACTGTAGTGACTCAAAAGGAACTAGAGAACGATGGCAACAATGGCAGGAAAGAAAGTGACATTAACAATGCTGATAGTCTTGACATTGACACTATAAAAGAAAATAAATCCGAAAAAAACAACAATAAAAATGAGGAAACCTGGGAATTTCCCAAACGCAGACGACATAGATCGCAAACTAAGTTGCAAGATCGTACTAAAGTGATTTTGCCCCAAAATCAACAAAGAGGGGCAAACACGTCAAGACCTGAACCTCTAAAAGGCTCCAATGAAAACCCAAGAAACCTAAAAGCAGCCCAGCGAAAAGCATTCTTATTCATCTTGGGATTAGCCCCAGAGATGACAAGTGATAAAGTTCTACAATATTCAAAGCAGAATGACTTAGAAAAAGGTTGTTCCTGCGAACGAATCCACAAAAAAAAAGACAGGTACCGTGCCTCCTTCAAATTGGCAGTGCCCTACGCCAGCCGGGACAAATACTTGTCGTCTAGTCTTTGGCCCCGAGACATCATCGTTAACTTTTTCTCAATCTTCAAACTGACCAAAACTAGACAATGGTGCAAAATTTCCGTTTTCTCGTATAGATAGTTTTCTGAGACGGCGCCGTGTAGTGCTCGACGTCCCGTTTCCAATGCCGCCTCGCTCGATTCGCTACGACTTTTCGTTACGGAGATATATGATATTGATATTTATAGGTGCTCTTTAAACTCGCACACCTTTGTGCAATGTAGGATATACTTTCCATATTTGCTCTATAAAAATATGTAAGTATTCAATCGATTAAAACATAAGCAAAAAATTATTCACATGGAAGCTATCAATTATCAGGTAATAATTTGTGGAAATATTATTGTGCCGAGCCCTTCGGGCACGGCACTGTTCTAGTTCGTTCGTTTAATTATACGACATCTGTCACTTTGACAGGTAAGTGTAATTTTTTTAGCTTTTTCGTAGCGAGGGTTATAGCTGTAAGAATTCAAAATTAAAAAATTTTCAGGTACCTAAATATAATAAATAAGAATGTTTTATACGATAGCTGTCAAATTTTGACAGGTAAGAGTCAGTTTTTTTTAGCTTTTTCGTAGCGAGGGTTATAGCTGTAAAAATCCTAATGTGAAAAATTTTTCAGTACGTAAATAACAAAGTTTCATATGACAGCTGTCAAATTTTGACAGGTAAGTGTCAATTATTTTTTAGCTTTATGGTAGCGAGGGTTATAGCTGTAAGAATCCGAAATTTAAAAAAAATTCATCATCTAAATAACAAAGTTTTATACGATAGCTATCAAATTTTGACGGGTAAGTGTCAATTTTTTTTAGCTTTTTTGTAGTGAGGGTTATTGCTGTAAGAATCCTAAATTGAAAAATTTTTCGTTACCTAAATAACAAAGTTCTATACGACAACTGTCAAATTTTGACAGGTAAGTGTCAATTTATTTTAACTTTTTTCGCAGCGAGGGTTAAAGCTGTAATAAAACTAAATTTAAAAAATTTTCAGTACCAAAATAACAAAGTTCTATAAGACAGCTGTCAAATTATATATACTTAAATAGTAATTCTTATATAATTTGCTACCATTTCTATGCTGTTTAGGTATAGAACAATATATTTGAAAAAAGTAGTATTTGAGATGACCTAAACGAATATCCAAACCAAAAGTATATCGGACGCACCCAATTCGATTTATTAACCATCCAATATGACCCTACATTGATTTTAAAAAAATCAAAAAAATTACTTCCCAACTTTCGATCGCGTTCGCAAATAACAGTGTTTTGTAGCCCAACGTCGTCTACACGTCGAAAAAGTTTAAATCGATTAAAATGATTTTTGCAACCTGTATCGCCCTACAACGAAAAAAAACATATTTTTCAACTTTGACTTTAATAACTTTTTTCCGGTAATTTGGAAATTGGAAATTGTTTCAAGAACGTGCCCCGACTATTCCTCTCTACGTCCAGAAAGTTTGAATCGTTTTGCTCTAACCGTTTCCGAAGAAAAAATTCGCGAATATCGAAATGTCGAATAACCTCCTACCACGTGGCGACGGATTATCAATGTCGGAACGCCATCTTTAAAATCGAGAATACAACTATTTCTAAAACATTTTGGGCAAAAATATAATTAGAAGGTTCAAGGTAGATATTCCATCCAATTTAAAATCAGGAAATGTTCTTCTTAGTCTAGGAAGTCAAGCTCAAAACACCCATTTTTCGCCATTTTTGAGAGCCGGATTTTTAGAATTAATTTACATCAATATCAAGGCACTCTCGTTAAAAGAGAATGGTTTTAGAATTTGTAAATTTTGCCTGTTTCCGCACCCAAAAAAGCGACTTTGCTCAAATTTGCGAATATATTTTGATAAGTTTGGACATGCAGGAATGTTGAGAAGTAATCAGCGCATGTTTTGAGAAAAAAATAAAACGGTTTTGTTAAAAATTGAATAAGCTTCAGTCGATATAGTAAAACATCACATAAAAATATCTCTGAAAAAATCATAAATTAATTTTTTTGAGCCACAACTAATGTTTTAACAGAGCGCGCTTACTATGTAAACTAAAGGTTGTTTATCCGTCGATATAGTGGACCAAGAAAAAATTCAAAAAGTTATATACAGAAACTTGCTGACGTGTTTAAGCGATCCAGTGCGACGTGATAGAATACTTAGGAAGTGAAATTTCGGAAGATTGCCGTTTTTATCGTATTAAAGATAAAGAAACGAAAAAATATCTCACAAATACAAATTGACGAGCTCTATCCGCTAAAGTATACAACGTTTTGATCAAAAGTCGTTTTCCGTACGAAAAAAAAATAAAAACGGCGAAAAAATCACGCCTTACTCTGTGGTTTCCAGTTTCTTACCATTTTCGGCAATTTCCATTCCAGTAAGGTATAGAACGATGTATTGGAAAAAGGTAGATTTTGAGATGGCCTAACCGATTATCCAAACCGAATGTCGTTTGGATGCACCCAATTAGACTTATTAGCGATCCAAGAGGTACCATTTTTGACCAACGTTCGACTTTGAAAAAGTCAAAAAAATTACTTCCAATCTCTCGATCGTGCTTACAAACAATAGGCTTCTGTAACTCGCGGTCCTCTACACATCCAAAAAAGTTTCAATCGATCAAGTTCATTCCTGGGACCACGGTGTGGGCCGCGTGAAACCCGACTTTTTTCGACTTTGACGTTTAATAACTTTTTCCGGTACACCCGGTATATTCGAAATTTTCACACAACGTACCCCCACTATTCCTCTATAAATCCAAAAAGTTTCAATCGTCCCACTCTAACCGTTTCCGAGAAAAAAAAATCGCAAATGTGAAAATGTCAAAAGAGACGACGGCCACGACGCCGACAACAAACGCACATTATTTTCACCGAAGCGCCTATATAGAGCAAAATTTTCAACAGGCAATCAGGGTTGTCGTGATTTCGCGCCGAAGCGCCGTATAACATATCGCGTGTTTGCGCGATATGTAACTATTATAGCTGGTGATTTTAATGTAAACTTTCTTAATGCAAATACCAACGTCCAGAAATTGCATGATCTATTAATGGGCTTTAACTTAAAACAGGTAATCCATGTAGCAACAAGAGGGGAGAACTGTCTCGATAACATATTCCTTGACCATGGCATGGAGGTATGCTCGGTGGAGGTTATTAATTCAGGCTTCTCCGACCACCTAGTTTAACTGGTTGAATCTAAAATCCCGTTAAGAAAGACAACTGACTGTTACCAAAACCAAAGCGACCTTTCGACCCATCACTGAGAGGGGTAAGCTGCAATTTTACAATAGGATGAGTGAGATAGAATGGAACTTTGTGAATGACGACAGTATGAATGTAGATGAAAAATTCTCAAAATTTATTGATATCATGGAAAATGCATTCCTAAAATCTTTTCCAGAAAAAACATATAATGTAAGATCAGATAAACCTCAAAAAGTAGATTGGTTTGGTGACGAATTGAAAACCATGCGTGAACAGCTAGCCTTCTTACACGAACTCAGTCGACAATATCAAAACACTGACATTTCTGGGATGTATAGGGAACTTAAATGTAGGTACAGGGCAGAAGTACGTAAAGCAAAAATTAGGTCCAACAACAACTTAATTCAAACATCTAGCAATCCAACAAAGGCCATGTGGAAATATGTAATAACATGAATAAAGAATTTGAATTTGAAACAGACGAAAAGTAGTCAGCGATAAGATTGGCAGTTTCAGGACCCGAAGAACCCTTGACGCCATTGTAAGACACTTCATAAGGAACACCAGCAGTCTTGCGTTTGGCATTCACAAATTTCCAAAAATTCGTGGGATTATGGGTAATATCATTCTCCGTCTGGATAATATAATTGTCATAACATTCTCTAGCAAGCTGTTTACAACGAAACCTCAACCTAGCAAACTCCAGGTAATCCAAGTGATCACCATACTTCTTGAATCTAGAGTGCACTATTTTTTTAGTGATAATTAGATTTTTCAACTGCTGAGAATACCAAATGGGAAACTTTCGTGAAGATATCCTTTTTAAGGGTACAATTAAATCAATAGCATGATACAAGTACATATAAAATTCATTAATTAATTTATCTAAGGGTCTGTTTCTAAATATGTTGTCCTAGTTAATAAGGGAAATATACTCATTAATGGACTCGTAGTTATGTATAAAGTTTCTATAAAAATGTTTAATTAGGGATTGAACCCAATATAGTAAGTCATACATTTCCGTTTGTTGAAATTAACCATCAGTTGTTTATTCCAGTTCTTGGCAAAAAATAAACTTAACTAGGTAATATTTTTGATCAGGCCCCGTATATCACAATTACGAAATAAAATAATCAAGGACGTCCTTATATTGCCCAAAATACAAGTAGGATAGCTTCTTACTATGTTAAGGAACGACGCCATTTTCTATAGTCAATTCGATTTGCCTAACTATTGACGATTCGCATGCGCACTGCAGTGCTGTGTTGATCAGAGTAGTTATTTTCATGCTTTTGGCATACGACGAAGAAAGACAGACATATTCTGGAGCTTGTAGAGCAAGGCAGATGTTAGTCAGCCGGTGATAGTTTTGTCTACTTTCGTGTTTTGTGCAATTACGGAACCTTTTCTATTAAAACAAACACATATTCTCTTGAATTTTTAGGAGAGATGACATCTAGAGAAATTACAAAATATTGTGTTACCAGTAAAAATTGTTGTTTTTACTTCAGTTCTGAAAATCGACGCGTTTACTTTCAAGGATTTTAAGGTAAATTGTGGCAATTTTAGCAGTGGCGGCTTCTCCTATGAGGCAGGTGAGGCAGTGCCTCACCAATAGTTTTGGAAATTAAATAGATTACAAATTTATATTATTTTACTATTTGCATAAATAATAAATATATATCCATTAGAATTAATGCCGTCGCCGTCAATCTTAAGGTGGGAGTATCAACATGCTTGCCAACCTATAACCTATTTCGCGTAGATTTATTTATGTTTTCTAGCTTTTATACAAACTTTAAAGAAAACCAGTATCGACTTGATATTCTATACATAATAATTGACATATTTAATAAATATCAATGAATTTCATAACTTATTTTAGGAGAATTGTATGGCGAAAAATATCGGGTAAGATTTTTTTTAACATTATTATGTCATTGTCACTCATTGTTCTTTCACTATACAATTCTCCCAAAATTAGCAATGAAATAAATTGATATTTTTGTAATATATCAGATACTACCTAAATAATGTACCGACGATATTGATTTTCTTTAAATTTTAGTTATTAAAATAATAAACTCAAAAAATCAACGAGAAATAGGTTATAGGTTGGCAATAGATTGAATGACGTTGAGAATTCAACCTTAACGCGCTTCGTTAGAAATATCATCTATCATCCATCTCATTTCTGCATGCGGTCGTATATGGTAGAAGCCGGTCTCGCGCTTCCTTGTCTTTCGTGATCGGTTGCGTGTTTTGTTCTTATATCATCCATCTCATTTCTGCCTGCGGTCGTATATGGTTAGAGGCCCGGCCTCCCGCTTCCTTGTCCAGCGTATTAGTGAAGTGATGTATGATACCCGTAATAGTCCAGTCGAATCTAGCTTTAAATAGCGCATAAAAACATTCTTTTGAGGCCAGCCTCAACTCTCTACGTAAAATTAATGCGACCGCGAGGGGACTAATCTAATCTATTCGATGACGGATGACGGAAATGCTATTATTAGATTAATAGGTTTTTGTCCGTTGAAAGTTTGAGAGTTTACAGAGAGTGCATAGTGAATTTGACTTACCACCTGCATTGTATTTTATTATAGTTTTCGGTAAATACTTTTGTGGTTTTCCGTACTGATTTTTGTTTTGCTTTTTTTCCAACAGTGGGCAGTGATTTTTCTAAAATATTAATATTACATTAGGTACTTTTATTACTTATTAGTTTATTTTTTGTGTGCTTATTAGCGAAAAATGGATTCAGCGGGACCTAGCACAGCGTCACAACTTCCCTAGGTAAATGTAAACATTCGCAATCCTACTTTTGTGATCTTGTTAATTTTTTAGTAAATGAGCAGAATTTTTCAAGTAATTTCTATGAAGATAAATTGTACATAGTAAAAGAAGTAAAGCGACCTGTTCCAGATTTGAGTAAACATCTTGTTACTATCGGTGGGGTGGGGAAATCAAATCGGAGCTTTCAAAACACTTGGGTACGAAAAGTACGACTGGCTTACTCGTAGTGTAACGTTAAACATATTTCATATGAACAAACTGTTCGATAACATAGCCCTAGCTTTACAAACTATATTCCAATTTTTTAAATTAAATATTATAATTTTTTTTACAAAAGGACCTATTACACAACTGACGAAGTAGAGTGACCACTAGACTAACTTTAAAATCTAACCTTGCTAAAAAAAACTTTTTCAACTGTGCCTCACCACTTTTAAATACCACGAGCCGCCCCTGAATTTTAGTGGTTTCAAAAAACTGCTTTTTTTAAAGTTTCTGTGCAAAAAAAAACACCGGCATACTATTCGTTAATGCCTCCCTGAACAGCCCTTCCAAAATTAAATACTATTTTTTTTTAAATAATTGCAAGGTTCCGGAAGTTACCACTGCATTCAAGCCATTTATAGGTCTTTTGTACATGATTGACCTTGAGAACTGAATGTCTAGTTGCCTACCCACATACATGCTTTAAATATTTTTGTTCGTCATATGATTTCGAATAAGTTTTTCCAGCCAAAACATTGCATTTTGTGACATTTTTCTCTCATTTTTAATAAATCTCGAAAAAAAGCTATGTTTCTTGGTTAACAACACAATTAGGTTTCACAAAATGTGTAGTGGCCCAGCCAAATAAAATAAGCTAGCATATTTTATTAGACAAAGTGAAAAGAAAATAAAAATAAATATTTTATTTAAACAATCACGTTAATCGATAATCAACTATAAGTCAAACGCTCCGGTTAGTAGAAACTTAAATAAAACTATTAAAAGTGAAGTTTGAAAAAATATACTTAGTAAATAAAATAATTAAAAGTCAAGTTTGAAATAAAATAAAAATATTTAAATAAATTTAAAATAGTAAATGATAATACCTTAAACTATGAATGCGATAGGTACGGCTAAATAATTATTAAATGATTAAGTACTACCGCCCGAGAATGCAGTTATTATAAAAGTCAAAGTTGTTTACTACTAGTAAAAGTATCTCTATAAAATAGATCAGACAGCAAATCTATTATTGAAAGCCCATATCTTTTAATTGAATTAAAAAGAGAACAGTTCTAAGTCAGAGTATTAAAATATCAAAAGCACAAAGACTCGTCTGTCAGTCACGACGAAACACGGAGGAAGAAAGAACCTAGGCAAGCCAAGCTTGAAAAAAGTTCAGACCATCGGTTCCCCGCTCTCGACTTGTGTGTTTAACCAATCAAGGCGCTTGAAGCTCGTTCACACAGGATTTATGCTGACCTAAGTGGCTGCGCGTTAATGGTCCCGAGAACCAGACCTCCCCGGCGTGCGGCCGTAAAACTGCCACTTGAAAAATGTTTTATTGCGGCTCTCTGAGAATCATGCCATAACTCTTGGTATAACAACCATGGAAATGTACGGCTATACGTGACTTTAAAATGCAATTTATGACTCTAGTACTAGGAACTCTAGGTATTATGGTGACATTGGCCGTTTTCACACTAGCCGACACGATACCGACACGATACCGACACGATACCGACACGACAACGATAACGACACCGGTGGACGCGTAATCTCATGTAAGTATAGGGAATCGACACATCGAAGTCTGGTACGTGAGGATATGTGGTGAGAACCACTTAGCACAGGTTATATGTTATTATTCTTGGTACTTTAAGTGTGGAAAGCTTTTTGTAATTATTAGTGTAGTTATTTAGGGAGAACTTTCACATAAATTCTAAGTGGAATTTAGCGACATCTGCAAATTCAGCGGGTTTAAGAGTGGTACTAAGAAACCAATGATGATAAAAGAGAATTATATGACAGTTGGGTCCCATAAATCTAGTTTTAATGGTAGTTTTAGCATCATTCTTAGGAACAGTTAATATTCTGCATGAAATATCTTTTGAAATTGCTGACAACGAGTTCATTGGTATGTGTGGGAACCTATGAAAAATGCCCCTCTCTGCATAAATTTTACTATATAAACCGGCACATAACGCTGAAAAAGTATTCAGATTCAGTTAATTAGTCAAGCAGTTCTACTTAAGCTCTCAACCAGGGCAAGTCAGTGTTTAAATAAATAATTGTTCATAAAAAGTTGTTAGATGTTAGAATCACGAAGTGTTACCAAATAAGTGATTTTTGTGAAACTTTAATTTTGTGAGAAATGACTATGGGGTTGCATTCATCAAATAGGTTAGTGCCAAATAATTGTTAGTATCTAGACGTTCAGCTTGGTGTCCTGGTCGTGCTGATTCATAATCTGACGATTATTTTGAGGGATTTTGTTAATCTGACCGTTAAAAAAAATTTTTTTTTTCTTAAATCTTACAAAATTTAATTCTCTTACAAGAATATTTATGTACAAAATTTGAAACGAGTAATAACAATAAGAGTGACAGACTGCGATACATATAAAGACAAAATCCATAGCAACAAAACGGTTTCATAACTATCTTGATGCTTTTTAATAATATTATTTTTACATATTTTTGATGGAATTAAGAGAATAATGCATAAGTGTGTTATATTTTTGAAATCGGAAAAAAAGGAACCATTTAATGCGCTTCTAATATACAGTCTCATTTAAAAAAATTAAATGTTTGGTTTTAAATGTGACATGTGACACCTACTGTCATGTTTGACAAACCCCATAAATACTTGGCCAAAAGTTCTACATCCTACTTTTTAAGTAAACGCGCTAACTCAAAAAACAAAAAAGTTACAGTCTTTTAAAAGTGGGACAAACTAAAATGTAAAATAATAACCCTGTACATATTATAATCCCACGAATGCTGTGATCAGCCTGTGATGGCGTGATGGCTGACGGAAAGTAGTGTGGGGACAGTGCGAGAGAGTGAGTGATAAAGAAAGAGACATTAAGGCGCGGAGTGCTTCACTGCAGCTGCACGCGCTAATAAACTTTATTGCCGATTTTTGTTACTTCGGCTTGTGGTAATCGGCAGTGGCAATTATTTCCTTCAAAATAAAAAAAAACTGACCGCGCTCGAGAATGTCCATGTGATGTTTTTTTTTTTGCAAGTTTGTGACCCTCCTACTCCCTTACGTCACGCTTAAATCGTCAGATTATTGAAATGCAGACTCTTTAGAATGTAATTAACCCACCACACCTTAATCTGACGCGCTCGAGTAAATCCAGCTATCGATTTTTTTTTACTATTCTGATCAGCTGCCGTACACGCGCGACACTATATAGAGGGCTTAGACATGGCAGAGGTACTCAACAGGGTGCAAGATATCCCCCATATGTTAATCTGCCGCGCTTGAGTAAATCCCAAAATCAATCCCCTGTTGGGCTCTCCTACTATAAGACATCGAACCTGCCAAGCAATTAATACCCAGAGTCCACGAACCCACAAATAAATATTGTAGGTCGCCCATGTGTTTAAAAAGTGATTATTAGGCCAACTTAAGGTAACAAAAGAGGGTTACGTATCTGACTACATTGGTCGGCTATTACAAATGTATAAAAATAATAAAAGCTGTGGAAATTGAGTATTTAGCACCTTGATTTACTAATGTATTCCTTGATGTGCTATGCGTATGCAGCCAAAGATACTAATAATAGTACAGTGTTGCAGAATCAGAATTGAAGATAATGAAAGGTATCAAAGAAATTCGATAATAAATAAATATATACTAACTACCTAGTTACATTGGCGGCTCGTGCCATTTTAGTGAAGTAGGGCCAGGTAAACCCTTAGCGCCGCAGGCAAAAAAATTTTGGGTGCCACGCCCTTTTTTGTTAATAGTTCTTGCTTTTGAAGTAGGAAAAATAAGCAAAAAGGCACCTAATTTAATTTATGAATTTACAATCATATCTTGAATAGGTATACCTAAACACGATAACAAGTTGAAACACACAAGCAATGTCAGTGGTTTCATCTGCGATAACAGCGATAAACGGAGAGACCTTTATTTCTTTTATGACTTCATCATGATAGTCATGATACACATCTAACATACAGTCCAGAAGTTCATTTTGTATGGTTTTTGATGTTCCTATAAATACTTTTAATTTTTCAATATGATCTTTAAGAGTTTTGTCTAATTCTGAGCTGAAATTTATTAATTCACGAAATATGCCCTTATTTTCCGACGTCTCTTTTTCGTCATGACCTCTCAAAGCCAACTCAAATGCACCACAAAACCGAACGCAGTTTATAATTTGGTTTAATATGTATCTGTTTTTATCAATTTGTTCGTTTTTCTTCATTATTTCATTGTGATATGCAGAATTTAATTGAGTTTTAATGTTAATTTTACCAAGCATACTGAAATTAAATATATTATTTAAATGTACCTTCGATTTTTCATGTGTCTTCATTTTGTCCCAGATATGGACCAAATCATCTGTACCTTTCTGGGACCAAGTTTGCTCCCCACCAAATAAAACACACATAAAACAAAATAGTCTATTAGATTCATCACAACCGCACACCCAAGTATTTTTTCCATAAATATTTCTATTAAATTAACGCAAACGCACTTACTGTCCGCCCTGAGTTTTTTCTATATTTAAATCTGGTAACGGTCGTCCTAATTCCTTAATTTCCAATTTCTGTTCTAAGGAAATGGTAGAAAATGGAGTTTCCTTTAAAAATCTAATAGTATTCATTACTTATGTATTTCTAAAATAAAAAGTTCGTTAACCCTACATTAAATCAGCTGGCCAAACGAAAACAAATCGGGACGCGACGCGAACATCAGCTGTTTGAAACGTCTAACATCAAACGGTCAAACGAAGAGAGCCAGGCTACGTCGCCGAGATTTTTGCCTGCTTGCATTCAAGGTCATTTTCCAATGTTTTTTTATTGAGGTGATGGCGTTTCGTCACCTCCCGTGTGCCTCGTCGCGCTTGGCGCGGAAGCTACGTTACCGTTTTACGCATAATCGCTTCCTTTTAGATGGAAATATGCACCCGACTATGTTCCATTTTTAAATTATTTTGCTAATTGCTTTAAAAACGAGAATATTAATTTTAATAGGTTTTGGTAATTTGTAAAGGGCAGGACGCTAGACAGGAGGGCAGGTAGTGCCATGGCACTGTGGCTCTACCCCACGAGCCGCCACTGCCTAGTTATATTGTAGATTTTTATTTTTATTATTTGAATACTGTATTGTTATTTCCACAATAATTTTGAAAAATGTTTACTTTTACTGCCTTTTAAGTAATTGTAATTCATGTATTTTAAAAAGTTTTATCACTATTATCTTAGCAGACTGGATAAATTAACCTATTAAATAAAAACGACTCATTTTTATTATAGGAAGTCACGTGATATTAAAAAGTAATTTAATATATATATTTGTTATGTGACACAACACTACACAAATTCAAACATTTGGTTGATCGGTTGATACCTTTCATATAAAATATACAAGCTATTGAAAATTAAAATTCCTAGTGTTTCCATAGGTAGGTGTAGGTACATTTTATTTTGATCCGACCCTGTACATCTACATGTAGGTAGGATGGCACGAAGTCTCTCGTTTTAAAACAGATGACAGCAGAAATTTGTCATCGATCAGCTGATATTGGGACATAATAACATCCCTAAATTAGTAGTGGATCGTAATGAGTCCAAACACCGAGTTATGAATTGCGTTTTTGTGCTTTTTGTTACATTTAATTATTTTTTAATTTAATTAATTTTCAAAATATTTAGTGGTTATGGTGCCTTTTATTTTTACTTTCATTGAATTTTAATATTTTTTGTGTGGCCGGTAAGTACCTACAATTATTATCGATTTGACCAAAAATTTCCAGGTTAAATTTTTTAAATTCTTTTTCATGCGGGATGATAATGATTATTGTGTGCCTTGCACGTTAGTTGATTTCATCGATAAGTAATAAATTTCATTTCATCTGAACGCCGTTTTTGTCGAAAAGTTAGTTTGTGAAATTTTTGTTCTTAAAATGTTTGTTCGTAAAGGTTAGGTTTCTAATGTATAATTTTTGCATTTTGCATTATCTAGATATTCTTTTCTGTTGCAAGAAAAATAAGTAGAAATTATTTCTCTGAGGTAGGTAGGGGAAAGTTGGCACCACGGTATAGTCTTAAAAAATAAAAACAGCTTCCATATAAAAAATCAGCTAAGTATTTGATTTCAAAAGAATTATTTTTATTATTGTTTGGCAATACCTAGTAACCCAAGAAACACAAAATGGTTAAATAAAAGTTTAATTTTCGTTTATACCGCAAGTATAATTATGGTTGTTAATAAACCTTTAATATAGGATAAAATGTCCGCCTCGTCAATGTTTATATATAGTGTATAAAGGGAAGATATCAACGTTTACAATTTACGTTTAATACTCTTTGATACGGAATGAAAATGCCAGGTATCCATTCGACGCTTAAATATAGTATACCAAACATCAGTTATTAACGTTTACGAAATACTTTAATTAACATTTGACGAAAAATGGCTATTATTAGTATAAAAAGTAAGAATTAGAAACGTCTTTGTGATACGTTTTTTCAATATTAATTGAAAATGGTTATTGATCGTTCTTACTTAATTTTAGAATATATACAGTGACCTGCAGAATTCTGGTCCAAATGAAAAACTTTTTTTTATCGATTTTCCAGAAAATTTTATTCTTGCTAAAAGTTTCTGCGTCCCCTTAAACTAAAAAAGCCGTCATTAAAATTGAAAAAAATTGTAGTGTATACGAGAGAGATTAAATTTTTTAAAAGTTGCTTAAGAGTAAAGTACTCTTATTTTCCGTTCGTTTTCTTGGACAACCTTTAAAAAATTAAATTCCCCTCGTATGCACCACAAATTTTCCAATTTAAAGAGGGCTTTTTAAGTTTAAGGGAACGCAGAAACTTTAATCAAGAATAAAATTTTCTGACAAATCAATAAGAAAAAAGTGTTTTGGTATTTACTATATTACCGTAGACCTGTACTGTATACACAGTAAATAAATACAATGAAAATTTAAATGAAAATAAATTGCTAATGAAAATGGATAGAGGTTAATATAGGTAAAAAAACGTATGAATGTAAAATATAAAAGTATAAAAAACATTTATTTTTAGGTAAGTACAGTAAAGTGCTGTAATAGTAGCCCCAGCTAACTTTTTACTTGACTGTTTTGGTACCTATGTTTCGCTTGTTTAAGCCAATCTTGGCACGCTTGATTTATTGCTGTATCAGTCGTTTCCCCAAAAAGTGCTTTTCCGTGGTCTTTGCCCCGAAAGGCTATCTTGACAGCTTCTGTAAAAAAAAATTACTACAACACAGCCTGCTAAAAAAAGTTATCATACACTGTCATTTTTGTCAAATTCACAAGGGACAAATTGATTTCGATTCATGTTAATTATAGAAGTAAAGTATAATTTATGACTTACCATTAATTGCTTTGTATGCATTTGTTTCTTTGAATGGGTATTTCTTATGTTGATTAGCAGATTTCGGGGCACTACCGGCTCAATTAAATGCCATACCCAATTTATTAGTTATGAGATATTTCATCATGTTCATTACACAAGCTCTTACAGTGGTTCCTCCAATGGAGGCTAGACGGGTTCTCTAAAAAAGGTTCAATCGTTGAAAACAGCTTTAATTAATAACCAACTACAGTATGGTTTGGGAAAGGAAAAGATAGTATGGTGGGATAGTGAATCTGAATTGTTTATATATCTTTATATGGATTGTTGTACTGCTTTAGAGATATAATTGATATGAAAAACGACTTGCCAGTCCCTGTACTAATTTTTTATTTTCTATTCGACAACAACTTCCAGTTTAATCAGAACTAAAAATTAAATTAAATTTCAGCCACTTTCGGAAGTAAGCATTTTTAGATATTATACGCACAATGGCTATTTATTAGACAAAATAAATATTAAACATTTATTCAACTATTATTTTCCCTTTATCAACATGGCGTGGTTGGTATAACCAGTAGGTATTTTAGGTGTATTAAACGTTTATTAAACTAAAAACATAAGAATTAGTTAGTATCGTCGTACCTATAATACCGGATATCGATATCGATAAATATACCCACCAAACGTATAATTTTAAAGGCTTTTATACTAAAAAATACCTAGACCCTATAAAAACCATATAATAACCTCAATAATAACCTAATCATTTGTTCAACGGTTTGTCCAGCAAAATGGCTCACAATTCCTTCGTTCATAAATTTAACCAGGGCATTGTGTTTAAAAAAATTGGGATCAAAACTAAAAAACAGATATTCTTACCTTATATTGAGAATTATTTCACGCAATTCAATAAAACTCAAAACAATAAAAACACAGTCACGTCCGCCATTACTCGCTGCTATTTCGTAACGAATTCAAGCAGTGTTGTCACATCCAAACACTTAAATTCTTCGGATGGATACAAAAGTCCTAAATTTATTTTCATCAATCTTAGCCGTGCCGTGAGAGTTATACCGTGCCATGAGGAACTAAATATATCTTGTCATTAAACTTAACGACCTTAAGGCACTTATTAAAATTTAAAAAGTAAGCATTAAAAGAAAAAAAAATAATTATAAATAAAAATGGCAGGTCCTACCTACATATTAAGTATTGATAAAGTTCTTTTTTTATATGGCATTGTAGGAAATTCTCGAGAATATGCGTGAATAATGATGGCCTTCAGTCGACGACAATGTCTGCAAGGGTGATTTTCCCCAGACCTGGCAACGTCGGACGCAAGACGTGACGTAGGCTGGCAAGTTCTTGAAAATCACGCACATAGCTGCGTGGCGCTTGCAAGCGTTGCAGGTGCTGGTAATTTTATATGAACACTGTGAACGTTTATTGGAGGTTTAACAACTTATTGAATATTATCGTTAATTAATACTAAAATTATAGTTCTACAAAACAATGAAAATATTTTAATTTCCGAAACCAATAATTGATTTTTCCTTTTCTTTTGTTGTCGTCACTAAAAAGTTTGGCAAATTTTATAAAAACAGCAACCTTTGAATATTTTACTTCCGAATAATATGGACTTTACCCGTATTTTCATTACCGTTTAATAACAGTTGTTGAATTTGGTATAAAAGACGAAAAACGTATACGACAAAAACACTAAATTTTTTTCACATAAGACTTTGAATAATAATAATTTGGTAAACAAGTTATAATAACAAAAGTAAACAATAATGTTGTAAGATATCCAGAAAAAATCACAATATTTATAATGTAGCCTCAGAAAATGGTATACCGTCCACCTGTATTACACGGTTTAAAACATAGACGTTGACAAGAAACGTTTTATTAGTACACCATAACCAAAAAAATACCAAAATATTGTTGAATACAAGTATATTAAACTATAATTAAAATTTATGTGTTTCTTGGGAAGGTTGAAATAAACTATTTAACATTATGTTAGCCTATATAGGTACTAGTAGTTTAAAAAGTTAACCATATTAATATGTAATAGGATAGCGAACAAGTATATAATTCTATTTTCTGGGTCTACGTACCTTACGTAAGTCAAAAACTGTTAAAGTAGGGTTTCCATTTACAGAAAAAATAAATCCCTGGGTATATTGAAGCATTTAACTTTATGTTAGCCCACATACACTTGAATGTGTATATAACCGTATCATAGTCAACAAATTCCATAAGACCCATATTTGGGTCTACATATACCTTACGTAAGTCAAATATAGGGATTTCCAATAAATGTACTTAATATCTCACTGAATTCAATTAGTTTATGATGAACTGTAGGTATTGTATTTTACCTATAAGTATAATCTAAACAAATAAAACAAAGAAAATTCTGTCCTAAATATGAGAGAGTGAGTCCTATTTAAAGTTGCGTTTCAGTTAATATAGTATTTTCAAGGTTTGGATATAATTATAATATTATATAGTTTTTAAATCTATTTTGACACTTTATCTTTAAACTAGGTATATAAAATCTCTTGTTTATTATTACCTACCTTAAATTATACCTAATATTTATATAAAACAAAACTATCAAAAGAAATTATTATTAACGATAACCGATGAGGGTATTGCATCAATTGTTTTAGAAGGTATCACCTGTATAATTTTCGAGTCCGGTCCTGGAATTTATGCCAACTTATAAAAATTTAATAGACCAGAATTGTCAGAGTGTCACGTGAATTTTTACATACTTTTAAAAGCCAATCACTGCGTCATAGCGAGTCAATTGATTGCATTGCATGACTGTTTACATATGAAGCAATAATTTTTATGTAAGCATTTCGACAACACAGATGTATAACAATGACCTGATCCTAATATTCACAATAATCAACAAAAAACTACACCGATTCAAAACACAAATACTTTTGTGGACGTTCTATTTACTTTTTATCAGGTTGATTGAAAATACCTATTACTAGAAAAATCACTAATGCTAGGTATTTGGAATCAAATTAGAACATTTCCTAATTTTGTGCGATGCAAATATAATTGCATCAGCTGATCCGAAAGTCACCAAAGCTCATGCATCGAGATAATTTTTTTCTTGCAATTGCTTTAACTGCATCTAATGTAAACAGGCTATAACGTTGCATATTTCTATCACTGCGCAACGAAGACAATAATAGGAATGTACCTACAAGAAACTTGTAGATATATTAACAAATTAATACATATTATGTTTTCCTATGGGGTTGGATTAAGATTATTGTAATAATAATACATAAAAAAGCGTTGTTTCTCAAGTAACCTACTTTTAGCTTTTTGAGAAAAAATTTGTAAGTAAGTACCTATTAAAAGAAAACAAGCATTAAATTGTCGTTCTTTCCTTCTAATTTTTAATCAGCATTGTATAGTAAAATTATTATGTTTTCCAATCGTTCTATATATACCTACCTAATTTTTGTGATAAATACAGGCACGTTGACGAAATCCGTAAGCGAGTGTCTCGTTTGTACGATGCTTTGGTGTTCTCTGGCACTATACATAGGTACTAACTCAAGGTAGGTAGGTACCTAACCAAAAAACGGGTCCAAATGAAATAGAATTTTAGATTTTTTCATTCATACGCTTTATGTAGGGACAGAAGAAATTATTTACATTATTAAGTACTATCGTACTTTACCAACGGTGATTACTAAAAGATGTAAGTACCTACAACTGACATTAACAAAAGTAAAAGTACCGATACGGATGGCAACACGTGCATTACCCTAATTGTTTTGAGATTTTTATTTAATCCCTTTTCTAGCTTACTTATATTAATATTTCCATTATTAAGTAGGTAAATTTTCGTAAAAATTTTGATGGGACCTCGTACCTTATATAAACTAGCAAAATAGTATTATTGAAATCATTGTAGTACTGTACTTACCTCAACACCTGTAGTAACTAAAATCACTTCTTTTAAATTATAGGTTAAATCAAGTTTTTCATCAAATATATTATATAATTCTTCTCTTCCATTCGCATTGGGGCAGATTCGGCACACGTTTCTAAGATCAGTTGAATTCATTTTAAATTAAATAATATATATTAACCTCAAAAACTGTCACAATACAATGCTACATGGCGGCAACAAACCAACCAACCAACTAACGAAAACGTCCGACGAAACGAAAGAACAAAACGGGTGGCATTGGACGAATAACAACAAACTTGAGAGCAGCTGCTTGATTCGCGGTAACAGCCAGGTCGAAATCCAAAATATCGACAACACTCGGGTGATATCGCTGTCGCTAACCAATTTACAGTGTTGTTGTTGTTGACAAAAACCAGTTACTTTGTTGTAATAGTAGTGACCTTGCTTTGAAGGATTTTTATCGCATGTTATTGCGTTGTTAAAATTTACTTGGTACGATTAGTTTATAAAAATTGGTTTTGCCTTTTCAGTCTTCTGTAACTAGAACTACTACTGAAGCGAAGTTTAACGGAAAGGAAACCTTATATAAGATTGTAAGAAATAAATTAAAATGTGGCGTACCTATACCCGCGTAATAGTGGCATGTTTTAAATGTGGTGGAATAATAATAATTTTTTAAATAAGTTGTGAGCAGATTATTAGCATTAGCAGTTCTGTGGACCTTGATGTGTTTATGTATAAAGATAATAAAACATGGTATTTACAATTAATATTATAATATAGTATTATGCAATGTTGTGTAAAAATATGATTTTTCTTTAAATTTGTCCTTATTGTGGGCTCAAAATGTGTATTGGGTAAGGCAAAAACTTGCAAAGTGTATTTAGCAGTTACTTTTTAAAAACAATTTAATTGGTTGGATCACCTAACCTCGCCGTTGTACACATCACGTCTCGAGAACGAAATTGATGGATAGTTTGCCATATTTTTGTTTGAAACACAATAAGGCGGATAGAATTATAAAACTTACCTTATACTATATTTAAGTATATAGTTGACCTTTTGTCAGACAAAACATCCAAAATTACTCGCAAAATTATTACCAGAAAATAAATATTTTATTGACTTTTCATATAGATACCTACTTACTTAACCACATCATCTAGAAATAATTAATTTTTTTCTTTACGAAGACTTTGGGTTCATCTGAAAGAACCATTTTCATAATGAATTCCCGTTAAAAAATTGCAAATTTAATAATTAGAAAGGCATTTTTGTTCTAAATCACTGAAAAAATCTTATGAATCATATATTTAATTATGTATTTAAATTCACTATGTAATAATTTTCGTTGATGATGTTCTTGTTTTATTGCATATGCTAGTTCTGTTACCAAGAAAATGCTCACCGTCTTCTTCAAACTTGATGCTGGATCTCCTCCATTATTTGTTTCTGTGAGCCACAGAGAATTCAATCAATTTTAATAAATCGTAACCAGGTAGGTATATAGGTATACGGCTTTAATCAAATAACTTTTTATTCTTTTATATTTTCTTAAATTTGGCTTAAAACATTTTGCATCTCAAAACAAGGTATCGAAATCAAAAAACAATCCAAATAACAAAAATCGACCATAATTATGTAGGTAGGTAGGTACCTACTCCCTAAAAGGGAATACCAACTTTTTTTTTATCAACATGTATTTTAAACTGCAATCAAACAAAACCCAAATCATTTCTTTAATAAATCTCTTAAAAATTTTTTAACATTATTTCTAAAAAACCTAAACGAAATATAAATATTATAATTCCTAACATATCTTAATCTTAAAATATCCAACAGTAATCTACTAATTATAGTTTAATAAATTCACAGAAAAACAAGTAAGTAAAAGGATATAATTGTCTTAAACAGAAGTATTTTTCCAACATATATTTTAACAGTAAAATTGAGTAGGCGTAAACAGCGTGGACGAGAAAAAACAAGGGAGAATGTAAATTCAACATCAGAAAAATCCATAAAGTATAATTTTATTGATCCATTTTGTTGTTCACTCCTACTCGCGTTTACTAACAATTTATTAACAACAATAATGCAAACATTAGTCCAAAATATAGGTATTGAGGTTTTAACATTTCAAATACAAAGTCTAAAAGTATCACAACAAATACTAATATTCTTTTAAGTACATACCTATAGTTTATTAACAAATGATAGAAAAGAAAACGCCAGTAAAATTGGCAGATCAATGAAATAATGAAAACTACAAAGGTTTACACAACAAGTTGCATTTGCATTTAGGTACTCGCATCACAACAGTTAAATACGAGTTATGCTCTAAAACATCCGTCAATTATATTTTGCTATACTTACAATAAAAACATTTCTGTTTCGCAAGGAACATAATATGCATATGAGATGGAATAGTTTCAAGTAAGCAGATGTATATAAATTATGTCTTCAATTCAAGAAATCCATAGTTTTAATACCAGAATAAATAAATAACCAGAAGGGTAAGTCTCAGTAGCAGTATTCGAAGTGTTAAGTTCGTTTAAAGTTAAATGAAGTGCAATTTTTCCGTCTATTTTCTGTTATTATCTCCGAACCATTGATGTCATAAAATGGTCAAAAAGAGGAAGGAAGGAATGTGAAAGGTAATGTATTTTTCACAATAAATGGTTGACTCCGTTTCACTACCCGTGACGTTTTGCAAGAGCTCGGCCATAAAAATGCAAATAAACTGTCGGTCAGGGTCGGATTATAATTTGTAATTATAGCAGGTAATATTTAACTATCTTGTGCTTGCGATAACATCTTTCAGTCTTTGTGTTTCTTAGGAATAATTTTAAATATCTTAAGTCCTACCTTATAGTGTATTTGCTTGTTGATTGTGTATAACAATGGGATTAAACCGGTAGTTTTATTGCAGTCAATAAGTCGATACCATTTAGGGTGAAAAATACTTTTTCTACAGACGTGTGGAAAAACCAATTTTCCGCACAGATATCAGTGCGGAAAATTGATTTTCCACACTAGTGCGGAAAAATTTTTCGGCACGATTATGTCAAAAATCCGTGCGGAAAATTGGTTTTTCCACACTAGTGCGGAGAAAATTTTCGGCACGATTATGTCAAAATCAATAATATATCAATTATAACTTGTAGTTATTACTTTTTTCTCAGAATTAGTTACTGTTACATATGTATGTGATTGTTATAGTTAATTAAAAATTATTAAATTTCTTTGAAATATGTGTAACTTATTTCCACACGTCTGTAGAAAAACCATTGTACCTGACACGTGCGGAAAATGTTTTCCCTGCACTCGGCTGCTTAACCGAACTTCGCTACGCGTCGTTCGGTGAACGGCAGACTCGTGCGGAAAAATTCATTTTCCGCACTTGTTAGGTAAATAGCTATTACCCATCTAATGTGTCATCTGTTTCCATGCAATCGTCACAACAAACGTCCCCTACTAGTTATATCAAAAAAACTGAATTAAAAAAGGAGAACAACTTACTAATAAGTGAAGAGACTTAGAAACCATTTAAACGAAATTTCATTAGAACAATACGAACAACTTGTAAATTTTGTCCATCCTAGGATATGCAGATTTCATTAACATGCAAATTACACGAGAAATTACACAAATTATCAAGTCACTTAGAGGTAAAAGATTTTTTACCATTACTGCCATAAATTACTCAGAATAATAGTCAGTAGTTCCTGGATTCTTTAATAAATCTACTTATGGCATTTACATTCTTTTAAATTGAAGTTCTATTTTTTATATTGTCCTCATTCTCCATATAACTTCAACCGCAAGTAAACAATTTTTCTGTGAAAAACCAATTTGTGTAAAATTCGTCAAACTACTGTGTATATTATTAAAAAAATCATTTCCTACTAATCACAAAGAATCATATTTTTCACTATAAAAATTAAATCGCTTTAGCACTGGAGTTCGACGCTTAGATCAAACGTGCCGTTGCCATGGAGAGTTGCCCTTCTTGTTATATATTTATTCTTGTGGTTGCAGCATGGTTGACGTCGATATTCATGCAACTTTTTGCAGATAAACTGGGTTTGATGTGATATGTGTAAGACGGACCGATACTTGATGGCAATACTCTTTTGTAAAGAAATGGCATTAAAATCATTAGCAAGGTATCATCGAAGACCTAAGGATTCAGTTGACACTGCCTTTGAAAAACAATAACCATGAGGTCCATTGGGTTTCAAAAGGCAGGTAGTAATTTATCTTTTATTATGAAAATGAACACATTCTTGTACGCCTCAGAGACCGAAAGGTAACAAACTAGTTATATATATATTAATATATGAACAAAATTATTATACCTCTAAAAATAAATTTAAAAATATGGAGGAACTGGCCGAGTAGAAAAAGTCAAGGACTTAAAACATAAACTAATAGTAACAGTTTAATTGAGAACTATAGCACATGTGCTGTGCTGACAAAACTAACTAAACAGCTCCTAATAACAAAATTAACATTAAACGCACGTACTTATACCTTGAATCCATTTATATTCTCTATAATACGATCTTGTAATGAGTTCATGGATCATCATGGATATATTATTGGAGAACCGTTAACAGTGTTTACTGCAATTCCCACACATTTTTAACTCGAAACCTTGAATTTTCTGAAGCCGAGTTAGAGGCAGAATTTGTCCGTGATCGAGATGTATGTCGTGTAGAATTAACAGTTGTTTGTAGTCCAGTGGTATTACCTGTAATATTGAATGCACTTTTTGAAGAGGCAGAGGAACTTGATCCATTTATAGGCATTACATTAGGAGGAAGGGATTTTCTGTACAGGGTGCCTGATGAAACAAGTCGACTTTTTCTTGGTCTCCCTCGTAATGATAAGCTTCTTCTTGAGGTACTTGGATTGCTAAGAGAATAATTAGGTATGGAATTATTAATCGGCGTAGATGTGTTTTCAGCAACATTTTGTAACACAGGTGTCAACGGAGCAGACGCGTTAACTGTCAAAGCTGAAATAGATGGGTTGCTCACAGCAGATATTAACCCAGGATGTTTTTGTGTTACAGTAGGTAAGCAAGAATTTGAGGACACTGAAGAAGTTTTTCTACCCCCACTTTGGTTGAAAATAGTCCTTTTATCTACATCAATTACTGGTATATCATTCCACAATGCCATGGTTTTAGTGGCATTAGAAGTATTTTTATATTGATAGCCAACGTGAAAAGGTCCATCGGTAATAGAAATTGGTATTTGATAGGACAATAATTGTTCTTTAAGATTTTTGAACTCACAGTATCCTTCGGCATTGTTAATTTTTATGTCTTTGGTAGCAGGTAAGTCTGTTTGTAATACTTTTCCTACAGTCCTTTTACGAAGTGGCTTTAAAAACGTCAGCAAGTCCTTTACAATTTCTTTGTCACCTATGTCACCGATTATACCATCAAGAATTGAATTCTCTTTAATTTTGACTTCAGGTCTTACTACAGAGACAGATTCGGGTGGGGGGATAACTAATGAAGATGTTAAAGCATCTAACGGAGGATTGTCAGATCTAGGATGAGTACCCTCATCATCAGAAAGAAGAATAAAATCGTCGGTCTCCGGTTGTAAAAGAGGCAATTTGACATTCGTTTGTTCTATGGAGTCTAATTCTGGTAGCCCTGGGATTGGATCAAAATCAGAAAATGCATCCCTAAATTTCTTTCTAATATCTAGGTTTAAATGAATAATTTCTAATTCAACAAATGGCTCGGGAGAATTCATGATTTCCTTTACATGGCATGAGTTGTCTACATGATCCTGCTTTGTCTCGAGGCTTTTAAAGCGAAGCTTACAAAATTGACAAACCATGTGCTTTCTGGTGTGCGTTTTTAATTTAAAAGCGTTATTATGGACACTTCCACACAAGTTGCATACGTGCATCATCTTTGATTTAGTTGCTGTTACAGTTGGTGTTAAACCAAGAGATTCAATAAATTCTGGCTTGCTGGTACCACTTAAACTACTGTCTTGGTTATCTTCGGAAATTGGATCAATAGCTGTGGCTGGTAATATCGGTTTGACGACATCTAATCTCTGGGCAACATGAATGGTTGGTTGAGAAACAGTAACAGGTGGTTGAAATATCGGCATTGGCGTTTCAGATTGACTTTTACTCAAGAATTTTGTAGGCATATCCATTGACGTTGATGATGGAGTTGCTTTACTTTCACCAGCAATCTTCGTTTCTTGCTTTTCACAATGCGTGGGCGACAACGACTTTTTTCTATGTTTATCTTTATTCACAGAAATACAAACGTAATCAATACTGGTAGTGTTTTGTGAATCATGATTTTCCAACACCTTCTTGCTTATTTTTATCGGAGACACGGTTTTTCGCTTCATAGGAAAAGAAGTTCTTTTCTTAGCGACTGCTCTAGGTGGCACCTTAACACCAGGTTTATAAATAAATGTCTTCATGTCGAGATTGCGTCTTTTAAAATATTTTTCAACTTCACCCATAGTAAATGATACAACAGGGGCTAGGTGTCTATCCAAGCACTTCTTGGGCAGCTTAATTTGAGGATGATTTTTGTATATTTCGGCAACACTGGAATGCAGTATCTTTTTCCCTTTAACTTTAACTTTAGTAAGCGGTAGCTCTGTGGGTTCTAATTTAGGACGTTTCGGAGGTACAAATGAGTCACGTCTTTCTCTTTTAATAGTTATGCAAGTATTGGCTAATCTTATACCTTTGTCTTCCAAAAACCGACTGCATTTTTCCTGAAACAAATTATAACTGTTAAAAATACAAAGGGTGGCATTTTTAACTGGAATAAATTCAGTATATTTATCAGCTAAGAATGTAATAATTGCCGTTATCATTTCATTTCTATACTTGAACTTTGGTCAGAGCTGGACATTTTGTATTATTATTCATTATAAACTCCCGCACTTAGAACCAGGGGGAACAGGTAAAAACCGCCCCAATCTATTTTTTTCAAATATAACGGGTATGTATTGTGTATCGTTGAAAAGGGCATAAAAAGGGAATACGACCCACTATTTATTTTTGCATTTCGGTACTCTAGAAAGCCAAAAAAAAACTTGCCATTTTAGCAACAAATGATAATATAATTTGGGTTTGGCCAGCGCAGACTGTTTAAAAAAAGAAAACATGGTATTAATAAGGTTGTGTGTTTACGTGATGCCGCATTCCAATGGTCACTTTATTTTCGGTTTAGAAGAAGTGAACACTTATCTGTTGTAGTATTTTGTGCTGTTTAAATAGTTTTTTTTTATAGTAAGAAGTATTTTTGCTATACTTAAATGGGTTATCTAACTGAATCACACAAATCGAAATTTTAATGATGACTGGCTTTGGCGACAGATCGCCTACTCAAGCAGAAGTACCTGCTTTAAATCACAAAACACACCCCGATTGAAAGACGTTATTGTGATGTGAGCCACGTTAGGGACATACCAAGAATAATGCAGCCTGGAGTAATGGATGCAGATACGCAATTAAATGTTTTACTATTATAGCTCTACAAGAAAATCCTATTACTCCAGCTCGGCAACTTGCAAGAGTTAAAGCCATACGTCTGCATCCAAGTTAGTACAATCATGTCAAATGCGTCCTTATAAAATGTTAATGGTATAAGAGTTACTGGAAGATGATCAAGGCCGCCGCCTTCAGTTTTGTGAATTGATAATGAATGCACTTGCTCAGCATTTAGTAGATTTGGACTGGATCCTTTTTACCGATGAGTGTACTTTTGTACTAAATGGTGAACACATTGCGTCTACATTACCGAAATGCAAAAGTAAATAGTGGGTCGTATTCCATTTTCACAATACATACCTTTACATTTGAAAAAAAAGTGACTGAAAACCGTTTACACTTGAAAACGGTTAGAGATACTAACTAACCGAAACGCTGTGTTAAGTAATAAAATAAAGACAATGGAGGAAGCCCGACAAGGTCATTTATTTCAAGGCCATATAACTTTGCCACTTTGGTGATTATTGTTTGCTGATCTAAAGGTATATCCGAGAGGCTGCTAACTCCCAAAAAAAGTGTACACGGATTTTAAATCCGTTTTCATTTAATCTGATTTAACATGATTTAAATAAAATATAGAGATTTAAGATTTAAAGTGTTATGCGTTATGCTATAACGCGCCGATGATTTATCAATATCATTTATAATAATATGAATTATCATCATCAGTAGGTATTTTTTTGTGGATTTAACAAATTTAAAGCAATTTTACTTGATTTATTTAAAGCTGCTTAAATTGGTTTAGTATAAGGTATTTTTTTTTAAATCTACTGATTTGGGGAAGATTTAAAATGATTTAATTTGATTTAACAACATAATGTACACATATTTGAGGGAGTTAGCAGCTCCTCGGGTATATCTATGACTTTACGCATAAGCGATACTAAATGTCCACCCTGTATACATGGGTTCCTTAAAAATACCAAAAGTATTAAGGTATGTGCATCAGTTATTGTTATTCCAAAGTCAGTGTAATGACATTCCATACGGCGGTAAACAGTCTCAAAGAGACCGACGTTTACCGCCGTATGGAATGATTGGAATGTCATCACACTGACATTGGATAAATTATACAATTCCTTTTTACAAATTAATATAAACCCATTTTAAAAAGAATTTCAATTTTTCAGGTAAGCGCATAGTGAAAAATATGCTGGTGTTTTGAAATGGTTTATTCGCAAGAACATGGTATTCGAAGGCTGAGAGTGCAGAGCAAGTAGTTATTTTGCGTCGTTGTATTCCGACCAACCTAACCCAATACCCAAATATATCTTAAATATTTTTGATGGATAAGATTTAAGAAGTTCTGGTGCATACCAGCATTTTAGTTTTTATCATAGGCTAAAAAACAAACAATTTAAAATAATTGTAGCTTTCTTAGAGGCAGTAATTACTTTGTTTATCTACATAAAATAAAAAATACATAAAATAATTCGAGAGCAATTAAATGCGCAACACAATCCAAACGAAGTTTCAATTATTACTGAATACTGAAACTGAATTTCTGTCGACAAAGGGCAGCGATTTCGTCAAACGCGACCAGCACAAAGGATCCCCTCTCATTAACCGAGCGTGGCCATGCGCTGGTCACGTCGGAAACACTGATTAATATGTTCTCCTTATTGGGGGAATTTAAACATCATACCAACATAAAATGCCAATGTAAGTTTGAGCCCATACGGTAGAAAACCTAACTACGTATCCGGGTTTGGCGTGTATATGTCGTAGGCTGATAGTGAAATCCGTCATTTCATGAAACGCCTAGTCATATCATGAAGCGTGGCTAAAAGGTATATTGCAACTGGTTTGTTCGTTGTTCCCCAGATCATTTTTTTCAATTTTTTTTCAATTTAATTTAAATTTTAGTTTTATAAAATAATATTAGTTGGAAAAATTGAAAAAAATGCCCTGGGGAACAACGAACAAACCAGTTGCAAATATACCTTTTAGCGTGCAGCATGATATGACTAGGATTTTCATGAAATGACGGATTTCACTATCAGCCTACGACATATACATCCGATACTAGTTTTTAGAGGAAATTGATAAGATCATATTTATAGACTATTATAAATCATAAAATGTAAGCTAAACAAATAAACTATAGTCTATTTCAGAAAGGTGTAGAGTAATAAAATGGGAAATTCCATCCAGTTCGGCTCAATTTCGGTGTCGGCCATGGGCGCAGGTAAACTTTGTGCATTAAATTATTTATGATAACTAACCAAAAATTTCAGAGAAAAAATAGTATTGTTTGTAAAATTAAAATTTCAAGTAATTGCGTAAGAGGATTAGAAAAGGTACATTTTCTGGCCTGAAGTGTCAAAATCGAAATATTGTGTAGGGATTAGTTAATTAGTAGATTATAAAGTTAAGTTTTGCGTTTAACAGGTACCATTTAACAGGTACCGAGTTTGGCTTTGGCCTCATTGGCTTATCATATAAATAGGTAGTAATTTGGAATAAACTTCATATATCGTGTGTGTGTATGACCTTAATAAGTATATTTGTTTAGTTTAACGCATCAGTATTTGCTGTTAAGCCGTATATAGTGTTCACAGTATTATACGATTAGTAATCAAATGGCGACATTCACACCAAGAAAAAGATGTTCCTATAATTCTCCACTATTAGTAAGTGAAAAAGTTATTATTTTAAATGTACATGATTGCATAAAATACGATTACCCGACTTTTACTGTACAAGAAACTGTCGACCGATGTTTCCGAATGACTGGAGTTGGAAAGTCCACCATTTTTAAATTATTGCGGGAGAGAAAGACAGCAAGTCAAGTAGAACCTCCCAAGAAAAGTCCAGGCAGACCAGTAAAAGTCCTTAATGAAGAAACCAAAGGTGAAGTTCGAAGAAAAGTTCACTCTTTTTATTTTAAAAAAGAAATACCCACCCTAGATAAGATTCTAATGGAGCTTGGCCAGGATGATAGTATTCCGTTGATAACAAGAAAACTTTTATGGACCACTTTAAAAAATATGGATTTTGTCTGGGAAAAGCATAACCGTAAATCACTTTTACTGGAAAGCGATGAAATTGTTTGCTGGCGACGAAAATACTTAAGAAGTATAAAGCAGTACAGAAAAGAGCAGAAGAACATCTTTTATCTTGATGAGACGTGGAATAATGAAGGCTATATTATAGTTCCAAAATTGTGGCAAGACAAAAATATAACCAGTGCTCGCCAAGCTTTCATGGAAGGCCTGTCAACGGGTATTAAGGTGCCTTCAGGTAAAGGGAAGAGACTAATAATCGTCCATATTGGAAGCGAAGAGGGATTTTTAAAAGAAGGTTTGCTAACCTTTCAGTCGATCAATACGGGAGATTATCACGAGGACATGAATTCGAATGTTTTTGAGGACTATTTTGGTGAAATGATAACATATCTTCCAGCTGATTCAGTAGTAGTTATGGATAACGCAACCTATCATTCACGACGCACAGAGAAGACTCCAACTTCATCTTGGAGAAAACAAGAAATTATCGACTGGTTAACCATCAAAAGTATTGAGTTTAAAGATAATTTGATAAAGAAGGAACTATTAGCTATAGCAAATTTACACAAACATCGTTTTATGAAATATGCCGTGGAAGATATAGCAGAAAAACATGGTGCAACTGTGCTGCGCATACCGCCATATCATTGCGAACTAAATCCTATAGAACTTATATGGGCGCAAGTAAAGGGATTTGTAGCAAGACACAACACGACATTCAAAATGAAAAACGTTAAGCTACTATTTGAGCAAGCCATTAAGGAAGTGACACCAGAGAACTGGCGAAAAGCAGTCCATCATGTCATTAAAGAAGAGGAGAAAATGTGGGATCTTGACCACCTGATCGATCGGACCGTCGACCCGTTAATTATAGCGTCAAGAGGAGATGACAGTTCCTCAGATGCCGAAGAATATTATGATTTTTTATAATTTAATTTCTGTATAATGTATTTTTTTGTATTTTGTATTTTTTTTATAATGTTTAATAAAAAATAAGTGTAGCTAATACTATGTACCTACATATTGCCTCATTTTTATTCTGTTAAAATAAAATTATTTCCTTTTTACGAATATCCTACCGGCACGCCTTTATCACATCATTTTCAGTGTTTGTGAATGGACAACAATAGGCAAAACACATAAATTTACCCAAACCCGGGTGGTACTACCTGCACTTGATGAAAAGAAAGAATTTTGCAATGAAATCAATGCCAAATTATGATAGTGGCTTAAATATTCGTTGGGTCACTCTGTAGTCCCTTTGCATACCTAATAAGCTTTTATTACTCTACACCTTTCTGAAATAGACTATAGATATCTAAAAACACTTAAAAAATACCCTTAGTGCTCGATCCTGCGTTAGGGCATCCTGGCGAAACAAAAACATTTGCAATGTTTTAGTGCAGCATCTTTGACATATTTTCTTTGAAATAAGATCAGTCTCTTCAACCTGTAATAAAAAAAATCTAGTTAATTGTGGTGCCAAATTAATATCTATGGTAATATTGAGAGAAAATCCAGTTTTCAGAACCAAAGAACTTTCATGTTAGGGTGGAATTCTTAATGTCATTCAACCTATTGCCAACCCTATAACCTATTTCGCGTTGTTTTTGTTAGTTTCTTATTTTAGAGCTAGTTCAGTATTAATTCATGAAAGGAGTATACCACCCCGGTGAAACTTTAAATGGGCGATCTTGCATCACAAGGTCATATTTAGCTCAAGTTGCGGCCAGCTGGCCATCAGAGTCAAATTGGCGCTGTTGTCGCTTGATGATTCTCCAGCTGGCCGAGTAACCGGGTTCTGTCGCATATTTTCGACGTATAGAAGAGAAGGACAGTTATATTCTGACCTACTATAACGCTTCCCAAACTGCGCCAGGTGGTAATTGGATCAAACCAGCCAGCCCGCCATCTCAAAACTGTTAATTTTTCTTCTCCACACTTGTTAATACAATTCTATTAGTTTCTATTCTAGAAAACTTCGCCGATGTGTGTAATTTTTCAGTTATTATTTCAGTCTACTATGCAGGTAATTATGTTTATTGTTTATCAAATTGATTTTACACTTATACCATTTTATATTGGAAATGTAAGTTTACAATAAATAATTTAACAGGAAATGTTTCCCATACGTAATAGGTATTAGTTAACAAGCCAATCTTAACAAAATACCACTGGGCAGCCTGCAGATAACTGCAACGCATTTGTGCCCTAGGTACACTGAGAAAACAGGGCCAGCTAAATTTCTGTGCTGGAAATTTTTAATAACCATAGCTTAAATAATTGCAACGGTTATTATTTTTTAATAGCTATAACTACATAGGTTTACTTAAGCTTATGAACTTTTTTATTTGAATCGTTATTGGTAAAGGCAACTAATGATTTTTATTATGATAACAACTGAAAATTCGTTATTAGGTACTACAACTAAATATGTAGCTGTAATTACAATCTCAGCCAAATTAATATCCCTTTACTTACTGCAGCTACCAGCTAAATAGCTACAAGTCGAAACAGTAACAGCAGCAGCAAAAAAAATATATCTGACAACTATGGATTTGGACCTGCCGGCTGTTCGAATATTTTTGTGACCCGTCGGGACGTATTCGTGTTGACAAATTATGGCGGGATTGGCGGGTCGACTCGTGCCTCGTGCCGTACCCAATGCCCATCCCCATTTTACTATTTGGCCGTGGGTTGAGTGGTGGTATTGTTTTGTGATTTTTTACATGGTGTGATTTGTGTTCTTGTTGGAGGTAAGTTTTTCGTAATTTTGGTAGTAATTTAATTATGTGTTTTTAATGCAAATATTGACAAACAAATTTTTAACCATAGTTAGTATTTAACCGAAAATAGTTATATTGTATTAAAAGTGATTTCTTATACTTGTTTATAGCAAACGTACCTAATTACTGTATTTTGTAATTTTTGCTATACTCTCTCTGGTATCTATAATATAAGAAACAATAATATTTCTGATACCGGTCGCTCTATGGCAACTAATATATATCCATACATTCGTACCGAATATTGTCTTTTCTATTTCTTTTATGTATAGCATAATTACTATATTATTAGTTGACATATTATGTCAAGTTTTTTAGTGATTGTTTTGATCTCGTAGGTTTACGTTCTGTACTTTTCAGTAGTTCACATATTAAGATGTTAAGGTTTCAACGGATTATTTTTATCTGTAAGGTTTACGTTTTATGTTAGTTAAGTATACGATGTCAAGTTTTTTAGTGATTGTTTTGATCATGTAAGTTTACATGTACTTTTAATTATTTGACATTATGATGTCAAGTTTTTTACTGTTTACGTTTTACCGGGTGATAACGAATATTGTTACCCCTATTTTTTCCGTAGTTTTATTAATATGCAAACTTTTTTCAAATTTCAGGAAATTTCTAAGTGCGTAGTTTTTAATAAAATCATACTTTTAAAATCATATTCGGTTTAACTGGAAGTGATCCTAATTTTCTCATTTGAAGTGGGGCGCCCAGTATATTTTTACCGGAAGTATATTTACCTTCTTTCTAGTCCGGTTTAACCGGAAGTTTATATAAAAAATACGAGAGGGACATATCGTGAGACTTATAATGAAGGCTATAAAGCTATCAAGTTCGTTGTCACCCGGTATATTATTTGATATTATTATTTTAAACTATACTTTAATTTAATGATTATTTACTGTTAAATAAGTAAAATTGGGTTATGGTCAATTTTTAATAAAAAAATATTATATTTTTGTTAACGTTTTGATTTATTATAATTTTTAAAGCATCTTCAGAACTAAAAACCATAAAAAATATATTTATTTGAATAATAAATTAACTAAAATAAAACTTATTTGGAACATACTTTAAGTACCTACTAGGGAAATGGCAATTAATTAATATTTAATAAATCTTGAAAATATAAATAATGTAAATTATATTTTTAAGTACCTATAATCAAGGTATGTTCCAAATAGGTTTTATTTTTAGATAATTAAATTAAAATATTTTTATTGTTTGTAGTTCTGAGGATGGTTTAAAAAAATTAATAAACGGAAACTCATCAAAAACTTAAATTTTTTCAATTAAAAATTGACCAAAAGCTTCAGTAAACTAATAAGTAATACCTGTGGTAATACTTATCCTGTTAATGTTTTTAAAAAATGTATTACTATATTATTATGGCTTAATAAAATTTAAATAACTATACTTACCTACATTAAGTTTTTTTATGCTTACCTGTATAACCTATATAATATGAGTACCTACCTCTTGTTTCGCACTATATGTTATCTTTCAGGCTTTGCCTAAAAAAAATCTTACCTGACCTGGAAAAAAGGAAATATATGCAAAAACTCCCTAATTATGCAAACTTTAACGTCGTTTTTTAAGTCAAAAATCATTGCTGTAGCAAACACAACAATTACTTAAGACAAGTCAACACACTACTTATTACAGCAATTTATTTAGTTTTTACAGGTCCTATAAGTAACTGCAATAGTATAAAAATTAACTACCATTAAGTAAATTTTGTTTATAAGGGTAAATAGCACAGTTGTAACCACAACAACTTAATTTGTTGTACTAACTAAACTTTGAATCTCCTATTAAAAATAACAATAATACTGATAACAATTTTTTTTGATAATGGTAGGAAAGCCTGTTAGGTAACCACCGCAAACTCAAAATGACTTATGTGATGTGCTACTTGTGGTAAGTCGGCTGTTCCAGCCATAGACAATTTACCTTTAGATACCTACAGCTTATCTCCTGCGCAAACAAAAGTTACGTTTTATGGGTGAAAAAATACGTCCGAGCGCATGACTCGTCGGTCAGCTGTCTTCATTCGGGGAACCTTCGTGCATGCGCACAAACCTCGTGTTATCGGCCGTCCTACTTTATCGACCCGCTCAAGACTACTCTCCAGAACCGGCTCGGCCGCCATTTTTGTTGTTGTGTTTTCTGCGGATTCCTTGTAGTTTTCTAAAGTTTTCAGCTATCGGATCGGCTATCGTGGATTGTGGGACTGGTGTTTAATATTTATGGATTTCTGGTTTTTGTGTAGTTTAGTTAGTGAATTGTGTTTGTGCTTTTAGTGACTCGGATTGTAATATAAACAATGACTAGTACTAGTTGCAGCCGTTGTATAATTGTATTATGCCCAAATGGGGGTAAAATAAACCCTCTATGGTGGCATATGAGCAAGAATTTAAATTTTAAAGCCCGGACCTGTCTATTTTCCCATTCGTCAAACGATAATGTTGCAGTGCGCATGTCTAATAGTTCCCAGTTTTGTTTACATGCGCGAGGCCATAAAACTGCCACATTCGTGATTATTGTTTGTTTATCTAAAGGTAAATTGTCTATGGTTCCAGCACTTTCATTTTAATAACGGCAACAACGGACATGATCTGTCCCCTATGTTATTACGATTTCTAGCTACGGTAAGTCGATTTCTAATAAGGGCTATTAGAAATTTTCCTCAGTGTAATACCTAACAATCTATCAATTACGAACAGATAGTTTAGGCTCTTGAAATGATAATTTTAGCATATTTTTGTTTTACTGAGTAGATTAGAAGTATAACATGATGGCACAAAGATAATGGTTTGAGCTAACTCGATAAGTAGATACTTGACCATTGGTCATATTTTACAGAAAAATGTCAATAACCCGATACTGTTTCTTTTGTTTCAGAGAATGCTGTAAGAAGGTTGTCAATGCAGATTATAAATAAACGTAGAAAAAATTATTTACGCTAAAGCGCTTCCATCTTTATTTTCTAAATCTTGGTTAATATAAAAACGTGCCTTTATTCCATAAAATAAATACTTTTGTGCGTCTTTTTATTGATTTAATTTGTGATTTAATAATATTTATATTGAATTCCAAATCAAATCAATAAAAACTCGTTCAAAAGTTAATAATAAAATTGAAAAGTTCTAAAACCGCTGTTCAAATTTCCCGCCATTGCGCTTCGGATGGCCAGCAGGCATACTAAAATCGCTCTCTCTCTCTCTTACTCTCTCTGCTTTCTCTCTCCACTGTGTTGCGATTTTTTAACAAGGAGTTAACATTTCTAACCCTTTGGAGTATACTGGCGTAGGGTGAGATTACAGAAGCTCCTGCATCTGACATCTGCAGCTGCAAGTGGCAGTTGGCAAGATGCAAATGACAAAAATGGAATTCAAGAAAACGTTTCTCATATTTTTCGGCTGCAACTTTGCGGAAGGTCCTTCAAATTTGTAAAAAAAAAAACAGGGGAACGTTAAGAGTTAAATTAATTAATTCATTATTGCCATGGATTTGGTCATATTTCACGTATTTGGCAGTCGATATCAAAAAACCAGAAGTAGTAAAAACGGCGGATTTGTGTGTCAGTTTGTAACTTGGAATACGTTTAGTAAATCCAATACATATTTTTTTTTGGAAAATACTTAGTCAATGATCTCTGGTACCTATAGATGGCACATGTCATTCATAAACGCTATTAAAATGGGTTGACAACATCGCTTGTAGGAAAGAGGAAGTGAAGAGCTGCGTGGGGCAGAGGCTTTATTTACTGATGATAAAGTCAAATTTCTCTAAGAACACGCCGCATCGTGGCCGTCACCTGTCATTTATGGCACCCAGTCTGGTCTATTTTACGTTAAGATATTGGCGACACAGACAGGACTGGGTTAAGTTCTATCGCATCCGCTATAATTTAAACTTTTACAGGGATCTGGATGGTTTAGTAGTATAATGGCTTGCAATAATACAGCGTTAATTTCATTTAGAATTGAAACATGAAACTTAACGTGCGATAGATTAAAAGTTATGGCGTTATTTATTGGTAAAACATAGGAATATATTTGACATGCACTAAATTTACCAATGAAACAACATACAAAAATTGTAGAAGAGCCAATCAAGCGGCAAGCGATGCGCCTGCACATATTTCGCGTTCAACACTGCGTTGTCATATTATTTTTTTTTACTTTTGCGGCCTGGTACAAAATGTCATGGGTTTTTAAATATAAACAGCTGGATTAGTTCTCAGTGGCAACCTATTGTACCGTTATTAAAATGGATAAACTAATAATATTAGATTTATAATAGCAAATTATGATAAATGGAGTGTTTGTTATTCGAAATAGAAGAGTTAATTAACGTAAACTGGTTTATTCTACTCACCGTTCAAGTTTACTAATAAACACCGAGAAAATTTAGTCTCTGAAATGTGACGCGTGAGCTTGGCACGGCCCACTACTGATCTGGGAATTTTTAGAAAGAAACCAGTATCAGCTGTTAATGTCATATGTGGGTGTCAACTGTCGAAACGCGAAAGGCGTCTGAGGATAAATCTGACGAAATTAAAGATAATATTTTTTTTGTCTTTGTAACAGAATAAAGTTTTTTATGTCCATTGAAAAATGAATATCCATAAATTTGGAATGACAAAATATGGTGAATTTTCTGGCTTATTATATAGCAAAGTAGCGTTGAGAATTATTTTTCTGCATGTGTTTTATATCAGAATTTGCAGATTTAAATATATCTAAGTCATTTTAATAACACCATGTAGGTATAAGAAAAATTGATTGATCGATCCTCTTAAGTAAGTATTAAGTATTAGGTACTAAAGCGTTTAAAAATTCAAGTATTTCGTAGTGCCGTAATTTTTTCTTGGTACCTAACCAACGTGAAATAGAAAAAAAAAGTATGGATAGACATTATATTATATTTAAAAATATTTAATACAGTAGTCCCGGTGAATTTTTACCCGTACCTACGTCATTAAAATCGTATGAATCAAATCAAATATACAGGGAAAAAAAGTCACATTATACTAGGCGTGCCTAGAGTTTTCATGTACGGATTCCTAAAAGTTGTTTTAATTCTAAATCAAAAATTTCAGTCTAGTACAAAACCGATGTTTTTTTTATCCATACATTTCAGCAGATCACTCTAAAGAATATTTTTGTCGAGAAAGTATTCTTTAAGAATACAGTACAATCGCGATAATATGAATATGCACTCTTATGAACGACTCAGTAATATGAACATAATATTTTTTGCATTGACCACTCTGTAGTATGAACAGTGTTTAATAACGGTAATATGAACATTTTATTAAATCTTGTTTGTTTTTGTTTTGCCGCCTTAGCATTTCTTTCTTTATTCATTGTAGTATGTAGCTAGTGAAAGTGAACATTAGATTAGTGTAGTATTTATCTTCAGTGCTAAAGAGTGTTATACCTTGAATCGTACTTAATTGTATGCATTAATCGGTTCAAAATGGTTAAAGTAAAAAGAAAATCAAAATGCCTTTCCCGTTCCGAAAAAGCAAGAATCATAGAGGATGTTAATAAAAGCTGAAGAGATAGAAGATTGGAACAAGGACGCAATTGAAGACTCAAACTTGGAAGAAGGCGTAAATGAGAATGAAGAGGATGAAAGTGATCTTGAAATCCAAGACCAGCCAAGTGTTAAAATTAAGCATGGTAAAGCAGTTGAAGCCCTCAGGATAGCAATAGAATGGGCTAAGCAGAATGGCTTAAACATAACGGAAATCGCGAGTTTAAAAAACATTCATGAGTAAGCTGTTTTAGCAAACATTTCTACTAAAAAAACACAATCAAAATTAACATCTTATTTTGCTGTAAAAGATTAGTTAAGTATCTTAAGTTAGGTTATTGTATCAATACACACTATGTACTATGTAGTATGCTAGGTACAATAACAATAATTTGTTACATATGTATTTATATGTATTTTTTGTAAACTTCGCTAATATAAACGTATCGTTAATATGAACTCTTTAGAATTTTTGTGTTCACGTTACCGAGATTGTACTGTATTCAATTTTTTTACATAATTCCGTTCAGAGGAATTTAGACACTGCCATATTTTTTTAAAATAAATAAATAATAACATATCAGTAAGTATAGGTATACTTACCGGCAGCAGAAAAAGACAATCACAATATAAATCTCTGTTTCAATACAGTAGAATCGTGATACCTATAGTGAACTAATTAATGCACACTCACTTCACTAAATCGGTGTGCTCACTGTTCACTATATCAAATATTTTTTCAAATTGATTAAAATAATGTTTTTTCTTTAGTAAACCTATTTTATTAATTATGTCAAACAGACAAAATATTACATAATTATGTAAGTATTATAATTCGTAAAACCAAAAATGTACTTTAATTTTTTTCTTCACTTTGTATTCGCTGTGAAGCAACTTAGCCTTCTCTTGCATCATTAAACCAGTCACATGAAGATTTTCTCTTTTCTTTAAAAACCACTTATGTAAGCTCCTTCCATTCTAGGACACTCTAAATGTCTGAAAGTTTTCATTTTTCGTGAAAGTGTCAATCGTCTAGGTTCACCCCGATAATATCGATTAATGTGAATCGCACGTCATAGCTAGCCCAATGAGAATGACTTTGCCAGTTGTCTAGGCTCCATCTCCTTATGACGTTACTAAAGAATATTTAATGCAGCTTCTGGCAAGGGCGTTTGGCATGAACGATGAGGCGCTAGACTTTGGACCAGAAAGCTGCTGGTTCGAATCCTGTCGGTGATAAACTTTTTTAAAACTTTTAGTGAAAAATATTATAAAGTCCGCACTAGGTGATTTGAAAAAAGTCAGCTGTATACCGTCCAGTGGTTTCCGGTAAATATACATAATCGTACACACCCGATGAATTGAACATCTTTTTTATTAAGCCAGTGAAACATATTAAATACAAAGATTACTTTTTTCCTAATTAAGTTGCATTCAAATTATCGCCAATTCCAGTGACAAAAATGGCGCGCAAAAAAGCGCTGAGCCACCTTTTTATTAAAGGCAGCTCATATTTAAAATTTGTAAAAAAATTGCTAACAAATAAACTCCACACATTATTTAAAATTTGAAAGCATATAACCCACATATTACCATATTACCAATATTTTTTATTAGTCCTGGTACGCCTAAAAGAATTAGTTAAGCATACTAAATTTTACACACATTTATTGTTCAAAATCAAAAAGTTATCTACAGTAAGTAGGTACCTACCTACAAATCTAAAAAGTTATGAGCATTTTATTTCCCAATAACAAAATACTTCGAATGAAATATTAACTATGCAAGTAAAGAAAGGAACGCGTTTTGCTGTTGCTCATAAATACGACTCGGCATATTTCTAGTCTTTTAAGATAGATGCTTTATTTTTTTTTTTAAAGCTGATACTTGGCATTATTTAAGACCTATAAAAAATCATTTAGTCTAAAAACACTTCGCTAAAACCATCTATTCTAAGTTACAGCTCACTTATACAATTATTATGCATAGACACATAGAAACGTTAGAAAAATATGATTTATGAACATGTTTACATAGGCAAGCATTTAAAAAAAAATAAAAAAAATTTAACCGAACTTTAGAGGCAACTATTTCCTAATTTAATCTGCCACCGAGTAAAAAAAAAAGTAAGTGGGTACCAGTATGTACCTACTAGTTTATGAAGTGTAAGAAAAACCGTTTCATCCCTTGAATCTGCTAAACTTCGCCCTTAACATTGTCATTACATTTAATTTCTTTACCCAATAAAGACAATTTATTATTATTATTATTATTATTATTATTATTATTGCTAATTTCCCTAATTTAAATACTTAAACGTTGACCAGTCCTTATATATGTACTAGTACCTACTGTGTAATCAAGTAGGACACACATATTTAAAATTAATTAGGTAAGTACTTTCTTTAATAGTTTTAGTAAGTAGGTAGGTACTCTTAAGTAAATAAGTACTTAAAAAAAAAATAGGTACTTAGTAGTAGTATTAAGCATAAAAACTTGTATCGTCATATTCTTTTAGTAGGAAAGTACTAAAGTACCAATTTCAAGAACGTTACGTATACTCAGTACCAAAGCTCTACTTTTTTTTGTTTCAATGTTTTGTCTTTTTACAGTACCCACTTAAATTCTAATTTATATGGAATATTTATTTTTGATAGAACCTGGTACATCAAAATCTCAAAATAATATTATTTTAGTTAACTAAAAAGCCGTCAATACTGTGGCAGCGACCGACGTGCAACGATTGCAAGTTGCAAATTACAATAAATGCCCTGACCTAACACAAAAAAATAAGTAATTAAAATCTCAAATATTAAAAAGCATCTTACGAACTTATAAAATATGTACCTACCTATAATTTAAATACATTCTATTACACTACCATTCTATAATAAGTGGCAAATAAATGGCGTTTATACTACTTTCCTATTTAGCAGTAGATCTTGAATATTAAAGATTTATTGATTCGACCACGTACATCAAAAATCAAAATAAATTTATTTGAAAATAAAAAGGTTTAGTATTATAGCGAGTACCTATTATAGGTAAGTACATAACTATCTATTTCATCATTCAAAAATGCCTAAAGATCATTAACACAAACCGTCATGCATATTCGCTGCAAAATATTGACGCGTCCCTATAGAGTCAAAATTAAACATGGCGGCTTACCTCGACTCCCGTAGTCACCAAAATCACTTCTTTCATGTTATTTTTGACGGACAATCTCTCGTCAAAAACGTGCATTAATTCTTCACCACCCCCGGAACTGGGACACAATCTACACACATCGTTTAATTCAGAAGAATCCATTTTATAAATTATTAGTCAGTACATCAAAAATGGTGATCTCACGACAGCAGAACAGACGAAATTTACGAAACGAACATGTGAATTAGAAAAGGGCCAACCAACTCGATCAGGAGAATCGGCATTTCCGAAGCTCCATCGGCTTAAATCGCTGTTGCCAAGCCTCGTTTAGCTTTGTGTGTGACTGAGGGACGACCGGACGAGAACCGAGAAAGTAGAAATATGTGTGATACTTTGTTAAATTATGTCTGGGAAACGCTCGTAATATTGAAATAGCTTTGTTGAGTTAGCCGAGCGCAAGGATTAAACACGTAAATACTGAATATACTGCGATAGTTATTTAATTAAAACTTTAAAGGCAAATCGTTGCAATTGAAATTATGAACGCGATTTTTAAATAGAGAAAGCATTCATCAGGGTCTTTGAGAAAGATGATTTGCTTATGTTGTGTTCTGTACAGTGGTTGTTTTGTTTGTATAGATTAGTTTTATCTATTTTCCACCTACTTACTAATAGTCTATGCTGCTAAAAGTAAATAAAAAACAAGTTTAAAAATAGAAATGACGCAGTCAAAATCAATCTGTATAAAAATCCACAAAGCTTTATTTTGTTAAAACAATGTATTTAAAAGGAAATCATTAGGCTTTTTACAGGATCAAATTACATGCAGTTCTGTTTAAGTTAATAATTATTTAGAATGTTAGGTTGAATTTCTAGTGATGTTTACTGATGTACCATGTAAAGTATGTTTCACAATAAATGGTTGACTCCGTTTATTGTGAAACATACTTTACCTGTGAATTGCAAATGGATGGAGTACCTATGCAGCTCCAAAAACCAAACCCGATACTTTCCCCCCCGTTTTCGAGAGTGGAGAACACGAAAAACAGTGTTCTCTCTACACCCCGAGGGGTGAGAACCCTAAAGGATTGTAGAACCATTCCCAACTGCGACATCTAGCCCTTGTATAGAAATCCTCTTTTTGAATTCCCATTTGAAAGGGGTATCCTTTCAAGTTTTTTCCGCTAAAATAATTCCCTAAAAACACACAAAAGGGGTGCTTTTTGGCCGTTTTCGGGGTAAGAACTAGCTGAAAACATTTTTTTGTATTCTCCACCCTCTAGGGATGGGCACATTAATGACAATAACCTCGAAAGTACATATCGATGCTAGAAAAACATTCGATGCACGTCGAAAAACATCGATATTTAGTAAAAACTTATTTTGATTCCTAAATAAATCGATGCTAAAAACATTGCACTGTTTTTAAAATAATATATACCGTGCGAGCAAAAATTATTTGCATCAAATAAGAGGGCTGGGGTTAAAAAACGTAGGGCTTGGTTTAGATCACAATGATATGGGGACGATATATCTAACCAAATATAGGTTAAACTTTTGTCAAATTCATATTATGACATGATATGCCAAACCTAATGAGTAATAAAATAAGTAGACAATAAATACAAATTTATTTTTGTTGTTTACAAAATTACCAAAGTATGAATATACAGAAAGAAAAAGAATTACATATTGCTTCTTATAAGAATAGTTCTGCATGTTCCATAAGATCTTCCCACTTCTTGGGACAGGCGGCGTCTTATACAATTTGTTGGCGTATTTTGCATTATTTCACGAACGTTTACAACAATTTCTTCTGGTTCTTAAAGATGGTCTTCCTGCTCCTTTTTTGTGTTGTATAGAACTTGTTTCCCTAAACACAGCCACGGTTCTTTTCAGGCAATATGATAAAAATCCCCAAGCCTTAAGAAAATGTTCGTGAAAATCGTCCATGCACAAACCCGGATTGTATTGCCACTCACCATTTACTCTAACCCCGTTTCGAAAATACGCTTCAACCATGAATGTTTTGTGCTGTTCTGTAAAGCCCATTGTGTGAATTGTTCAAGAAATTGGAAAAATTAGCGATGAATTAAATTACCTATACTTGTAACGACTGTCAAAGATGACGGAATAACTGATTGATTTGTTAATTCAGGTAGTTACTGACACCCAACAGGTATTAAGCTCTACGGCTAAGCATTACGTCCTTAGATGCAAGGCCCACTTTGATGCAAATAATTTTTGCTCGCACGGTACTATCACTACATGGATATTTGACAATTTTTTTTTATAATAAAACACCACACAAGAAATTACTACACAAAAACACTGCACCCATACACACACACCCTCACTAGCACCAGTAAGTTCTTAACTCAAAAATATAGTAAAGTAGCTAGAAGACAAAACCTAACCTAGATATACCGGTATCTAGGCTAGGTGAAGTACGAAGCAAAGTACGCATTAGGCATGCGGAGCGGAAATACTAATCAAGTGGTCTGAAAATTTATATCTACGCCTATGGCGCGGAAACCGTAGGAACACGGGGAGTTTAGTCGGTAGGCATCCCAATCATGGTTGAATCAGACACTACTCTGCTTCACAGGGTGTTAGTCTTTAGAAGATTCTCCTCGTTAAAACTAAAAGAAAAGTTGAGTTTGGGTGAACAGGGTGTCCGGAAAATACGTATACAACGTTTGACGATAGACTCCTGACGTCAAAATAGGTCGATCTAAGCCGACTTAGTTATATCCAAAATTGTCTCGTTTAGCCGGTAGAGGGCGTCAAAAATTTGTAAAAATATTGGTTTTTCCTAAATTACGTGAAAACCTGCTAATCGATTTTAATGATTTTTAGTATGTAGACTAATACTATAAAATGACGTTTTCTAGTAGTATAGTCACCGGCTGTAAATAAGTGGAAGTGTTATAAAAGTGATATAATACGTCAACATTTCTCCTCATTTTTTATATGAACGGCGTTATGACAACCCATATATTTTTGTAGAGTGACTGGATGTATTTGGAAGCTATATTTTACCTCTTTAATATTTTTCGTTGAATGAGCTGTTTTGCCAGAAGAAAATATTTACAATATTTAGTATTATTAGTAATAATATTAAAATCAAATTACCTGTAACTATAATTTTTTAAGTGACCTTGTTGCTATGGCATTTAATAATTTGACAATTATTGACAAATTGTCACCTATGAAATTTACTCAAGTATATACGATCAACATTCTTGAATTACAAGTTCATTTTACCATTAAAAATGGAAAATTATACGAACTCTGAGAAGGTTGACATGCTCCTGGTATACGGGTTTTGTCAAGGATATGGGCGTCAGAGTGTTAGGGTTTACATGAAGAGGTTTCCTAACCGTCGAATACCAAACCACCAAACATTTGCCAATATCGAGCGTCATCTTCGGGAAACGGGCAGCTTTAAGAAAAACTTTAAAGGCAGGGGTCGTATGCTAACAACTCGAACTGTGGAAACAGAAGCGACGATGATTCTGGAAAGAGTTGAAGAAGAACCAAGTACCAGTACCCGTCGCTTAGAACGTGAGTTACATATTCCTAAAACGATTGTCAATGAGGTTTTAACAGAACAGTTGTTACATCCTTATCACGTGCAAAAAGTCCAGGAACTTTTACCGACTGATCCCCCCATGCGGCTTATATTTTGTCAAATTATTAGAAACAAAAGAATCCGTGATCCAATTATTATTATATTACAATTTTACTTATTATATTTCAATACTTACTTTCAACTTTGTTGTACTTTGTTTTATTTTTATTGTTAATAATTGATGTATGCAGGTAATTGTAAATATTTTCTTCTGGCAAAACAGCTCATTCAACGAAAAATATTAAAGAGGTAAGGTAAAATAGCTTCCAAATACATCCAGTCACCAGGGCCGGATTAACCACTAAGGCCAAATAGGCCATGGCCTAAGGCGCCACGAACGAAATAGGCGCCGCGGCTTTTTAACAAATTTCATTGTACCTATTATTTTATATATTTAAATCACTATTTAAACTATGGCATAATTGCTAATTATCATACCTATAAAGTATAAAGAACATTACACATTCCAATATAAACAAAAATATTCTAAATTAAAGTATTAAGACTATTTAAGTTATCAGATCTTGTGGAATCAACTTCCTTCAACGACATTATTCAAAATTTCTCAAGTCAAAAATGTCGAAAAAAATTTTTCTAGTATCTTAATACTCTTACTACTACGTTATTTTTAAAATTACCTTTAATAAAAGTTTTTGGGCATTGGGCCACAAAAACTGTTCCTTTAATACCTTTATATTTTTTGCTCAGAACATTTACATATATTATTTTATTTGTTGATGTCATTGATCTCGTTAATAACGAGTCGTTATTGAAATGATGTTTTAGAAGTAATCCCTATACTTTAGTTTATATCATTTTGTGTATTTATAAGGAACCGATCTACGAATATCATTTGATTCTTAGCGCTGAATTTGTGTTTTTATGTGTTTTATATTTTTGTATCCTAATTAGCTGGATTAGTCGATTAGTTTTTGTGGACTTTGGAAACTACCAAACTCTTATTAAGTTATGATATTTTGAGTTAATTGTTTTATTCATTTCACATTTTGTATACATTATTCATTAATGTTAAGTTGCTTGTTTATACTTCTATTTTTTGTTTTATAATTTTCCTGAGTAGGTACTTACATGTATCTATGAGTTTTTTCTTCAACAAAACGTGCAAATTTCCGCTTGAAAAACGTATTTTTACGAGATTACGTTTAGGCACAAATTTGATCATCCGTATCATGACTCGCCAGGCACGTAGCTAGGGGGGGGGGGGGGGGCGCCCCCACCCCACGAAACTCGAGACGATACTTATAAAACTTACAAAAACAAAATTAATTTTATGCGAAATATCCATATATTATTAGAGCTCTGATTTCGACAATATAGGACACATTAAACATTTCCTGCACTGACAGTTTGTCATCTAGTAGATATAGTACCTATATAATAAAAATACATATTTGTTTAAAATTTTAATACAATATAAACCCAATACGAAAAAAATCAGATTTATTTTTAATGCAGGCGCGGGTATAGGGGGGGGGGGAGGCAATTGCCTCCATGAGGCACGAGACCCAAATAGCACCTCAATTATTACCGGGTTTGTTTTTGTGCTTTTCTTGAGGATTTTGTGTTGTGTTTTTTATTTTTCCCACTTGAAAAGCAAGCACCATGATTCAAAAAAGGGCGTGGCACCCCCCCCCCGACAAGAAATCCTGGCTACGTGCGCTCAATTTTTGAAAATCCATTTCGAAATTGAAAAAAATAGGCGCCAAAATTTGTCTGGCCTAAGGCGTCAAACGACCTTAATTCGGCCCTGCCAGTCACTCTACAAAAATATCTGGGTTGTCATAACGCCGTTCGTATAAAAAATGAGGAGAAATGTTGACGTATTATATCACTTTTATAACACTTCCACTTATTTACAGCCGGTGACTATACTACTAGAAAACGCCATTTTATAGTATTAGTCTACATACTAAAAATCATTAAAATCGATTAGCAGGTTTTCGCGTAATTTAGGAAAACCCAATATTTTTACAAATTTTTGACGCCCTCTACCGGCTAAACGAGAAAATTTTGGATATAACTAAGTCGGCTTAGATCGACCTATTTTGACGTCAGGAGTCTGTCGTCAAACGTTGTACACGTATTTTCCGGACACCCTGTATAATAATATAAACAAAAAATGCACAATAATAGTAATGTTATAGCCGAGCGTTGCTTATCGTCAGCATTTCCTACATTTATTATGTTAAAAAAATAGCTTTGAGACAAAATATAAACAATTAAAATAATGCTATTAACACACGTCTCGTGTATCGATCGAAATTTGACCTGATTATAACGTTTTTTACAGTTTTTCTATCTCTGCAATTTAAAACTTATAGTTTAAACATGTTCTATTTGTTACATGCAGTGGCGTAACTACCGTTGTTCCAGGAGCACAGGTCCCCAAGCTTTGGGAGTCCCGAAGGCGCCTGGAAACCTGCAGAACAAGGTACCTACATATTCTCGTAACGAGAAATTTATTTTTCAAAATAAGATTTTATATTATTTATTTATGTACTTATGTATTGACTATAGGCCTATAACATATCTTTTAAAAAGATCATATTTTAGAAATGACGATATTCTTCCCATCGTACTACATTCTAAAATCAAAGATAACAGTCCAACCATAATACAATTAAATACTCAAAATTGTCTACAAAATCAACCTTTGAAAAGGAATACATTAGTTGCAACACACTTAAAAATTATTTGCAGGGAGACGTTTTAAATAACTTACCTATACAATATAGATAATCTGGAAACAGCCACTAATACATTATTTATTAAGATACTTACGGATGCAATTAACTTATCTCAAACAAAAAAACTTATAAAAAATTGGTGTAAAAACGAAACCATGGATTACCGCATGTCTGTTAAATTCTATTAAAAATCGTGATAAATTAGGTAGGTATATGAAAGATTTATTAGAACAAAAATCAAGAAATCTATGGACAATATAAAAATATAAACTAATTGGAAAAAGAATAATATCTTTAATTAAAAATCCTAAAGAAAGCTATTATAAAAGGATATTGTTGGAAAATAAATCCGATAGCAGGAAACTATGGAAACCCTTAAATGAATATACTTACCTATACCTACTAATCCTACTATATACAATATACAGGGTGGCGCACCGAAAACTTTCCACCCAGGTTTATTTTCTTGTTAATAAATAAATCAAAATATGCGCAAACGCGATCTTGCTCGTTTAAATCGAGTGAATAGTTCCTGAGAAATAGGGCTAAAAAAGAAAAGAAAATTTAAAAGTAATAAAATTTATTACCGCTTTTATCAATCAAGAAAATGTTGAAAATGGCCACCTCCAACCTCCATGCAATTTGTAAAGGCACTGTTCAAAATGTTCGCGAATATTATGGAGCATTTCGGGAGTTATTTGTCGGCACTCGTACACTATTCGTTGTCGCAAGTCTTCCAAAGAATTGGGTTGGGTTGCATAAATTTTAGACTTTAAATGTCCCCACAAAAAAAAGTCCAGTGGCGTCAAATCAGGAGATCTTGCAGGCCATTCAATAGGACCTCTTCTTCCAATTCATTTTCCTGGAAAATTTTCATCAGGGTTAATAGTGGTTTCCAACAGGTTCAGGTAAATTTCACCTGTTAAATTTCCAGGTATAAAATACGGCCCAATTTTATGGTCCCCAAAAATTCCAGCCCACACATTTAATTTTTCGGTATGTTGAGTATGCACTTCTCCAAAAATTCTAGGGTTGGAACAAACCCAAATGATCATTTCATTAATTAACTCGCAAAATTGCAAACGGCGATCGTCATCGTCTTCACTAAGTTCATGAACCAGTTTTATTTTATGGGGATGTATCCTATGCGTTTTTAAAGTACGCTGGATCGTTCTACGCGAAACACCCGATACATCTGACACTTTCCTCGTGCTAAGTGTGAGATCGATGGCAATACAACCCAAAACTGCAACTTGTACAGCTTCATTTTTACGGGATTTTCAACAATCCTTTTTTTGTTTAGCACTGATCCTGTTTCACGAAATTTTGCCACTAATTGGAGCACGTAAATATGATAAGATGCAATGCATTATAAGACTCGCAGCTCGAGCATAATCGTTACTTCTAAAGAAAAGTGAAATAATTTCAACCCTTTCTTGAAGAGTATAGATACCTACGTCATTTTAATCAGTTATTGAACACACTAAAATGTAAAGCAAAATGAAGGTTTATTCTTACTATGAATTTGATCAATGCCAAAAACAAACTGAGTTTTTTCGACTAAACAAGTGGAATTTTAAATCCCGTTTTGTTAAGATTGTATCATTTTTTGTGTATTTTATACCATTTAATTTGTTTACATTTAAACACAAATTTGTTTACCATTTAATTTCTCGAAAGGTACCTACTCAACCGGAATATTTTTTCGGGGGGGGGGGATTTTGAAAAATTTTGGACGTCAAATGATATTAATCTACCATTTTTTGGTAGTTTAATGTTTTTTTTATTTTTACTACTAGATCCTGGGCATTTTTGATGCTGTAAGCTATAAAGTGGTTGATTGCAATGTTTTTTAATGATCTCAATAAGGAAATTTGATAGTTTATATGCTGGTGCTACGATACTACTATATGCACCACTTATGTCACCCCCAACAACACAAATTATCTGCGTATTATAGCATGATACATAGACTTACTAGCATCCCTTTGTCAAAAGAAGATTTTGATAAAGAACTAAATATTATAAAACAAATTTCAATAAATAATGGTTACCACATAAAATTAATAGATAATATTATTCTAAATAAAGAACGTTTTAAAAAAGCTATATCAGAAGTATATCCTCAATACAAAGAATCAAGAAATAATTTTAAGACCTTGACTTGTACAGGAAATTCCACCAAGAAAATTAATTTTGAAGAAGTAGTCCATACTCAAAGTGGAGTTGAATGATATAGGGAAAAGAAAAGCATAAAGTCTTTCTCCACAATTTTAATTCAATAGCTATATAGGCGAACCTAGGGTAGAATCGACATGTTTCGAGTGTAGAAACACTCATCATCAGGAAATTGAAACAAATATAATGAACAGCTGATGTTGTTAGCAAAAGAGAAAATAAAAATAAAAAGAAAAGGTGGAACTAATCCATATTGGAGCTTTCAATGGCACGCATGGGGAGTGAAAAAACTTTTTGTAGTCAAACAACAGAAGATAAATCAGCACGCTGAAAGGTCAAGGACCAGTGAAAAGCCACTGTAGGTGGGAAAAGAAAAGAAAAATTAGGAAGTATCAAATAAAGGACTTTGTAGAAATCATTTTAAGTGTAGGTACGTGATAAAAATATTTTAGTTAGATTCAACTATGTCGAAGAGGTGTGAAAGACGTCAAGTATGAGGGAGAGAGAAAGAAAAGTATGTATTTTTATTAAAATCGTGTAGATGCTTTCATTTAGCATCTTAAAAAGAAGTTCATGAAAAACGAAACTTTTTAAAATTTTCTCTAAAAATGTCTTAAACTTATTCTTCCTTCTTTAACCTAAATGTGTCAGTTTTGACTCCTGCTGGGGTAACTGGGCCGTAACAAGCTTGGTACCCCAACAGCATTTTATTTCAAGCTAAATGAAAGCATCTACACGATTTTAATAAAAATACATACTTTTCTTTCTCTCTCCCTCATACTTGACGTCTTTCACACCTCTTCGACATAGTTGAATCTAACTAAAATATTTTTATCACGTTACACTTAAAATGATTTCTACAAAGTCCTTTATTTGATACTTCCTAATTTTTCTTTTCTTTTCCCACCCACAGTGGCTTTTCATTGGTCCTTGACCTTTCAGCGTGCTGATTTATCTTCTGTTGTTTGACTACAAAAAGTTTTTTCACTCCCCATGCGTGCCATTGAAAGCTCTATAATAATGGATTAGTTCCAGCTTTTAATTTTATTTTTATTTTCTCTTTTGCTAACAACATCAGCTGTTCATTATATTTATTTCAATTTCCTAATGATGAGTGTTTCTACACTCGAAACATGTCGATTCTACCCTAGGTTCGCCTAGCTATTGAATTAAAATTGTGGAGAAAGACTTTATGCTTTTCTTTTCCATAAATAATACTATAGGTAAAATACTAAAAAACCATAAAACAAAGATTAACAGTGAGAACAAATCAGGTATCTATCAATTAAATTGCGGATCGTGTTCAAAAATTTATATAGGTCAGACAGGTAGAAAATTCAAAACCACAATCGCTGAACATAAAAGAAGTTTTTTACATCAAAAAACAGACTCAACTTATTCCAATCATATTACCAAAGAAAGTTATACATTTGCAGATAATTTTAAAATTCTTCATACAGAAAACAAAAGCCATAAACTTAATTTGTTGGAAAGTTTGGAAATTAACCGTCATAAAAACACGGGTCTACTTTTGAATGGCCAAACATATTTGAATAAATCGCCCTTATTAAACCTTTTCAATAATTTGACCATATTCTAAAAACAACTATGTGGGTATTACCTTAATTTAATTACTTGTTGAAGGAAAATATAATTTGTTATATAAATATTTAGGCTAAAATTATAGTAAACCTGTTACGTCACTCGATAAAGCTACAGTGTAGCGAAACGCATATCGGGTTTAGAAAATAAATATTATGTGGAAATTAGACTAAAGTCCTTATTGCAACAATTGTAATGAATTTCCATTAAGTAAAAGCCAGCGCTATTCACATAATTAGTTCTAATTAAATATATTAGGGAATTTTTGTAATAAAAATTTCTCACGCTTAAAAGATTTGTAAAGTCGAACAGCTGATCAGATGGAAGCTTATAGTTGGACCATTAATAACTTTAATAATTCCTTTTTAACCAGTTGTCAAAGGTTTAAGGGTATTTTTGTAAGCCCCTCTTCATGCAGTTAATCCGTTACTCCGTAGCTTAACAAAGACAGAACTAAAGCAAAATAATATACTGTTCGCATACAACTTATACCAGATATTTTTTTGATATGTTTAAACGGATAAAATAAGGATTGAACTTTCTTAGTAAGTTGCTCTATGATGGTTCCATTTTAAATAATATTCCCAAATAATTAACAGAATCAGATTTCTCCAAGTTACAATTTTTTTCTTTTCTAAATAGTCGACATTTATTTGGCCTGAGATATTACTAGCAAAGGGTAAACACTTGGTTTTACTTAAATTAATGGTCAACAAAATATCATCCAACCACTGCACCATTTTTTCTAAATAACAATGCATTTTTGGTTCGACTTCTTCCCATGAGTTACTCTCAATAAACAAAACTGTGTCATCCGCAAAAGGTTACGGTTACGTCAGTTCTGGATTAACAAATTGTTTATGTAAATGTTGAACAGTATTGGACCCAATACTGTCCCTTGCAGTACACCATACTTGCTTTCCTATAAACTACTAAATTCTTGTTTTACTTCCACTTTTTATCTACGATTTAAAAGAATGCTACTTGACAAAAGCCTGCCATGATCCACAATATCAAATGCCCTTGCCAAGTCCAGAAACGTCGCGGCGCAATATCTATGGGAGTCGATTTTTGCATTTATTTTACTAGTTAATAATGCAATAGCATCGTTAGTAGATATATTTTTTTTAAATCCGAACTGGCGCGGGCGGTCTGAAAAAAAAATAATTTGCTAATATTTCATGTACGACTAATAGGTCAACATTTTACACGTTTGCATTATCCTCTTTTTAAAAATAGGTTTTACAATTGCTATTTTAAAATGGTTTGGACAGACACCTTTAGAAAAAATTTAATTTATTACGTGACTTAAGCTATAAGAGGGACAATGTTCTTTAATTTTATACAAGTACTATTGTCAAAACCAGGTGGCGAATACTTTTTTATAAAGTGAATTAATGAATCTACCTCCAATTCATTTATTGGGCTAAGAAAAATAGACGAATTGTTTTGTTGTTCCAGAAAGTTATGATGATTGTCATCGATTGCCTGATTCTGTATTTTTTGAGCTAACTTTTCTCCAACTGCTAAATAAAATGCTATTAAAAATATCACATATCATTTTAACCTCGTCCGTTTCTAGTACATTTTGAGCCATATATTACGCCCATTAGTTATCGAATATTAAAAAATGCACCCTCAAATTAATAAGCTGTAATTTCGTTAATAATAAACCAATTTTGAACTTTTAATTTTTTAATTATAGACATAAGATTATCGTGTTTAGCGCAGAGTAGTTTGCGTCCTGACACGTCTTATTGTACGGGGTAGCGCATAAACTCTAGATGCATGTAAATTTCCTTAAATTTAAAACTGACATATCTTACATAAAAATTGAATTTAATTTATTTTTTAAACGAAAGCAATTAGACATCTATCTGCGCTAGAAACTGGCCAAAAAGTTTCGCCATTCCACTAGAGGCAAAAAAAAAATACCATTTCTTCGAAATAAATTCTGTTGCCGAAAAAGTGTTTCGTAAATAATCAATGAGTCATTTTATCACTTTTGACTTTTAAATTTAGAATAAAAAACATATAAAACAAATAAAGTCTATAATACAGGGTGGCACGCAAAAACTTATCCATTTAATTCGTTCACAGAATATATCCCTGAATTTGTATTTGTATTATTATTTTTGTATATTTAATTTTAAGCAATTTAATTAAATGGTTAGATATTTCCGTAGCACTCTGTATTATATACTTTATTTGTTGACATATTTTTTATTCTAAATTTAAAAGCCAAAAGTGATAAAATGACTCATTGATTATCGACGAAACATTTTTTAAAACAACAGAATTTATTTCGAAGAAATAGTATTTTTTTCTTTGCCTCTAGTGGCATGGCGAAACTTTTTGGCCAGTTTCTAGCGCAGATAGATGTCTAATTGCTTTCGTTAAAAAATAAATTAAATTCAATTTTTATGTAAGATATGTCAGTTTTAAATTTAAGGAAATTTACATGCATCTAGAGTTTATGCGCTACCCCGTACAATAAGACGTGTCAGGACGCAAACTACTCTGCGCTAAACACGAGAATCTTATATCTATAATAAAAAAAAAAGTTCAAAATTGGTTTATTATTAACGAAATTACAGCTTATTAATTTGAGGGTGCATTTTTTAATATTCGATAATTAATGGGCGTAGTGTAAATCAAAATTTTACTATTTTTACGACTGTGAGACTGTAAGAGTATATATAGGATAGGTACCTAAGTATATTCATTTAAGGTTTCCATAGTTTCCTGATGCTATCCGATTTATTTTCCAGGAATATCCTTTTATAATAGCTTTCTTTAGGATTTTTAATTAATGATATTATTCTTTCTTTTCATATAGATTATGTAACTCAAAAGATTAGATGTTTATTGTCAAAGTTTAGGTTATATAGAGATATTTTTAATGAACAACACCTTAAAATATTATACTTTGCACTTGTTCAATCTCACCTAACTTACGGTATAATTGCATGGGGTGGAGTCGTGAATAAATACTTATCAAAGTTAAATGTTATTCAAAAATGGATTCTGAAAATTATGCTTCAGAAAAGCGTCCTCTATCCAACGGCTAGTCTCTTTAAGGAAGCTAGAGTTTTGGATATAAGACAGCTGTTTTTTGAAAAAATTGCGTTAAGATTATTTCATAAAAAAGATTGTTTACCGTCTACAGAACATGATTACTATACAAGACACAGGGAGGGCTTCGTACGAAAGCCTAAGATTTTCAGAACTGTGGGACAAAGATGTTTCAATTACTTATTATCCACTGTCTATAATGAAATTTCTGGAATCGTCAGGACAGTGCATTCAAGGGGACTTTTTAAGAAGTTGATAAAAAATCACTTATTAAATGTAATATCCTCAAACTCTATACATCAACTATTAGATGAAAAAAATTCTTACCACATTACACTTATATAATGCAATTTTATAATGATGATTAGGTAATTAGGTATTGTTGTTGTCCTGATTAAGTACTTTTGCGTTGATACCTTTGCGTTTACTAATTACAAATAAAAATTGCAACCTTTGTTTTGTTTTTTTTTCCAACAGTAAAATACAGTTTCTTTAAGTTATTCATTAATCTAGGGAAGACATTATCATTTAGTTATTAATAATATTATGAATGTATTTCGCTTTTATTTTTTCTCTGTATAGGTATCAAGTATAATAAATACTTATACCGACATTAGGGCTTATGCTGTTCATATACTATGTTGAACTTAGATATAATTTTTCTTTTTTTTTTCTTTTTATATAATATTTCAACCCACGCACGAGTTATCTCCTGTGGGAATTGTGTTTATTGTTAAATTCTTTATTTCTTTTCTTAATGTATTTTCTTGCGATCAATAAATGCTTTTATTATTATTATTATTATTATTATTATTATTATTATTATTATTCTTTTTCTAATTAGTTTATATTGCCCATAGATTTCTTGATTTTTTGTTCTAATAAATATTTTATATAATTTATCACGATTTTTTATAGAATTTAACAGACATGCGGAAATCCATGGTTTCGTTTGCAGTTTGCATGCGTAAGTATCTTAATGAATGTATTAGTGGCCGTTTCTACATTATCATTATTGTATAAGTTGTTAAAAACGTCTCCCCGCAAATATTTTTTAAGTGTGTTGTAATTAATGTATTTCTTTTCAAATGTTGATTTTGTAGAAAATTTTGAGTATTTAATTGTACCGTACGAGCAAAAATTATTTGCATCAAAAAAGGGTTGGATTAAAAAATGTAGGGCTTGGTTTAGATCACAATGATATGGGGACGATATACCTAACCAAATCTAGGTTAAAATTTTGTTAAATTTATAAATTATGACTAAATTAATGAGTAATAAAATAAGTAGACAAATACAAATTTATTTTTGTTGTTTACAAAATTAACAAAGTAAGAATATACAGAAAGAAAAAGAAAAATAATTACATAAATTGCTGAAATTGGCCGCCGCCATGCTCCAAGCATAAATTCACACGTCTCTTCATATTTTCGAAAGTGTTGACCAGCATCTTTGTAGAAATGTTACCACATTTCCTGGAATACTTGCACTTTATAAGGAAATAAATTTAGCTGCTTCTTAAGAATAGTCCTGCATGTTCCATCAGATCTTCCCACTTCTTGGGACAGGCGTCTTATACAATTTGTTGGCGTATTTTGCATTATTTTACGAACATTTGCAACAAGTTCTTCTGTTCTTACAGATGGTCTTCCTGCTCCTTTTTTGTGTTGTATAGAACCTGTTTCCCTAAACACAGTCACGGTTCTTTTCAGGCAATGATAAAAGTCCCCAGCAATAAAAGCAACGTTAGGAAAATGTTCGAGAAAATCGTCCATGCACGAACCCGGAATGTATTGCCACTCACCATTTACTCTAACCCCGTTTCGAAAATACGCTTCAACCATGAATGTTTTGTGCTGTTCCGTAAAGCCCATTGTGTGAATTGTTCAAGAAATTGAAAAAATTAGCGATGAATCAAATTACTTGTAACGACTGTCAAAGATGACGGAATAACTGATTGATTGTTAATTTACCGACACCCAACAGGTATTAAGCTCTACGGCTAAGCATTACGTCCTTAGATGCAAGGCCCTCTTTGATGCAAATAATGTTTGCTCGCACGGTATTATGTGACTGTGATTTTTGAATGTAGTACGATGGGAAGAATATCGTCATTACTAAAATATAAGCTTTTTATAAAGATATGGTCTAGGCAACTTTCAGGATTTTCTTCCGCTCTTGTGACTTTATTGAATTAATCCATTTTAGTAAGTTACATGGGCCTCAAGCAAGAGAGGTATATTTATATTAAAATCACCTAGCAAGAGCTCTGTTTGCTGAGTAGTACTTTGAATGTAGGTTGATAATTCTGTTATAAAACGACAAACACGACAAACAACGGTTACCCAACAAAAATCATACACCAAATAATAAAGAAAAAACACACAAAAACTTCTTTACAAAGAACATCCCACTCCAATTAAGGACAAATACTGCTCAATAAGATATACAGGGAGCACAAGCCAAAAAATCTCCAAAAAACTTAAAAACCTTAATATCATTCCTATACAAGTCAATAAAAACAACTTACTTACACAAACTTTAAAAAAAACAAAATAAAACAGGGTTAGTTGATCACTGCATAAAAGGCAATCACTCACAGGGCCGTCTTTAGGTATGTGGGGTCCTCTGGCACTTTTGGCGTTGTGGCCCCTCTAACATCTTTCTTTCTTAAAAAAAGCGCCGCAGGCAAATTTTTTTAGGTGCCACGCCCTTTTTTTGGACTATTAAAATCTAGAAATTTACTTTTCGATAGCCCAACCCGAGAAAACGTAGAAATAAAGAAATTTCTAAATATAAACGCCAATATTTTTATTTTAAATATTTTTTTTTTAAGTGGGGTAGTATTTCAGTCGATGTATTAAATTTGAAATATTGATTCATGTTGTTAAGTATTATTGCAAGTGAATGAATGATGAATAATTTAATTTTAAGTTTTCTCTTTACTATTGACCCGAGGAAGTGGTGGGGGCGAATCCTAAATACGCCAATGCCCCTGTTACGAGATTTTTGAAAACTGAAAAATAGCGCGGCTAGCAATTTTTTACTATATTATGTACTCTGTTTATTTCACATTTACAGAGAAAGCCTTAATAAGAAATGCTGTCAGCCGTAGAGGGATCGGAGGGGCCCCCCGCGGCCCATGGCCGGGGGCCCCGGGCCCACCACTCAATCTCTAACAACATAAAACCCATATACATACACAATAAAAGCAGAAAACTAAATCTACAATCTACTAGAAACAATAGCTATCAAAAAAGTCATAAAAAACAAATGTAGATAATGTTGTTAATATAATCAAACCGAAATACCTTCAGGTGCTTCCCTAATTCTTAATAGCACACTTATTTAGGAATAATGTATCTGTACCTTTAAAAATTATGAAACCCCACAGTTGACCATTCAATCTTCTAATCCTAATTTTAATTTAATGACATGTTTATAGTTACCATAAGATGATGTACCTTTGTAATGTCACGTAGAATTTAGTATCTTCTGGTACTCCTTTGACAATGACCCGAAAGGGCCGAAACACGTGTCAGGAAACTGATTAAATTTGTGAAACATAACAAGTAATTAGTTATTATTTTTTCTTCCTGTGCAATGAAAATAAGATATTTTAATATTTTATATTCAATCATATAACCACGTAGAGGAGATTTGTACATATTCTGGTATGCTGCATTACAGTAATATGTAAAAGTACTTTAATTTTGGTATATCTTATTATAATTTCGGATTAAAACAATCTAATTTTTTACAAATCTGACGCTGACGCACCATTTTGTTAAGTACCTACTTATTTATAACAATAAAATGAAAAATCCTTTACAAAAAACTCAAAAACATACGAAACTTCACAATATACCTACAAATACGAATACTCCGACGATTTACCACGACATCGCAAAAACAAATATCTACTACGATTTTTTAATAGAAAAAAAGAAGGGTTTATTCGATTACCACAGCTGTTTTTATTGCTACCCGTGAATGGCCGAAGCGTGAAAAAGGCTATCATTCTAGATTTTGTCAGCATGGAACTAAAATAACTTAGGTATACTAAATACAAAGATCTGAAAAAAATCATATTATTTTATTCAAACCAACATAACATTGTTACTGATGATTGTATTGTCATATACAAAGTATTATGAAAATAATTTTATTATAATATAAAAGCATAGCGTTATTTTGAAATCATTATCGATTATGAATTTTAATAGCAAATTAAGTAGTTCAGTTAATTCAATCTTACCTTACAAACAGGGAACAATATCTAGAAGTCAGGGGAGCTAAATCACGCTTATACAGAGTTATAAAAGAGTAATTCTAGGATTCCTCAGGGATCAAATTTAGGGCCTCTTCTTTTTGTAATAGCGTTTAAAGGGATAGCTTATTAAATTGTCAGGTTAATACACAAAACTCAAATACTGGCACAGGAAAATCCTCACTGGTTCATAGAAAATCACGCCCAGTATAATGAAAAGGTTTTTTAATTTTACTTTATTCCCAACCAACTTTACAAGTTTATTACAGGGATAAAAATAACTAACAATTATTACTCTAACTGAATAGGTAGATATATAATATATATAAAAAAGGCAGTTAAAAAAAATAATTCGTTTTATATTATAAACGCATGATTAACACGTTAAGAAAAAAATTTATACTAGGAAATATGTTTTTAAATGAAATTTAAATAATGGTAGTTTTTTTAATGTTTTAATATTTTTCGGTAAAATATTATATAATATTAATCCATTATATAACAATGACCGTTTTCCAAAGTTACTGTTTATTTTAATAGTTTTTAAAAAATTAGTTTGTCTAGTATCATGTCTATGAATATCATGAACTTTTGTAAACGTTATGTTAGACATTTTTTGTTTTAAAAGTAGAGAATGAATAAATATGCAAATTTTTAAATTATATAAATTATTTATATCTATAGGTATTTATTCGGTTTGTATAAATTTGTTGTTGGTTCTAAGTGCGGCAATCTATGAATACATTTAATAATTTTATTTTGTAATTTCTTTAAAGGGTTTAGTACTATTGAATTGGCTGAACCCCAAATAGAAATAAGATACTGAATTTTTGAATGTACTAATGCATGATAAATATTTTTTAAGCAATTTAAAGATATACAGTGACGAATTTTAAAGAATATCCCAATTAACGGAGAAATGTAAGTTAATGCATGGGCGGCAGGCACGTAGCCAGGATTTCTTCTCGGGGGGAGCCCATTGGGACCACGCCGAAGGCGCCAAAAAAAAGCGCCGCAGGCGAAAATTTTTTGGATGCCACGCCCTTTTTTGAATCATGCTGCTTGGTTTTCAAGTGGGAAAAATAAAAAAAACACAACACAAAATCCTCAAGAAAAGCACAAAAACAAACCCAGTAATAATTGAGGTGAAGAAAATTTAATAGTCTAGGAAATGTGTTATGTGTTGCCTATGTTGCCGAAATCAGAACTCTAATAACATGGATATTTTGCATAAAATTCATTTTGTTTTTGTAAGTTTTCTAAGTATGGTCTCGAGTTTCGGGGGGGGGGGGGGGCGGGCCACCTGGTCCCCCCCTCTAGCTACGTGCCTGATGGGCGGGCATTGTTGGAAATAGGGTAATCAGATCCTTTTTCTTTGATAAGTGCCTCAATGGAGAAATACTTATATCTAAGTTTCCTTCTAAATGATCTGGTTCCCGCTTTTGTCACTCTATTCCAGATGAGGCGCTGGCGGGAAAAACGATTAATGTGTTATAATTAAAGTTCTGCGATATTTTATTTTTAAGATTCAAAACGCTGTACTGTTAAGCTGGAAATCTGAATACGGTTTTAATGTCAAAATTGTAAAAAACTTATATTTTCACATATGAAATCAACATGGATAATATTTTAATTTTTTCTGTTAGTTTAAATTTTTTTTTTAAATTAACTCAATAATTTTGCAGGAAGAACAATGAGGACGCTATTTAAACGATACTAAAAAACAAAAAATGTTTATTACACATTGCAATACAATCTAAACAAACATTTTTGGTTGCTTCTTGCAATTTTTAGAAATATACAAAACTTATTTTTTTATCCCATATCGGTATTTCCTTTCAAATAAGGCAACTTGGTGTAAAATTCAACGAAGGCTGCTTTTTGAAGAAACTTCTTAAGATCCTAAAATTTTCACTACATAACTAGATGGCAGCATGAAAATAAATGGAGAAACAATGGAACCAGACAGCTCTATCTCCTAGTACCAGCTAGAAACACCTTTTCTAAAGGTTACCCGCGACTGACACCACGAGATGATTCTGTCTGGTTTATTCTTAATTACTTTCGTTATTTCTGTTTTAAAAACAGACGCCTCTGCATTTTTCCTTCTGTCAGATCCTAGCGTCACTAATAAGCGTGATACGGCGAAACGCCTCTAGAGATGGATCTGGCAGGAGGAAGAAGCAACCCTAATGAAAATTGGTTTGGCTTGCCTGTAGATTTTTCCATTTTAAAGTTGGTATATGTATTGGCTTGGAATAAGAATTGCTAGGCAACATAAACTCGTTTTCCTTTAGCTGTACCTACTTCATCAAGCTTGAGCTCATTTATTCCTTTCTGCTTCTTTCTTTTTGCGTCATTAAAGGTTCTGTAATAACAGTATTCAGTTCAGTTCACACTGCCAATGCTGTAACCCACTGGTTTCAAACCCAAAATCCATAATGTGGAACTGCATGCTGCCTTGGGTCGCTTTTATAGCCCCGATATCAATCCAATTGAAAATATTTGGGTATAATCGTAAAAAAAAGATATAATCGAAATTTTAGGTCACAAAATTTAGAAGATTTATGGGAAATAATACATGCGTGCTGGAAAGAGCTTGATCCATATATTGTATCAAATATAATTCAGTCAACTCCGAAATAGACTGGTTCAAGTAATAGAAAAACAGGGATATATGACCAAATATTAGATTTTAATTATCCTTGTTAAACGTTTTTTGTTTCTATTGTAATTTTTATAAAACTGTTAGGATATAGGTATGTACATATTATAAAATAAAAAAATATTTTTGTTATTCTATTGAGCTAACGCCCAACGCCAACAACATGCGATAAGCCGGTTTTACGCAAATATGGTTAAGGTTTCCTCTCATTCTAATTCGTGTACGCTTTTTTTATGAATAATGAATACAACAAACTGTACCAATAAGTTATAAATTTTATTTTAACTAGGAAACATTGCAATCTGACCTCTTAAAGGAATTATACTTATTACTGGATTATTGGAGTATGCCGGTATGCGGGGAACAATATTTGCATTATTTATTGGTAGTTAATTTCATTATACTAAACATGTACAAGGTTCTTTATTGCAAACTAATGCAAACCTATGAAATAGCAAGGCTACTTAAAAACCTCGTCGCAGAAAATAAATATCTTCAAGACGCATAACAAAAGCACGCTCTGCAAGCTAAGCAAACGGTTATAGAAAGTCAGACAAGGCCAACAAACCCGGCGATGATAATTATTATCGTGCCCAAACCGGAGGCTCCGTTTGGGGGGCGACTGGCAGAAGCGTAAACAATTATTAATAAATACTTGCGTCACGAGGCAGCTGCGTGTACGGACAAGATGGCGATAATGTACGAGGAGCGCTCACTAGAGAATTGAATTGTACAAAATGCTATCGTGGCCAAATAAGTGTTGAAAAATAGATGTTTTTAAAATTTGCTTTTATTATCGTAAAGGTCAAGACACAATTAAAGAATAAGCAACGTGCAATAAAAAATAAAAAAAGTATATATATTTTGTTTGTTATTTAAAACTTAATTGTGTCGCAATTAATTGGATCTGTTTCTGTTTCTACATGTCAAATGTTATTTCTGTTGCTTATTTTTTAATTGTCTCGGCTTTTAGGCGCCTTCGAAAAGATGCAGGTAAATTAATGCAATTTTAATAAAGGGTAGTTTAATAGTAGTAAAGTAGCTACGTTTATTTTATTTACAAATTGATACCGACCGGAAAGACAACAAAGCTTCAGTAAAATTGGAAACATAAAGTGAGGGGAATTGCTTGACATTAAATATCTATTTTAATTTAATTAGAATAGGTACATAATAGAGTAATAAATAGAGTTTTGTATGCTGTGCTGTAAAAAGCCGACCTACCACCAAAATTACATAAAATTAAAAAAATATACTATGTTAAGCCTAAAATTGTATTTAGGTGTAATTACAATTAGTTGGTAGGTAGTGAAGTTACCTTAAGGTGCGGTTACATCTGACATTTATTACATGATATTTCTGTCAGACAGACATATTAAACGCTAAGGAATTTCTATCCGAGATATAAATTTTAATATTCAGCAATAAATGTCCATACACTTCTCCCACTAGATGTAAACACCGATTATTTTCATGTTTTAACTTGCGCGACACATATCGCCGAAGTTGAGCAGCGGTCTACTTTTGATTGAATAAGTGTCGCGACGGTAAAGGGAAGATGAGTGTAGTAAATAGGAACAAAAAAGAGTGGTTAAAAGTCGAAATTGAGGAACTCATTGATTTATACCACGCCAAACCCGAACTCTGGGATATTACAAGTAAGGTTTATAGAGATCGAATAAAAAAGCAAAATGCTGTAATTGCAATCTCAGAGAAGTTAAATACTACTGTAGAAGAAATTACAAGAAAAATCCATAACTTAAGAAACCAGTTTAATGGTGAATTAAAAAAAAACCATAAAGAAAAAAAGTGGAGATGGCATCGATGACTTGTACATTTCAAAATGGCCCTACTTTAATTCCCTTTTGTTTTTACAAGGGGGTCAGTATGTAGATCATTTCTTCTTTTTTCTGGCCATTTCCGCAATAATCACAATGGCTGCAAATTTTCGTGTTGCTAATTTCATCGCGTTGGATTATTGAATCGTAGATGACAGAAGTATACGATGAACGATATAAATATAAGTAGCAGATATAAACAACTGATACATTTCTAGCAATACATTTATGTCAGAACACGTTTACAAACTATACGACAGATTTGTATTATAGAAAAATTAAGCAATTTATGTCCAGATGTAAACTTCCAGTGCTAGTTTATGTCCAATACCCGATATTTATGTCCCGATAGAAGTGGCAGACGTAACCGTAACTTTTTATACAGGGTCAAAAACAAATAAACTTTGCATCACATGCGACCAAATTTTAATAGCCCAATTTCGATTTTGTAAAAAAACAAACATTTAATATGGCGTAACTTTAAAGAAAATGTATCTGAGATAAAGCATTGTCAAAACTAAGAAGTTTTATGTAGGTTGCGTTGAGTCTATTTTGCAAAAGTGGTGCCATTTACAAAATATATGGGTAAAAAATCAAAATTACCTTATGCAGCTGAAATTTTGCATGTGGGCTAGAAACTGCATTTAGAAAACTTTTTCTAATAACTTTTTTCCATATTTTCAGAAATAACCCCACTTTTGAATTATTTTTAGAAAAAAATTAAAATTTGACAGATAATGCGAATCACGTGACTACTATTTTTTTGCTTAATTTTCATCTCGATTAAAGCGGAACTTGATGCTAAAGTCAAATTTCGAATAAAGCTATTAATAAAAAAAAATCCCTTATGATGCGGACTTTACTGGTCACAACTGTATGTGCGGGGGGGGGGAGGAGGAGTATTCAAATCGAGTAGGATACCACCTTCTTATTTCCTTTATATTAACAAGCTGACAAGACTTCATATGCAAAGGTCCACCAGGTACCACGTCCACGAGTTCTACGACTTCTACCACGTAAAAAGACACCAATTTTTACTCGACAATAATACGCCGTTGCCGAAGAATCTAAAGACTTCACCCCTTTTGGGTTTGAACCAGGGGCGGATGGGACACCTCGGACCGGCGCGGGAAGTCAATTGAAACGGCGCCGCGTAGTGTCGATCTAATAAAAAAATTAAAATACATAAATATGTATTTTTTCATCCACTTATGACATATTTTTTATAATAACTCATAAATAAAAAAAAAAACTTTATTAGCTTCATCTGTATGTTTGTAACCGACGTTTTTAAACCCGATTTTGACCCTCTTCAATCGGTCAGATTTAATTTAAATTTTGTAGACTTATCAAGAACCGCTGACAACACAATAATCTATACGCAAAAATTCTCCTCAAAGATGCGATTTTGACGAAACAAATTATGGGGTCGTATAGTATTCGATATGAAGACTTCGGGAAAAATAAGCAAAAAATTCTCCTGTCAAAATTTGACAGCTGTCAATATGTCAAATCGTTAAAAAAAATGATATTAAGGTAGGAGAATCAACATGCTTGCCAACCTATAACCTATTTTGCGTAGATTTATTTATGTTTTCTAGCTTCTACACAAAATTTAAAGAAAATCAGTATCGACTTTATATTCTATAGATAATAATTGACAATATTTAATAAATATCAAGGAATTGCATAACTTATTTTAGGAGAATTGTACAGCGAAAAATATCGGGTAAGATTTTTTTAAACATTATTATGTCATTGTCACTCATTGTTCTTTCACTATACAATTCTCCTAAAATTAGCAATGAAATAAATTGATATTTTTGTAATATATCAGATATTACCTAAGTAATGTGCCGACGATACTGATTTTATTTAAATGTTAGTCAATAAAATAATAAACTTAAAAAAGTAACGCGAAATAGGTTATAGGTTGGTAATAGATTAAATGACGTTGAGAATGCTACCTTAATGAAAAAACTATAAGGTCGTATGTATATTGACGGTGAAAAGTTGAAAAAAATAAGCAAAAAAATCTCTTGTCAAAGTTTGACACCTGTCAATATTTCACAATTATTACAATAACCGATAGTAATGAAACAAACGTAGGATCGTATAGATATGGTCGCTAAGAATAGAGAAAAATTATAAAAAAATTCTACCCGACAAAATAAAATTTTGACAATTTTTTTTTTTATTTTAAAAATTTTTGTCGTTTTTTTATTTCTTGCGAATAACTCCGTTATTGTAAGTTTGAGAGAAAAATGTTATATAACTATATTTATAAAACGTTTGAAGACGCGTCTTTTTTATTTTAAAAATTTTCGTCTAAGTATTATCAGTTTCGAGATATGAGACAAAATATAGAAATTATATTTTGGCCGATATCTCGAAAAACGTAAGAGATACGAAAAAATAATAACAAGCTGAGATGTAGATTTCCTCGAGATACAACTTTTTAGCTATATAGACTTTTTTCCTAAAGTGTATTCTTTCTGAGAAAAATGGCAATTTATGAATATTACGAAATTTTCCTGAAAGTATGGAAAATGTCGAAAATTAAAATTTTTTAAAAATTTGCAAATATCGTTCTTTTCTTATAATTCGGCATAGACGATCGGGTTTGTATGTATGTTTGTTTGTAACCAATTTCTTTGAACCCGATTTTGACCCACTTTAAACGGCCAGGTTTAATTTAAATTTTGTAGACTTATCCAGAACCGCTGACAATACAATAATCTACTAATCTAGCTCAATCTACTCAAAAAAAACTTTTTCTTAACAATAACTCAAACTTAAAAATGAAAAATAAATATAGTTTAAAAAAACTAAAAAACACGATTTAATAATTAATCAAACTAAAAAGTGGAAAATAAATATAGTTGAAAATAATTCTTGAAATTCTTAATATAGGCAGAAAATAATAATGAACGATAAACATATAGGAAAAAAATAGCGTGGGGCGCTTTGTGCTATATTTATCGTATATCGAGCACCCCACGATTTTTTCACAATAATACTAATGTTTATCGTTCATTATTATTTTCTGCCTATATTCAGAATTTTAAGAATTATTTTAAACTATATTTATTTTCCACTTTTTGGTGATTAATTCACTGTTCTACAAAAAAAAATTTTTCTTTTTTTCTGACTATCTGGTACTTGATTATTAATGATTTTCGCCTCCTAAACTCAGATCTACTTTCAACATTTCTCTATCAGGCAACGTTTTTGAGTAATTCGATTTTTTTGTTTGTTTATTATTTATCAAAACACGGCAATTGAATGAAGGATATTTGAAGACAGGACCAACTATACGTGGGTAATTGATGCCAGGTATTATATATTACGTTAATTTAGTTAAAAATTTTTTTTTTAAAAATATTTGGGTCCCCTACACCTTCCTTCCTTAGATCCCCCGGCATGAGAATAATACACATTGTACGTATGTTTTTAACTGCTGTATATTTTACATGAAAAGTTAAAAGTTTTTACAAAATATATTTTTTTTAAAACTAGAATATATACAAATATCGAAAAACATAATATCACAAAAATTTATTTTTTTCTTTTGTATTTCTTGTCGCAATCTCTTTTAAGATTCCAGCAGTAGTCTGCAAGCATTGACGGTTGCCATTTTCCCTCATACCTCTTTTCCATTGCCGCTATCTCTTGATGGAAGCGCTCTCCGTGCTCATCTGATACTTCGCTGCAATCATTTGGAAAGTAGTCTAAATGGGAATGCATAAAATGAACCTTCAAAGACATATTACATCCCATATCTTTATATGCATTTAACATTTCCTTAACTACATCTTTATAGTCTTCAGAACGATGTCTTCCCAAAAACTGCTTACATACGTTCTTGAACGCGATCCATGAACGCTTTTCTTTTGTAGACAAAAGTGTGTCGAAAGTATCGTCTTTCATCAGATATCTTATTTGTGGTCCCACAAATATACCCTCCTTAATTTTTGCATCAGACAGGCGGGGGAACTTGGTAGTGAGGTAAGCAAATCCTTGGCCATTTCTATCCATTGCTTTCACAAATTGCTTCATTAAACCCAATTTAATGTGCAGCGGTGGTAAAATTACGTCTTGAGGGGCAACAAGAGATTCATTCGTCACATTTTTCTCTCCAACGGTTAATTTTCTGGTTGGCCATACTGTTCTTACAAAATGTTCTTTTCGAGCACGACTATCCCACTCACATAAAAAACAACAGTACTTCGTATATCCTCCTTGCATGCCAAGTATCAGTGCGAGTATTTTGAAGTCTCCGCAGATTTTCCATTTGTGATCTTGGTATTTAATTTTTGTTAATACATGTTGAAGCACACCATATGATTCTTTCGTCAAACTTGCATAACCAACGGGAACCGAAGACAGGAAGTTACCGTTATGAAGTAATACAGCTTTTAAGCTTGTTTTAGATGCATCTATGAATAGGCGCCAATCAGAAGATTTATATGGTCTATCTAGGGCTGTCATTAGGCTTTTAATGTCCTTACAAGACGTCATGATGTCATCTTTCTCAAAAAAATTGAGAAAATCCAGCTCTCTGTCTCTATAAACTGTTACATGTGTGCTTGGCTGTAAAAGATTCCACTCTTGCAAACGTGAACCCAGAAGCTCTGCCTTACTTTTACTTAGACCTAAATCTCTGACTAAATCATTCAATTCACCCTGAGACAAGAGATGCGGTACTATGTGTTCAGGAGGCTCATATGATGGGTCTGATGCAGACAAGGACTCTTCATCATTTGAGTGACTTTCCGTCCCAGAAGGTGTTTCTGCTTTTGTTTCTGGCATATTCTCAAGTACGCCACTGATTTTATCTTCATCTCGAGGAACTGGTGGTACAGGAATTTCTGCGCTATGAGGTACTGGTCGTATAGCAGAAGCTACGTTTATGGGGTATCCTATGTGTTGTTTAGACTTCCTGCTAGTAAAGCCCCGTACATCCGTTAGACAAAAGTAGCAATCTCTAACATGATCCTTGGGCTCGCGCCATACCATTGGAACACCAAAGGCCATCGAAACAGGTTTTCCATTCCACCACTGTAGCAACTTCACATAACAGTTCGCACAACAAAAATGTGGCGCCCATTTTTTATCTTGATCACCAATCGGACAACCAAAATACAGTTTGTAGGCTTTATATACAACTGGAGACATTTGTTTTCTGTGTCTTTCAAAAGTATATTCACCACAAATATAGCAGAAACTGTTTGGGTTATTACGGCACTTATAACGTGATGACATTTTCTCGGACACTTATTTGCCACACTTCACAACTTCCTATAAGAACGAATTAGATGCAATTAACCCCATCGATATTGTTATATTAAGTTTTGTAAACTGCCATGCCGCACTGGTAGATCCCTCCCCTTTGTCACTCCTATTGTGTTTTGAGGATTATAATAATCCCGAAAATATAGTTTCAGGTATATTTTTGCCCTCGGTTACTAATTTGGTGAAAATTACCAAGTAGATATTATCCTAGATAATTGCATTTTACTTAGGGCAATTTTTACCTGAATTTTGCCATAAAATATTGAATATCTCAAAATCTGTGCCTGATCGAGCAATTTAAATTACAGATTCTGTTTTAGAATGACAATGCCCTTTAGGATCAAACATCAGTACCCCAGAAAAAAATATCGTGTAGAACAGTGTAAAGCGTATTTTTTAGTTTTTTTTAAACTATATTTATTACATTTAAAGCACATTTAGGTGAAAAAATATGTATTATTAATATAAAAATGAAATAAAAAATATTTAACATAAAGATAACATAAATAAATTCTGATTTTTTGCTTTTCCGATTATTTTCAAAATTAATTCAAATTGTTAAAAAAGAAAAGAAAAAAGTTCGCAAACAGCGGCGGCGCCTATCGGCGCCTAAGGGACCGGCGCACCGGGATATCTCCCGGTGTCCCGGTGGGCCCATCCGCCCCTGGTTTTGAACCTAGATTGACTCAATTTGTAACTGTTGGTATTTTACCAGTTTATGGCGTAGTAGGTACCTACCTAAGTGAAAATAAGAAAACAAAATGACAAATTTGACATTAGAATGATAAAAAAAAGTTGGGTTATTGTGAAATAAGTAATAAAATTTAAAAGGGTTTACGTGATTTGTGAACATTATAACAAATAGTACATTATGATATTAGGAGAATAAGAGATAATTTATGTGCTGAGTGTGGAAAGTTTGTCTGACAATCCATGCGAAGCACATAAGTAGGATCTCATTCTCCGAATATCATATACTATTTTTTCTTCAAACGTGCATCATATTATTCGAGATAAAACAATAAAAGAAAACGAATTTTTTATGAAGATAACAAGATTGAATTTTTAACTTATTTCACTGTATATTCCCTTTTTGGTATCGTTATCATGGGATACGTACCTGTTTGGTAAATATCAAAACAAATATTGCAAATTCGGCGTCGCGTCAGTTGAGACCTAATAAATCTACAGAAAATGAGTTTAGAAGTGCCTGATGATCCTCCCGATGTAGAAGAGGCAGCTAGAATAGCTATTCAAAACTTGCTGCCGACGAAATCTGGCGCAGTATACCGGGTGGCCCTTTAGTGTGGCAAAGTACAATAGCTTCGTTACTATTTCAAATACATTAAAAATATTAATACAAAAGTTGAAGGGCAGTAAGTGACTTATAACGTAAAATTATTTTTAACTCTATAGGGTGGCTCAAAAAAGTGGAACAATAAAAAATGTACTTTTTTCAAATGGAAGACCCTGTATATTTTTTCATTTTTAAATTCCACATAAAATTATAATTATTTTTTATTAAATACATTATTAGTCTATACTTTATAGTTTCCGAGATATTGACTCTTGAAAAGTGACATTTTTGAACTTTGACAGCTTATAACTTTCTAACAGTACGTCTTAGAGCAAAACGGCTTACATGTCCCTATCTTCAATTTTTATTATCTTCCCAAAAAAATCAACTTCCGGTTAAACCGGATGTTACTCGAAAGCAGGAAATATAGTTGTTCCGGTTTAACTGGAAGTTGATTTTTTTGGGAAGATAATAAAAATTGAAGATAGGGACATGTAAGCCGTTTTGCTCTAAGACGTACTGTTAGAAAGTTAGAAGCTGTCAAAGTTCAAAAATGTCACTTTTCGAGAGTCAATATCTCGGAAACTATAAAGTATAGACTAATAATGTATTTAATAAAAAATAATTGTAATTTTATGTGGAATTTAAAAATGTAAAAATATACAGGGTGTTCCATTTGAAAAAAGTACATTTTTCTTGTTCCGCTTTTTTGAGCCACCCTGTAGAGTTAAAAATAATTTTACGTTATAAGTCACTTACTGTCCTTCAATTTTTGTATTAATATTTTTAATGTATTTGAAATAGTAACGGAGCTATTGTACTTTGCCACACTAAAGGGCCACCCTGTATAAGCTGCCATTGTCAAGTTCAACGAATGGTGCACTGGAAAAAAAGTAATGCAATTTTCTGAGAATGGCACTGAAAAATAAGAGTTCTAGTTTGTGGGCTCATTATTCAATTGAATACGAACATTGAAAAATACAACAATTTGCGTGCTTTTTTAAAAAAACAAGGAGAAGGTTATAGACCAAAGAAATCTTGTCAAGGGAACAGTTCAGCCAATTTTTGTCTGACGCCCCAAATGAAAAGTATTTGGCGATGAAGGTATTAAAATTACATTTTGTTTGTTTCACATTGCGCTAACCAACCCTTAATTTTTTTAGGTAGTTTTGATATTTGGAATATCTGGGGCTTGTCGTTGCGACGAATTAGTGAATATGACAGTTAATGATCTTGAAGATATGGGTTCTTTGCTGCTAATAAAAATTCCCAACACTAAAACTAATAAGAGTAGAACTTTCAACGTCCTGAAGGATGAATATTTAAGCAAATATAGAAACTATGTTAATTTGCGTCCTGCCGATTTTAAGGAACGACGTTTTTTTCTGAAATATCAAAATGGGAAATGTTTTAAAGCTGTTATGGGTATCCATAAAATTGGTAGTGTAGCAACAGATGTGGCATTGTATCTGAAGATTCCAAATTGCAAAGAATATACAGTATACAGGGCATTGCAAGACGAACTTCCGCAACAATGCTTGTTGATAGTGGGGGGGGGGGGGGGGGGGGGGGGATATTACTATGTTGAAAAGGTATGGGGGTTGGAAATCTGATGCAGTTGCCGAAGGGTACATTAAAGATTCTGTGCAAAGTAAAACCAAAATTGCTAAGAGAATTTTTCAACCTAGCTCTGCGGAAAATCTCGAACAACCTCCATTTAATAGACCCTCTAATGGATTTTTAAAAGCAGTTCACCCTGGAAAAATTGTTATAAGCAGTACTGATATTGCAAGAAGTGGAGGATTATTAAATGATGCAAATCTTCACAATTGTACTTTTACTATAAATATTACCAATAAATAATAAATACCACTGTGAATACTAATAATCGTTGTGTATTTTGTGTAAATGTTCGTGTATTTAAACTGATAAATTAAAATAAATTTAAATTTCGTGACTAAATGATGTGATGATGATGCTCAAAGCTAAAAGACAATAAATAAAACGAAAAAAAAATTATAGTAAGTAGATAATATAATGTATTTATACGTCTAGGAGTATAAGTACTTATACTCCTAGTCATATAATAGTACATTATATACTTAGGTTGAGAAGTGAACTATTATATAGCGAGCGCTTTTATATACTGAGGCGCGAAGCGCCGAGGGATATAATGTGCGAGGTATATAATAGCCTTCTCAACTGCGGTATATATAGAATATTTTCTACTACTAACAATAAAATATTACATATTTTAATTCGTTTAAATCTTTGTTACCCATTTTCACCTAATTTTTAAAAAAATTTGAAAATCAAGTCACTTAGGATTTTACTTGTCAAATGCGATCTTCTGTCAGTATGTAGAAAATATTCGGGTTAGATAATAATATAAAGTTAAAATTATAAAATGTCTGAAATTGAGAGTGAAGAATTGGAAATTTGTACCCCACCCGAGCTTAGAGAGGCGGCAAATAGCGCACAGTGCGATCTGTTACCAGAGAAATCTAAGAAACTATACTTGAATGCATACGCGCAATTAATGGACTGGTGTGTAAGAAAAAAAGCTGGTCACAGAACCATTCCTGAAAGTATCGTCCCAATAAAATTATAATAAAAAGTCCTATTTTATTGATAATTTAATCCTGTTTTCCAGAATTTATTTGTTTAAAATGGTCAAAAAAGGCTCAAAATCAATAATATGTTAAAGAAACGGTGAGTTAAGTTATAAAATTGTCTGCAACAATCTCATTGAACAGCTGTTTTTCATTATTGACCTAGGAAATTTTTTATTATTATTATTAACCTAGGTGAAGAAATGTTACTTCTCGATAAAGGAATGAAGTAAATAATGACGATTTCTCAAGTAAGTAGTAGAAAAATGACATTTAATGTCATTGAGAAACGTCACATAAGTTATCCCTTATGACTAGAGACCGGATTATATGCAACCAAAAGTCTGTGAGATATGCACATATACAGGGTCGACCAAAAAGTGGAATACCGGTAAGCGACTACATAATGAAGAAAATTCTCTAAATGTCATGTTAGATGTGGTAGAAAATCCAATAAATTCGACGCAACAGCGGGCTTTAAATCATAATATGAGTCGATATTCCATTCAAAAAATTACCAAAAGAGAAAAATTCAAACCATATAAAATTCATTTGTTACAAGAATTGAGTGAAGACGATTTTGATCGCAGAATTCAGTTTTGTAAAATCAATATGGATAAATTGAATCAAAATGTCAACTTTGTCAACCACATTTTATTTTCTGATGAATCAACGTTTTGTTTAAACGGGCACGTAAATCGACACAACTGTAGATATTGGTCAGACCAAAATCCACATTGGATGGAACAAGTTCATACCCAACGACCACAAAAAACCAATGTTTGGTGTGGCATTATTGGTGGAAACGTCATAGGACCCTATTTTATACATGGAAATTTGAACTCTGAACGATATTTATTACTTTTACAGGAGAATATTGTTCCACAGCTCAGACGATTATTCCCGAACCATAATAATCCCAATTTACCGGCTGAATAAATATGGTTTCAACAAGATGGGGCTCCACCACATTTTGGACGGATGGTGAGCGAATATCTAGAGGAAACTTTTCCTGGTAAATGGATTGGGAGCAGAGGTGCAATTGAATGGCCTGCTAGGTCTCCTGATATGACCCCTCTTGACTTTTTCCTGTGGGGCCATATCAAAAATTTAGTGTACAAAAAATCGAAGATTTGCAACAAAGAATAATGCATGAAATTTCCAGTAGGTATTGCTCCCAATATCCTTTTAGATTCGCTACAAAATTTTGTTCACCGAATTCATCACTGCCAGGACGTAAACGGTGGACACTTTGAGGACCTTATAAAATAGGATTTCAAATTGTTGTTTACTAAAACTTAGTTTGTCTTTTTTATTATTGTTATTAGATTTACTTGAAAACGATATTCGAAACTCGATATCTCAAAAACGGTTAAGATTAGGTGTGTGGTGTGCTTAACATTTTTTTTTAGAATCTCGTAAATAATTGAAATATTGAATAATATATAGGGAGTTTCATTTAAAATAAAGTAACTTTGTTCTTCCATGGCATTTTGACTGATCCTGTATACTTAGTTTATGTGCAGTGTAATAGATTTCTAAAAACCCTATAAGTTTTGTATTTAACATTCTTCGCTAGCTATCTTACTTTAGCAAATAATCGATCGTTTCCATACATAAAAGCGACCCTGTATATGCATATATTTTTAAAAATATATGCAAGATATATGCAAAAAACAAAGAATATGCAGTAATACGAAAAATATAATATGACTTATTGTTGGATTAAATTAGGGTTTTACTAAACTAAGTCATTGGGTATTTAATAAAAACCACCAAAAAACAGGTAAACGTGTAAAAATTTTATTAAATCTGCATTATGGTACAAATACATATAAAAACATTAATATTAGTCCGCAGAACTTTAATATATGCACTTGTTATAATATGTAATTCAAGGTTTTTTACTAAAAAATTCTGTCTTCTATCATTAAGAATATGTTTATATAATGAAAAAGATCTTTCTACATCTACTGATGTTATAGGACAAAATTTTAACTTTGGAACTAGGCTCAGTTTAAAATCTAAATTATCTACATTTTCCCCTGACAGAACTTTTGAAACATTTAAAATTTAAAACCTTTATTTCTTTTCTATTATTCCTTCTAACTTCGGCATTTACTGCTTTTCCTACCTCACCTCGTACTTGCTTACAATTATTAATGCATTTTTCTACAATATCCATTGACTCTAATAGACTACTAGATGTTTTTTCTAGTTTTAAAATACTTTCAGCTACAAAACTATAGTTACATTTTATATAAATCAATTGTTGTTCCACTTTAGAATTTTGAAATATTTGTTTGCATTTTTTAATACCTACACTGAGAATCACATTCAATTTAAGAATCAATCTCTTTTAATTTCTGAAAATGCTCCGCATAAAACACTGCCGCACGGATCCAGGTGCCGCACGGATCCAGGTGCCCCACCTGGTCACAACAGGTTTAGGTGGTAGTGGTGTTCCGGGCAAGTTCTACTTGTAAAACTGCACTCTTTAATGGAGTTTTTTTTATAGGAATGCAGATTAAGGTTAAATTGTTGTTTACGGAATAATAAAATAAAACCGTCCTTAAATAATTATAATCCTTTCACAGGTAAATAGGTATCTAAGATAATCCGTAAATAAATGAAAATAAAATATATTCGTTTGATCAACTTAGTACCTGAATTGGGTTATATCTTTTAAATTAGAAAAATATGCAAATTATGCCCTAAGTACCCTAAATATGCTGTCGATGGCCAATTTCAAGATATATGCAAAATATGCATTTGCATAAGATCCGGTCTCTACTTATGACGTTTGAAGAAAATAGTTATTTATGTACCAAGGCAGTAAAAGTGATTCTTTACCGGACGAGTCTGAAATTATGAGACGAGCGAGCGAGGCGAATAACAGGCGAGTTCGATAAAGACACTTTACTGACGTGGTGCATACAAAATTTTATCGCCAACCGTTCAGAATTTATAATATAAAAAATTGAGGTATAACTCATCGCAATAAATCGCGAGAAAACTATTATCGAGCTGTCATAGGGAAAGGCGTGACAGTGACAGACGATTTTTGATTAATAAATGTCAAAGTCACTAATTTGCGGGGGGTAATAGTATATTTAAGTACACGTTTCATAAGAAGCGGTTTTAGCGCACGCGTCTATTTTAAAAAACGAGCCACAAAGTGGCGAGTTTTTTTATTGACACGTGCGCTAAAACGCCTTATGAAACATGTGCTTTATACATTTTTTTCTATTTCATCTTTTATAATTAAGAAAAATACATTTTAAAAAGAAAATAAATCCTTCAAATTTTGTAAATTTTTATGTTTGTAATACTATTTTTTATCATAGTAGCCTCGGGACAACAAACATTATTTTGCAAACTCATTTTTTGATTTATTGACCCATTTTCACCACGAGATTCGAAAGTTATTTTAGCGATATGAGATTTGAAATTGGACGGAATACGTTGTGTGATCCTTGTACATTCGGTACATAGAGCGTTCGGAAATTCGGGAGATTTTGCTGCTTTTTTTCGAATTTCAGAAGACGTGATTTTATGTCACGGCATTGCAATTTAGTATAGGGAAGATGGAAAATTCAAATAAAGTTGAAGTTAAAATCGACATTGGAAGGTTAATAGATTGAATTTTGGATAGGATTTGGCAGAAAATGATAGCTTGAACTCTTGAAGCATCTACAAAAGATTGATTTATAGATTTATGCAACCAACATATATGACTGTTATCCACACAGAATAAAAAAGTAAGTTATCAAACTATTTTTCCTCTGCGAAAAATGGATTTTCTCGTAAATCACAAAGGCCGCGCAAGTCAATGAAATAAAACATTTAAATGTTACCAACATCAAATAAAGAAAAAACGCGTATCGAAATAGCTTCATTACGATACGCAAATGCGTATCGTACTGAGCTTATTATGAAAGTGAAATAGAAAAAAGTATTTATCGTCAACCGTCAGTAAAGCCGTACATTATCAGAATGATTTCCGGAAGTAAACGAACACTTTATTTTATTGTAAAATAAAATACTTTACCTGCCGCAAATGCGGCAGATAAAAGTATTTATCGTCAACCGTCAGTAAAGCCGTACATTATCAGAATGATTTCCGGAAGTAAACGAACACTTTATTTTATTGTAAAATAAAATACTTTACCTGCCGCAAATGCGGCAGATAAATACTTATACCCTCCGCAAATTAGTTACTTTCACATTTAATAATCAAAAATCGTCTGTCACTATCACGCCTTTCCCCATGACAGCTCGATAATAGTTTTCTCGCGATTTATTGCGATGAGTTATACCTCAATTTTTTATATTATAAATTCTGAACGGTTGGCGATAAAATTTTGTATGCACCACGTCAGTAAAGTGTCTTTATCGACTCGCCTGTTATTCACCTCGCTCGCTCATCTCATAATTTCAGACTCGTCCGATAAAGAATCAATTTACTGCCTTGGTACATAAATAACTATTATCTGCCGCATTTGCGGCAGGTAAAGTATTTTATTTTACAATAAAATAAAGTGTTCGTTTACTTCCGGAAATCACTCTGATAATGTACGGCTTAACTGACGGTTGACGATAAAATACTTTATAACAGCGATAATAGTTTTCTCGCGGTTTATTGCGATAAGTTATACCTCAATTTTTTATATTATAAATTCTGAACGGTTGGCGATAAAATTTTGTATGCACCACGTCAGTAAAGTGTCTTTATCGACTCGCCTGTTATTCGCCTCGCTCGCTCATCTCATAATTTCAGACTCGTCCGATAAAGAATCAATTTACTGCCTTGGTACATAAATAACTATTATTTTACAATAAAATAAAGTGTTCGTTTAATTCCGGAAATCACTCTGATAATGTACGGCTTTACTGACGGTTGACGATAAACAACATTGCAAGACAGTACTAGGTCTGTAAAGTAACTGATTCTGCGCCAGTTTATTCATTTTACAAGTATAAGCGTTCATAGACATGTCATATGATAGAATGGCTTCTGTAAATAGCGAGATGTAGGCTCAAAAAGACATGTATATGAATGAAATGCGTGGTCTATATTTGCTTGATCGTCGATGACTAAACTAACGTCTCGTCATTCTAGAATGGCTTATAATTATTTTCGACTAATATAATTTAAAGTTAATATACCGTGCGAGCAAAAATTATTTGCATCAAAGAGGGCCTTGCATCTAAGGACGTAATGCTTAGCCGTAGCGCTTAATACCTGTTGGGTGTCAGTAACTACCTGCATTAACAATCACTCAGTTATTCCGTCATCTTTGACAGTCGTTATTTGATTCATCGCTAATTTTTCCAATTTCTTGAACAATTCACACAATGGGCTTTACGGAACAGCACAAAACATTCATGGTTGAAGCGTATTTTTGAAACGGGGTTAGAGTAAATGGTGAGTGACAATACAATTCGGGTTTGTGCATGGACGATTTTCACGAACATTTTCCTAACGTTGCTTTTATTGCTGGGGATTTTTATCATTGCCTGAAAAGAACCGTGGCTGTGTTTAGGGAAACAGGTTCTATACAACACAAAAAAGGAGCAGGAAGACATCTGTAAGAACAGAAGAACTTGTTGCAAACGTTCGTGAAATAATGCAAAATACGCCAACAAATTGTATAAGACGCCTGTCCCAAGAAGTATCTTATGGAACATGCAGGACTATTCTTAAGAAGCAGCTAAATTTATTTCCTTATGCAAGTATTCCAAGAAACAAGAAACACAAGCCGCAGATTTTGAAAGACTGATAATACCTCTCAATGGTTTACCCAAAATTTATTGAAAATAAATGATTTATTAGACCTGACATTTTTTTCGGATGAAGCCTGGTTCCAGCTCTCCGGTTATGTGAATTCTCAGAATACACGCATATGGAGTAGTGAAAATCCCCATTTTTTTTGTAGAGTCCACATTGCACCCTCAAAAAATTGGTGTCTGCATGGTTAGCTGTTTCCCGAAGAAGAATTGTTGGTCCTATTTTTTTCCATGACACAGTTAGAGACAATATTTTGATTCCATTTGTGGAGCAATTACTTGGCGACGAACTACGTTTTGGATATTTTCAACCGGACGGTGCAACCGCCCATACAGCCGCCGAAACTATTAACTACTTACGCAATTTTCTCGACAACAGATTGATCAGTTTTCGATCAGACATTGAATTCCCACCTAGATCACCTTGTTTAACGGTTATGGATTACTTCGTTTTTCCTCATTTAAAGAACACTATTTTTAAAACACCAGTTGCAAATTTAGAACAATTACAAGAAAGGATTGTCCAAGAATGTAGAACATTTCTCCAGAGATGCTGATGGTCAACACTTTCGAAAATATGAAGAGACGTGTGAGTTTATGCTTGGAGCCAGGCGGTGGCCAATTTCAGCAATTTATGTAATTATTTTTCTTTTTCTTTCTGTATATTCTTACTTTGTTAATTTTGTAAACAACAAAAATAAATTTGTATTTGTCTACTTATTTTATTACTCATTAGTTTGGCATATCATGTCTTAATATGAATTTGACAAAATTTTAACCTAGATTTGGTTAGATACATTGTCCCCATATCATTGTGATCTAAACCAAGCCCTACGGTTTTTAATCCAAGCACAAAGAGTGATGCAAATAATTTTTGCTCGCACGGTACAACAGAAGCCCTTCTAATTAAAGTGAAGTTGTCCACTTACGTCGCTGAAGATATTTTTGAATTTATACAATACCTATCTACTAAATAAAACAAATTTAAAATAAAAATATAATTAGTTTATTTTGTTTTGAAAGTAAATTATAATAATAATGAGTAAATTTTTGTAAGACTTGCGTAAACTAACACATTCCTAAACCAAAACTGAAATATTTTTTACAAAAATATATAACCTAAAAATAATATAAATAATAAAATAAATAATTATATTAATATGTACAATATGAGAGACCGTAACGAGCATATACAGTGTGTCCCGGATAAGGATGCACTGTACAGATCTCGTAGACCGTAGAAGATACAAAGAAAAAAAATCTAATCATCCTGCCGAAGATATTTGGACAAAAAAGAATTTTCACGATTTAATTTTTATTTTCTTCCGACTCTATTTAAATAAATATGTCAAAATAAAGATTACATTCAGCCACCTTTACAAGTTGGTGTAATTAGATTTTCAATCCGACATTTCGTTTTCTCACAACAACCATTAACACTTTGACTGCCACGCCCTATTCGTAAAGTGATCACATACGCCACCCGATTTTTTTTTAAATAAGTATTCTGATATAGTTGTTGATCATCACTATTTTTGTATTTTTTTTATTTTGATTTTTTTAAGCCCATTTGGCTAGTGTACAAAAAAGATACACGTGGCGCTGAAATGGGAAAATGGTCTTGGTGCCATGTGTATACGACAATATACATACTTTTTAAAAAGCCCGCTACTCACTATTCGTTACTTCGTCAATTCGTCCCAGTAATTGACGAAGTATTGCATAGTGAGTATGACGCGCTGCGCCGATGCGATTCGTTATGCGGCGCTTCGGCAGACTTCGCCCAGATGTCGGTATTTGGACGAATCATCAAAGGGAAAATGAACGAAGCGACGAAGTTGAACGGGTTCGGTTTCAGATCTCTCATTCGCGAATCATTCGTTGAAGAAACCAGTCGTCCTGTGTGTGTTTACTTCAAAATGGAATGGAATGACGATATTGTTTTTAAATTTATACAAAAAATACAAATGTATCCATGTTTATGGCATCCAGGAGACAAAAACAAAAAAAAAATCTGAATAAAGTGCATGATGCTTTCAAAACCATTGCTGAAGAAATGGGAACTGAGAACATCGATGAATTAAAAAAGAAAAAAGAAACTCTTTTTATTTGAATTCGAAATAACCACATAATAAGCTTGAGCTGCAGCGAGAAGAAGCAGGTCTTCTTCTTCACAATTCATTTTTACTAACGACAATAAAAAAAAATGTTTGTTTTAAACAGTAGATAACCGCAGTAAACTTGACCAGTATATTTTTATTCTGACATTGAAGTTTTTTGGTCGCACTTCGCACAATGGACGAATTTCCATGCATCATCGAAGCGAAGTGAATCAACGCATAATGAGTGGGATGTAATGCGTCGCATGGTCGAAGCGCGAATTGACGAATTGAACCGACGAATCGCATTAACGAAACGAATCAACGAATAGTGAGTAGTGGGCTTAAGTCGAATCTTGCATATTTCTGTTTAGATATTGCAGGCTTGATTGCTCTTCGTCAGTTTTACTTAGACGCTGGTAAAGTACAGTGCGTATATATTACGTTAGTGTGTTTGTTGTTACAAAATGTCTTCTTTTGAGCAAGAACAAGCTATATCACAAGCTTTATGGGATGAACCAGATATGAGTGATGATGATCCATACCAAAGTGATTCGAATGGAGATCCCGCCTACGAAACAGAAACGTCCAGCGATAGTTAAACCGGAACAACTATATTTCCTGCTTTCGAGTTACATCCGGTTTAACCGGAAGTTGATTTTTTTGGGAAGATAATAAAAATTGAAGATAGGGACATGTAAGCCGTTTTGCTCTAAGACGTACTGTTAGAAGGTTATAAGCTGTCAAAGTTCAAAAATGTCACTTTTCGAGAGTCAATATCTCGGAAACTATGAAGTATAGACTAATAATGCATTTAATAAAAAATATTTATAATTTTATGTGGAATTTAAAAATGTAAAAATATACAGGGTGTTCCATTTAAAAAAATATTCCAAAAGCGGACCCAGCTGTCATCTTGACATTTAAAGCTGTCATTGGTATGTCAAAAAGTGAAAGACTTGCTCAAATATTATCGGTTCAAAATTTCATTAAAATATACCGAACGGTTTAGAAGTTCGAGGGGGGGGGACTTTAGGTCCTCACTGTATAGGTAGTATATGGCACGTGTAAATAGTCTAGTTGCTAGTATGTAAGTTGCGCAGAAACGGTAAATTAGCCGATTATGACATTGCTGTACGCGAGTACTTAGTAAATGGATGTGCAGAAACTGTTGCTTCAAACGAAATCGAAAACAATCGCATTTATTACATGCCGCACCGTCCGGTTTATCGCGAAGACAAGGACACAACGAAAGTGCGGGTAGTGTTTGATGCATCTGCGCATGCGCCCGGATTTCAATCGATAAATGAACAATTATACTCCGGTGATAATTTGGTGCCTGATCTACTAAAGATATTGCTAAACTTTCGAGTCGGCTCAATCGGTTTAATCGCAGATATCGAAAAGGCGCTTCTGCAAATATCAATTGCAGAAGATCGTGATTCCCGTCGAATTTTATGGCTCAAAAACCCAATTAATGAAGACACTAACACCAATTCGACACAAATTGCTGCTTTCCGTATGAAACGTCGAAACGTGTAACCTTGGAGTAACTACAAGCCCATTTTTGCTATCAGCTACTCTGCGAAAGCACCTTTTATCTCAATCAGAAAACCTAACGAAAACCGCCAATATTTTATTAGAACATTTTATGTAGGTGACCTGGTAATTGCATGCAGTTCCTTTGAAGAAGCAAACGAAATTTACGAACAGTCAATTAATATTCTACAAGGGGCAAAACATGAATTTAAGAAAATGGTTCTCTAACGACAACGAATTTATGAAAACGGTCATAAAAAATCCAACCAATAACGAATTAAAAAAAGGTATTGGGTATTTTATGGCACACAGCTACCGACGAGCTTGCGGTTGATTTAAAATCCGTAGTAAATAGCAGTAAAACAGTACCAATATAACGAACAATACTTCAAAACATTGCCAGAATTTATGACCCATTAGGTAGGTATATTAGGCCCATTCCCTATTAGAATAAAAATCTTGATGCAAGAAATATGGAAACAGAAATAAGAATGGGACACTATTGTTCCCGAAAAATGTCAGACAAGCTGGTTCAAGTGGTGTTCGGAACTACCTGCTATGGGTGAACTAAAAATTCCTTTAAACAAATACAACGAAATTGAACTGCATGTTTTTTCCGATGCTATCCTTCAAGCTTATGGCACAGTGGCGTACACGAAATGTATAGAAACCAGCGAAATACATTTTTTATTGTCGAAAAATCGTGTTGCGTCTCTTAACCAAAGGGGTAACAAAGAATTAACCTTACCCAAGTTAGAGCTTACAACAGAGTAGAAGAAATACCAAAGCTAAGCAAAGGTGTTTGGAGACACTGTCTTGGAAAAGATAATCCATCGGATTTACTAACGAGGGGAGTCTCAGCAAAGTTTTTGGCTGAATCCGGGTTGTGGCTACAACGACCCTCCTGGCTTAAAAAAGACTCAACAAATTGGCTGAACGATGAATACTGCGACGCAACAACGTTAGAAGTTACCAATTTGTTTATTACCAGCGATGGACTCCAAAAAATTTTAACAGAAGTAGAAGCAACGGTCAACTCAATACCATTGACGTATTTTGATGATGACGATACAAATTTATTAACTTTATCCCAAACGCATTTCCTAGTCGGTGTAAAAAACGTTGGTTTTTCCTTTAATCGAAAATTGCCTCAAATCAACCGAACCGAAATACTTAAACAATGGAAATCCAGAGAACAATTGGTTTCTAAATTTTGGAAAAAATGACCAACGGATTATCTTCAGCAGCTGCGTACGTTTCATCATACTGATCGGGTCAATTCTAGAAACTTAAGAATAGGTGACATAGTACTCTTGCATCAAGAACATACGCCTACACGCTACAGTGGAAAATGGATAAAATCATCGACGTCTTTGAGGGCCGCCATGGCCGAGTGCGGGCTTGTGTGGTGCGAAACTCCGTAGACTTCTTTTTCCTTTAGAAGTTGAGAACTCTCCGCCGGCGGGAGGATGTTGAAAATGTACCGGGTGGTCAAATAAGCGAGGACGTCGGCTTTATCTCGGAAACCATTAATCGTACAACTTTCGAAAAGATTTTTTTATAAGTAAAGTGGTCAAGAGAAATTGCTGGAAATTACTTTTAAGTTCCTCATTTTGCCGCAAAGGGGCACAATTAAAAATTGTTTTTTTAAATTCTAAATTTCTCCGAAAATTCCCATATTAAGGTATAACTCTGATTACATCATTGGAAAGCTTAGACAATTCTGCATCATTTTGGTTTAAGGCTTGTTGGCGTACCGACCTTGATAAGAGTGGGAGAAGCTATTGAAAGTGTACGGTATAACTATGACATCATAATCGAAAAGTAGATGAAATTTGCAAGAAAAGATGTGAAGACCGCAGTTCGATATCTTTGTTCGTTTTGTTATAGCCAAAACAATAATTTTTAATACAAATTGCGCCCTCTAGCAATTTTATTAGAAACTATCTTGTACCATTGGATACGACAATTGAAGGTACTTACCTTTCTCTTCTAAACAAGCTTAAATTTAGTAAAATCGGTTAAGTCGTTTAGAAGTTACAGCGATTTTAATGTTTACATTTTCAATAGCTTCTCCCACTCTTATCAAGGTCAGTACGCCAATGAGCCCTAAACCAAAATGATGCAGAATTGTCTAAGCTTTCCAATGATGTAATCAGAGTTATACCCTAATATGTGAATTTTTGGAGAAATTTAGAATTAAAAAAAACAATTTTTAATTGTGCCCCCTTGCGGCGAAATAAGGAACTTATAAGTAATTTCCAGCAATTTCTCTTGACCACTTTACTCATAAAAAAATCTTTCCGAAAGTTGTACGATTAATGCTTTCCGAGATAAAGCCGACGTCCTCGCTTATTTGACCACCCGGTAAATTACTTTGCATTGTACATAAACTCTTTTTTTACCGTTTTTAGAATGTAAAATTTCTCTTTATTTAGTATTTAGGTATAGATAAGAACAGGGCTGGGAAAGAATTCCCAGAAGTAAAAGTGGTGGAGTGAATAGAGTGTCCGACATCTGTTGTGTCATCACTCCATAATAATGGAGACTCCATTATTTTATAGCTTTTAGGTTTAAAAAGAAAAAACTTATGGTGTGTATCAAACGATTTAACGTAACGAACCAGATTTAAAACATACCACTCGCTGTGATACGTCGTTGAATTCGGAATGAGTAGGGAAATTTTAAAATAATAAAATAAAAATTTTTTAATTCCACCAACTTGTAAATGAGAAAAAATGGCTCATTTCCATTTTTACACTTTTATTTTGACATTTCTTCAAATAGAGTCAGAAAAGAATAAAAACGGAATCGCGAAAATTCGGTATTGTCCAAATATCTTCGGAAGGATTTAGTACGGCGCAACTTTTCTCTAATTTAACCATCTCGGTATCCTTTACGGTTTACAAGATCCCGGTAGAGTGCATTCTTATCCGGGATACCCGGTATGTAAGGTCACGTTTAAGGCTCGCTATACGTAGCACCTACCCTCATGTGCTTAGGGGAACTTAAAATTACCATTTAAAGGAACTACTGCGCTCTCACATAGGTTGCACAAAACGAAGAAAAACAAACAAACGGCTAAGACGTTAATTAATTTAAAACGGTTAGAAAGAGATACTTGTATTGGTACAACATGAAAAAAAAAACGATCTTGTGCAATGTACTTACAATATTGCGAATAGAAATAAATACGTTTAAGGTGGAATTCTCAACGTCATTCAATCTATTGCCAACTTATAACCTATTTCGCGTTGTTTCTTCAAGTTTATTGTTTTATTAGCTAACATTTGAATACAATCAGTATCGTCGGCACATTACTTAGGTAATATCTGATATATTACAAAAATATCAATTTATTTCATTGCTAATTTTGGGTTAATTGTATAGTGAAAGAACAATGACATAATAACGTTAAAAAAAATCGTACCCGATGTTCTTCGCTATACAATTCTCCTAAAATAAGTAATGAAATTCGGTGATATTTATTAAATATGTCAATTATTACCTATAGAATATCAAGTCGATACTGATTTTATTTAAATTTTGTGTAGAAGCTAGAAAAAATAAATAAATCTACTAGAAATAGGTTATAGGTTGGCAAGCATGTTGATACTCCCACCTTAATGGAACTTTTAGTATTTAGCAGCCATTAGTGTCATCATTGTCCACTTAACAAAAGCTTCATTGGTACAAGCAAATTGTCAACCGATTTCAATTTTTTTTCTGCGGAAGGGTAGTTTTACACTGGTTGTAAATTGCGTGCTCTGCGAACACGTTCCCAAACCCCAAACGGATAATAAATTTTTTTTTCTCTTAGGACAACTAACAGATAACAGAAATCTAACCTAATAAATAAATATTATGAAAAGGAAAGAAAAACACAAAGTATTCCTCCACAAAATTTAACAGAATAAAAATTCTTAGTTCAAATGTCTCTACATGTTTCGAACGTAGAAACGTTCATCATCAGGAGACAAAAAAGGTATGTTGGCTGATGGTTGTAGCAAAAGAGAAAATGATAAGTGGTAGGCGTAAAACCCTAATGGAGCTTTTATGGCATTAAAAGTTGTAACGTTTAAATTGCATTATGTGAAGATATTAAAATGAAACTAAGTCAAAACATACGGGTATGTGAAAAAGACATTTAAAAGGGTCTGGAACAACCAAAAAGAGGAAAATGAAGTCATAAAAATACTTCTAAAAAGAAAATGTCCAGAGGGGTTTCTTAAAAACATGTTTTATAGACAATGTAAAATGTGAAAAGCGATTTTATATATATAAATAGCACATTGTAGGCATTATGTTTTGAATTTGAGTATTTATCCGGAAAAGTAGTTTGGGGCACTGAATTCTAAGGTTCAGTAACCCCACTGTATATTAATTTCAAATTGATTGAATAAACTGCATATTTAAACATTTTAAAATAAGGAAATAAAAGAAACTGTACAACTTTTCACGTGCTAGGACGAAAAAAAAGTCCTAGACTCCCCAAACTACTTTTCCGGATAAATACTCGAATTCAAAACATGATGCCTACAATGTGCTATTTATATATATAAAATCGCTTTTCACATTTTACATTGTCTATAAGACATGTTTTTAAGAAAACCCTCTGGACATTTCAGTATTTTTATGACTCCATTTTCCTCTTTTTGGTTGTTCCAGACCCTTTTAAATGTCTTTTTCACATACCCGTATGTTTTGACTTAGTTTCATTTTAATATCTTCACATAATGCAATTTAAACGTTACAACTTTTAATGCCATAAAAGCTCCATTAGGGTTTTACGCCTACCACTTATCTTTTTCTCTTTTGCTACAACCATCAGCCAACATACCTTTCTTGTCTCCTGATGATGAACGTTTCTACGTTCGAAACATGTAGATACCTTTAAACTAAGAATTTTTATTCTATTAAATTTTTTTGGAGGAAGACTTTATGTTTTTCTTTCCTTTTCATACTTTCAACTCCACTTTAAGTATGGACTATTTCTTCAAATTAAATAAATATTAAATTAGTAGTAAAAAAGTTGGAGAAGGTAGGTTTAACTTTATTTCTTAATTGGCATAACTATTTAATAATTGAGAATTTTCAGTTTTTCCCAATCCTAAAATCAGAATCGACAAAACAACACACAGAAGCTGAATTCAAATGTTACTGGTCTGCATTTTCTTGGACCAGAGCAAACACACTTATTTTACTAGACCTTTACAAAAAAATTCTGTCTATTGTACAAGTTTCCAACAGTATTTTGTCTTTCTTTTCTAAACGTCATGACAGTTTTAAAAATGCAAACTGCGCAACTCTCCACCTAAAAATTCGCTTCTAATAAGTGAATTATGCTGACAGTAAGGAGAAAGGATGCAATTGCATCATAATTATGTTGGTACAGTGAGACCTCGATAATCCGGACTAATTAAAACCGCGGTGATCCGAATTAGTAAATAATTCGGATTACTGAAGCTGAATAGTTTAGTACAGTCTATGTATATAAGTCTTGGCCGAATTACCGAAGAATCCGGTTTACTGAAGGTCCGAATTATAAAAGTCTTGCCCGAATTACCGAAGAATCCGGTTTACTGAAGGTCCGAATTATCGAGGTTGCACTGTATTTACATGAGCACAGGAAACGTAAACATAACATTATACATGTTGTGGCGTCGTAACGTAAAAAAGCCGCATACTTAGTTTAAATCATACCTACAGCGTACAGGTACTACTAAAAAGGAATGCCGGCTATATCTTGGAAACCGTTTACACACGGCTTGCGAAAAGAAATATTTTAAACAATAGTGACTAAGAGAAATTGCTGGAAAATATTTTTAAGTTTCTAGGTTGGCCGTTAGGGGGCGTAATTAGAGTGGTAAAGTTAGCATTATGTCAATGTAAGGAAAATTCTGGATAACTTTTATATTTAAGTTTTTGCTTCACCTTTTTGTTTAGGAGGGGTAGGAGGGGACATATTGATATGAAAAAATATTCATAACTTTGGTTTGGCTTGTCAGAATTTGACAAATTTAAACTTGCTAAATAGGGGTTCTTGCGTTTTATCGAATTAATAAAAAACGAAGTTGTTCTGAATTCCGTTGCGACAGCTAGAGGGCGCTATTTAGCAGAATCAACAATTTCTTAATTTTTCTCAAAAATATTAAATGCAAACAATATATCTTTTTTCGCTTAAGTAAAAAAAAGAATATCTGTAAAGACCGCAAGTCAATATATTTTTTTAAACCAGAGATATGGAAAATATAAAATAAAAATAAGCTCCATATGAACAAACTGACGATGACGGTTTAATAAGGTATCTATTTGTAGGTGTTTTTATATTTTCCATATCGCGGGCGCCGGTTTAAAAAAAGATATGAACTTGCGGCTTTCACTGATATGCTTCTTACTTATTCTTCTTTTTGCCTAAGTTGAAAAAGTTATACCTATCGTTGCATTTAAAATATTTGAGAAAATGAAGAAAATTAATTCATGATTCTGCTAAATAGCGTCCTTTAGCTGTCGTAACAGAATTCAGAACAACTTAGTTTTTATTAACCTGATAAAACAAAACAAGCTCTTTTTAGCATGTCAAATTCTGCTAAGCCAATAGGTACCCATACACCAGCAGTCATTCCCGCCGTTTTTTCCTTCCACGTTCTTTCCTTTAAATATTATCGATCGTTAGTGGAGTAAGAGATGACGACTTTACGCTTCATTTAGATATAGAACAAGTTTTGTTTTATTTGAATTTCTTAAAAGGAAAGAACGTGGAAGGAAAGAACGGCGGGAATGATTGCTGGTGTATGGGCACCTATTCCGAAGTTGTAAACATTTTTTAAAGTAATATACAGTGTGTCCCCGGATCGACGCAACGATAGGTGAAAAAGGCTGAAATTTTTTGAGTTGAAACTTTATCTTCTGGGGTTCAGCCCTGCTTGGATAGAAACTAATTTGTGCCATAATTTTAATTTCGAAAAATCAAGTGTGCTTTGGAAATTTTCAAAAAACTTTTTTTTTCCACCAGTAAAGTGCTTGATTTCTAGGAAATACGAAAAAATGTTATAAAGAAAAGATGTTCAAAAATAATAAATGAGTAAGAATCCAAAATTTTAAAATCCTATGCCTACTTTGATGTTTTGCATTATTATAATTTGTATTGATTATTATTATTAATAGACATTTAGATAATTAAATAAATGCGAACATAAAAATAACAAGCTATTCACTTCGTTCAAAATATGAATAAATATGCTATTCATGCTATTTAATTTAATTTTATTTTTTAATATCTTCAATGGTGCGTGCAATAAAAATAATGCAAAACATCATCAGTAGGCATAGGATTATAAAATTTTGGATTCTTACTCATTTATTATTTCTGAACATCTTTTCTTAATAACATTCTTTCGTATGTCCTAGAAATCAAGCACTTTACTGGTGGGAAAAAAGTTTTTTGAAAATTTCCAAAGCACACTTGATTTTTCGAAATTAAAATTATGGCACAAATTAGTTTCTATCCAAGCAGGGCTGAACCCCAGAAGATAAAGTTTCAATTCAAAAAATTTCAGCCTTTTTCACCTATCGTTGCGTCGATCCGGGGACACACTGTATATCCCTAAACAGAAAGGTAGAGCAAAAACTTAAATACAAAAGTAATCCAGAATTTTCATTAAATTGCATAAATGCTACCTTTGATATGCCGTTACTTTGAGGATTTTTGAGAAAATCCCGCTTTTCGCTAGCAATATCTCTTTTGCTATTAACATTTTTTCCGCCAGCCGTATGGTAAACGGTTCCCATCATACAGCCGGGGCCGCATTTTAGTTGTACACCCGGTACATGTCCTTGGGATCGGTTTACCTGTCTATAATTAACACTTTATTAATGTTGATATAATAAAGCATTGTTGTCAATTAGTCCCAAACGGCCCAAACCTCCTCAATGACGGTACATGTGCCTCGACCTATGGATCTCAGTTATTCTGCTGAAGGTCGAATGCCGCGTCTACCTGAATACCGGGCGGGTTGTTTTCTACTTTTAAGCTGTTCTTGTCTATTTAGTTTATGAAAACAAAGATAGCAATATAATTCGTCGAGGCTGACCAATAAAAGAATTGTGGGATGACGTAATAAGGTTTTGATCTAATGTTTTCAGACTTTCTGCTTTCGCGGAGCGGCGTCTTCTTAATTGTCTCTAGGAAAGGCTTGTGACCATCTAGGAAGATTTTTTTATCGGGATGTATTTTCAATAGGTTCTAATTTAGGATATTAATGATGAGTATGATGAATTCGGTTATCGTGAAAAGGTCCATTATATACAGACTGTCCGCGGATAGGGTTTACAATGGCACAAATGGATGGAAAATTTCATTTTTCGGGAAAAAGTAATTTTTGATAAAAAGTGTTGCTTGTAACAAAAATGCAATTCACAAAGAGAAAATTTTGATTTTTTTATACAGGGTTCGCAAAAACATCAAAAACATGATTTTTCTCCAAGATTAAACTAGCTTTATTTTTTAGTTTTGACCAAAATGCCAATTAGAAAACTTATTTAGAATAACGTTTGTAATTTAAATCCGAGATTTTAAAACAAATCTTCGATTTTTTTTAATTTTTAGAGGTAAATGGAAATTTTGCTGCTCAATAAAAATATTAATATAAAATTTTATTAGACTCTATTTTCATAATGTTTGGTGTGTATCTTATTTTAAAATTTTAAATGCATTCCTGCCATCTTTTGTAAAAACAAGGATTTTTTTTACCTTTTTATTACTTTACTTTACGTATGGGGCAAATTTGAAGTTGTCAAATAGAATTTGATGTGTTTTGAAAATGTTGACCTTAGAACAAAGGGTTTATTTAGTTCAATGTTACGGTGCGGGCGAAAGTTCTCACAACTTTGTGATACAGAAATTTAATCAAAGATATCCTAACGTTTACGTCTCAAAAATATGATTTCATAAATTATTAAGAAAATTTCAGCGAACTGGTTTAGTTTCCAATTTAAAAAAAACTATGATCAAAATAACGCAGCTTCCCTAATCGTATTGCAGTCTGTTGCTGACAATCCTACCCTTTAATTAAGAAACCGAGCTCAATAACTTGATGTAGTAAAAAAACTCATTTTTGGTATATTTTAAAGGCAAACAAAATATTCCCATTTAAGCCAACTTTTAATCAAACGTTGAAAGAAGGAGACGAAGTCAAACGTTTGGATTTTTGTCTTTGGGTCGGAAACAAAATTGTAAGTCAAAACAGGAATTTTCATAAATTTATCATGTTCTCCGATGAATCGACATTTTCAACAAACGGGAAAGTGTCTTCACATTCGTTTACAGCTGGAAAAATGTGTTGAATATGGAGTGGGAGTGTTTGAATAGCAAATTATGAAATTATTATTCGTTGTTACTTTTAGATTTGTTTGTGTTATTTCCGGGATCATTTCATTTGTGAAATTAAAAATACATATTTCTGGTAACACCAAAAATCAGTTTTTGAAACCCCTCTGTCATTGATAATGTATGTATTTCAACCGCTAATGCTGCTATCCAAAAAAAAATAAATTCTTTTACCACTAAAAATTAAAAAAACTAAAAAAATCGAAGATTTATTTTAAACCCCGGATTTAAATTACAAACGTTATTCCAAATAAATTTTCTAATTGGCATTTTGGTAGTTTACTCTTGGAGAAAGATCATGTTTTTGAAATTTTTGCGAACCGTGTATAAAAAATCAAAATTTTCTCTTCGTGAATTGCATTTTTTTTTACAAGCAAAACTTTTTGTCAAGAATGACTTTTTCCCGAAAAATTAAATTTTTCATCCATTTGTGCTATTGTAAACCCTATCCGCGGACAGTCTGTAGATAACTTTATCGATGACGTGTTTGACTTTTATTTTAGAAAAAATTAAAAATAAATGAAATAAAACGAAACTTTTTTTTTCAAAATTGGAAATGTCTAGACTCTAGACTATCGCTACGCTGGCGATTTAGATATTTATTACTTGAAACTTATAAGTAAATTATCAAAACAATTTAAGTAAAACACTGGGGAACAAATAAAAGTCTAATACTTATATCGTTGCTTTAGATGCAAATTTTGAGTACTCCAACATCTGACTATCGTTTCCAGTTTCACCGGAAATGCAGGCATCTTTATTATTTTAAACAAAATACCCTGTTTAGATTCTACGTAAAAATATAAAACATAAATTATACCTTATACCTAAAGTCGCCACAGTGGTTCTTTTCCCGTGCGTCATCACTTTTACGTCATCAAAATCGTATGAATCAAATCAAAATTACGAGACGAAAAAAGTCAAAACTAAGTTAAGTTCATAAAATGGACGTGCCTGCCTACCGTTTGACGTACCTACATAATATCACGAAAAATTATTATTTATTTTAAGTTTTGCCCGGCATTCTCTATTATCTAAAAGAAATTGACAAACAAATTTTTATACATTTAATACTATTTTTAAAGCTTAAAATCCACAAAAGTTTGGTGTTTTATTGACTATTAAAATCGCAAAAGTCAAATTTTTAACATCCCTTCATTTAAGGGAATTTAGCCACTGCCGTAAACGTTTCAAAGAACTTTCACGGTTAGAATATTTAAAATAAATAAATTAGTTATTATAAAAATCCATAAATACTTACCGCCAAAACAGATGGTGGGTATAATTACCTCTAAAAAGAACTATTTTTAGAAACAGGAACAGTTCAGGCACACAGATTTACAAAATACGAATTAGATTGGCAGATCAAAATAAGGTTGACAATGACGTTCTAAAATACAACGGTTGTCAAATAAACAAATAAAGAAAGTAATTAACTGACGTTTATAGTTTTATCCTTGTCTAGCACGTTATATTATTGCGGAATTTTGGAGACGTTCTTTTATGCTTTTATTCAAACTTGTTACTGTAATAAACAAGGATGCAGAGTTATTAACCACGTCGAGTCCTGATCGTTGATTGATGACGCACGGGCAAAGATCCACTGTGGCAACTTTATAATAGTTTTCAAGAATGGCCTTTGAAAAGGTCGAAAAAACAACTTTACTGTTTTCACATAAAACAAGCGAATATGTAAAAAATGTAATGTTATTCTTACTTCTTTTTAGGGGCCTTGTATGCTAGTGTCATGACAATCTTACGAACCGGACGTACTGTCAAGGTATGAAGTAAATCATACTGGAGACCAGGCGCGGATCCAGAATTTTCCTCAGGGAAGGGAGGGGCGCAAAAAATAGAATTTTACACACTTTGTGAAAGCGCGATGAGAATTATTAGAAGTGGTAGACCCTCAAACAATAGTGATGATGAAAGTGAGTTCGTAGGATACATCTCAACGCCTCAACTACGTTCTTACAGCGAGCTTAGCGACAGAGTGAGAAAGTTCTTATTTAACTTAAAAAATCAGCTGAACCCAGGCTTAAGGAAAAATATTGTCTTGAAACTGAAAGTTACTGTAACCTCCCTAACGAACGAAAGAGCAAAATATGTTTCGTTACTTTAGTAAAGAGAATGATGTCTGGTCTCATGTTTCAGATGGAATTGCCGGAATATTCCCCAGAAAATTTGTGCCTATTTTTATACAGTCAGAGAAGAAGTTTGACATGTATATTACTACATAATGGCAAAAAACTTGATTTTCTAATGGGACTTTCAATAAAACTTAACGAAAACATCAAGGTAGTTTTGAAAAGGATTTCCATGTTTAACATCAGTGGTCTGTTTGCGTTGACTTGACAATGGTCAATTAAATACTTTTGTTTCTACTATATATGTGACATGGGACCACTGGTGAAAAGTTAATTGGGCGCCAACTACAGAGCAGAAAATTACCGAAGATTAATTGCCGTCTAGTTTATTTTCTTTAAAAATTGTGTGTTAATATAAATATCAAGGTACATACTTGGAAATTCCAGTGAAGAACGATTCCACCAGGATATTAGGATAATGAAAGAGAGTCTATTGTTGACTTTGTCATAAAAACTAGAGTCAATCAAACAAAACGCTTATTCGTAATCATCACAACCAATTAACCAAAAACCACTCTTGAACTCTGGGCCCCAGTGTTATAGTATATTAGATTCAGCCTATTTTGTTGTCCACATTATTTTAGAAAGAACAAAACATTCTATCGATACTATAACCATATAATATTAATATAAGTACATAATACCTTTCATACATACGGAAACACTGCGAACGGAAGCCATGTCAAGACGGGTATAGTATTTTATATCTACGATGCACTATTTACTACATGTGGCCATAAGCTGAACAAAAATTAAACATCTCTACGCATTACGTCACACTAGACCGATGGATTTCAGCCAATACTAGCTATTCATTGGCTATCTGGTCGCAAGTGTCACTTATATTTTGGAGTGCACTATGCAACCAATAACAACAAATTAATCCTTCTCTGGTCGATTGTGACGTAAAACTGTAGAAGAGAAAATGGAGAACGTTTGCATATCGTGTATAAGTGTATCGCGTCTAAGATGATCTATTGACGTTGACATCTGTCAAAAAAGACAAGACATTGTCGACATTAGATTCAATTAATATTAAATTTACAAAAATAGATATCTGGCAAGCAACATCATAGCAATGTAGACGCTCTTCTTTTCACCTACTATTATTACAGTAGTGGTGCGTTATAAGTAATAAAATTTAAAATTAATTGACATAAGTATATGGAATTAATTCCAATTGAAGGGTGTCAAAAAAGAGGGAATATCCGTCCTTGGTACAATTGAACTAAATATTGGAAGCTACAACGTATCACACGCTTTGACTAAACAAGTTGCTACGGAAGAAGTTACATCAAACAACTACAGAAAAAAACAGAGGAATGTGGTGTTACCTAAGTAATATAGATACATAGCTTGTATTGTAACCTTAAAATGGCTACACTGAACTAAAAAGAAAAAGATAGGAATTTCTTTACAACTTCGTCCTTAAATCTACTCAATCCGAAATTATTGACCATAACTTTTATTCCCCGTTTTTTGGGCACCTCCTTCAATTCGCCCAAAATCGTTAATGGCGTATGTATATGGTTTATAAATATTATATAACATTATGTATACAATGTTTACTGTAGAGAACAATTATTATTATCATAGAGTGTAATACTCTGTAACACAATAATAAGATAAAAATATTAACAATAAACCATTCTTATCGTCAACAACTAGGTAAATAAGAAAAAACATCTAGATGTAGTTGTTACCGATTTTAATGAAACTTGGTAGAAGTGGCACATCAGAACATAATGGATATGTGTTTGCTCCCGATATTCACAGTAATGGACGTTACACAAGTATCTAATCCTAACTTGACAAGTGACTGTGCTTGGATTTTCGATCTGTATACTTGTAGGCGCCACACCTATCTCTCAATATGTATTTTTTGATCATCAAAATGAGTAGAAAGGAGATTGAAATTTAGTAAAAAAATTACATTTTTGACTATATAAAGAATGAGAAGTGGTACCGGAACAAAGCAAGAACTAGTGTAGGGCGGATGGAAACTGAGCCGAATCTTAAGAAATATTAGGACTGATCTGACTCCTGAAATAAAACAGTTTACGGATCTTAAATGGAATCGAATCAAGTCGACTATCAATTGATAAACGCGGTCCAGTTTAAAGCCTGACCCGCTAAGCCAATTCCTGTTTTCTTAAAAAAAAAGGTACATCCTGAATCGGCAACTGCCCGAAGACAAGTTCTATCCTTCAATTTGATTTTTTTTTTTATTTGAAGATTTATTCCATGCTTAAAGTAGAGTTGAAAGTATAGAAACCAAAGAAAAACTAAAAGTCTTCCTCCACAAGTTTATTAGAATACAAATATTCAATTGAGGTCTCTACATGTTTTGAACGCAGAAACGTTCATCGTCAGGAGACAGAAAAAGCTTTGCTGATGGTGTTAGCATAAGAGAAAATAGTAGAAGGTATACAACTTTAATGGAGCTTTTATGAAATATAAAAAATGTGATTGTGTATCAAATGGATGGTGAAGAAAGAATGGTAGAAGTTTATATCGTACTTGGTACGTAGAAAAATATTTATAGTAAAATAATTAAAACCACTGAATGGATAGAGGATATAAAATGGCACTTCTAAAAAAAAGGTCAAAAACAATCAGATAGGCATAATCTTAATTAAGTTGAGTTAGAGAAATTAATTACTAAAACAGCTGTTTGAGGCACTGAGTTTTGCTAAGACTCAGTGGACCAAGTGAACTATAATTTCCAGACGTACATCGTTAGAAAGTGCCATTTACATTGGTTGCAGCACATGTGCATATAAAGATTTTTTAAGAGTTTCCTTGAGTTTATTTATATGTTTTTTCTAAAAATTTCTATAGATGTACAGTTACCGTTCTACCGTTCTATTGTAAGCCGACCTTTATAGATCTCGAATACCTAAAAATTACCTTGTTTTAATGACATTGACAAAAATTGTCAACTGAAATGTATTTACGGCTAGTGAAATAAATTTACAAATATGCCCCGTCATTTAAATGCTGCGGAAAATGCCAAAATTGTGACACTGCTAGAAGAAGGAACAGAGAGACGGGTGGCTCAAGATTTCAAACTCCAAAAAGTATCGTGCGATATCAAAATAAAATGGATGGAACACATTCGCTGGAAAGAATAGAAGGAACAGTAATTCATTACCTAAGGGAAAATCCTTTTAAAACGGCTGTTTTAGCTCACAATGTAACTGATTTTCCGGGTTCCGTTAGAAATGCACAACGAAGAATAAGAGATGGTTCAAATCTTCGCAATCACCCTGCAGCTAAGGCAGCTAAAAGCCTTTCCTAACGGTAACCAACAAAGAGCAAAGAGTGGGTTATGCATTACAATATTACAGAGGTGGTATAAATGCTTGGGAAAATGTAATTTTCACAGACGAACAGATTTTAAAATCATGTTACGGCGTGAGAGTTAAGGGTATATAGACCACCAAATACCCGGTTTGATAACCGCTACACTCAGAATATTTCAACAAGCGGCCGTTTTTCTATCAACGTTTGGGGTGGATGAGTGCACATGGTATAGGAGTTAGTACGCGTATGGAAGGTAGATTTAATGCACAAAATTACGTACAAATATTGGAGAACGTGATGTTGCCATCGGTTAATGATATGTTTCCCAATACTAATTACATTTACCAACATGATAACTACCCGGTTCATACTGCCCACGCAGTATCTGATTGGATGCAACAAAGGGACATTCAAGTATTACCCTGGCCTTCTAGGAGTCCAGATTTAAATCCGATGGAAAATGTTTGGGGTAACATGATCAAGAGAATTAACAAATATAATGATTTTCGTCCAGAAAATAGAGAACAATTGTGGCTGAAAATTCAAGAGACTTGGAATCAGCTAACGCAAGAATACTGTAATGGTCTGGTGGATTCAATGCCTTAAAGATTAACTTCAGTTATTCAAAGTAATGGAAGGGCAATAAAATATTAAATGCTATCGGTTTTATTTCCTCCTTAGTTTATTTATTATTATTATTTTATGCTGCTATAGTTTTGTAGTAGTAGAGTTACTTTACTTCTTTTAAGCTATTTCTGTATTGAATAACAAGTTATTATTGTCTAGTTTACTTTACCAAAATCGCTTTACCACTACTTTTACCTTTCACTCTATGGTAGTAAAGGTAAAAGCCTGAATTACCAAAATTCAGGAAAAAAATGTTAGCTGTCAGATTAGTGCCCGGATTTTTGTGACGATAACTGTACGTCTGAAAATTATAGTTCACTTGGTCCACTGAGTTAGTAAAACTCAGTGCCCCAAACAGCTTTATTATTAATTAATTTCTATCTCAGCTAAATCAAGATCATGGCTTTTTTTTAAACAACTTTTCATGTTTTACAGAGTCTTTTTAACCTTTTTTTTAAATCATTCTCTTAAGTGTCATTTTACTTCCCTTACCCATTCAGTTGGTTTGGACTTCCCCTTTTGAACAAATATGTTCTAATTGAATGATGAAAGAGTTTTGGACTTCCATTGTCTTTATTTGTTTTAAATCACAACGTTTCAACTGGTAAGTATCTCCAGTCGTCTTCAGGTGAATACAGTATTCACCTGAAGACGACTGGAGATACTTACCAGTTGAAACGTTGTGATTTAAAACAAATAAAGACAATGGCAGTCCAAAACTCTTTCATCATTCAAGAAACATCATTGTCTTCAACCTTCAAACATGTTCTAATTATTTGACTATATATACGTTTTTACGTACTCAGTACGATATAAATTTCTAATTATTTTTTTCACCGTTCATTTCATACACAAACACATTTTTTATATTCCATACACGCTCCATTAAGATTGTATACCTTCTACTATTTCCTTTTCTGCTAACACCATCAGCAAACCTTTTTTTTTATCTCCTGATGACGAACGTTTCTGCGTTCGAAACATGTATAGATCTCAATTGAATATTTTTATTCTAATAAACTTTTCTTTCTTTAGTTTCTGATTTTTTTTTAATTCATGGCGTAGGCTTTCCTGAATTTAAAGTATTTTTAATCAGTATTATTCCACATGGAACAAGGTTCCAGAATACACGCACAGGAGAATTAAATGGAAACATTCCATTTTAAATTATCCGAAACCGCTGAGTTAACGCTTATATCCGGTAGACGAATCACACTTGAATCACACTAATAATGCAATGCACCATCCAGTTGCCGCAGACTGTAGCCAAGCAGCATGATTGTTGCCATGACGACCACAGTAAACAAAGCGCCAGAATGAAACAGAAGTTGGGACGGCTGGACTGTGATTCTTAAAGAACCAAATTATTAATGTCCTGTTAGTACTATCAGCCACATAACTTCCACGACAACAAAAGTAGTTGCAGTTAGTGTTATTAGGAATAGGACATTTTTGGTGAATCAGTTTTAATTCATTTGGAGATCAGCCACGCCCAGTGTGACCGAAAGCGCTAAAATTTAAAAACAATAGGAACCGCCTTATTCTCTATAGTATTCCACTCAGGTAATAGGCCTAAATACAAAACATTTATCATTTCTTTATCCCTTCTCGTTTCCGAGATATAGTAGAAAAGATGTCGAACAAAATTTTAAGGTGAGTTTCTTCCCATTTAATGTGAATACCAAATAAAAAGTTCTACGTGCATATCAAATTTCATTTAAATCGGTAAAGACCACATCTGTAAGTGTCCTTCTAAAGTCTTGCAATGCCAATAATATAAAAATTGGTAATTTGAACATATAGTGGAGTGCCGTTAGCCATAAATAAATGGAAAATCTCGGAACCCGTTTCTGATTAACGGATTTTTGTGTAACCTTCTTTAATGAGTTAGTGAGACACTAGATACTATGTTTACCATCTTTTTCCTCTTTCGATTTTTTAATTGTTCAGACATTTACTTGGTACTTATTTCCGGACATTCCGTATATTTAAAAATGACACGAAAATATTTTGGAAGCCAATTTAGGTTATCAAGATAAAGAAAATAGTATATTAGATATAAACCAAGGGTAAATACATTATTTCTTGTACTTTCAGGAACTGTAAGTATAACTACAATTAGGTAATGATATGTAGGTAGTAGGTATAGATATAAAAACACCTGATATCACAATCTCATGCAAGTACCAGTTGAATATTTTATTAGTCCACATTGAAAGACACAACTCACTTAGTTACAGTATAAATAAACAAGTTGCCAGTCTGTGTAATCAATTTTGCTATCACTGTCCAAATGGAAACTTTTGATTTGAAAAAAGCAGATGAAAAGGAAGGTACTATTATGCTGACAAAATCAAGGAAAATATATGAAACGCAATATGGGGCATTTGTAAGATGGTGCTGTGAACGAAAAATCCAACGAAGATGCCCTACTCCTGTTTTTCACAGAGAAATCCAGGACTTTCTTTCCTTCAACGCTGTGGCCACATTAATCCACGTTGACAAACGCATTTTTTCATAGACCGGTTTCACTGTGTTTCCATACACGCCTAATGAACGGCCTTCGACCGAGCACGAAACAACCCGAGATCAGGCGAAGTCGACGGCCGGCGAGCGCGTATGCTTGGTTCGATCTTAGTTTCCAATTAATTTATGTAATCTTCTATTTGATATAAACCCACCAGGTCAACTTAAAATACGGTCGAGCGCTTCGATCTCTATTGGGGAGCATGCATGGCATTTACACTTTGGAACTTTTACATTTTTTGAAAAATAAATTAATTAGGTGGGTCATTGACCAAATGACCTTATAGGCAAGCCGCGCCTGTTTGTTTTTATAAAAACAAAAATAATAAAAGCTCGACTGGCAAATAAATTACTTGTAATTAATGGAATGACGTACAAACGAGTTCAGAAAGAAGTAGGACACGTATTCTTATCCTATGTAAACCAGGCTTTTAAAAAACATCAAAAGTTTGACATGACACTGACATCTTTTTTTTAAATTTAAAACAAAATATTTTTTACAAGTAGTTCGATAATGCCTAGGCTTGACAATGTTCAAAGGACTCAAATAATTGTGTTTTTAAATGACGGAATACCTATACGAGACGTTGTCGCTATAATGCACGTAGCAACAAAAAACGGTAGAAAATATTAAGTACAGATGGAAAGCGGCTGGAACTTTGGATAAGAAAAAGCCTCCTGGAAGACCAAGAAAAACAACGCAAGAACATGATAATGGTATTGTGCAATACTTGGAGGAAAATCCCTTTCAAATAATGCGAGCTGCTCTTCAGCAAACACATTTTCCTGGTTCGAGACCGACTGGTTGTCATAAGGTAAAATAATCCCATTTAAAAAAATTATGTTGCCGCCAAAAAAAAAAATTAGGGGAAGAACAGAACTAGGCACGAATTATTTTTGCCTTAAATATTATTTTGCGGCCAGACTGGAATAGAGTAGTCTTTACTGACGAAAAAGTTTTTCAGTCTACGTTCAACGGACATATTCAGGGTATACAGACCTCGCAATATAAGATACTACTAAAAATTTTATCAGTAATTCCGAAAGATCAGGGAGATTTTCGGTGAATGTATGGGCATTAGTGAGTTATCATGGACTTGGAGTGTGTTGGATTGTAAATGAAAGGTTTAATGCAGTCACTTACAAGAACATTTTGGAATATATTATGATGCCTAGTGTATCGCAACATTTCCCTGATCAGAGCTTTATTTTCCAACACGACAACTGCCCGGTTCACAGCGCGGGTATAGTCAAAGATTGGTTCCAGAAAAATAACGTGGAAACTTTGCCGTGGCCTTCAAAAAGTCCCGATATTAATATAATAGAAAACGTGTTGGGTCTAATGACACGAAAAATATATAAAGCAAATTTCAGACCAGCTAACAGAAATGAACTTGTTTCATTTATTGAAGAAACGTGGAACGAGTTAAGTAATTATCTTGATTGTGTGAGAGGTCTATACTTATCGATACCCAATAGACTGAATGAGCTTTTACAAAAAAAATGGAGCGATTACTAAATATTAAATAGGTGTAATTTTCTTTTTTTAATTAATTGTTGTGTACAATAAAATGTTTGAATTGACTTGTTATTTTTTAATGAAACGAAGAAAAAATGGTAATAAAAATTATAAATATGACACGTTTAAGTCTAGACCAATAAATAAAAAGTTTAGTCTGATATAATTTGAACACATTCAATAGCTTGTCCTACTTTTTAATGAACTTTCGAGGATTATGGGTAGGTTTACAACACACAATCGATGTCCTACTTTTTTCTGAACTCAACAGTACGTGTCGCTTTGTGCTAAATCATTCTTACGGTTTTCGCCATGCATTGTTCAAGATGAACGACCTTTTGTTCGTCAGATCTTAGTATCACTGATAATATGGCAAAACGCGTCTAGCGATGGATCTGATGAAATGAAAGGAAACAAACTCTTATTATTTGCATTTAAAAACCAGAATCAGCTTCTAGAATATTTTCGTGTAGGTAGTTTAAAATTAGTGTTCTGTTTAGTGCTTAACGAAGGTTTTACAAAAATCCGTTTACAAGAGCCGGGTTCGGAAGTAACAAACTAACAGTGGTATACCTTGGGGGTGAAAGCCCCCCCCCCCCCACATCCCTTATTGTTCATGGAGGGCGCTCCTAGCGTTTCTCTGTTTTAGCTGTCAATATTAGGAGAATTTTTATTTTGTTTTAATGTTTTTAATGAGTTTTAAATGTTCAGTTTGTATTTGCAGCGAGATTGTGCTTCTAATAACAAATGTTTTTTTAATAATACTAAATCTACCCCATAGTAAATTGCCACTTTCGCCTACCTATACAGGGTGAGTCACGTTGAGTGGCCTATTAGAAGATCTTGGAAACGAGTAAAGTTATATTTCTAAAAATTTGCTGGCAGGGATGATTGGCTTTGAACTTTTAAAATATTCTATTTTCACGTTTGTATCAGTTCCGGTTATACCGGAAGTTATGGCCAACTTTGGTATTTTAAATGGAACACCCTGTATATTTTAGCATTTTTGGATACCTTATTGAAACCTAAGTAACTTTTATTAACAATGATCTATACCTATCTCTAACCGTTTTTGAGATATGAATTATAAAATGCATTTTTTATGTAAAAACCTTACCGAGAAGAAAGTTCAGTAATTTTTAAATTATTAAAGCTGAACATTTAAAATTTTGTAAACTTTTAACTAAAACATAGATCTTTAGACTACATTACTTAAGTTTCATGTTTTGCATACAGGGGATTTTTAAAAGTGTGCCAATGTGGCCATTTAGATAAATGTGCATAAGTCAATTTTTGCAAATGGAACACCATATTTTTTATTTTAGTAACTTGTAGAGAATCAAATTTCCCATCTAAATGTTTAATATGTCAGTATCAATATTATTAGTCGTTTTGGAATTATGAGCAATTAAAAAAAAATATCTTAAAATATGTGTTTGTGTCAAGTTCAGACATTATTTTTGTAAAGAAGGCTTTGACTCCGATTTTTGTTTGACTTTGAGCTTTATATAATGATAATATATATAAAAACTTATATTAACAAAATGCTGCCATTAAATCATATTTTGTCAAAAATCGGAGTCAAAGCAAAAGCCCTCTACAAAAATAATGTCTTATGAACTTAACACAAACACATATTTTAAGATATATTTTTTTAAATTGCTCATAATTCCAAAACGACTAAAAATATTGATACTGACATATTAAACATTTAGATGGAAAATTTGATTCCCTACAAGTTACTAAAATAAAAAATATGGCGTTCCATTTGCAAAAATTGACTTATGCACATTTATCTAAATGGCCACATTGGCACACTTTTAAAACCCCCTGTATACAAAACATGAAACTTAAGTAATGTCGTCTAAAGATCTATGGTGTAGTAAAAAGCCTACAAAATTTTAAATGTTTAGCTTTATTAACTTAAAAATTACTAAACTTTCTTCTCGGTAAGGTTTTTACATAAAAAATACATTATATAATTTATATCTCAAAAACGGTTAGAGATAGGTATAGATCATTGTTAATAAAAATTACTTAGGTTTTAATAAGGTATCCAAAAATGCTAAAATATACAGGGTATGTTGAAATACCAAAGTTGGCAATAACTTCCGGTATAACCGGAAGTGATGCAAACGTCAAAATATAATATTTTAAAAGTTCAAAGCCAATCATGCCTGCTACCAAATTTTTAGAAATATAACTTTACTCGTTTCCGAGATCTTCTAATAGGCCACTCAACGTGAATCACCCTGTATGTTATATACCGGGCGATAACTAAATCACTACCCAGCTTGTTACGTCCATATAAATATGAAATTTAGGTAGGTAGGTTATAGTTATTGTGCACACATTTTCAGTGCACTGTGCGCACATTTTTAGTATCAAAACGTCTGGTTGTTACTTCCGGTTGAACCGGAAGTGCACACAACTTTATTACCTATTTTAAATATATATATATATATAATGTATATTTTTAAAAATATGCATTCTACGAAAAATTCTAAGCATAACATTTCTATCATCTATACCTATCTGGGCGAGTTTCTGAGAAAATAACGTTGGAAATTGTCAAATTAGTCAAACATTTTATTGTTTTCACTAAAAACAAATGAATAAGTAACAAATTTATTATTATTTTTTTACTTCTTTTTAGGTATTTCGTATGAATGAGTTGCGACTATTTCACTTTCGGTTTAACCGGAAGTACTGCAAAATCTGACATAAATACACAAATTTCTCCAATAATTTTCATGACACTACCCCTTTTAAAGCTAATTTTTAAAATTACCTTATCTATCAAAATATTTTTCATTTATACTTCCCTATGCCTAAACTTATTAGTTAAGATATAAAAAACTAAAAATTTAATTACATTATCCCACAATTATTGATATTAGGTAATTTATTTATAGTTTTATTTAAGGTAGCTACGGTTCCCCGCAAATCTGTTTATTAATTTCAACTGTTTTACGACGTTATCGCCATATTATTTTTTAATTTAGTCTGTACTTTCTCATTATACCTATTTCTAAGAAAAATAAAAAATATGCATTTTTTACGCGTGAGCATCAAATTGACATGCTCCTAATCTACGGAGAGGCTAGAAAAAACCGTAAAACAGTTGAAATTAGTAAACAGATAAAAGTATGAATACATTAACACCAATAATTGTTACTTGTTGGATAATGTAATTAAAGTTTTAATTGCTTATATCTTAAAAACTAATAAGTTTAGACATAGGGAAGCATCAATAGAAGATATTTAGAAAATGAAGATAATTTTTAAAATTAATGGGAAGTGCTATCAAAAGAAATCGAGAAATTTAGTTCTATCTTGTCAAATATTGCAGCACTTCCGGTTAAACCGGAAGTAAAATAGTTGTCACTCATTCATACGGAATACCTAAAAAATAGTAAAAAATAATATTTTTTTTCTCAATGAAAGACAATTTATTTTGTCAAGGATATAGGATAGGATATGATAAATATTTTATGCTTAGCATTCTTTATAGAACGTATATTTTTTAAAATATTCAGTGTTCTATTTAAAATAATAAAGTCGTGTACACTTCCGGTTCAACCGAAAGTGACAGACATTTGAATATTGAAAATGTGCGCACATTGCAACCATATAACCAACGAAACTGTTGCATAACAATGTTTTATTTTATAAGGATATGCTGGGTAGTAATTTCGTTGTCGCACGGTATATGTGCTCTCGCCCCCAAATGCACGCCACTGCAACCTACCGATACTATCAACATAACAACATTTTCAATACGTTCTATGACCCTACATTATTGATTGCACAATAGGTATTTAAACTTTTTGATACATAAACTATATAATAAATTGATTATAAATGAATCTTTCTTAATTAAATAATTTTAATCTTAAGCTGATACTATCAGAAAAAAATGTCTTATTCCGTACTATTTCCGAAATCAGTTTAAAAACAAAACAAACTTCACTAACTTGATGTCATCATTAATAATTTAAAAATACCCCCCTTTAGCCGTTATAGGGTATTAAATTGAAAACCGTTCCAAATTGACAGTTGTGAGTTTCAAATTACAAGACTCAGAACAAGTCAACTAAATTTTGAATTGCAAATATTTTATTTTGTTTATTTATTTATAAAAAAAATATTTTTCCTAATCTATTAATTTAGGGTTGTGCCTGGTCAATTGACAGAGATTTTGACTGGGTCAAATTTGGTCAAAAACCTTTGCAGCCTCTTGTGGGAGAAATTGGTCCTCATGGGGCATTGTTAAGCTTCGCAACCGATTGAAAACCACTCGCTTAGGAAAGCTTGTACAACTTAAGGTGGGAGTATCAACATGCTTGCCAACCTATAACCTATTTCGCGTAGATTTATTTATGTTTTCTAGCTTTTATACAAAATTTAAAGAAAATCAGTATCGACTTGATATTCTATAGGTAATAATTGACATATTTAATAAATATCAAGGAATTTCATAACTTATTTTAGGAGAATTGTATAGCGAAAAATATCGAGTAAGATTTTTAAAAATATTATTATGTCATTGTCACTCATTGTTCTTTCACTATACAATTCTCCCAAAATTAGCAATCAAATAAATTGATATTTTTGTAATATATCAGATATTACCTAAGTAATGTGCCGACGATACTGATTTTATTTAAATGTTAGTTTAAAAAATAATAAACTTGAAAAAACAAAGCGAAACAGGTTATAGGTTGGCAATAAATTGAACGACGTTGAGAATTCAACCTTAAAGCTGTTAAGTGGCAGTGGAAATAAAAAATATGGAAATTCGGAGGAGCCAGCGCTAAATTTCAGTAGTGAGGATGAAACGAGTGATTCAAATTCTGAAGAACATAAAGGCAATGCCGGGGGTGAGTTCAGTGACGAAGATGATTTACCTTTATCTAAGCTATCTACCAAGGCCAGCACTGCCATCAGTCTCTCATTTTATCATCAATCGCCCACTCGCTCATTACTTCATTAGTAATTTAGTATTGTTAGATTAATATTATACATAATATTTGTGTAATTTTTGTGTTTTTTGTACCTCAGAATGGTTTCCTTATTTTTTGTTAGCTGTTTTTTAATGTTTCTATGTAATTACTCACGGCTTCATTTCTTTTGACAAAACTGAGGAATTTGACCGGGGCTTAATCAATTGACCGGTCAAATTCCCAACCCTACCTTTTATAATAATATACAGCCATTATTGACCGATTATTAACCTTAGAAATACTTTTCTCTACCTTTTCAATTTATTATTGATCATGGGTAATAATGAAAACAATCTATTTGAAAGGAGGTAACTGGACTTTTTGATTCTGCCAAAATAACACGATTATTTCTTTGTTTTTAATTATCTCGGGGACGCAACATTAAAATTTGTTCTATTTGGCCAACAGAGTTCCCAAGCGGTCACCCTTCCAAATAAAGTCGCTTGACGCTAATGCCCTGCATGCTGTGTCTTATACAGGGTGGTCCTTAAGTACATCAAGAAATAGGATATGATTCCTGGCATCAATTTAAGTTGAAAAGTTCATATGGACTTATGCCCTAAAATGCTTACCCTCTAAGACACAGGGTGTTAAAATATTTTTAAAAAATAATTGTTTTTTTAAAATTTCGAAACTCCTTGAAGATACGGTATTGAAAATTGATGTCGATTGATTTCGTATTAAACTGCACTTTTTGGTTAAAAAAGGGTTTGCCTACTTCCACCAGTGGCGTGCATGAAGATACCATCAATATTTTTTTTGTGAAAATATGTGATACGCCACTGTTTTTTTTAAACTCTGATGCATTTTTATGCATTACTGATATAAGCGGAACAAAAGTTGTCTCTACTATGTTTTTGAAAAAAATGGTAGTTTTAAAGGAAAATGGAAAATATTTTAACACCCTGTATCTTAGAGGGTAAGCATTTTAGGGCATAAGTCCATATGAACTTTTCAACTTAAATTGATGCCAGGAATCATATACTAGATTTTCTTGATGTACTTAAGGACCACCATATATACCAAAATATATATTTTTTAAATAAATGTTTACAATCTAAAATTTAGTTGACTGCTAATATTGCTTTAAACAGCTTTCACTAAAAAAATCCTTCTTGAATTTATTTTTAATGCATCATTTTTGAGAAGCAAACAACGCTAAAACTATCTCGATTATAAAATAGCCTACATGTTTAACATTAAATACCTAAATACTGATCTTTTAAGAGTATTGTACCAAAGGTTATCACCATTTAACACAGTTTTAATAACAAGCTACGTATAACGAATGTATCATAATTCTCGAGATTTACTTATAGTAAATAACATTGTTTATGATTCCTAGCTAGAAATTATAAATATATGTACATGTTTTTTTAATGGTTTAAAATATTACTGTTCTAATAAATTTCGTGGAAACAAACAAAAACTATCTCTAGGACTTACTCGATTATGTATCAATTGTTTACCAGTACTGATATCTTCCCGTTGTTGTAACATCTTCTTAGGCGAGCTGTTCTTTCCTATTACAGTAGACACAATTTGATATCCTTTTTTTGGCCGACCTCTTTTTCTAACTTCATTGAATAACTCCTTTACGCATGTACTCGTCTTCGGCTGACTACCCGATCGGTTACGTGATTTAATTTTCTTCTGTATTAAACCAACACGGCTATTATTTGAATTTCTTTTCATATGTTCCGCTGTACTTTTTGAACGTTTAGCTGCATACACTGTGGGAGAAAATTTGTTTGGTGGACGTCCTTTCCTTTTAACAGGAGTTGTTTCTATAAAACGCGGCCTGTCACTGATTAAAGAATTGGAAGAATTATTTTTGCTTAACTTAGATTTGCTAAGAGGTAGACAAGTTTGAGATCTATGATTTTGTTCTTTTTCGCAGTCGCCATCGCTCTGATCATTAACGGTTGTACACAAAATACTCTCTTCTACATGTAGGTATTTTTTAGATATTTGTTCTGAATCTAAACCACGTCGTTTAGAGTTGATATAGTTATTGATGGCACTATTGCTATCATTATCAAAATCTATATCGTCTTCATCGTCACTTATTCGGAACACCATTTGAACCTCCTCATCTTCTAAATCTATATTAACTACTTTTTCATGATATGCTTCTTCGTCTTTTATTAAAACACCTCTTAAATTATTACTTATTATACTGTCATGACTAAACCAACTTCCATTATCAGGTACACCGTTGAAGTCTTTCGTAGTACTTTGATCACTTGCTTCAGCTTTAATTTGAAAATTTTCATCAAGTTCCTGAGTGTCATACTTTAAACTATTGATACTTTCACAAGAAGCTGTTTTTCTCAATTTCATCCTTAAACCTATATTATCCCCTTTCTCAAATCTCTCAGTTAAATCTTGCAGTGTGGATAGCTGTTCCTTTTTAGCCTCTCGCGTAGGAGGTAAATATGGTGACTCTCTCCGAGTCTTATTTGATACTGAATTAATGCTTAAAACAGGACTTTTTTGTGCAGCAGTGTTTTGAATTATCGGAGATGAAGGCGAAAAAACTTCCGGAATAGGTACCCGTCTAGGCCGACCTTGTTTTTTAGTATCTGCTGGAAGGGTCTCATTCAAGTGGGTCGCTTTATTTAACCAATTATTAAATTTCCATATCTCACTATTACTTGTTGTATTAAGATTAGCAGTTCTCTTTGCCAAATTCTTAAGTGGACGTCCCCTCTTTCCGGGTAATAAGTTACTACTTGTGCTACAACCAGGTGGCGAAATATTTATATGATTCGTAGAGACACTGGTACCAGTTTTTTTAGGTCGACCCTTTTTTCTAGAAAATTCCGTGGAATGAAATTTAGCATCCCCTAAATAAGAAATAACATCAGGCTTTTGCTCAGATATTTCGAAATTATTATTTTCAAATCCAAGATCATCCGAAGATCCGTTAAAACCATTAAGTTTAACAGTTGATTTTTCTCTTTCCAGTTGAATTCGCAACTCTTTTTTCACCTCTAAGTCATCTGTAGGACGAAAAGATTCTATGTCGTTCGATCCAAAAAGTTTAAACTTAACGTCAATGTCTTTACAGTCAACTTGATGCTTTTGATAACCATTAGTATCTAGTGGCTCTTCGGATTTTCTTGGTAGAACAGAAAGGGGTAATTTTATTTTGTTATTAAATTCCTGCTTTATATCTTTGCATGAATCAAGATATTTTGAGTTTGTTTCCACAACTCGATGATCTGTGATTGGTTCTTCTCCGACTACCTTTCGACCTGTGCCAGGTTTTGTAGGTATACAATTATTATTATTATTATTAAAAGTCCTTGAAGAAGACGCTGCTAATTGTTTAGAATTATCACCATTCTTGATTATTGAAAATGATGTCAGTGGTTCACTTTTAATAACTATATCCGATTTAGTACCTTCTATATTGTCAACAGTTTTATTTAAAAGAAGTACAGTGTTCTTATTAGAGGTTGTTGATGATGTAGATGATTTTTTTAAACTGCCAGTACCACTATTCTGGTTATTACAAGTTACTACCTTCTTCAATACTTGGTTTTTAAAAGACTCCATAGAATTTCTTCTGTTAATCTTTATTGAAAGATGTGGTTTTTGAGTCTCGTTGGGTTCACAGCCATTTTCTTGTTTCGCCATCTTGGACACACCTACCTTTTGTGCCAATTGCAACTTTTCCTTTAAAACTGGGGCTTCTAATTTATTTTTCTGGCTAATTTTTCTTGGAATCGGTTTCGTCGGTAAAGTTTTTTCAAATAAATTATTATTGTCGTTACTAATAGGGGTTCCTCGTCTAGAACTCGAGCTCAACTTACGCCAACCATATCTTTTTAAAAACTCTACTGACCGACATAAAATTTCTTTTTCCGGCCTGTTGTTTTGAACTCTCCTTTGAAGGGGTTTGGCTATCAATTTACTCTTAGATTTTAAGGGTTTACCTAAACGTTTCTTTAGTTTCTTCATTTGTCTTTTAAAATTCGGGCTCTTCGGAAGACTCTGTAATGCTTTCTGTTTAAGTTTTAGAAGAGCAGCTTCTTGTTTTGCGATTAGATCAAAATTCTGAAGGAACGCTTGCTTTTGTTGGAAAACGGGTTCAGTTACTAGCATTTCATCAACTTGCTGACTGGATGCACGCAACTCTTCTGTAGACAAGAGAATATCTAGATAGAATTATACAGTGTAAGTTTCTAACTTGGAATAAATTCAGTAAATCCATTCGTTTTTTTTTCGAAAAATACTTGGGCACAGGTATTAACATTTTAAGTTGGGGTCTTTTTTATAAAAAAAAAAATTATATAGTTAGTGTGTTCCAAATTAGAGATATGACGATATCGATAGTTTTTTTTAAATGGCAACCATATTTTTTGATTGACTTTTTTAAAGTTATGCATAAGTACAAAATTTTAAATTTTTATTCATTGTACGAAACCGGCAAATGTTGAGGAGTTGAAAGCACGAAAAAGACATGAGTGTAGGTTATGGAGGACTTGAGGTAGGAGGCCGACCGCAATGCATTGGATTCGGTCCCAAATTAGCATCGGTAATTCAGCTTTACGAGTTGCCGTAAGATGGCGCTCGTGTTCGAAGTGGGCTATCAAATAAATGGTTTCATATGGACGCGATAACTATTTTTATTTAAATTAGTTCTTTAAGGAGCAAATAAGGACTTTTATATGAATTTACACTTACTTTGTTATACTTATTAGTAAACTCGGCTTGTATAAAGTTCCAACGATGCTTCGTTTTTAAAATACAGGAACATTCTAGCTAGAGGGTTTTACCTTTGCAGCTAGAAAGATACTTATTTGGCTGCGTTTCATCTCTGAAGAAGATCCTGTCTTACACCCCGACACAAAGCAAACTCTACTTTTATAAATTGTACCATTATTCATTATAAATATGAAAATTAATTACAATACAACGTTATTTGTCTTGTCTTGCCTTCAAACGTTATTTGTTATTTCGAAAAATAAAAATGTCAATTGTCAAAAGTAAAATTTAAAAACTATGGAGGATCTAGTTTTCCATATTAAAAACGAAGAAGAAGAAGACACCATCAGCCCATTTCGGACGCGAGAGCCATCTATCGGCCAATAGCGAACTAACCAAAAAACCGGGACAGAATTTGAAAATGCTGCAATTGTCGATCGGCCTCCTACCCTCTAGTTCTCCATAGTGTAGGCCAATTTCTCCCGAAGTAATCAGAAATGTTCAATGTTTTACTTGCGTTTAGGATATTGCCAAATAGTTAATGGACAACATTTTGAGCATTTATTGCCGAAAAAGTATTAAAGATGGATGGAAGGTTCTTTTTAGATTTTTGTTAAATATCTTATAAATAAAAAATCCCTGTGCGCCAGTAAGACAGGGAGATATATTTATTTCTCTCTGTATTTTATGCGACAGCCTGGCAAATAGGACTACTGGCCAGATCTAGGCATGTGGAATTTGTTCGGCACGGCGAAGTGCCTGGAAGTTTTTGCGGCACCGGGACGTTTTTGCACCGTAAGCCGTTATAGGCACAAACGTCTTAAATTTTAAATTATTCACAAAAATAATTAAGCGTCGGGAGACAAAATAATAATTATGAGGATGAATAAATAGTATATACCGGGTGTCCACAGAAGGTGGTTCGCCCCTCTAACTTTTTTGTTTTTTAAGATAATGGAATAAAATTTGGGGGATTTGTTGGTGGCTCAACATTATGGAACTTCCGGTTTAACCGAAAGTGACATAAACTCTTAATTTTTAAATGGGACACCTGGTATATTCCTCCTTTTTTTGACTCCATATGACGTTCTAAATATAACGATGTGTCACTTGTTACTTTTTGTCACCAAGAAATTTCTTTTTTCCAAATTTATTGTTTTATATAGATTCTAGAGGGCTATGAATAAGGTAAGTAGGGGTAAAAGTAATATAAAATTTTAATACTTCCTGAAAAACGGTCTGCATCGAACACATTTTTTGGTAATAAAATTCCCAAAAAAATTATAGTGCTTGGTATATAGTTCCTAACAGTATGCGATAGATAAATTTTCTAGATATCCAATAAGAAAAAAACTATGGTATTTTTTTAAAACGCTGTCCTTATAATACATTTGCCCCGTAAATTGGGGTAAATATGATAGTGGCAGGTTAAGTTTATATTAGAACACTTGATGATATTGGTCGGGGTAAATGTAAAACTTTAGTATTTTGGCCTTGTTTTGCCGCTTCAAGCGCTTATTTCAGATCATAAATAAAAAAGTAACAGACTTTTATATACTAACTTTGAAATTTATTTAGAAAAAATAAAATATAAAAAGCAGGCTTTAATCTGCAACAAAGCAAGAACAAATTAACTAAAAGAATTTTAAAATTCTTGAACAAAAAAAATGTTTTTAAATTTTCTTGGCTGTATTTAGGCTCTACAATATTTTTTTTTATATAATAGCGAGCCATTGTAAAATACTTAAAACAAAGGGGTAAATGTAATATATATAATACAATTGCCCCAGTGATTTTGTTACATTTACCCCAGGTAACAAATTCCTGGGGAAAATGTAACATAACCCAAATTATAGTTAAGATATAACTAAAATATCCAATTGCATTTTGTACATAAAAGAGAAATACTAAATAATAAATTAAAGTAATATTTTGAGGACCTATTTGCAAAAACGCCCTCCTGGCTATTATTGACGGACTATTTCCCTGTAAACTCGTACGGCCACCTGTTTGGACATATTCATACATGCTGACGGTCGGTAAAACAGATTTCACTTATGAGCAGCTGCCAGTAAAAGTATCCAATTGAGTCACTACTAGGTGGCACTAGTATCTGAACTTATTATTTTATTATTTATTAGGCAATATTACAATTACCCCATTATTACATTTACCCCTACTCACCTTACCTTAAAATCACTTATTTCAGTTCTTTAATCTTGAAAAAAATACAATTTTACAATTTTTGGTCCAATGCTATGTGAAATTTAATCTTTAAAATTCTATAACTCATTTTTTTTAAACGGCAACATGGTGGCTCGTCGGATTAAGGAAAAAGAGGATTCTATTAAAAATTATTTTGATACCATACACTATTAGGTTTTAGAAAAGTTGCCGTTAAAAAACTTTGTTAACTTAGAACTTTCCTAAAAAGAAGCATATAGATTTAAATGCATCAAGTAGCCTGTGACCAGGAAAACTGATAAAACAAAATGATGCCTTGAAGAAAATTTACATGCCAACAGCTTCTGCCAAAGTAAATTAGTTTGTTGTTTAAAAAACATGGAAAATACTAATTTTACAAGGAGTGAAAAAGTTGAAGGCTCATTTCGCATTTTCGGAACCAGTTTTGGGTACGTAATAGTGCAGGGTTGGATGACGCCGATTACAATATCTTTGTGCGTAAACTCGTGCAGCATCGGTTGAATTCTTTCTACTTTCTCCAAACACTAATAACATATCGACTTTTTCACTCCTTGTAAAACTAGTATTTTCCATGTTTTTTAAACAACAAACTAATTTTTGCAGAAGCTGTTAGCATGTCAATTTTCTTCAAGGCATGATTTTGTTTTATCAGTTTTGCTGGTCGCAATCTAAATTTATTCTCAAAGGATGCTTTTTTTTAGGAAAGTTCCAAGTTAACCTTTTAAAGTTTTTTAATGGCAGCTTTATCTATATATTTTTTTTATCTTAAAAACGTAACATGAAATTACAAACCTTTTATGTTGGCAGTGTTGTTGTTCTGCAAATCCATTTGAGGTGAAGTTATCTCTTCCGAGGGTAACTGGAGCATGTTTGCATTAAATACTTTCTTATCTTCGTCATTTTTTATTTTTCCCGACAACGCTTTTTGGGTGCCCTTCGGTGTTTTACTTTTTGTTTTATTTTTCTCTTGTCGTACCTCTAACTTATGCACTTCATTATAATGAGTATTTACTAATGCTTGAGATCTAAATACTTTCCTACAGTATTTACAATTATTTACAGATACTTCTGTGTCACTTCGTAAGGAAGTATCTTGTAATTCTTCCTTTATTTTAGCAGGTTTGCTATTTACACAACTGGCTGTATTAAAACGGTGAAGGCTTACTTGTGGTGAAAACTGCTTTAAAAAATTAACTGGAACCCTTACATATTCAGAATCATCCTAAAAGAAATTAATAAATGGGTAAAAGTCTGGATTAGGCTAAATATTTTTAAAGTACTTTAAAAAAGTAACCAATTTGTTGTGTATGGATACTGGAAGACACTCTGAGCTTTTTATTAATTGTGGCGAACTTTTTAAAATGCCAAACCAATAAAATATTAAAAAATTTCGAATTGGCTGCCAATTAAATTTAACGTCGCATCATCGTATCGTCGGAAATTGTGTGCATGGCTTTAACACCAGGTCCAAAATCACTAACTAATAAGCCTAAGAAAAGGAAAGAAAAACACAAAGTCTTCCTCCACAAAATTTAATAGAATAAAAAACTCTAGTTTAAAGGTCTCTACATGTTTCGAACGTAGAAACGTTCATCAGGAGACAGAAATTTATTTTATGCTGATGGTGTTAGCAAAAGAGAAAATTAGAACCTTAATCGAGCTTTTATGGACTTTAAAAATTAAAGTGTAGAAGAAACATGATATGAAGAAAATTGATAATGGTTAAACCATAATGCGTATTTGAAAACGTTATTAAAGAGGGTCTAAACCAACCAAATAAAATGGGGTAGAAGAAAAACCTTTCTAAGAAGGTGTCGAAGATCATTTAAATTTTGAACTTATCTAGCATAAGTATGTCTGTAAGACATTATGAGGATAAAAGTGCAGTATGACAATTTGTAAAAAATAGAAATTGAAATTAAAATCACAGACTGAAGGAGTACAGAAGTTTTTTTTAAATATTTTAGAAATTTTTTTTTTATATAAAAAAGTAAGTACTTACTTACAATGTTATGTGGTAAAAAGAGTTTTTGGGGTACTGAGGATTAAACCTCAGTAACCCCGCGAGCGCTTGATTTTAATTTCAATTTCTATTTTTTACAGATTGTGATACTGCACTTTTAACCTCATAATGTCTTACATACATACTTATGCTGGATAAGTTTTTAAATTTAAATAATCTTCGACACCTTCTTAGAAAGGTTTTTCTTCTTCCCCATTTTATTTGGTTTGGGTCTTTAATAACGTTTTCAAATACTCATTTTAGTTTAACCATTATCAATTTTCTTCGGAAGTTCTTACCAAAAATGGGAAACCTTTTTAATATTAATTTTACAAAAAAAAATAATTCTTTATAAAAAACTCTGCTTGGTCTAAAACCTAAAATGCAACCATCAAATATCGAAACTTTCCAGTCATATACGAGGTTTGTCAAAAAATGTGAATTTTTCTCAAGAATGTGAATTTTTCCCAAGAGTAAAGTACCTTTATTTTTGACATTATCAAAAATTGTTATTAAAAAAAGTTGATCAGAACTAAAAACTACGGCTAAATATTAAATTATACGCATTTATGTTGAAAAATTATTTTATTGATTTATTATTAATTATTTAATTAATTTAATGCGTGTTATTGCATACTTAGACGTGGTTTTTAGTTTTGATCAAGTTTTCTTAATAACAATTTTTGATAATGTCAAAAATAAAGGTACTTTACTCTTGGGAAAAATTAACATTTTTTGACAAACCTCGTATATGACTGGAAAGTTTCGATATTTGATGGTTGCATTTTAGGTTTTAGACCATGCAAAGCTTTTTATAAAGAAAACTTTTTTTTCGTAAAATTAATAATAAAAAAGTTTCCCATTTGATAAGAACTTCCGAATACACGCTGTATATCATGTTTCTTCTACTTTTAAAATTTTTTAGGTCCATAAAAGCTCCATTAAGGTTCTAATTTTCTCTTTTGCTAACACCATCAGCATAAAATAAATTTCTGTCGCCTGATGATTAACGTTTCTACGTTCGAAACCAGTGGCGGCTCGCAATGATGGGCTCTGGGGCGCCGCCCTCCCTGCAATTATTTCAAACAGAATCCAAAAATACTTTACTTAAAAAACCAATAACGCAATGTATGTAAGCAATCAATTAAAATAATTCAAACCAAACATAGCCATATTCCAACGGGCAAGTTAAACCGAATAAGCATTTTCTATTCGCACAAGCAAGATAATAATAATATATCAAGCGCGGGCGGCCGATTATTCATCCCAATTCAACGAGACTATGAAGTCGGTTGCCATGACTACGGAGGCGTAACGTCACCTACACATCGCACAACGAGCTGCACTGATGGGTTCAAAAGTTTCCGTCCAACAACAGCTGTTCGCGTTTCGTTTCGAAGCGACTCAACCTGTCGATGCCGCTGATGTTTTGTTTTGCCTAATTTATTAGTTATGTTATAAAGTTGGAAAATTTCGTCTTATATGAAGGTCACTAATTTACAGAAGCTTGTGTTTAGTTCTCTGAGCTTAGAAGAAAAACTTGATTCAAAAAATACCGGGCGGCCACTACCAATATTGAACATAGTACAAGTGCAATCAAAACGTTAAAGTAAAGCACAGTTTTCGCGTAAGTCTGAGAAAGAAATATATAATAAAATATCCCTGATATGCCGTTGTGAGGACAAAAATTATTTTCTTTTCTTTCGTGTGTCTTCTTTTTGGCGGGGATGATAAGATTTGAATCTCACTTCAAAAAATAATATTTGTTAGTGTAATCATTTGGTATGTTTAACAAAAATAAACGATTTGATTATAAATAGTTATCCGCACTATTTAAAGCCAGCGCCCCCCTGACTTGCTAGTCACCACCCGCCACTGTTCGAAACATGTAGACACCTTTAAACTAGAGTTTTTTATTCTATTAAATTTTGTGGAGGAAGACTTTGAGTTTTTCTTTCATTTTCATACTTTCAACTCCACTTTGAGGATGGACTATTTCTTCTAATTAATAGGCTTAAGTTTTTTCAGATTTGGGACCTCGGATTCACAATAAACGAAAGACCGAATCTTCAGAAAAAAATAATTATATTTGAATTTTTAGTTATTTTTACCCAATTCTGGGTATTTCAAGGGAACATGAGTATGAGTAGAACCTAAAGCAAAGTTAACAAGTATTATATAGTAGGTCCCTACCAGTGGCGGCTCGTGTTTAATTTAAATGGGGAGGCAAAATGATGCAACAAGGCGGAACGGCGCGGTAGGCGAAATTTTTTTGGGGCTACGCCCATAATTAGTGAATAATTCACCCAATGATCAATCAATAATCAATCAAATTTCGTAAATTAAATTTGTTTTGCAAGTTCCTTATTTATAATATTTTTAAACAATAATAATAAAAATAATAATAATAATAAAAGTTTATTCAAATATTTTTGTTGACATTTAAGTAATGCTAATACATATATAATTTTTTTGTACAAACTATCAATTCCGAACTCAAAAGTAAAATACTTGTTTTGAGTTAAATAATATAATAATTATTGTCGAGAATATATTTCATAATTCAGGCACAACTAGATTATAATATAAAATTAATATAACGATATTTTATTGGTATATGTTATATCACTATAGTATACAAAAATACACCACGTCATGTATATAATATATATATTTATTTATTTTATTCATTATAGCTTGGAATATTCATTATTTATTAATGACGTTCTTGATTATATCTCTTGGATTGGATCATATCCAATTTTAAATTTTATTTCTATAATTATTTTAATTGACTGTGGTAACATAAAAAAAATATATGGATTGATGTTTAAAAAATGTTTGTGTGCTATTGTTTTGTTTACTCTATTTTTATATGTAATAGTATTTTTATGACGAGTTTAATGTGTGTGATTAATATAATTTATTTTATTTTTATGTTTAAAAATATATATTAACATGTTGTAAGAAAATATTTGTTTAATATCCATTTTTTTGCTATCTTTAAATAGTAAATCGGAAGAATATTGGTGGTCTTTTTCGTAAATAATTTTCAAAATGTATTTTTGAATAGCTTCAATATTATTAAGATAATTCTTATTGATGCCTCCCCATCCTAGTATTCCATAATTTAAATGGGTTTGTACTAAAGAATAATAAAATATTTCTAATTCTTTTATATTTAAAAATTGTTTAAGGTGTTTAAATTTTGGTATAAGAATTCTTAGTTTTTTACAATGTAGTCACTATGTAAATCCCATTTTAAATGTTTATCAAAAATGATTCCTAGATAAGTAGGTATTTAATATTTTCACCTTCCTTTATATTAATATTATTATTGCATAGGTATTATTGAACCAATATTTGGAAGTTTATTTTTGTATGAAGTAAATGGAATCTATGTTGTTTTGTTATAATTTATAGTTAATAAGTTTTTATTAAACCAGTTACTTATTTTTATTTTTCAATAGTACCTATAGGTACATATTTTTTAAAATATTCAAATTTAGACCTTCATAAAAAATTACCTATCATCAGCAAAACTATCTAGTTTTCCTTGACAGTTTAAATTAAAAATATCATTTAGATAAATATTAAAAAGTATTGGTCCTAGGACTGTACCTTGTGGTACTCCATAATTAAATATTTTTGATGAACTAATATTTTCACCAATTTTAACATGGTGTACTCTGTTATATAAATAGTTTTTAAATAAAGTTAATATTTGACCCCGAAATTCAAGTTTTTAAATTTTTTTAAATCATTTTAATTCATTTTTGAAGACCCGAAAAAGGTAATTATTGCCTAAAAAAATTGTTGTAAAAATTTGAGTTAAACTTGTTAAACAGGCAAAGTAACTCCTTGTAATAATGCGAGGTGCGTGACCCCGGAAAGCCAAATTTTGCGACGCTAAAAATATTGTGGCTAGTACGGCAATTTTTTTAGAGGCGGAAGGCAAAATATTTTTCGAACAACAAAACCGATTGTATATTAGGAAATCAAAAGGACCGGCAATAAAATATTTTATATAATATGCTTTTAAAAATATGTTAGTGTTAGAGACATGAACAACAAAACAACATTTTTTAAATTTGACTACCCATTAACCATTTACATTTTTCATACCAAGCATAGACAAAACTACGATACGGGATACGGTTATCCCTGACTAATAAATATTTTACTCAAATCTGGACGCGGAATCCCTAACTCTTTCACGAATAATTTATCGTCGTATGAAAGCCTGTTAAACTTAAATTTAATGCGAAATTCTACATCCTTGGTATTTCTTACAGATGTTTCAATTATTTCCATTTAAAAAAATCAAATTAGGAAATTAAATTTAAAAAACTTCTTACCCTCTCACCTTCGATAACACCTTCACCTATCACAAAATCATCAGAATTATAAAATAAATTCATAATTCATGTATCCTCCATAACCTACACACTAACATAACGGCAACAGGTATAACGACCCAATTGCAAAACCTAATTGGAAATTCACAAAATCTTATTGGTTTAGAACGCCGTAGGCGTGCCTGCCTCGTAGCCGCGCCTTGCGTCATGCAAAAAAGGTTACTACCCGTCTTGAAACATAATTATTTTGATTTGAAGAAATAGTCCATAGGTACCGTGCCTGCCTCGTAGCCGCGCCTTGCGTCATGCAAAAAAGGTTACTACGCGTCTTGAAACATAATTATTTTGATTTGAAGAAATAGTCCATAGGTACCGTGCCTGCCTCGTAGCCGCGCCTTGCGTCATGCAAAAAAGGTTACTACCCGTCTTGAAACATAATTATTTTGATTTGAAGAAATAGTCCATAGGTACCGTGCCTGCCTCGTAGCCGCGCCTTGCGTCATGCAAAAAAGGTTACTACGCGTCTTGAAACATAATTATTTTGATTTGAAGAAATAGTCCATAGGTACTTAAAGTGGAGTTGAAAGTATGAAAAGGAAAGAAAAACACAAAGTCTTCTTCCACAAAATTTAATAGAATAAAATTCTTAGTTTAAGGGTCTCTACATGTTTCGAACGTAGAAACGTTCATCCTCAGGAGACAGAAAATTTTTTTATTTTATGCTGATGGTGTTAGCAAAAGAGAAAATTGAAAATTAGAACCTTAATGGAGCTTTTATGGACTTAAAACTGAAGTATAGAAGAAACATGATATAAAGAAAATTGATAACTGTTAAACCATACTGAGTATTTGAAAACGTTATTAAAGGAGGTGTAAACCAACCAAATAAAATTGTAGAATCACAATAATGTTAATCCGTAGTGAAAAGAATTTTTGGGGTACTGAGAAGTAAACCTCAGTCCGCGAGAGGTTAATTTGAAAACAGTAAAGTCAATCAAAAAATTAAACATTTCCAAAAATATCTTTTTCAAAAGTCAAAAGGTTATTCACATCCCACATCCACTGCTGGGGTAAAAGTCTTAACTTCTAAATGAGTCTAAGACGGATCGGTTAAATTTCAAATTGAGCGGTGGATTAAATAATGTAACGCATAAATTTCTGGGTGTTCAATTGGATTCAGCTTTGTCATGGCGTGACCATATTAACTCCCTATGCGATAAACTTTCTTCTTCGCTTTATGCTTTGCGTAAAATACGATCCACAGCTGGTCAGGAATCGACGTTGATTGCCTATCATAGTATGTTCCACTCCAGAATGACATATGGTGTCTTGGTATGGGGAAGCGCTGCATACACTAATCTTTAAAGGGTGTTTTTAAAGCAAAAATGTGCGGTTAGGATAATCGCTTACATTAAGCCCACTGATAGTTGCAGGGTACACTTTTCTCGACATTCAATCATGACTCTGTTCGGTCAGTTTATATATGAAAGCCTATGCTACTTAAAAAAACACATCCACCGACACAACACACATGATGACATAATACATCAGCACGACACACGTTTCAGCCATAACATTGTAAAACCGCAACTTAGACTACATACAAACAACAATACAGGTATTGACTTATTTAATATGCTACCACCTTCGTTCAGGCAGCTAAATTTAGAACTATTTAAGAAACGTCTAAAAAAATACCTAATAAAAACTACTCCCTATTCAATAGGGGAATTCCAACAGGCTGTGAGAGAGAACAGGAATATACATATTTTGGTTTAATTTGTTTTAAATTTTTGTTTGTAAAGCTTTTAAGTAGTCTGTAGTAGGTATGTTTTGTCATGTTATATATTGTATACTGTTAATTTACTTTATTTCTCTGTATTCTAATTAAGTGTTATTTGACGTATCAATGAAATGTATATTTCTTTTGAACAATAAATTTGAATTTGAATTAAAACTTACTTTTACCACAGCACGTGGACGTGAATAACCTTTCGACTTTTGAAAAAGAAATTTTTGGAAATGTTTAATTTTTTGATCGACTTTACTGTTTTCAAATTAACCTCTCGCGGGGTTACTGAGGTTTAATTCTCAGTACCCCAAAAATTATTTTCACTACGGATTAACATTATTGTGATTCTTTAATTTATATTAATGATCTCCCAGCCTGCGATCCGTCCACTGAGTATGTGGTGTATGCTGATGATACAACCCTGGCTAATGGAAGTGATAATCTACTTAACCTGGAACTTGATATGGGTCGAGCGCGTTCGAGGGCCTTGCTGTGGTTTGATGCGAACCAATTATGTCTAAATGTGAACAAGACTGAGAATGTCATATTTGCACAGCGTCGGCTGGCTGTGGATCGGCCTGCTGTGAAGTTCTTGGGGATATATATGGATACAAAGCTGTTATGGGATGATCACATTCAGTTTGTGTCAAATAAGATCTCAAGAAGTCTTTTTCTCTTGAGGAGTTTGCAACCGGTTGCCGATCATGTGACCTGTATGAGTGCTTATTTCGGTCTTGTTCATTCTCATCTGTCATATGGGATTCTTGCCTGGGGTCACTCTGCGCACTCTGACAGGCTTTTCAGTCTGCAGAGAAGGGCGGTTCGAATACTAAGGAGTTTGCCTTTTTGCGCAGATGTCAAGAACGACTTTTTAAGTCTAAAAATAATGACACTACCATCAATTTATATATTTAGGTGTCTACTATGGATACATGAAAGACAGGACCTTTTTGATCGGCGTGGTGACATCCATAACTACGACACAAGGCATGCCTCTCTTATGGAGCCTGATTTTATACGACTAACAAGAAGTAGATACTCAGTTAATTATTACGCCCCCCGATTTTTCAACAAGTTACCTTTGAATCTAAAGAGCTTATCACCCTTGCAATTTAAGGCTAAAATAAAGTATATGTTAATAAATGAATGTTTCTATTCGATCGATGAATTTTTAAGGGCAGACTTGAGCCGTTGTTAGTGTGTTGATGTGATGTGTACTGAGTATTGGTGTGTAATGATTTTGTTGTTTTTTTTTTTATTATTATATTTTTTTTTAATTATTTTTTTCATATTTGTATTGACTTTTTATTGTTGTATGGGGCAGTTGATTTTATCATTTATCATTTTAATTACTGCCATTATTTCTTCTGTAAGTTTAGTTGACATGTGTAAAATTTGTATGAATTGATAGCACGAATAAATATCTATCTATCTATCTATCTACAATTTTACCCTCAAAATGTCTTACAGACATACGTTCGATAAATTTTTAAAACAATTTTAAATAATCTTCGACACCTTCTTTGAAAGGATTTTCTTCCCCATTTTATTTGGTTGGTTTACACCTCCTTTAATAACGTTTTCAAATACTCAGTATGGTTTAACAATTATCAATTTTCTTTATATCATGTTTCTTCTACACTTCAGTTTTAAGTCCATAAAAACTCCATTAAGGTTCTAATTTTCAATTTTCTCTTTTGCTAACACCATCAGCATAACCGAAATAAGGCTGTTGGTCAAAATCGGAAATCATACCTCCTCAGAATATGAACTCAACATCGGAGCTGCCCAAGGATCTGTCCTCGCACCTCTCATATTCATATTATTTGTAAACGATCCATCACTACCGGGATTTACCATCACATTTGCCGACGATACCACGGTTGCCGTATCAGCACTAGATGACCCTGAAGCACACAGGAAAATACAAGAAGTAACAGAAGAAATGAACAGATGGTGTTTTTCAAATCAACTTATACTAAACGAGGACAAAACGGTTCACATTCATTTCTACAAAACTTCTCCAAAAATGCAATTGAACCAGGCAGCATCCTCTTCCAAATTTCTGGGAACGTATCTTGAATCCAAACTATCGTGGGAACCTCAATTGGATCATGTATGCTCAAAACTGGCACAACTTACTACGCTATACTAAAGTTAAGATACACAGTGCCCGTCCCTACTCAAATAACATCTTACTACGCATTAGCTTATCCTCATCTCAGCAGCTGCTGTAATATTTTACTGTGGGGACAAGCAGTAAACATAAACAGAGTATTTCAAGCACAGAAACGTCTAATAAGGCTCATCTTTGAATTGAAACCAACACAAACATGCAGAGAAATATACAAAAAACACAAAATCCTCACAGTCACTTCAATATACATCCTTAAGTGCTCCATATATGTATACAACAACAAGAACGAGTTCCAGGAAAACAGAAACAATCACAACTATACTACAAGAAACGCAAATGGCCTTATAGTCCCTAGACACACTTCAACACGATATGAAAAATCTCCCCACTATGCCTGCATCAAAATTTTCAATAAACTGCCAGAAGAAATCAAACAATCCATAACAAGAGGTATATTTGGAAGAAAACTAAAGGACTTTCTTATAAAAAATGCATTTTACTCACTAAAAGACTTTTTGAATGCCTAAACGATGTTATATTTGTGTGTGTAGATTTTTCTCGTACATTTAATGTTTTTAAACTGTTAGTTAATTTTATTTTATTATTTTATAGTTTTATATGACGAACCTCAAATCATAATGCATGATCCTTAGTAGAATAAATTTAATTTGAATTTGAATAAAAAAAAAATTCTGTCTCCTGAAGATGAACGTTTCTACGTTGAAAACATGTAGATACCCTTAAACTAAGAATTTTATTCTATTAAATTTTGTGGAGAAAGACTTTGTGTTTTTTTTATTTACTTTTTTAAAATGTACTCTACAGAATCCTAAGATCTAAATGGTACATATATTAAGACACATAGTTACATTGTATAAATTCAATGTCTCTTTAGCGCCCCGAGACTCGTCCCAAAAATATCACAATCTGCAAAATGTCTGTTGTAATTACTTAACATCCTTTCAACAAACGCATTTCTACCGTAATTTGTCCGATGTGTCCGTTCCAGGAATAATTGGAGTTGTCTGGTTCTCCTTACTGGGACGCGCAATGAGATCATATGCAGTAACCACTCGCAGTTCACATGACCACTGATCACCTTGTATAAAAAAATTAACAGAGCCTTCCTTCTGCGATATTCAAGCGTTTGTAGACCACATAGAAGGAGCCTAGTTTCATAAGGAACGCCTTGATATGGAAAATGTAATTTAAAAAGCAGATATTTCGCAAATTTATTCTGTACCCTTTCCAGTCTGTTAATATGACATTGATAATATGGACTCCAAATTACAGAGCAATATTCCATAATAGTGCGCACCAAACAGTTGTAGAGGGCTGTCAAAGCCTTGATGTCCGAAATATGTTTTGTGTGTCGCTTTATGAAACCCAGCAGCCTAAAGTTCTTGGAAATGATGTTGTCTATATGCATATGAAATGATAAATCGCTATCAAAAATTACGCCAAGATCATTAAAATGCGACACAGCTTCCAAGTTAATGTTGTTAATAGTATAGGTGACACTCTGTGGGTAAACACATTTGAAAAATCTTAAAACTTTGCACTTCTTTACGTTTAGTTTTAAATAGTTTTTAATGCACCAGTCAACAAAACTGTCAAGGTCACTCTGCATATGGTTGTCTCCTGGTGAAACAATGGAAAAAAACTTAAGATCATCCGCATATATAAGGCAGTAAGATCTTTTAAAACATTGCAAAACATCATTTATGGAAAGGATAAAGAGAATGGGACCTATGTGCGAACCTTGCGGAACACCTGACGTTACCAGCACTTCCTCAGAGAATGATCCGCATACAGTGACACGTTGCTTACGAGAAGAAAGATAAGATTCTATCCACTTGAGATATGTTCCGCAGACCCGAATATTGGAGAAAGCTTTCTTATAAGCAGCTCGTGACAAACACTATCGAAGGCTTTGGACAAGTCGGTGTAGACAACATCCACCTGCTTCCCTGCTTCCACCGATGAAACCAAAAAATCGTGGTTTTTACTATTGTCTTTCCCCAAAACCATTGACTTTAGGGGAAACATTTCATAGGTCAAGGTTTAGGTCAAATGCAATCTAGTGAAAAGCGAGACAAGATACGGTAACAATGGATGCTGTCACTAGGTCGTTGGACAAAAGTCGAGATGATAAAATGAATAATTCAATATTAGAGGCTTGGCAAAAGTACAAATTTAGTAAAGACGCTTTGCAAAATTTATACAGGAACTATTGTATTATTGTGTTTATAATAAAAAATATGTTTCAAAGCTGTTTTAATGGTATAATTATATATTTATAAAATAAGGTATTATTATATTAATATTTCCAAGGGAGGCACTGCCTCCCTTGACGAGCCGCCACTGGTACCTACAGAGGGCTTTGTTTTAAAAAATTAGGTTCCTAAGAGTTCTGAGGTAACCACCAATCACGAGAGGCTGACCAGTGACCACCACTATACCTAGAAGGCAAAACAATCTTTTGCTTGATATTGAGCATTTTATCTTATTGTCTTTGAGGATGCTTAAAACACGTTGACTGCCGATTTTCAAAAAATTTCCCTCGGCGCCATTTTCATTTTTGACTAGTAAAAACCATTTGATGACTATTAATATCTGAAATATTGTGATATTATTCATCAAAGATATTGATTTTTAAGTGTAGGTCACCGGTGACCTACGCGGCGCTCAGGGTGGTTTTGGTCACCGGTTTCGGCGGTTTCCCTATACAGCTAAACCTAAATGGTAGGCAACGTTCAATATAAGGAAAACATGGTATGCCTGCATTAGACGAATCATCGTAGGTCACTTACCGCATCGAAATTTTATGGTATGTTGGGTTTCGACAAAGTTAATTACAAAATTGACTATAGGTCGCCGGTGACCCACACGGCGCCCCATGAACAACTATCCGTAGGTCACCGGTGACCTACATGGCAGTTAACGTGTTAATAACTATAAATAATGTGATGTGTTGACTTATTCTTTTAAATTTTACCTTTGGGTTTTTTGAGATATTTTGTGGGTTGTTTTTTGCATTGTTCTTTATACCGGTTGGGTTATTGGAAAAACAGTTATCTATCTATATTTCTAATGCCGCTACGTACTTTTATGTTCTGTTTGTAAAAATTTAAATTAAATTTGTATATTTTTATTATTTGTTACATTATTTTAATTGAATGTTAACATTTTCCTATGCCTTTTGACTTTTTGAATAAAGAAATAGTTATCTATTTCATATAATATATATAATACACACCAAAAATTTGTTAAATTACAGATTCCAAACTTTTGCCCATCCCTGTAAAGATTCATGCACCAGTGTGCACAATAATAGCAGTGTCTAAGGGCGGGTTTATCAGTGCAAGGCTAAAGTTTCGGTTTTATAGCTGCCAGTCAACCATAACTGGTTCGACGTTTAGATAGCCAGCGGCTAACACTTAACCAATAGCTAAAGTACATAACCGTGCACTGATAAACCAGACCTAAGTAGTAAGTATTTAATAAAATTGTGAAATGTGTTCCAACCTTACATAAATATTGTTATTATAACTAGTAACACTAATAGTAGCTATATTAAAAAAAACTGCATATTTTTTGCTTTAGAGTTTGTGAGGAATACTTTCATAAAGAAAAGCTTGTTGCGACTGTGCAACCATACCAAAAATTAAAGTCAATACTCAACTGAGCAGTCCTAAAAGGGATGTCTCTGGGATAAACGATTTATCAATGACAGACATTTTGCAGCAATTAAAAGAACTAAAACTGGAGGTCCGTGACCTAAAAAATGATGTTAAATTCTATGCCGAAAAATATGATGAACAAGTTTTGGTCAATACATCACTATCTGAAGAAATTGAAAACATGAAAAAAGAGCTTAAGAAAAGTAACATAGAAATCGAGAAACTAAAAGGAAAAGCTAAATTGAAAGAAAATGAAAACAGAAAAAACAATGTAGTTATCCAGGGATTGAAAAGTACGGTAAATGAATGTAAAACTAAACCAAGGGAAATCATTGATAGGGTCGGTAAAATAATAAACTTTATCGAGCCAAGTATGGCACTAGAGAATATTAAAATAAAGATAGCAAATAGCACAATAGAAAACTCTCCGATAATTGTCTCATTTGGAAACTTTGAAGAAAAGCAAACTTTTCTAGCAAAAAGGAAGGAGATAGGAAAAATAACATCTGACAAATGTAAGTTAAGTGGAAAGGACCCTATCTTTATTAATGAAGACATGGGGAAGGACCAAAGAGAGCTTTTCAAAGAGGCGAGAGTACTAAGACAAAAAGGCTTTAAGTTTGTGTGGGCTAAAGGAGGAAGTGTATTTGCAAAAAAAACTGAACATAGTGAAAGAATAAAAATAGTAAGTAGGGACGACATAAGAAATCTTTATTAATTGTCAATGCAAACTGGAATACTACAGCTAGGAAAATAAGGGTGTTAGGAAAAAAAAAAAATTTTTTATTATGAACAGTTCTATATTAACAAATAATCACTTAAGTTTCTCATCAAATAACTTAAATTATAATGATCTTTTTGATGACTATCAGACTATTGAGACTGGGGTTTATGATTGTGTTGGTGATGTGAAAATTCCAGCTAATTTGGATTGTCTTAATTTGATTCATTTTAATATCTCAAGTATTAATGCCCATTTTGATGACCTCATGGCTTACCTTGATTCAAGTAACATTCAGTTTGATGTAATAATACTTTCAGAGACACATAGAATAAGTGATCTAAACAATTTTAAAACAGATCAGTTTGAGGTATTTTATAATGGAAGTCAAATCAACAAATGTGATGGCACGATGGTTTATGTTAGAACTTCTTTACTCCCTAGGGCTGAAATAATCACAGTGAATTTTTCTAAATTTCTGAGAGTCTCACTAATAAAAAACAATATCAAGATAGGGCTAATATCAATATATAACTCTCCTAGTTTGAACAAGGCTGATTTTGTCAATAATATTAAGCTTTTATTAGAGATGGATTTTCAGAAGCACGCGGTGGAGATCTTTTGTGGAGACACGAATATTAATATTATGGAAAATAAAGTAACACAATACTCCACGGAATATTTAAACTGCTTGAGTCATGTGGGTTATGTAAGTCAGATTAATGATTTCACTCGGGTGGCCGGAAATGCAAAAAGTTGCATAGACCATTTCTTTTTAAAAAATAGCATCAAAGACACAATTATTGCTAAACCATGTATTATCACAAGCGGCCTAACAGATCACTTTCCCATTTTTCTAAACTTGCAGTTTTTGAATAGAAGCAATAACTTAAAGAATCAACAATCTAATACTACCAAACGAATAATTAATTTTCAAGAAATAGCAAACTCACTCAACCGCTTAAACTGGACTGAGCTACTAGATTATAACGACCCAGAAATTTGCATGAATATTTTTCTCAATAATGTAACAACTATAATTAAAAATGCTACCATTCTAAAAATGGTAAAAATTAGTCCCAAGAAAAAGGAATGGATT